>OX352762.1:64162332-65362332 GCA_947095585.1 Nephrocerus scutellatus
GCAACGCCAGTCCTCACGTAAGCCTATGGTAATAGCGACGGAAGAAAAAACCCAGGAAAAGGGTATTAAAAATGTTAAAAAAAACTGGAGAAGGCGAATGGACAAAAGTCGTCGCTAAAACTAAAAATAAAGTGAAGTCAGACGCATCTGCCAAGAAGTCCGCCGTAAAACAAAAGCCAATTATAAGAAAGGCATTGATAACGGCTTTGAGTGGGGACCCAATTTACAATGAATTCCCAGAATTTAGGAGGAGGAGAAGTAGAAGGAGTTGTAGGAGAGGAGAATGTGAATTCTTTTAAAAGGAGTTCGAAGATGGCGAGATCACCAGTGGCCCAAACGTCACAAAGGCGCGAATCACCGGAAACAAGAAAGGTGATAAAGGAAGCCAGCCCCGGCAAATCTGACTTTCATAAACTAGGAGAGCAGATCAAGGGACTGGTAGAAATGTTGGAAGATGGAAAAAGACGTTCCATCCATCAAGCCATGCGGGATGCGATTGATAGCATTAAAAACCTCTATGAGTTATCGGCTATCTACATTAATAACAAGAAGACTCAGGAGAAGATGGTTAATCACACCTCATCTCAAACCTCTCCATGGCTCAAAGCTTCAATGGAGCAAAAAAGGAAGCAGCCTATCCACAGCGAAACGCCGAATCCAAAGCGGAGGCAAGAGCAACGCCAGTCCTCACGTAAGCCTATGGTAATAGCGACGGAAGAAAAAACCCAGGAAAAGGGTATTAAAAATGTTAAAAAAAACTGGAGAAGGCGAATGGACAAAAGTCGTCGCTAAAACTAAAAATAAAGTGAAGTCAGACGCATCTGCCAAGAAGTCCGCCGTAAAACAAAAGCCAATTATAAGAAAGGCATTGATAACGGCTTTGAGTGGGGACCCAATTTACAATGAATTCCCAGAATTTAGGAGGAGGAGAAGTAGAAGGAGTTGTAGGAGAGGAGAATGTGAATTCTTTTAAAAGGAGTTCGAAGATGGCGAGATCACCAGTGGCCCAAACGTCACAAAGGCGCGAATCACCGGAAACAAGAAAGGTGATAAAGGAAGCCAGCCCCGGCAAATCTGACTTTCATAAACTAGGAGAGCAGATCAAGGGACTGGTAGAAATGTTGGAAGATGGAAAAAGACGTTCCATCCATCAAGCCATGCGGGATGCGATTGATAGCATTTAAAACCTCTATGAGTTATCGGCTATCTACATTAATAACAAGAAGACTCAGGAGAAGATGGTTAATCACACCTCATCTCAAACCTCTCCATGGCTCAAAGCTTCAATGGAGCAAAAAAGGAAGCAGCCTATCCACAGCGAAACGCCGAATCCAAAGCGGAGGCAAGAGCAACGCCAGTCCTCACGTAAGCCTATGGTAATAGCGACGGAAGAAAAAACCCAGGAAAAGGGTATTAAAAATGTTAAAAAACTGGAGAAGGCGAATGGACAAAAGTCGTCGCTAAAACTAAAAATAAAGTGAAGTCAGACGCATCTGCCAAGAAGTCCGCCGTAAAACAAAAGACAATGCAAAAGCAAAGAAGCTGCTGGAAGTACAGAAGATAAAAATCGGGTGGGTAGTGTGTCGCATCCGCGAACGGACTCCTCAAAAGTGCTTCAAATGCCTGGAATTTGGGCACATTGCCAAGCAGTGTAAAAACGGAGAAGATCGCTCCAAGTTGTGTAGAAGATGTGGGGATGAGGGCCACATAGCTAAGTCTTGCGCAAAGGAGCCTTCGTGCATGTTCTGTAGAAAGGAACACCCAGAAGATGCGAAGCATGTAGCGGGCAGCAGCAAATGCCCAGTCTTTAGGAGAGCTATCGCCAGCAGAAAAGTATGAAGGTTATCCAGATAAACCTAAATCACTGCGAGATAGCACAGGATATCCTGTCACAGACGGCTAAAGACGAGAGAGCGGACATAATTTTAATAAGCGAACCGTACAAATCTCGTGACATCAACGCTTGGGCATGTGACAAAACAGAAAAAGCTGCAATATGGATTTGCGGGAGACATGCCTTCCAAGATGTAGACGGGCAGGCGGAGGGCTTCGTACGGGCAAAAATAAATGGAATCAACTTTTATAGTTGTTACGCAAGACCCAGCTGGACGATGAGCGAATACTCAGCAATGATAGAAAATTTAACGGCCGATGCTCGAGGAAGAGCTCCAGTGGTTATAGGCGGAGACTTCAATGCCTGGGCAACAGACTGGGGCAGCAGATTTACTAATATCAGAGGACATTATCTGCTAGAATCTTTCGCCTCATTAAATATAGGCATAGCTAACACGGGACGAGCAAATACGTATCGCAAAGCAGGAAGGGGATCGATCATCGATATTACCTTCGCTAGCAGTTCCCTCCTGCGGATGATAAAATGGCGCGTCAGCGAAGACTATACGCACAGCGACCACCAGGCGATTGTAATTGAAATTAAAGAAAAAAAAGCCGTGCAACGCCCAAAATTAGGGGGACCTAAATGGAAAGACAAGTTCCTTGATAAAGAAATGTTTGAGGAAATCATAAACTCAAGCTTCCTAATCGAAAGCGGAACATCTGAGATCCTGTCGCAACAACTTACCAGTATAATCACTACAGCGTGCGACGCAGCTATGCCCAGGAGAAGACCTAGCAAGAGAGGTGAACACTGCTACTGGTGGAATGAGCAGATAAAAGCACTGAGAGCTGCCTGCTTACAAGCCAGACGTAGAGTGCAGCGATCAAGAAGGGGATCAGACATTCAAGAACGTCTTGATATGCTAAGATTAGCTAGACGAAATTTAAAAAATGCAATCAAAGAAAGCAAGTCGAAGTGCTTCAAACGACTATGTGACGAGGCGGACATCAATCCCTGGGGCACAGCATACAAAATAGTTATGGCAAAGCTAAAAGGCTGTAAGACCCCGCAAATATCATGCCCAACAAAGCTTAGGTCCATCGTAGAACACCTATTTCCGAAAGGACCATATACTATGTGCAACATAATAAGAGAAATTAGCACAGAAAGTATTCCAAGGCTAACAGTTGATGAACTCGTGAGCGCAAGTAAAAGAATACGAGACAACAAAGCTCCTGGACCCGATGGCATTCCTAATAAAGCATTGAAAGCCGCCATCCGAAGTAGGCCGGACATGTTCATGACATGCATGCAACAGTGTCTAGATGAAGGAGTTTTCCCTGAACCTTGGAAACTGCAGCATTTAGTATTGCTTCCAAAGGGAAACAAACCACCGGGCGAACCATCATCGTACCGCCCAATATGTCTACTAGATACAATGGGAAAGATACTCGAGCAGATCATATATGACAGATTGCTTAATATAGCGGATAATAAAGGAGCACTGTCAGATCATCAGTTCGGGTTTCGAAAATCGCGCTCGACCGTCGACGCCATAAAGGCGGTGGTCAATATAGCAAAGAATGCGATTGAAGGAAAAAGATGGCGGTGGGGCACAAAGGAATATTGTGCAGTAGTGACACTGGACATAAAAAACGCCTTTAACTCTGCAAAATGGTCCTCAATAAGAAGATCACTCGCCAGAATGGATGCACCATACTATATAAGGAAGATAGTGTCAAGCTACTTAAGTTATAGAAGGTTGAGGTACGAAACCAATGAGGGTACAAAGTACTATAACGTCTCCGCAGGAGTCCCACAAGGATCGGTGCTGGGTCCCCTTCTATGGAATATAATGTACGATGGAGTTCTAAGACTAGCATTACCACCAGGCGTACAAATATTTGGATTCGCTGACGACATCGCCGTTGTCACAGTGTCAAAGACAATCAATGGAATAGAGTCAGCCACGAATGAAGCAGTTGGCCAAATCGAAAAATGGCTAGTATCCGTCGGTTTAGAATTAGCCGACCATAAAACGGAAGCAGTCCTGATTACCAGCCGGAAAAATATAGAATACATAAATATACGAGTTGGTAACCAGACTATTAGATCAAAGGATTTTGTCAAATACCTAGGAGTAATGCTTGACAATAGGCTCCGTTTTAAAATACACGTGGACTATTCTAGCAGAAAGGCGTCGCAGATGCAGGCAGCATTATCTCGGATACTGCCAAATGTCGGAGGACCAGGATATCCAAGGAGGGTCCTAATGTCCAGAGTAGTTAGCTCAGTCCTCCTGTACGCAGCCCCAGTTTGGGCGGAGGCACTGGTGACTAAAGAAATAAGAAGAAACCTCTCGTCTATATACAGACTCAGTGCACTAAGGACGATCAGCGGGTTCCGAACGATCTCCGATGATGCGGCCCTCGTTATAGCAGGAATGGTTCCAGTAGACATCCTCGCAGATGAAATGCTTAGGATCTACAATAGAAGAGCCTTATCACATCCGGACCAACGATCAATCAAAATGATCAAAGAAGAAGAAAAGGCCACCTCAATGGCTGTATGGCAAGCCAGGTGGGACATAAGTTTGAAAGGAAGATGGACCCACAAACTGATCCCGAATATAGAGAATTGGACAAACCGATCTCACGGTAACTGCAATTACCAATTTACGCAGTTTCTGTCAGGCCATGGCGGCTATCGAAGATATCTTTATAGATTTGGACACGATAGCTCACCTTTTTGCCCAGATTGTCCGGAACTGGAAGAAGATACGGAGCATGCGATTTTCCAATGCGGACGCTTCAGAGAATGGAGAAGCAGCCTGCCTAGTCCACAAGTCCTGTTAGAAGAAATGCTGAGATCTGAGGGTAAGTGGACAGAAGTGTGTGTATTCATAACGAATGTGCAAAACGAACTGCGAAGAATCGAAAAGATAAGGCGATCAGCAGCAGCAGAAGATGCAGTAGGCATAGAGTAATCTGCTTACCAGCCCCGTGATGTAATACCTAACGGCAGTCCTGGGGGGAGAGTGGTCGAAGTGTGTAAGGAGGGTTTAGTACGTATGCGTAATTCCTGGTACGAACATTCAGGTTTACGAATCGTGCATGCTAGTACCCCTGGAGGGCTCTACTGGTATCTTTTAGAAGATTCCCCACCTTTGGCGCAGCCATTAAAAAACACACACACACACACACACACACACACACACACGCACACACACACACACACACACACACACACACACACACACACACACACACACACACACACACACACACACACACACACACACACACACACACACACACACACACACACACACACACACACACACACACACACACACACACACCCGCAAGGGAACTCTGAAGTAGAGTGTTGGGTCTGACAACCCCACGGGCCCTAGTCCGAGGAGTAAAACCACGTCAACAAACCTTGGTTCACCTGCCCCGGGTGATAGTACCATGTGAGGGGCCCTAGCCAGGGTTACGGCGGAGAAGAAGTCACTGTCAACCTCTCTTGCATGGAAAAACCTGCTCGCCGAGGCTCTGACGACCGAGTAGGAGCGGTATAACTCCCAACCCGCCCGGAGGAAAAGCCGCGGCCAACGAGGGAGCGCGGCATTCAATGAATGTATTAAGACTGAGCCCAGTAAGGTCTTAATTATGGTATACTGGAAGCAATCATTTTGATTTGTCAACTCTTGGGCTGACGTCTGTGGTATTCTGTTACCTGAGTAGGCAAGAGTGAAATTTTGCTGAAATGGCTTTCAGGCTAATGCTACCGGCGCCCCCGTCCCGTTAAAACCCTGGCAGGACTCAAAGTACGCTCAATGTTTCGTCGCTATTAAGTTAGTGGTGTAGGTACAGATGAAAAATTCCTGTCTAACACTGATCTGGCTCTGAACACAAGACCCCATAAGGGCTCGTGTCAACCCCCGCATGGCCTCACTGCTTGCATAGATAACCATGGGATCCATAGGTGACTACACACCCGAGCATTGATAACGGCTTTGAGTGGGGACCCAATTTACAATGAATTCCCAGAATTTAGGAGGAGGAGAAGTAGAAGGAGTTGTAGGAGAGGAGAATGTGAATTCTTTTAAAAGGAGTTCGAAGATGGCGAGATCACCAGTGGCCCAAACGTCACAAAGGCGCGAATCACCGGAAACAAGAAAGGTGATAAAGGAAGCCAGCCCCGGCAAATCTGACTTTCATAAACTAGGAGAGCAGATCAAGGGACTGGTAGAAATGTTGGAAGATGGAAAAAGACGTTCCATCCATCAAGCCATGCGGGATGCGATTGATAGCATTAAAAACCTCTATGAGTTATCGGCTATCTACATTAATAACAAGAAGACTCAGGAGAAGATGGTTAATCACACCTCATCTCAAACCTCTCCATGGCTCAAAGCTTCAATGGAGCAAAAAAGGAAGCAGCCTATCCACAGCGAAACGCCGAATCCAAAGCGGAGGCAAGAGCAACGCCAGTCCTCACGTAAGCCTATGGTAATAGCGACGGAAGAAAAAACCCAGGAAAAGGGTATTAAAAATGTTAAAAAAACTGGAGAAGGCGAATGGACAAAAGTCGTCGCTAAAACTAAAAATAAAGTGAAGTCAGACGCATCTGCCAAGAAGTCCGCCGTAAAACAAAAGCCAATTATAAGAAAGGCAAGACCTGACGCCATAGTCATAGAAGCGAAGGGCGAAATATCCTATGCGCAGATATTGCGCAACGTGAAGGCTGATCCAAAACTAGAAACAATTGGAAAAGCAGTATCTAGGATCAGAAGGACACAAAAAGGTGACCTCTTAATTCAATTGAAGGAGACAAGTGACAAGACAGCGGAATTTAAAAGCGTCATAAGTGAGGCGTTAGGCGAACAAGCAAACGTAAGAACCCTCACCCAACGCACTAGCATCGAGCTGAAAGACATCGATGAGATCACCACAAAAGAAGACATTTGTGAATCAATCGAAGTCCAAGCCGGAGTCGAAGGCGTCACACCGTCAGACTTTATATCGCTGAGGAAAGCATATGGTGGAACCCAAACGGCGACTATCAGCCTTCCAAATGCAAAAGCAAAGAAGCTGCTGGAAGTACAGAAGATAAAAATCGGGTGGGTAGTGTGTCGCATCCGCGAACGGACTCCTCAAAAGTGCTTCAAATGCCTGGAATTTGGGCACATTGCCAAGCAGTGTAAAAACGGAGAAGATCGCTCCAAGTTGTGTAGAAGATGTGGGGATGAGGGCCACATAGCTAAGTCTTGCGCAAAGGAGCCTTCGTGCATGTTCTGTAGAAAGGAACACCCAGAAGATGCGAAGCATGTAGCGGGCAGCAGCAAATGCCCAGTCTTTAGGAGAGCTATCGCCAGCAGAAAAGTATGAAGGTTATCCAGATAAACCTAAATCACTGCGAGATAGCACAGGATATCCTGTCACAGACGGCTAAAGACGAGAGAGCGGACATAATTTTAATAAGCGAACCGTACAAATCTCGTGACATCAACGCTTGGGCATGTGACAAAACAGAAAAAGCTGCAATATGGATTTGCGGGAGACATGCCTTCCAAGATGTAGACGGGCAGGCGGAGGGCTTCGTACGGGCAAAAATAAATGGAATCAACTTTTATAGTTGTTACGCAAGACCCAGCTGGACGATGAGCGAATACTCAGCAATGATAGAAAATTTAACGGCCGATGCTCGAGGAAGAGCTCCAGTGGTTATAGGCGGAGACTTCAATGCCTGGGCAACAGACTGGGGCAGCAGATTTACTAATATCAGAGGACATTATCTGCTAGAATCTTTCGCCTCATTAAATATAGGCATAGCTAACACGGGACGAGCAAATACGTATCGCAAAGCAGGAAGGGGATCGATCATCGATATTACCTTCGCTAGCAGTTCCCTCCTGCGGATGATAAAATGGCGCGTCAGCGAAGACTATACGCACAGCGACCACCAGGCGATTGTAATTGAAATTAAAGAAAAAAAAGCCGTGCAACGCCCAAAATTAGGGGGACCTAAATGGAAAGACAAGTTCCTTGATAAAGAAATGTTTGAGGAAATCATAAACTCAAGCTTCCTAATCGAAAGCGGAACATCTGAGATCCTGTCGCAACAACTTACCAGTATAATCACTACAGCGTGCGACGCAGCTATGCCCAGGAGAAGACCTAGCAAGAGAGGTGAACACTGCTACTGGTGGAATGAGCAGATAAAAGCACTGAGAGCTGCCTGCTTACAAGCCAGACGTAGAGTGCAGCGATCAAGAAGGGGATCAGACATTCAAGAACGTCTTGATATGCTAAGATTAGCTAGACGAAATTTAAAAAATGCAATCAAAGAAAGCAAGTCGAAGTGCTTCAAACGACTATGTGACGAGGCGGACATCAATCCCTGGGGCACAGCATACAAAATAGTTATGGCAAAGCTAAAAGGCTGTAAGACCCCGCAAATATCATGCCCAACAAAGCTTAGGTCCATCGTAGAACACCTATTTCCGAAAGGACCATATACTATGTGCAACATAATAAGAGAAATTAGCACAGAAAGTATTCCAAGGCTAACAGTTGATGAACTCGTGAACGCAAGTAAAAGAATACGAGACAACAAAGCTCCTGGACCCGATGGCATTCCTAATAAAGCATTGAAAGCCGCCATCCGAAGTAGGCCGGACATGTTCATGACATGCATGCAACAGTGTCTAGATGAAGGAGTTTTCCCTGAACCTTGGAAACTGCAGCATTTAGTATTGCTTCCAAAGGGAAACAAACCACCGGGCGAACCATCATCGTACCGCCCAATATGTCTACTAGATACAATGGGAAAGATACTCGAGCGGATCATATATGACAGATTGCTTAATATAGCGGATAATAAAGGAGCACTGTCAGATCATCAGTTCGGGTTTCGAAAATCGCGCTCGACCGTCGACGCCATAAAGGCGGTGGTCAATATAGCAAAGAATGCGATTGAAGGAAAAAGATGGCGGTGGGGCACAAAGGAATATTGTGCAGTAGTGACACTGGACATAAAAAACGCCTTTAACTCTGCAAAATGGTCCTCAATAAGAAGATCACTCGCCAGAATGGATGCACCATACTATATAAGGAAGATAGTGTCAAGCTACTTAAGTTATAGAAGGTTGAGGTACGAAACCAATGAGGGTACAAAGTACTATAACGTCTCCGCAGGAGTCCCACAAGGATCGGTGCTGGGTCCCCTTCTATGGAATATAATGTACGATGGAGTTCTAAGACTAGCATTACCACCAGGCGTACAAATATTTGGATTCGCTGACGACATCGCCGTTGTCACAGTGTCAAAGACAATCAATGGAATAGAGTCAGCCACGAATGAAGCAGTTGGCCAAATCAAAAAATGGCTAGTATCCGTCGGTTTAGAATTAGCCGACCATAAAACGGAAGCAGTCCTGATTACCAGCCGGAAAAATATAGAATACATAAATATACGAGTTGGTAACCAGACTATTAGATCAAAGGATTTTGTCAAATACCTAGGAGTAATGCTTGACAATAGGCTCCGTTTTAAAATACACGTGGACTATTCTAGCAGAAAGGCGTCGCAGATGCAGGCAGCATTATCTCGGATACTGCCAAATGTCGGAGGACCAGGATATCCAAGGAGGGTCCTAATGTCCAGAGTAGTTAGCTCAGTCCTCCTGTACGCAGCCCCAGTTTGGGCGGAGGCACTGGTGACTAAAGAAATAAGAAGAAACCTCTCGTCTATATACAGACTCAGTGCACTAAGGACGATCAGCGGGTTCCGAACGATCTCCGATGATGCGGCCCTCGTTATAGCAGGAATGGTTCCAGTAGACATCCTCGCAGATGAAATGCTTAGGATCTACAATAGAAGAGCCTTATCACATCCGGACCAACGATCAATCAAAATGATCAAAGAAGAAGAAAAGGCCACCTCAATGGCTGTATGGCAAGCCAGGTGGGACATAAGTTTGAAAGGAAGATGGACCCACAAACTGATCCCGAATATAGAGAATTGGACAAACCGATCTCACGGTAACTGCAATTACCAATTTACGCAGTTTCTGTCAGGCCATGGCGGCTATCGAAGATATCTTTATAGATTTGGACACGATAGCTCACCTTTTTGCCCAGATTGTCCGGAACTGGAAGAAGATACGGAGCATGCGATTTTCCAATGCGGACGCTTCAGAGAATGGAGAAGCAGCCTGCCTAGTCCACAAGTCCTGTTAGAAGAAATGCTGAGATCTGAGGGTAAGTGGACAGAAGTGTGTGTATTCATAACGAATGTGCAAAACGAACTGCGAAGAATCGAAAAGATAAGGCGATCAGCAGCAGCAGAAGATGCAGTAGGCATAGAGTAATCTGCTTACCAGCCCCGTGATGTAATACCTAACGGCAGTCCTGGGGGGAGAGTGGTCGAAGTGTGTAAGGAGGGTTTAGTTGGTAGGGTTTAGTTGGTAGGGTTTTAGTTTAGTAGGGTTTACGAATCGTGCATGCTAGTACCCCTGGAGGGCTCTACTGGTATCTTTTAGAAGATTCCCCACCTTTGGCGCAGCCATTAAAAAACACACACACACACACACACACACACACACACACACACACACACACACACACACACATACACACACACACACACACACACACACACACACACACACACACACACACACACACACACACACACACACACACACACACACACACACACACACACACACACACACACACACACACACACACACACACACACATACACACACACACACACATACACACACACACACGCACACACACACACACACACACACACACACACACACACACACACACACACACACACACACACACACACACACACACACACACACACACACACACACACACACACACACACACACACACACACACACACACACACACACACACACACACACACACACACACACACACACACACACACACACACACACACACACACACACACACACACACACACACACACACACACACACACACACACACACACACACACACACACACACACACCCGCAAGGGAACTCTGAAGTAGAGTGTTGGGTCTGACAACCCCACGGGCCCTAGTCCGAGGAGTAAAACCACGTCAACAAACCTTGGTTCACCTGCCCCGGGTGATAGTACCATGTGAGGGGCCCTAGCCAGGGTTACGGCGGAGAAGAAGTCACTGTCAACCTCTCTTGCATGGAAAAACCTGCTCGCCGAGGCTCTGACGACCGAGTAGGAGCGGTATAACTCCCAACCCGCCCGGAGGAAAAGCCGCGGCCAACGAGGGAGCGCGGCATTCAATGAATGTATTAAGACTGAGCCCAGTAAGGTCTTAATTATGGTATACTGGAAGCAATCATTTTGATTTGTCAACTCTTGGGCTGACGTCTGTGGTATTCTGTTACCTGAGTAGGCAAGAGTGAAATTTTGCTGAAATGGCTTTCAGGCTAATGCTACCGGCGCCCCCGTCCCGTTAAAACCCTGGCAGGACTCAAAGTACGCTCAATGTTTCGTCGCTATTAAGTTAGTGGTGTAGGTACAGATGAAAAATTCCTGTCTAACACTGATCTGGCTCTGAACACAAGACCCCATAAGGGCTCGTGTCAACCCCCGCATGGCCTCACTGCTTGCATAGATAACCATGGGATCCATAGGTGACTACACACCCGAGCATTGATAACGGCTTTGAGTGGGGACCCAATTTACAATGAATTCCCAGAATTTAGGAGGAGGAGAAGTAGAAGGAGTTGTAGGAGAGGAGAATGTGAATTCTTTTAAAAGGAGTTCGAAGATGGCGAGATCACCAGTGGCCCAAACGTCACAAAGGCGCGAATCACCGGAAACAAGAAAGGTGATAAAGGAAGCCAGCCCCGGCAAATCTGACTTTCATAAACTAGGAGAGCAGATCAAGGGACTGGTAGAAATGTTGGAAGATGGAAAAAGACGTTCCATCCATCAAGCCATGCGGGATGCGATTGATAGCATTAAAAACCTCTATGAGTTATCGGCTATCTACATTAATAACAAGAAGACTCAGGAGAAGATGGTTAATCACACCTCATCTCAAACCTCTCCATGGCTCAAAGCTTCAATGGAGCAAAAAAGGAAGCAGCCTATCCACAGCGAAACGCCGAATCCAAAGCGGAGGCAAGAGCAACGCCAGTCCTCACGTAAGCCTATGGTAATAGCGACGGAAGAAAAAACCCAGGAAAAGGGTATTAAAAATGTTAAAAAAACTGGAGAAGGCGAATGGACAAAAGTCGTCGCTAAAACTAAAAATAAAGTGAAGTCAGACGCATCTGCCAAGAAGTCCGCCGTAAAACAAAAGCCAATTATAAGAAAGGCAAGACCTGACGCCATAGTCATAGAAGCGAAGGGCGAAATATCCTATGCGCAGATATTGCGCAACGTGAAGGCTGATCCAAAACTAGAAACAATTGGAAAAGCAGTATCTAGGATCAGAAGAACACAAAAAGGTGACCTCTTAATTCAATTGAAGGAGACAAGTGACAAGACAGCGGAATTTAAAAGCGTCATAAGTGAGGCGTTAGGCGAACAAGCAAACGTAAGAACCCTCACCCAACGCACTAGCATCGAGCTGAAAGACATCGATGAGATCACCACAAAAGAAGACATTTGTGAATCAATCGAAGTCCAAGCCGGAGTCGAAGGCGTCACACCGTCAGACTTTATATCGCTGAGGAAAGCATATGGTGGAACCCAAACGGCGACTATCAGCCTTCCAAATGCAAAAGCAAAGAAGCTGCTGGAAGTACAGAAGATAAAAATCGGGTGGGTAGTGTGTCGCATCCGCGAACGGACACTCCTCAAAAAGTGCTTCAAATGCCTGGAATTTGGGCACATTGCCAAGCAGTGTAAAAACGGAGAAGATCGCTCCAAGTTGTGTAGAAGATGTGGGGATGAGGGCCACATAGCTAAGTCTTGCGCAAAGGAGCCTTCGTGCATGTTCTGTAGAAAGGAACACCCAGAAGATGCGAAGCATGTAGCGGGCAGCAGCAAATGCCCAGTCTTTAGGAGAGCTATCGCCAGCAGAAAAGTATGAAGGTTATCCAGATAAACCTAAATCACTGCGAGATAGCACAGGATATCCTGTCACAGACGGCTAAAGACGAGAGAGCGGACATAATTTTAATAAGCGAACCGTACAAATCTCGTGACATCAACGCTTGGGCATGTGACAAAACAGAAAAAGCTGCAATATGGATTTGCGGGAGACATGCCTTCCAAGATGTAGACGGGCAGGCGGAGGGCTTCGTACGGGCAAAAATAAATGGAATCAACTTTTATAGTTGTTACGCAAGACCCAGCTGGACGATGAGCGAATACTCAGCAATGATAGAAAATTTAACGGCCGATGCTCGAGGAAGAGCTCCAGTGGTTATAGGCGGAGACTTCAATGCCTGGGCAACAGACTGGGGCAGCAGATTTACTAATATCAGAGGACATTATCTGCTAGAATCTTTCGCCTCATTAAATATAGGCATAGCTAACACGGGACGAGCAAATACGTATCGCAAAGCAGGAAGGGGATCGATCATCGATATTACCTTCGCTAGCAGTTCCCTCCTGCGGATGATAAAATGGCGCGTCAGCGAAGACTATACGCACAGCGACCACCAGGCGATTGTAATGGAAATTAAAGAAAAAAAAGCCGTGCAACGCCCAAAATTAGGGGGACCTAAATGGAAAGACAAGTTCCTTGATAAAGAAATGTTTGAGGAAATCATAAACTCAAGCTTCCTAATCGAAAGCGGAACATCTGAGATCCTGTCGCAACAACTTACCAGTATAATCACTACAGCGTGCGACGCAGCTATGCCCAGGAGAAGACCTAGCAAGAGAGGTGAACACTGCTACTGGTGGAATGAGCAGATAAAAGCACTGAGAGCTGCCTGCTTACAAGCCAGACGTAGAGTGCAGCGATCAAGAAGGGGATCAGACATTCAAGAACGTCTTGATATGCTAAGATTAGCTAGACGAAATTTAAAAAATGCAATCAAAGAAAGCAAGTCGAAGTGCTTCAAACGACTATGTGACGAGGCGGACATCAATCCCTGGGGCACAGCATACAAAATAGTTATGGCAAAGCTAGAAGGCTGTAAGACCCCGCAAATATCATGCCCAACAAAGCTTAGGTCCATCGTAGAACCCCTATTTCCGAAAGGACCATATACTATGTGCAACATAATAAGAGAAATTAGCACAGAAAGTATTCCAAGGCTAACAGTTGATGAACTCGTGAACGCAAGTAAAAGAATACGAGACAACAAAGCTCCTGGACCCGATGGCATTCCTAATAAAGCATTGAAAGCCGCCATCCGAAGTAGGCCGGACATGTTCATGACATGCATGCAACAGTGTCTAGATGAAGGAGTTTTCCCTGAACCTTGGAAACTGCAGCATTTAGTATTGCTTCCAAAGGGAAACAAACCACCGGGCGAACCATCATCGTACCGCCCAATATGTCTACTAGATACAATGGGAAAGATACTCGAGCGGATCATATATGACAGATTGCTTAATATAGCGGATAATAAAGGAGCACTGTCAGATCATCAGTTCGGGTTTCGAAAATCGCGCTCGACCGTCGACGCCATAAAGGCGGTGGTCAATATAGCAAAGAATGCGATTGAAGGAAAAAGATGGCGGTGGGGCACAAAGGAATATTGTGCAGTAGTGACACTGGACATAAAAAACGCCTTTAACTCTGCAAAATGGTCCTCAATAAGAAGATCACTCGCCAGAATGGATGCACCATACTATATAAGGAAGATAGTGTCAAGCTACTTAAGTTATAGAAGGTTGAGGTACGAAACCAATGAGGGTACAAAGTACTATAACGTCTCCGCAGGAGTCCCACAAGGATCGGTGCTGGGTCCCCTTCTATGGAATATAATGTACGATGGAGTTCTAAGACTAGCATTACCACCAGGCGTACAAATATTTGGATTCGCTGACGACATCGCCGTTGTCACAGTGTCAAAGACAATCAATGGAATAGAGTCAGCCACGAATGAAGCAGTTGGCCAAATCAAAAAATGGCTAGTATCCGTCGGTTTAGAATTAGCCGACCATAAAACGGAAGCAGTCCTGATTACCAGCCGGAAAAATATAGAATACATAAATATACGAGTTGGTAACCAGACTATTAGATCAAAGGATTTTGTCAAATACCTAGGAGTAATGCTTGACAATAGGCTCCGTTTTAAAATACACGTGGACTATTCTAGCAGAAAGGCGTCGCAGATGCAGGCAGCATTATCTCGGATACTGCCAAATGTCGGAGGACCAGGATATCCAAGGAGGGTCCTAATGTCCAGAGTAGTTAGCTCAGTCCTCCTGTACGCAGCCCCAGTTTGGGCGGAGGCACTGGTGACTAAAGAAATAAGAAGAAACCTCTCGTCTATATACAGACTCAGTGCACTAAGGACGATCAGCGGGTTCCGAACGATCTCCGATGATGCGGCCCTCGTTATAGCAGGAATGGTTCCAGTAGACATCCTCGCAGATGAAATGCTTAGGATCTACAATAGAAGAGCCTTATCACATCCGGACCAACGATCAATCAAAATGATCAAAGAAGAAGAAAAGGCCACCTCAATGGCTGTATGGCAAGCCAGGTGGGACATAAGTTTGAAAGGAAGATGGACCCACAAACTGATCCCGAATATAGAGAATTGGACAAACCGATCTCACGGTAACTGCAATTACCAATTTACGCAGTTTCTGTCAGGCCATGGCGGCTATCGAAGATATCTTTATAGATTTGGACACGATAGCTCACCTTTTTGCCCAGATTGTCCGGAACTGGAAGAAGATACGGAGCATGCGATTTTCCAATGCGGACGCTTCAGAGAATGGAGAAGCAGCCTGCCAAGTCCACAAGTCCTGTTAGAAGAAATGCTGAGATCTGAGGGTAAGTGGACAGAAGTGTGTGTATTCATAACGAATGTGCAAAACGAGCTGCGAAGAATCGAAAAGATAAGGCGATCAGCAGCAGCAGAAGATGCAGAAGGCATAGAGTAATCTGCTTACCAGCCCCGTGATGTAATACCTAACGGCAGTCCCGCGGGGAGAGTGGTTGAAGTGTGTAAGGAGGGTTTAGTACGTAGGCGTAATTCCTGGTACGAACATTCAGGTTTACGAATCGTGCATGCTAGTACCCCTGGAGGGCTCTACTGGTATCTTTTAGAAGATTCCCCACCTCTGGCACAGCCATAAAAAAAAAAAAAAACACACACACACACACACACACACACACACACACACACACACACACACACACACACACACACACACACACACACACACACACACACACACACACACACACACACACACACTACGCGGCAGCGAACAGCGCTGCTCACAAAGCACAGAGATCATACTTTGCCGATATAGCGATATTTATAAATTGTATATTGGGGTCCCCAGGGGGCCGATCGCTCCAAATTTTTACAAAAAGTGTTTTCCAAAGTACAAAATTTAAAGAAAATCTGGTAAATTTTTAAAATATTTGTATGGGAGCCCCCGACCCCGCGGCCCGAGGGGCCTCAAATAATAGAAAGTGTTGTCATGGGAGATATACATGTGTGCCAAATTTCAATAAAATCGGGCTGTAGGAAGTGGGTTAAAAATTGATCGCAAGATTCCATGACACACAAATCCACAAATCCACCAGCCCACAAACCCACAAGCCCACAAACACACGGGCAAGTGAAGTTAATATAGAGAATTTAAAAATCAAGACCTAAGGTAGAGACTTATTTGGTGAGAGGCAAATAAAAGAAAGAGATAGTATAAAAGAAGAGGAATATAGATCTTGTTCTCCACACTTCTAATCTAGTGAACCGCAGTGTATTTGTAGATACTGAAAAAATACGCAACTCGTTAATTTGGAAGGGAAAAATACTTGTAAATATTAAATACGTTCATATATATGATACCACAAGTGTACCATCCGAGTATATAAATTGGAAAGGTTCCACATTTTTCGTGTGACCAAAAATGAAGAGTATCATCTAAATAAAAGATTTATGTCTTACCTGAGCGTTACAAAATACAAGCAGTCAGAAAACTCAACATTCTGAATTTGTTTAAAGAATTGTATCCGAAAATTATCCGAGTGTAAAAAACGACTCAGATATGTTTAAAATTGAATTTTGATAGTTAAATTTTCTCGCCAACTTATTAAATAACAAAAAACATTGCTATTGTTCGATACCTTTAACGATATTAATGTTTAAGGTATTTTTTTACCATACATATTTTCACGAGTATTTGTATCTATAAAATTGACTAATTTCTGCGAATTTTCCATTGAAAATTTTATTCTATTTTTATACATATAAAAGAGGAACATATCTTAAGGAGAAAAATTACCTTTAATACGATTTCGCTTAAAGGGGTTGCTTGTTCTAATGAAACATTTTTCATCTCTGTTGATATCTTACTGGTTGTAATAAAATCGCTAACATGTGTAACTGTGCCATTATTATTACTATCGCTTTTAGCAGAAGTAATTGGTAATATATTTGCAGCAGCTTCTGAAGTGATAAAAACAGGATTGCTTGAAATTCTGCTTTTTT
Organism: Nephrocerus scutellatus; assembly: GCA_947095585.1. Classification (NCBI taxonomy): domain Eukaryota; kingdom Metazoa; phylum Arthropoda; class Insecta; order Diptera; family Pipunculidae; genus Nephrocerus; species Nephrocerus scutellatus. Next base: position 64,179,822 of record OX352762.1, read on the forward strand.
CCACATCAAGAAGAAATCTTTCATCATGGCTCCCATCGTCATTAATATTCAAACCAGCATATTTTCTTATTGTACTATCAACAGCAACAACTTCTGCTATGTCAGTAAATTTCTGTGTGTTTTCAATTGTTTTGCTTATATCTGATTGAAGTTCAGATACGCTTTGCGCGACTTTATCGGTAAATTTTACATTGACAGGTACAGCAATAGTATATTTCAATTTTGTTGCATCGAAAGTGGCAGCGTCAACATTATATGTCGCAATATTACCATCAAGTAATATTTTTGAAGCCTATGTTTCATAGACCATAGGCAGAATTTCGTTAAGAAAAAGAAGTGTGTTATTAGAAGACATAACATTAAATACAAGCTTAAAACATAAACAGTCAATATAAACCACAGCCATTCCATGCAAAAAAAATACACATTTACGGAGTTATACAAATGTATGAAATTTGGAGAAATTACTTGCCTGGAAAATAAAAAAAATGGATTTAAGTACCGAGTAACGTTATAATTAGTTAATTAGTTTGTAAAAAAAGCATACCTCTCTAATCCTAGAAGCCTCTTCACAGCTCGAGTCATACCATCTTCCTTTGCTTCCAGGAATAAGGAAGGAATAAAGTCTCTCATGCCAATAAGGATGATGTTTTTGATTGCATCAGCGGCAGCATCCACGTTTCTATCGCGAAAAAATAGCGACCAAAGAAGTTCTTAAGAACGTCCCAATTGGCTTTCTCGTATTGCCATACTGTTTTTTTTTGGGAGTTTTTTCTCTAACTACGTGGTTTATTAACGAGAAATTAGCTGATACAGCACAATGGTCGGACGAGTCTAGAGGCGATAATACGGAGTATTTATAATGACGAGAGGTAAGGAACAAGTCAAGGGTATTTTCGGAATGATTTGCAATGTCAGGTATTCGTGTAGGCTCATTTACAAGCTGAGTAAGGTGATTAAACTCAGCGAATAACTCAACACACCCACCTTAGGGTGTTATCTGGCCAGAATGGCGAAGCCACCCAGAATTGTGTACTTTGAAATCGCCCGCAATAACGATTTCATTATAACGATGTCTTGTGACAATTCTTAAGACTGACTCAGAAAGTGCATCGAAATCGCTCTGAGTTGAAACATTGTCTGACTTGGGGCTCCTGTAAAGGAAACAGTAGTGGATGTTGCGCTCTTGTACCTTTACTTTAAGCCAAATGAAATTGAATTCCGGATTGGAACTTTTGCTGTATTAAGGGAAAAGCTGGAACGCAAGATCACTCCGGACATAGATTGAGAGTCCGCGTCGAGGGACAAATAATGGCACAAAGTTATAACTAGGCAGACGTATCAGAATTATCAAATACGTAAGTTTCACTCAGTGCCATAATTGTTGGCCTGTGAACATGTACATAATTAAACACAGCGAAAGAATTCGTTCTCAGCGCACGTATGTTGCTGAGATCCACTTTGAAATCACACATAACTACAAAAAAAAAGCACACAAAATACAACTTATCGCTTCTTTTAACCGAATTTGTCTAATGTGTGTCTCACAATTATCAACACAAATTGTCGCCAGTGTTATACCTTCACAAGCCTTGCAATGCTGTCGCCTCCAGGTCCTCGGGGCGGTTGTGGAATCGTAAAGGGTGAATATTAAGTGACCTAGGCGCGGGGCGGGTCACGCTAATTGACAGCAATGGGCTGGATCAAGGTGTAATGCGAACCGAGCCGATGATCGACTAGGCTGGGGGCCCATTTAAATAGCCCAGTCATGATCGGAGCCCTCTGGATACCTGACGACCTCCAGAGGTACCCTTAGCGGATGCCTTACCTGGGTAATTCGGATCTCTCGTGGGAACAAAAATGGACCAAAATAATAATATTAATTTTTTCAAAAAACCCGAGATCGGCGCTCTCCAAAGGCCGCAAAACGAGACCGGTGCTCACCAAATACCGAAGACCTCAGGGGGGAGCTACTCGAACATTAAAGGTGGGTCTCCCTCCAGAGTTATAGTACTGTCAGATCCTAAGGATTCAACTCCAGGGACCAGCAAAGCATCAGGGGGGCTACTCGAACCTTAAAGGTGGGTCTCCCTCCAAAGTAATAGGGTTGTCTGATTCTAAGTCATCGACTGGGACCAGCAATACCAAGTCTCTTCCTTTGGGCAAGCGACAGTATAGATAACGTCGTTCAGCCCATAGGATACTGGAAAGGTGGGCTGAGACTCCCAAGTGGCAGCTCACTAAGAAGCAGAGAGACTCTCTAGCTTGGGCGAAAAAGACTGCTGACTACGTCGGTAACCCTGAAAGGGACTGCGTGCCGAAAAGGCAGAGGTCTCTGGATGAGGTGGAGGTGGCGAGTAGTAAAAAAGCCAAAGTGCATGAGTCGGGAGCTCTAAAGGCGCACAAACCTAAGTCGTATAGTGACGTCATAAGGGAACATGCGTTAGTGCTTGCTGTCATTGACAGAAATCATGATGAAGGGAACATCTCGTCGGATAGATGGAAGTCAGTGGCTAATGCTTTTAACCGGGTGTTTTTAAAAGTCCTTAGGGAAAACCCGGGACCTCCTCCGTCCTGTAGAGATGCGGGATGGTTTCAAGGCAGGGTGAAACTAACTGCATGCTCAGACCAGAGATCTGCACTTCTCTATAAGAGGGCCATCTCAGAGGTTGGGGAGGTGTGGCCGGGCGATAAGCTTGAAGCAGTCAGTAGGGAGGAGATCCCGAACAGGCCTAGAGCACGCGTTTGGCTTCCAACTGAACCAACAGAGCAAGAAATTATGCAGATAATTCATGCCAGTAACCCGAACCTTCCAACCAAAACTGGAAGATTCTAAAGCAGGAAGAAGCTAAGGGCGACTCCAGATTAACAACCATGTAAATAAACAGAGAGTCCCTAGCACCACTTTCAGATACCAAGGGGGTTATAGATTGCGGTTTCGGGTCATTAACCCACAAAATATTCAAAAAAGATGAAGTCAATAATTTGGCCACTTTGGGTAAAGCCACAATTAACAACCAGTCCCTTTAAGGGGAGGTTGCCACTGCACTCGATGGTGACAGTCGTTCCAGCGAAGACCTAGTCAGCAGAATGGACGGCCTGCTCTCCATTGAGTCCGACGAGGAATGCTTGTCAGATTCGTTGGGGAAACTGGCATACACTACAGTCATAGAGGCCTTGAGGAACGAGACGGATGCATCCGGCGTGTCCTCGGAAACAGAAAATTAAACCGCTATAGCGGTTATAGAAGGAGAAGGTAAGGTAATTTTCTTATGATTAAAATCCTGCAAATTAACTTACATCATAATAAGGCCGCTTCAGCGGCGCTTATCCTTAGACTGTCCGAATCGGCAGAAGACCTAATTCTTATCCAGAAGCCATGGATAAGCAATAATAATAGGATCTGTGGACTCAACTTAAAGGGGTACACAATCCTACATTCATGTAAGACTGGAAGGGTAAGATCATGTTTAATGGGAAAGACTAATTTGAATATTTTTCTACTCCCACAATTTAGTTACGGGGACATAACCGCGGCCAGCTTAGAGTTGGGCAACAACACGATCTGGCTGGTTTCTGCGTACCTCGATCGCGAGAAAAATACACCGCAGGATAACCTGGCTGAACTTATTCTGGAAGCAGACAAACAAAAAATCAATGTGATTCTCGGGTGCGATGCTAATGCACACCACACACTCTGGGGTAGCACTGACATTAATGATAGGGGTGAGTCTTTTTTTGAATACCTTTTAAATACTAACCTCCTAGTCTGTAACATTGGGCAAGACCCCACCTTTATTACTAAAAATAGACGGGAAGTGCTAGACGTAACTCTCGTTTCTGATAAGATTTTCCATATGGTAAAAGAATGGAGGGTAGCGAAAGAGCACTCCTTCTCTGACCACAGGTATATCACTTTTAATCTCGGCATTCATCCTGTCAGTCAGAACGCCTTCAGAAATAAAAGGAAGACGAACTGGATCTTGTACGTGATGGTGCTAGAGAAGTTTTTACTACAAAATAACCCTAAGCCCCCAGTGACAGTTGTAGAACTTGACTGCATGGTGAACACTGTCACTAACGCATGTAATAGTTATATGGGAACAGCATGTCCTACGGTTTACCCAAGAGGTAAACGTAGACCAGTATGGTGGTCCTCCGAAATAAGGGAGTACCAGAAAATTAGTAGAAGGGCCTTTAACAAGGCAAAGAGTACTAATAGTACCGAAGATTGGGACTTCTATAAGGAATGCCTTAAACTCTACAAGAGGGAACTAAGGAAGGCAAAAAGGAAGTCCTGGAGACTCTTCTGTGAAAAAATGGAAGGAGTCTCAGAGACCACTCGCCTTAGAAAGATTCTCTCCAACAACCCAACCAATCCTAGTCACTTAATAAAACCGGATGGTTCATGGACGACTTCGAGCAAGGAAACTCTGGAGCTTTTCTTGCAAACCCACTTTCCAGGCTCGACCGACTTGAGGAACGAGTCAGAACTCACTACTCAACAAGGAACTCACACGCTATGCATAAATAATATCATTAGCACTAAGAGGATTAAGTGGGCTATTAGCGGCTTCATGCCTTACAAAGCAGCTGGTCCAGACCAAATCATACCAGCGGAATTACAGAAAAACTCAGATATCATCCTACCATGGTTAGAGGTGATTTTCAAAGGGTGTCTGCGCTTAATGCACATTCCTAAGAACTGGACGGAAGTCAAAGTGGTCTTCATTCCAAAAGCAGGAAAAAGCTCACATGGGTACCCAAAGGACCTAAGGCCTATAACCTTATCCTCCTTTCTGCTGAAAACTTTGGAGAGGTTATTGGATGTTTATATAAGAGTCCAGGTGGGTTATGACAGATGGGCTCAGTCTCAACACGCTTACTGCAAAGGTAAGTCGGTAGAGACTGCGCTGCACACACTGGTACGTACGATTGAGAAATCACTACAATCGAAGGAATACACACTCATAGCATTCCTCGATATTGAAGGGGCCTTTAATAACGTAAAGACGGAGGCTATAATGAAAGGCATGTCTCTTCTTGGTATTGACCAGTTTGCAAGCTAATTAATCATATGCTCTTAAGCAGGATTGTTAACGCTGAGCTGGGTGGCTCCACCATTAGAAGGCATGTAGCTAGAGGAACGCCGCAAGGAGGCGTTCTATCCCCTTTGCTCTGGAACATAGTAATCGATGGACTACTAAAAGAGCTGGAAAGAGAGGGCATGAGCGTAGTTGCCTATGCTGATGATGTAGCCATAGCTGTCACAGGTAGGTTTCTAGTAACCATTACAGAGGTTATGCAAAATGCCCTCTCCATAGTCACAAAATGGGCCGAAGGCTGCGGACTAGGAGTAAATCCGTCCAAGACAGAGCTGGTCCTCTTCACAAATAGATATAAAGTGCCAATAGTCACTCCACCAACTCTAAACGGAACCAGTCTAGTTTTCACCAATAGGGCGAAATTTCTGGGCACAATCCTGGATGATAAACTAAGCTGGAAACCAAACATTTTAGAGAGAGTTAACAAAACTACTAAAGCTCTATATGCGTGTAGAAGCGCCATCGGAAAAAGCTGGGGATTAAAGCCAGAGCTGGTACATTGGCTACACACTGCAGTAGTAAGACCAATACTCATGTACGGTGTAAGCGTTTGGTGGCCAGCTCTTGGAAAATCCACCTATGTTAAAATTCTGGAGAAGGTGCAAAGGGCAGCCTGTCTTCACATTAGTGGAGCACTAACAACAACACCAACACGCGCCCTAGAATTAATGTTGTACCTGACTCCTTTAGATATATACGGCAGGCAGAGAGCCTTTACGGCCGCGCGACTGTTAGCAACACGTCAGTGGAAACCTATTCAAACGGGACACTCGACGATAAACAACTCGCTAAAGGTTGAACTGGCGAACTTAGATTACACACAACCAGTGTTATGCTTTAGGAAGGGTTTCCGAGCCATCTACCCCTCCAGGGATCAATGGAGAGATGGATCGTCACAAGAAACCGCTGCTATCAAATTCTTCACGGACGGCTCCAAACTCGACGGAAGGGTCGGTGCCGGAGTATACTGTGACAAACCTAGCGTGAGCATTTCCGTTCGACTCCCGGACCATTGCAGCGTGTATCAGGCTGAGGTAACAGCGATTGAGGAAGCGGTGACCTGGCTGAAACATAATATATTGTCGGTAACCGATATTATAATTTACATAGACAGTCAGGCGGCAATCAAATCGCTGGAATCGGTCTTGATGACATCGGGGGTAGCAATAAGCTGCCATACATCTCTCAAGGAGATGAGCGAGTTTTTTAACATATGCTTAGTATGGGTCCCCGGTCACTCTGATATCGTTGGGAATTGCAAAGCAGACGAACTAGCCAGAAATGGCACAAAACTCCAACTGCTACCGGAAAGGGCAGGCATAGGAAGACCACTATCAACGGTCAAGCTAATGCTTCGGAAAGAGGCAGAAAAATTAACAAACGCGAGATGGTTGCATACCAACACATGTAATATTGCAAAGCAAGTCTGGGCTAAGCTGGACCTAAATCGCTCTAAAGCATTGATATCCCTACGAAGAGGGGATATAAGAATGACTATAGGTATCTTAACGGGGCACTGTCTTCTTGGAGTGCATGCGAGAAAGATGGGCCTTGAGTTCAATGACTTCTGCAGAAGCTGTTATGACGCCGAGGAGGAGGAAACAGTATCCCATTTCCTGTGTACATGCCCGGCTCTTGCAAGCAGAAGACTAAAATATCTGGGATATGGTATACTAAACAGCTTATCGGATGTCGAAAACTGCAAAGTGGGAGACATCCTAAAATTTACAAGGAGTATCACACAAGTGGTATCACAATGGACCGTACTTTGGTCTAAGTGTGCAATAGCAGCCACCGAGCCTAAACTAACCTAACCTATACCTTCACGACAAAATGAGTTAAATCACAAGAAGAAAAAAACACTCACAATCCGTTATTCTAATTGCTAAAGAATTAGATCATCAAACGGCCGCATGCAAAACATACTACAGTTATGTTTAACTAAGTTCTAAGCTGCGCTGTTGAGGATGGGGTACACGGACACACACACTGCACTTTGCACTTGTTGATCGGCCGATCACGCGAACGTTAATATTTTGCTTGCACTAATATTTGTTTTGATTTTTTTTTTGTGCGCAAACACACAACAAGATACAGTTGCTTCTTAATTTCGCGTGTGCTGATGAGCAGCACGACCGTGCACAGCGGCGATTGGGAGACAACTATTGGCGAGATGTATTCCCGGAGGGGGAGGGTGACCGACATTAGTGTCGATGTTCGGGGTCGCTGAGATGAACAGGGGTGTTTAGAATGGTACTTGGTGACCGGCTGGGTTTGGGGATGAGGTCACTGTCGCTCCTACTGCAAATTGAAAAGTTAGGTTAGTAGCCGTGTCTTATGGCAATATAAAACTGACATTCGTTAGTTCAATTCTGCCGCAGAATTAATAAATTCCATTTATTCGGCTGTATCTCAAAACTATCACATTTTTAACCGGTTGTAAGAATAGGCTATTCTTGCTGCTAAAATGCTGATAAGCAAGTTAGTTATCTTACATAATTCACTTGATTCGTCTGGATTGCCACCACATCGTCTTTTACTTACAGTGTTATCTCCAATTATTTTACTACGGAATCTCGACTCATCAAAATTTTGCAACGTCACAAGACTACGTAAAAAAGATTCTGGGCTATATAATTGAAGCGACTATCTTGACAGAAAACGGACAGTGTGGAACAGTTTTTATCCCACAGATAGCACTCATTTCGACGGATCTACCTATGAAATTTAGGAGATTACAATTTCAAATAAAACTTGCGTTTCCGACGACGATCAATAAGTCAGACAGTCGGAGTTTAAATTTGGGATCGCCATGTTTTTTCCACGGATAACTTTAATTTATTTGCTCTAGGGTGGGTTCACCTAAGAATTTATTTATTCTTGCTCTTGAAGGTGAAACTAACTGAAAATATTTTGTTAACATAATCATTTTATTAGATCGGAACCTTCTCTAACGGTTGATTATGTATTAATATTCGATATTTCCTTGCAGAAGTTAATACGAGGGGTGCCGTAAATGTTTTTAGAAAGTGGTAATACTAGTGTTTTCCGATGCAAATATCTATGTCAGTCAAAAATTTAAAAATTTTAGAGGTTATGTTTCTCAAACGTAATCTGTCAGTTCGCATCGCAACATTGTTTTTTATTTACTTGAAAAATTGAATTCAGTGAAAAATGGAATGATCGCGTGAACATTTTCGTGTGATGATTTTTTACGATTTTCGAAAGTGGCTAGCTCAACAAAAGTTCTTCGGATCACTTCAGTTGACTTTTGGCGATGAAGCACCATCGTAGTGTTTATAATTGATACAATGAATTCAAACGCGAACGACGTTCACTCAAAGACGAGCCTCGTTAAGGTCGTCCAAAAACAGCTGTTGTGCCAGAAAACATCGATGCTGTGAGAAAACTGATTGAAGACGATCGTCATGTGACTTATCGGAAAATCGAGGCATGCCTAGGTATTAGTAACATAGTAACACCACCGTATATACGATCTTACAAGAATCTTACAGTTCGTGTCGATTGGTGCCACAAAATGCTTAAAAAATTCGTTGAGGGTACTTCCAAAAACGTATACAAGATCGTGACAGTTGACGAGTTATGGATATTTGCGTATGAGCCGGAAAGAAAGGGCAATCGACTGTTTGGGTCCAATTCGAAGAAAATCCAACAAAAGTTGTGCGAGCTCGGAGCGTTGGGGAGCAAATGGGCGTGTTTCTTCACGAAAACCAGTCATCACGATAATGCGAGCTCACACACATCACATCAAACAAGCGAGTATTTCAGCACTCATTACAGCCCCGACTTGGCACCCAATGACTTCTTACTGTTCCCAACAATCAAATATAAGATGCGTGAACAACGATTTTTATCGCCTGAAAAAGCGGTTGAAACGTTCAAAATCCATGTTTTGGGGATATCATCTTTGGACCGAAAAAAGTGTTTCGATAAATGGTTTGATCGCATTCAAAAGTGTATAGATAATAAAGGCGAATATTTTGAAAAGCAATATTTGATGAAAAATTTTAATTTTTTATTGCTTTTACTAAAAACTTTTACGGCACCTCGTATTAAGAATAATAAGTAATCACCAGTGTAATTTTGTGAACTCTTCAAGTTTGTTAATTAAGTTGTAATCTGTAAATTAAAGATCCTTTGTTGTGTTCTTATTTCAAAAATCTATAACGAACTCTCTAGAAAGCATAAATTTCGTAACAATATTGTAAACCAAAACCTAAACACCAGTGTATAATATGCTAAATTAAAAGAACGTACAGATACCTTTTAAAAAACCAAATAAGATAAGAAATATCTAAACTTCACTTAATAACAAAAAGAAACTAATTATAACGGTACTTTGTTAATTTCGTATCTAGCAAAATTTTAATTAATTGTTTTATATCTCTCATGTTCTGATGGAATGACACATAAGTGGTCGTATACAAAAAATTGTATAAAATTAAAAATATCATTTACCTAATTATATTGAAATTGTAAAATAAATATACAATTTTAAAAGAATACATATGTCATAGGAATACTTAAAGGCAACTTAAACTATAATATAAAAAAACTTATGAATACATTGTTATAACATTGCAGGCTTTATTGAATTATTACTTACCTTCGTCATTCCATGATGATGCCTGTGAGCATGAGTAGTAACAGAAGGAATTTCAGTAATAGATCCGCTATGAATAGTCAAAATTGATTTTTAGTAACGTGGTAATGAGTTCAAAAATAAATATATATACATGTTAGTCAGTGAAAGCCCTATAAGGATTGACCTGATTTTTTAAGCTGGATCTGTTTTCACTGTTATAGAAAAGTAATCTGTTTAAGTTCGCTCAGCTGCTGAAGCACTGCGTGGTTTAAGATCACTTCGTGTCCTCATTCTAGAGTATTCATGAAAACATGAATTTAAGAAAAAAAATTTCACGGGTCCACTAACCCAGGTGTCCAACACAATATAATGGGTTCGTGTTCGTATACAAAATGTAAGGAGACCACTACATGAAATTTAAAAAAAATGGACGTTCGAAAATATGGACCTTATTTGTTTTGAATACCAACAGGTGTATAGGTGTATTTAAAAAAAATCTAGAGAATACATTACATACTTTTTTCTTACAAAACAATTTCCCCAGCGATTCCTATGAAATTCGGTACGTAGGACTAAGATGCGACTATAAGACTAGTTGCTATAAAAATTATGGGATATGGTCATAAGATACTGGAATTTGTGAACTAAGCCATTTCTCAAGCGATTTGTATGAAATTTGGTATGTTGGACTAAGATGCGACTAAAGATTTGTTCCAATGGAAATTCTGGGATATGGCCAATAAAGTCTGGAAGTTTAGGAACTAAGCAATTCCTCGAGCATTTCGTATGAAATTCGGTATGTAGGACTAAGATGCGACTATAAGACTTTTTCCTATGGAAATTCTGGGACAATGTCATTAGGGTCTGGAATTTTGGGAACTATGCCATTTCTTAAGCGATTTGTATGAAATTCGGTATGTAGGACTAAGATGAACTCTTCTTCAAAACTAATGGGGAGATATCATCTGGCCAAGCGGTATAATATCCGCTACCACTATTAATTCCAGTATTATTAAGTATGGTATTTGACACCATCGAGTTGAAACCTATTTATTTCAATGTCTTAAGTTTGGCACCTGGCTCTGTATCGGATGCCACAGTTGCGACTATTTTGTTTGTTTACAAAACCGTTCAGCCAAAAATGTGCTTTATCGCTGAACTTTTTTGTTCAGTACTCTAGAAACTATTTTTACTGAACAATGATACTGGAAATAAATTTCTCCAATTTGTAAAAGTGTTTTCGGTTTAGTCTCTTTATGATGATTTGCCAAACAATGCTCGTACTAAATAGAAAGTGTCAAAGTTACTGTCCATAAAAAATATAATCCCTATTAAAAAAATCAACTAAAAAACACGTGTACTGTTAAATTTGAATAATGATTGTTTTAAAATAATATTTTTTCTCGTACCAGGGCAATATTTACCACTTAACTTTAAAGTCTAAAGTTGGTTTATTAAGGTTTTATTAAATTAATTATTATGCGACTTACACTATTTCCTCATTTTCTTCATCACCGTAATCATATTGGTCGTAATCTTCCCCCGAGCCTTCAGCAATTCTCTTGTACCGTCGAACTCTAAATGGTTATGTTATATGTAATATCGATAAGTTTTTATTTGTATAGTTACCTTTTGCTTAAATTTTTCTGTGAAATGACCCACCAACCAATCTTATCACCAGAAACATTTTTAACAGAGTCGTTCCTTAAGTTTTGCTTAAATTGGCTAAAAATAGGATTTTGGTTTTCGACATAGGAAACACCGCAGCCAGTCTAAAAAAAAAACAAAACAACTCATAAAAATTTAAATTTTTCATGTAAATTCTCTAATAACCAAAAGTATACTGAATTCCACTATAAATGCTAAAAAAAAACACATACGAAAAACACACCGCGCACAACGCACACAGAAGACAGTCAGTATAGTATGAAATGATCTGATGTCGGGGGAAAAAATTTGTATGGGATCCCTGACCGTTCGGCCGATCAGACTCAAATTTTAATAAAAATTATTGTCACCGGAAATATACATGTGCGCAAAAATCGGGATTTAGGAAGTGTGTTAAAACTTGATCACAAGATTCTGCCCACCAGCCAGCCAGTAGGCCACGGTGACGCGAAGTTAATATAGAGAATTTAAAAATTAGGGATATGGATGTAATTTTATTAATCCCTAACTGTACTTTTTACATGGTGTGTAACATTTTAAGCAAATAATTTAAAAAAAGCAAAATTCATTTATTATTACTTATTTGAAACAAAAAGCTATACATATGTAATTTTATTACTCTTAGACAAAATTATGTTACGACGTCCACACTCGTCACGTTTCACAGGCGAACTGCCAAATGTCAGCCCGAACCACAGCGCACTTATGCGGTTATCCCTCTTACTATCGTCACACGGCCATTCCTACAAGTCATCGGACTCCGATTACTCGTATTGCCACAGCTTTATGTTGTTCGCAGAAGAACAGGTATTTATGGGCCTTCAGTGTCGCCAATTTTCTCGAGCTCATAACGGTCGTTTCCCATTAGTCTAACAATTTTGTATGGTCCAAAAAAGCGATTGCGCAGTTTAAGATGGCTACCAAACTGCGTACGTTTCATTGCCACAGTGTCTCCAATTGAATACTGGTATGCCGTTTTTGCTTGTCATATTGCCGTTTTTGGTGTTCTTTGGCGCGAGATATAGATTCTCTAACCGCCGCTCGATGTTTCGCTCTATCGTTCGCAAATTGACCGATCACTTCCCTTCGCAATAAGCTGAAAACTTCGCCATCTTCGCCGTCTCGCATATTTACTGCTGTTGGCACTTCGTGGGGTGTTGAATCAAGGCATGAATAAAAAGTTGAGTTTATACATCGTTGCACCTTGTCGACGTACTTATACCATTTGTAGTGATTTGCACCAACTCCACATTATTACTATCACAAAAAGTCTTGATCTGAAAGCCGCACCTCTATCAGAAACGATTGTCTTCGGATATCCGAATGTTGCAGGCAGCACCTCCATTCGATCCAGAACTTCCTTGGCGTTTGTAGTGTTTGTTGGATATAACTAAGTAAATTTTGAAAATCCATCCACCACGACGAAAATATATTTGTAGGCTTTACCAGTATGCGTCATCGGTCCTACATGATCCACATGAAGAGTATCCAATGGTTGTTCGTCCTTCGGAATCGGACGAAGTTCCCCTTCAGCTCTGCCGTACTTCCGCTTCATCAGTAGACACTGCATACAGCATTGTATTACTTTTTATATCTTCTCGACCAATTTTGGTATGAAGAATTCGCCTTTCAAATTTTCGTCTGTCTTTTTCAAGCCAAAATTGATGTTTTTCATGAGCTCGACGAATTACTTCTTTTTACATCTCCGTTGGACCTACCAAAAGATCCTTTCCATCTACCTGCTTAATCAAAACGCCATTTTGAATTAAATAGCCCTCGTGTTCCCGATCCTCCATTATCTTCTTAATGGCCAAAACTCGTTCATCATTTTCTTGAGCCCGCTTAATTACCACTACCAGGATCGAATTCCGACTAAGACTGTCCACATGTTTCATCCACGTACTCGCTCGAAATTGTACCTTGCAATTATATTCATCAATATAGATCGCACATCGCTTAACACGGTCTGGCATGTCAGATTTTTGGATAGTTCTATCAAAAGCCGAACAGTCAGTGACAGCCACAAAATCAATCCCGGAAAGGTACGGTCGTAGCTTCTTCAGAGCCGACACAATGGCTAATGCCTCCAACTCGTACGAGTGGTAATTCTTTTCTGCGCTGTAGTAGACCGACTCCAGATATACACCGGATGGAACCCGTCTTCGCCTTTATTTTTTTGTAGCAGTATGCCAGCGAGGTCCACCTTGCTGGCGTCTGTATGTAGTTCTGTAATTGCTTTCGGATCGTATATTCGTAAAATTTATTTACAACCTGGCATCAATTAATATTCGATATTTTCTCTTTTGGTTTGTTTTGTGGACAGTTCGGGGAAATGTGCCAAAAGCCTGACACTTGTAGCGTGTATTTATTTTAATCTGAAACTCTTTTGTAATTACGGATTTAAATTCTGACCATTATGGATACGGCATAATGAACTGTTTCGCGGCACCGCACATTATTTTTCTCGCGAACAACAATAACTCTTGATCCGTGTATTTCAATACACAATTTATCTGTTGTAGCTGTTCCAACCACAAATGAATGTCTTCAGTGCCATCGCCACTAAATTTATCCCCTGAGTCTTCAGCATCCCGAAATGATATAAATCGCGACGATACCTTCATTTTACCACCTCTGTTCTTATTAGAATCGTCTGTTATTTCAGGTTCCACAATCTTCCTTTTCATAATCAAGTCTGAACGATTGTTTTCGATAACACTCGACTCACTTTGAACAACAGTCTAATCTCATTATAACCACCTTCTGTTTCGCTTTTGCCGGCAACACCACCAACACAACCACCACTATCCACCTCTTCGTTGTGTACAATCGTCATTAGCCGAAACTTCAACTCCGCTTTTGACCCGTTCGTATCACTGTCGCTCTTTTGCAATTCTTCTTTAAGCTGAACTAAGTTCATTTTATCCACCGCTCCAAGAACTGTCGGTCACACCAACTACAAGAAAGGCAATCCGTAGGAGACTACAAAAATTTAAACGAGCAACTGAATTTAGCAAATGACGCACCAAAAATTGCACTAACTACCACCGATATTAGACAATTTTACTGACAAACGTTGTTTATCAATTGTTTTTAGACCAAATAAAACCCGTCGATTCGGTCACAGCTCAAATTATTTTTCCGAAACACAGATCAAATCTGCCTACGCCCAAAACAATGATTCCATTCCGGCTGAACCCCCAAATGTAAGTTTATTAATTCTTTGCTGTACTTTTTTCATTGTTTGTAACATTTTGAGCAAATAATTTAAAACAATGCAAAATTCATTTACTATTACTTTTTTGAAACAAAAAGCTATATTCATATAATTTTATTACTCTTAGACAAAATTATGTTACGACGTCCACACTCGTCACGTTTCACAGGCGAACTGCCAAATGTCAGCGCACTCATGCGGCTGTCCCTCTTACTCTCGTCACATGGATAGATAGATGTAACTGTTCTATTAGAGCATTGAAAAAAATTAAGCGCGATCCAATCAAAAGCTTCAGAATTCTATAAACTCTTTAAGACATGTGAATGTGAAATGTTGACCAATGTAATCGTGTACAATTTGTGTCAGATGTCAGTTAATTTTTGTTTAAAAATTTGAGAATCACTAAAAAAGTTATAGAATCAGTAAAAGAAAAGTTTAAGAGCCATTGAAGAGTTGCTATCATTATATATTGTCTTTTTTAAATTATTTATATTAACTTCGCGTGCCCGTGGATTTGTTTGTCTGTCTGTCTGTCGTGGGATCTTGCTATCAATTTATAACCCATTTCCCAAAGCCCAATTTTATTGAAATTTTGCACACATTTGTATTTCCTGTGAAAATTTTTTTATTAAAATTTTGGGCGTCAGGCCCGAGGGGTGCCAATATACATTTTTTACAAATAAGCCCGATTTTCTTCAAATTTTAAACACACGTGTGTCTCCGATGGAAGTTTTCATAATATTTTTGAAGTGAACGGTCCCTGAGGCCCGAGGGGCTGCCCATATACATTTTTTAAAAATTAGCACTTTTTCTTCAAATTTTAAACATATGTGTATCTCCGATGCACAAAACTTTTTGTAAAATTTTTGGAGTGATCAGGCCGCTCCTTAAGGCTCCGAGGGTGCCCATATAAATTTTCAAAATATTACCCCAATTTTCTTTTTTAAATTCTCTATATAACTTCACTTGCCCGTGGGTCGTCGGTCGGTCGTCGGTCGTCTGTCGTGGATTCTTGCGATCAATTTTTAACCCACTTCCCATGGCCCGATTTTATTGAAATTTTGCACACATGTGTATTTCCGGAGACAACACTTTCTATTAAATTTTGAGGCCCCTCGGGCTGCGGGGTTCCCAAACAAAAATTTTAAAAAATTTACCCGATTTTCTTCAAATTTTACACACATGTGTATACCCAATAAACAATACTTTTTCGAAAATTTGGTAGTGATCGGGTCCCGGGTTCGGCCGCAAGGCCCTTATACATTTTTTAAATATCTGTACTGGCATCAGATATTCGTCGCCCTTATGGACTGTGTGCGGTGTGTGCTGCGCAGTCGGCTGCGCTGCATGGTTTTGGTGGTGGTGGAGAGAGAGAGAAATCTTAGCGCACGCACAAATGAACCCAGCAAATGAAACGAGACATACATGTTTTATGCTTACTTCAACTTACATTTTTATTTACTGAATTGTATTTTTATTGATGTCGTGTTTTTTGTTGTCGATATCAACATACAGATAGAACAACAAGTTTTCACAATATTCTGTCATTTGGCGTTTTCATAAATTAGTTCAGAGCAGTCAAAGAGTTCTCAAGATAAATGTTCGTGCTTCTTATTTGCTCAGAGTATGAGCGTCTGATCTGATCTGAGCATTTTCAATTTTAACATCTGATGTCAAATGTCTGTTTCGATGATTTTCTCCTACAATAAAAAAAAATGGCCCGGGATCGAGGGGCTCCCATATCAATTTCTACGATTAGAGAATTTAGATGAAAAATGTTAATTTTTATGGGTTGTTTTTTTCAAATTTTAAATACATGTGTATCTCCGATGACAACACTTACTATTGAAATTTTGGAGTGTTCGGGCCCCAACGCCGGGGTCTCCCATACCAATATTTTACACATGTGTATCACCGGTGACAACAGTTTTTGTAAAAAATTTGAAGTGAAGAGGCTCTAATATTAATTTTTTTCAAATTAGCCCGGTTCAAACTTTGCACACATTTCCATCTCTTATTGAGAATTTACATAAAAAAATTTAATGTTTATGGGTTGTGTTTTGTGCGCTATATTCCGGGTATAATCGTATAATAGGTTTAATGCTTGTGAATCAATGAGTTAGTATACTGTTGATATAGACGAGAGTGGCCGCAGCAACTAGTTTAAAAATTTTATCGTGTATAATGGCAGGCAATTTTATAAGGAGAAGTCGAGTAGTCAAGTGGAAAAAGTACAGTCAGACGAATAAAGTACAGGGTGCGGAATCTCTTAGTTCGTTTAAAAATGTATATTAAATAAAAATGCAACAAATTTTTTCAAATGTCTTGTACTTTTTTGAGAGAACACCTTCCGAATAATAATGTAATACTATTTCGTTCAAATGACTGCCTCGGCTGGATCTGCAGTACCCAATTCCGTCGACCAAATTTTTCAGTACGTTTTCAATCGTTTGAGCCTCTATTTATCACCAAAGTCACTTTAATTTCGTCTTGCAAAGCCTCAATCGTCTCTGCATGCTTAGCATAACATTTGTCCTTGAAGGCTTCCCATAAATAATAATCATAGCTCCCAGAGCCAGTGGGCATCGCCATTTCGGCTGATAAAGCTATTTTCAAAGATAGGGCGCAAAACGTCGTTTGTATCGTTGGATGTATGCCAGTAGCGCCGACATGTTGAAAGTCGGCTAAGTCTTCCAAAAAACTTACTGTTAACTAACTGTTATCGTAAGGAATAAAATAGCATGGCACGATAACAGTCGCCATTGAATGTTAGTGCGGCTCCTTGCTCATTGTCGAAGAAAATAGGGCCTATGATGCCTTTGGGCCATATTCCACACCAAACAGTCACACTATTGGCTTCTCAGTTGTCACGTGTGGATGTTTGGTGCCCACAAATACGGCAATTTAGCTTTTTCACATAACCGCCGACGTGAAAATGACAAAAGATGGTTTTTTGGTAAATAGCTCATCTATCAACCGATAATTGGCCCATGCAGCGAAGCGAAAACGCTCAACTGCCTTCAATTCTTCAACTAATTGGACTTTGTAGACCTTCATACAGAGGTCTTTATATAAAATTCTTCGTAAAGTCCTATCGCAGATTCTTGTGCACGATTGCGGGTTGATGTGGAAAATTGACCAAGACCAAAATTGACTGATTTCGTTCCCCGGGAATACAATACTGGATTTCTGTCACTAGACAGATGATATCAGTGCTATGAGCAAAATGGAAAAGACCTACAATTAATTGACGTATCCGAACGGCGAATTAAAAAGCTTTCCGTGACAAGTTATTACTCAGACATTCGCGAGAGGTGGGACACCGTGAAAAATACTTCCGGTGTTACTGAGTTTCGAACCACGAACCACCTGCTCAGAAGCCATGCACTTATCCCCGGAGCCACGGCGCCCACCTATATAAATAAACCGTGTACAATTTAAAAGGTGGAAAACCCCATCACAAAATTTGTTTTGTGCAACAATAACACTTGATGAAGAGGAATCTAAACATAACTAGGTTAGGTTAAGGTGGCTGTCAGTGAAAAACCGACACACTTAGACCAGTAATGGCCCATTGTGATACCACGTGGATCAAGAAAATTGTCCACCTACGCGTTAAATCAATTAGAGCTTCGTATGAAGCGAAGCGTCAATATGGATTAGATCATAGTGTCGTTGAAGAAGAAAGCTCCCATATGGAGTTTACGTTTTTGAGAGAGGGCTGAACATGTGCAGAGAAGATGGAGAATGATTTCCTCCTCCTCCTCATCCATGCAGCTTCTGCAAGTCATTAGAGAATACGCCAAGCCTTGCTGCATGCTTGCCTATGAGACAGTGCCCTGTTATGACACCTATGTGCAATATTTTTGCGAGATCAAACAGAGCGTTTTGGATCCTGCTTGGGCCAGATCTGCTTTGTCGCTAATCAAGTAAAACCGTTTGACCACATACGATTAGTTTTTCCACTAGCCGACAACATAAAAATAATTAACTTTTTAAAATTAAAATTAATATTTAATAAAAATATATCTACTGAAGATGGAATTTTATATTCTGAAATCGATATAGGAAAATAAAATTAAACTTTACTATAAGGAAGAATTATTATTTATTCAATTAAAATTAAATATTAATTGTTTTTCAATTTTACAGAGTGGAGTAAGCAGCACGAAAAGAAATTCATTATGAATTTTGTTTAAAGAAAAAGAGCAGTCAAACAACGTAATGCACTTCAATTCCAATCGACCTAGAAACTTTAATTATCAACAAAACTCATTGCATAAAAACAGAACCTACGACAACAATAGAACCTTTCCACGACGATCCCAATACCTATCAAGACATTGGACCAAAGATCGTCAACACAACAACAGGTTTGGGATTGGATCACATCTTACATTTACTTTATTTTGCTTTGCATGTATGCATATGTTTTTTGCTTTCAGAGTGAGCCTCCCGGCATGCCTACTCTGAATTCTACTAATTAGAGCCGGGATCGAGTCGAACCCAGAATCTGGTACTGCTCGATCTGTAATCTTCCTATCCGTAAAAGTGTAGCCGCTGTGCGTTGCAACAGTTGTGCCAAATTGTGTCATCTGCGGCAATCCACAGGGCTACACAGTGCCAACGATTATAACATCAATTTCGTTGGCACATACCACCACCACCCCTGTGCACTAACAATCCACCGAACCCCCCTCCACAAACTCAGCAAACTCAGCACGGCCAGCACACAGGCCATTGAGTTAATTCTTTCAAGATCCTTAGGTGCCATGCAGTCAACCAAAATTCCCAACTCATACTCATTGACATCCTTTGACGGTTATCAAATCATTCGATACGACAGATCGGGATAACAAAAATCGGGATGTAGGAAGTGTGTTAAAACTTGATCACAAGATTCTGCCCACCAGCCAGCCAGTAGGCCACAGTGACGCGAAGTTAATATAGAGAATTTAAAAATTAGGGATATGGATGTAATTTTATTAATCCCTAACTGTACTTTTTACATGGTGTGTAACATTTTAAGCAAATAATTTAAAAAAAGCAAAATTCATTTATTATTACTTATTTGAAACAAAAAGCTATACATATGTAATTTTATTACTCTTAGACAAAATTATGTTACGACGTCCACACTCGTCACGTTTCACAGGCGAACTGCCAAATGTCAGCCCGAACCACAGCGCACTTATGCGGTTATCCCTCTTACTATCGTCACACGGCCATTCCTACAAGTCATCGGACTCCGATTACTCGAATTGCCACAGCTTTATGTTGTTCGCAGAAGAACAGGTATTTATGGGCCTTCAGTGTCGCCAATTTTCTCGAGCTCATAACGGTCGTTTCCCATTAGTCTAACAATTTTGTATGGTCCAAAAAAGCGATTGCGCAGTTTAAGATGGCTACCAAACTGCGTACGTTTCATTGCAACAGTGTCTCCAATTGAATACTTGTATGCCGTTTTTGCTTGTCATATTGCCGTTTTTGGTGTTCTTTGGCGCGAGATATAGATTCTCTAACCGCCGCTCGATGTTTCGCTCTATCGTTCGCAAATTGACCGATCACTTCCCTTCGCAATAAGCTGAAAACTTCGCCATCTTCGCCGTCTCGCATATTTACTGCTGTTGGCACTTCGTGGGGTGTTGAATCAAGGCATGAATAAAAAGTTGAGTTTATACATCGTTGCACCTTGTCGACGTACTTATACCATTTGTAGTGATTTGCACCAACTCCACATTATTGCTATAACAAAAAGTCTTGATCTGAAAGCCGCACCTCTATCAGAAACGATTGTCTTCGGATATCCGAATGTTGCAGGCAGCACCTCCAGTCGATCCAGAACTTCCTTAGCGTTTGTAGTGTTTGTTGGATATAACTAAGTAAATTTTGAAAATCCATCCACCACGACGAAAATATATTTGTAGGCTTTACCATGATCCACATGAAGAGTATCCAATGGTTGTTCGTCCTTCGGAATCGGACGAAGTTCCCCTTCAGCTCTGTCGTACTTCCGCTTCATCAGTAGACACTGCATACAGCATTGTATTACTTTTTATATCTTCTCGACCAATTTTGGTATGAAGAATTCGCCTTTCAAATTTTCGTCTGTCTTTTTCAAGCCAAAATTGATGTTTTTCATGAGCTCGACGAATTACTTCTTTTTACATCTCCGTTGGACCTACCAAAAGATCCTTTCCATCTACCTGCTTAATCAAAACGCCATTTTGAATTAAATAGCCCTCGTGTTCCTGATCCTCCATTATCTTCTTAATGGCCAAAACTCGTTCATCATTTTCTTGAGCCCGCTTAATTACCGACGTTATGGTATCTTCCACTACCAGGACCGAATTCCGACTAAGACTGTCCACATGTTTCATCCACGTACTCGCTCGAAATTGTACCTTGCAATTATATTCATCGCTCGAAATTGTACCTTGCAATTATATTCATCAATATAGATCGCACATCGCTTAACACGGTCTGGCATGTCAGCTTTTTGGATAGTTCTATCAAAAGCCGAACAGTCAGTGACAGCCACAAAATCAATCCCGGAAAGGTACGGTCGTAGCTTCTTCAGAGCCGACACAATGGCTAATGCCTCCAACTCGTACGAGTGGTAATTCTTTTCTGCGCTGTAGTAGACCGACTCCAGATATACACCGGATGGAACCCGTCTTCGCCTTTATTTTTTTGTAGCAGTATGCCAGCGAGGTCCACCTTGCTGGCGTCTGTATGTAGTTCTGTAATTGCTTTCGGATCGTATATTCGTAAAATTTATTTACAACCTGGCATCAATTAATATTCGATATTTTCTCTTTTGGTTTGTTTTGTGGACAGTTCGGGGAAATGTGCCCAAAAGCCTGACACTTGTAGCGTGTATTTATTTTAATCTGAAACTCTTTTGTAATTACGGATTTAAATTCTGACCATTATGGATACGGCATAATGAACTGTTTCGCGGCACCGCACATTATTTTTCTCGCGAACAACAATAACTCTTGATCCGTGTATTTCAATACACAATTAATCTGTTGTAGCTGTTCCAACCACAAATGAATGTCTTCAGTGCCATCGCCACTAAATTTATCCCCTGAGTCTTCAGCATCCCGAAATGATATAAATCGCGACGATACCTTCATTTTACCACCTCTGTTCTTATTAGAATCGTCGCTCTTTTGCAATTCTTCTTTAAGCTGAACTAAGTTCATTTTATCCACCGCTCCAAGAACTGTCGGTCACACCAACTACAAGAAAGGCAATCCGTAGGAGACTACAAAAATTTAAACGAGCAACTGAATTTAGCAAATGACGCACCAAAAATTGCACTAACTACCACCGATATTAGACAATTTTACTGACAAACGTTGTTTATCAATTGTTTTTACACCAAATAAAAACCGTCGATTCGGTCACAGCTCAAATTATTTTTCCGAAACACAGATCAAATCTGCCTACGCCCAAAACAATGATTCCATTCCGGCTGAACCCCCAAATGTAAGTTTATTAATCCTTTACTGTACTTTTTTCATTGTTTGTAACATTTTGAGCAAATAATTTAAAACAATGCAAAATTCATTTACTATTACTTTTTTGAAACAAAAAGCTATATTCATATAATTTTATTACTCTTAGACAAAATTATGTTACGACGTCCACACTCGTCACGTTTCACAGGCGACCTGCCAAATGTCAGCGCACTCATGCGGCTGTCCCTCTTACTCTCGTCACATGGATAGATAGATGTAACTGTTCTATTAGAGCATTGAAAAAAATTAAGCGCGATCCAATCAAAAGCTTCAGAATTCTATAAACTCTTTAAGACATGTGAATGTGAAATGTTGACCAATGTAATCGTGTACAATTTGTGTCAGATGTCAGTTAATTTTTGTTTAAAAATTTGAGAATCACTAAAAAAGTTATAGAATCAGTAAAAGAAAAGTTTAAGAGCCATTGAAGAGTTGCTATCATTATATATTGTCTTTTTTAAATTATTTATATTAACTTCGCGTGCCTGTGGATTTGTTTGTCTGTCTGTCTGTCGTGGGATCTTGCTATCAATTTATAACCCATTTCCCAAAGCCCAATTTTATTGAAATTTTGCACACATTTGTTTTCATAATATTTTTGAAGTGAACGGTCCCTGAGGCCCGAGGGGCTGCCCATATACATTTTTTAAAAATTAGCACTTTTTCTTCAAATTTTAAACATATGTGTATCTCCGATGCACAAAATTTTTGTAAAATTTTTGGAGTGATCAGGCCGGCTCCTTAAGGCTCCGAGGGTGCCCATATAAATTTTCAAAATATTACCCCAATTTCCTTTTTTCAAATTTTAAATACATGTGTATCTCCGATGACAACACTTACTATTGAAATTTTGGAGTGTTCGGGCCCCAACGCCGGGGTCTCCCATACCAATATTTTACACATGTGTATCACCGGTGACAACAGTTTTTGTAAAAAATTTGAAGTGAAGAGGCTCTAATATTAATTTTTTTCAAATTAGCCCGGTTCAAACTTTGCACACATTTCCATCTCTTATTAGAGAATT
Organism: Nephrocerus scutellatus; assembly: GCA_947095585.1. NCBI lineage: Eukaryota > Metazoa > Arthropoda > Insecta > Diptera > Pipunculidae > Nephrocerus > Nephrocerus scutellatus. The sequence goes on from OX352762.1 coordinate 64,202,971, forward strand.
TACATAAAAAAATTTAATGTTTATGGGTTGTGTTTTGTGCGCTATATTCCGGGTATAATCGTATAATAGGTTTAATGCTTGTGAATCAATGAGTTAGTATACTGTTGATATAGACGAGAGTGGCCGCAGCAACTAGTTTAAAAATTTTATCGTGTATAATGGCAGGCAATTTTATAAGGAGAAGTCGAGTAGTCAAGTGGAAAAAGTACAGTCAGACGAATAAAGTACAGGGTGCGGAATCTCTTAGTTCGTTTAAAAATGTATATTAAATAAAAATGCAACAAATTTTTTCAAATGTCTTGTACTTTTTTGAGAGAACACCTTCCGAATAATAATGTAATACTATTTCGTTCAAATGACTGCCTCGGCTGGATCTGCAGTACCCAATTCCGTCGACCAAATTTTTCAGTACGTTTTCAATCGTTTGAGCCTCTATTTATCACCAAAGTCACTTTAATTTCGTCTTGCAAAGCCTCAATCGTCTCTGCATGCTTAGCATAACATTTGTCCTTGAAGGCTTCCCATAAATAATAATCATAGCTCCCAGAGCCAGTGGGCATCGCCATTTCGGCTGATAAAGCTATTTTCAAAGATAGGGCGCAAAACGTCGTTTGTATCGTTGGATGTATGCCAGTAGCGCCGACATGTTGAAAGTCGGCTAAGTCTTCCAAAAAACTTACTGTTAACTAACTGTTATCGTAAGGAATAAAATAGCATGGCACGATAACAGTCGCCATTGAATGTTAGTGCGGCTCCTTGCTCATTGTCGAAGAAAATAGGGCCTATGATGCCTTTGGGCCATATTCCACACCAAACAGTCACACTATTGGCTTCTCAGTTGTCACGTGTGGATGTTTGGTGCCCACAAATACGGCAATTTAGCTTTTTCACATAACCGCCGACGTGAAAATGACAAAAGATGGTTTTTTGGTAAATAGCTCATCTATCAACCGATAATTGGCCCATGCAGCGAAGCGAAAACGCTCAACTGCCTTCAATTCTTCAACTAATTGGACTTTGTAGACCTTCATACAGAGGTCTTTATATAAAATTCTTCGTAAAGTCCTATCGCAGATTCTTGTGCACGATTGCGGGTTGATGTGGAAAATTGACCAAGACCAAAATTGACTGATTTCGTTCCCCGGGAATACAATACTGGATTTCTGTCACTAGACAGATGATATCAGTGCTATGAGCAAAATGGAAAAGACCTACAATTAATTGACGTATCCGAACGGCGAATTAAAAAGCTTTCCGTGACAAGTTATTACTCAGACATTCGCGAGAGGTGGGACACCGTGAAAAATACTTCCGGTGTTACTGGGTTTCGAACCACGAACCACCTGCTCAGAAGCCATGCACTTATCCCCGGAGCCATGGCGCCCACCTATATAAATAAACCGTGTACAATTTAAAAGGTGGAAAACCCCATCACAAAATTTGTTTTGTGCAACAATAACACTTTTGCGTTTTGGATCCTGCTTGGGCCAGATCTGCTTTGTCGCTAATCAAGTAAAACCGTTTGACCACATACGATTAGTTTTTCCACTAGCCGACAACATAAAAATAATTAACTTTTTAAAATTAAAATTAATATTTAATAAAAATATATCTACTGAAGATGGAATTTTATATTCTGAAATCGATATAGGAAAATAAAATTAAACTTTACTATAAGGAAGAATTATTATTTATTCAATTAAAATTAAATATTAATTGTTTTTCAATTTTACAGAGTGGAGTAAGCAGCACGAAAAGAAATTCATTATGAATTTTGTTTAAAGAAAAAGAGCAGTCAAACAACGTAATGCACTTCAATTCCAATCGACTTAGAAACTTTAATTATCAACAAAACTCATTGCATAAAAACAGAACCTACGACAACAATAGAACCTTTCCACGACGATCCCAATACCTATCAAGACATTGGACCAAAGATCGTCAACACAACAACAGGTTTGGGATTGGATCACATCTTACATTTACTTTATTTTGCTTTGCATGTATGCATATGTTTTTTGCTTTCAGAGTGAGCCTCCCGGCATGCCTACTCTGAATTCTACTCAGCACTTCTGAAAACTCAGCACGGCCAGCACACAGGCCATTGAGTTAATTCTTTCAAGATCCTTAGGTGCCATGCAGGCAACCAAAATTCCCAACTCATACTCATTGACATCCTTTGACGGTTATCAAATCATTCGATACGACAGATCGGGATAACAAAAATCGGGATTTAGGAAGTGTGTTAAAACTTGATCACAAGATTCTGCCCACCAGCCAGCCAGTAGGCCACGGTGACGCGAAGTTAATATAGAGAATTTAAAAATTAGGGATATGGATGTAATTTTATTAATCCCTAACTGTACTTTTTACATGGTGTGTAACATTTTAAGCAAATAATTTAAAAAAAGCAAAATTCATTTATTATTACTTATTTGAAACAAAAAGCTATACATATGTAATTTTATTACTCTTAGACAAAATTATGTTACGACGTCCACACTCGTCACGTTTCACAGGCGAACTGCCAAATGTCAGCCCGAACCACAGCGCACTTATGCGGTTATCCCTCTTACTATCGTCACACGGCCATTCCTACAAGTCATCGGACTCCGATTACTCGTATTGCCACAGCTTTATGTTGTTCGCAGAAGAACAGGTATTTATGGGCCTTCAGTGTCGCCAATTTTCTCGAGCTCATAACGGTCGTTTCCCATTAGTCTAACAATTTTGTATGGTCCAAAAAAGCGATTGCGCAGTTTAAGATGGCTACCAAACTGCGTACGTTTCATTGCCACAGTGTCTCCAATTGAATACTGGTATGCCGTTTTTGCTTGTCATATTGCCGTTTTTGGTGTTCTTTGGCGCGAGATATAGATTCTCTAACCGCCGCTCGATGTTTCGCTCTATCGTTCGCAAATTGACCGATCACTTCCCTTCGCAATAAGCTGAAAACTTCGCCATCTTCGCCGTCTCGCATATTTACTGCTGTTGGCACTTCGTGGGGTGTTGAATCAAGGCATGAATAAAAAGTTGAGTTTATACATCGTTGCACCTTGTCGACGTACTTATACCATTTGTAGTGATTTGCACCAACTCCACATTATTACTATCACAAAAAGTCTTGATCTGAAAGCCGCACCTCTATCAGAAACGATTGTCTTCGGATATCCGAATGTTGCAGGCAGCACCTCCAGTCGATCCAGAACTTCCTTAGCGTTTGTAGTGTTTGTTTTATATAACTAAGTAAATTTTGAAAATCCATCCACCACGACGAAAATATATTTGTAGGCTTTACCAGTGTGCGTCATCGGTCCTACATGATCCACATGAAGAGTATCCAATGGTTGTTCGTCCTTCGGAATCGGACGAAGTTCCCCTTCAGCTCTGTCGTACTTCCGCTTCATCAGTAGACACTGCATACAGCATTGTATTACTTTTTATATCTTCTCGACCAATTTTGGTATGAAGAATTCGCCTTTCAAATTTTCGTCTGTCTTTTTCAAGCCAAAATTGATGTTTTTCATGAGCTCGACGAATTACTTCTTTTTACATCTCCGTTGGACCTACCAAAAGATCCTTTCCATCTACCTGCTTAATCAAAACGCCATTTTGAATTAAATAGCCCTCGTGTTCCTGATCCTCCATTATCTTCTTAATGGCCAAAACTCGTTCATCATTTTCTTGAGCCCGCTTAATTACCGACGTTATGGTATCTTCCACTACCAGGACCGAATTCCGACTAAGACTGTCCACATGTTTCATCCACGTACTCGCTCGAAATTGTACCTTGCAATTATATTCATCACTCGAAATTGTACCTTGCAATTATATTCATCAATATAGATCGCACATCGCTTAACACGGTCTGGCATGTCAGCTTTTTGGATAGTTCTATCAAAAGCCGAACAGTCAGTGACAGCCACAAAATCAATCCCGGAAAGGTACGGTCGTAGCTTCTTCAGAGCCGACACAATGGCTAATGCCTCCAACTCGTACGAGTGGTAATTCTTTTCTGCGCTGTAGTAGACCGACTCCAGATATACACCGGATGGAACCCGTCTTCGCCTTTATTTTTTTGTAGCAGTATGCCAGCGAGGTCCACCTTGCTGGCGTCTGTATGTAGTTCTGTAATTGCTTTCGGATCGTATATTCGTAAAATTTATTTACAACCTGGCATCAATTAATATTCGATATTTTCTCTTTTGGTTTGTTTTGTGGACAGTTCGGGGAAATGTGCCCAAAAGCCTGACACTTGTAGCGTGTATTTATTTTAATCTGAAACTCTTTTGTAATTACGGATTTAAATTCTGACCATTATGGATACGGCATAATGAACTGTTTCGCGGCACCGCACATTATTTTTCTCGCGAACAACAATAACTCTTGATCCGTGTATTTCAATACACAATTAATCTGTTGTAGCTGTTCCAACCACAAATGAATGTCTTCAGTGCCATCGCCACTAAATTTATCCCCTGAGTCTTCAGCATCCCGAAATGATATAAATCGCGACGATACCTTCATTTTACCACCTCTGTTCTTATTAGAATCGTCGCTCTTTTGCAATTCTTCTTTAAGCTGAACTAAGTTCATTTTATCCACCGCTCCAAGAACTGTCGGTCACACCAACTACAAGAAAGGCAATCCGTAGGAGACTACAAAAATTTAAACGAGCAACTGAATTTAGCAAATGACGCACCAAAAATTGCACTAACTACCACCGATATTAGACAATTTTACTGACAAACGTTGTTTATCAATTGTTTTTACACCAAATAAAAACCGTCGATTCGGTCACAGCTCAAATTATTTTTCCGAAACACAGATCAAATCTGCCTACGCCCAAAACAATGATTCCATTCCGGCTGAACCCCCAAATGTAAGTTTATTAATCCTTTACTGTACTTTTTTCATTGTTTGTAACATTTTGAGCAAATAATTTAAAACAATGCAAAATTCATTTACTATTACTTTTTTGAAACAAAAAGCTATATTCATATAATTTTATTACTCTTAGACAAAATTATGTTACGACGTCCACACTCGTCACGTTTCACAGGCGACCTGCCAAATGTCAGCGCACTCATGCGGCTGTCCCTCTTACTCTCGTCACATGGATAGATAGATGTAACTGTTCTATTAGAGCATTGAAAAAAATTAAGCGCGATCCAATCAAAAGCTTCAGAATTCTATAAACTCTTTAAGACATGTGAATGTGAAATGTTGACCAATGTAATCGTGTACAATTTGTGTCAGATGTCAGTTAATTTTTGTTTAAAAATTTGAGAATCACTAAAAAAGTTATAGAATCAGTAAAAGAAAAGTTTAAGAGCCATTGAAGAGTTGCTATCATTATATATTGTCTTTTTTAAATTATTTATATTAACTTCGCGTGCCTGTGGATTTGTTTGTCTGTCTGTCTGTCGTGGGATCTTGCTATCAATTTATAACCCATTTCCCAAAGCCCAATTTTATTGAAATTTTGCACACATTTGTTTTCATAATATTTTTGAAGTGAACGGTCCCTGAGGCCCGAGGGGCTGCCCATATACATTTTTTAAAAATTAGCACTTTTTCTTCAAATTTTAAACATATGTGTATCTCCGATGCACAAAATTTTTGTAAAATTTTTGGAGTGATCAGGCCGGCTCCTTAAGGCTCCGAGGGTGCCCATATAAATTTTCAAAATATTACCCCAATTTCCTTTTTTCAAATTTTAAATACATGTGTATCTCCGATGACAACACTTACTATTGAAATTTTGGAGTGTTCGGGCCCCAACGCCGGGGTCTCCCATACCAATATTTTACACATGTGTATCACCGGTGACAACAGTTTTTGTAAAAAATTTGAAGTGAAGAGGCTCTAATATTAATTTTTTTCAAATTAGCCCGGTTCAAACTTTGCACACATTTCCATCTCTTATTAGAGAATTTACATAAAAAAATTTAATGTTTATGGGTTGTGTTTTGTGCGCTATATTCCGGGTATAATCGTATAATAGGTTTAATGCTTGTGAATCAATGAGTTAGTATACTGTTGATATAGACGAGAGTGGCCGCAGCAACTAGTTTAAAAATTTTATCGTGTATAATGGCAGGCAATTTTATAAGGAGAAGTCGAGTAGTCAAGTGGAAAAAGTACAGTCAGACGAATAAAGTACAGGGTGCGGAATCTCTTAGTTCGTTTAAAAATGTATATTAAATAAAAATGCAACAAATTTTTTCAAATGTCTTGTACTTTTTTGAGAGAACACCTTCCGAATAATAATGTAATACTATTTCGTTCAAATGACTGCCTCGGCTGGATCTGCAGTACCCAATTCCGTCGACCAAATTTTTCAGTACGTTTTCAATCGTTTGAGCCTCTATTTATCACCAAAGTCACTTTAATTTCGTCTTGCAAAGCCTCAATCGTCTCTGCATGCTTAGCATAACATTTGTCCTTGAAGGCTTCCCATAAATAATAATCATAGCTCCCAGAGCCAGTGGGCATCGCCATTTCGGCTGATAAAGCTATTTTCAAAGATAGGGCGCAAAACGTCGTTTGTATCGTTGGATGTATGCCAGTAGCGCCGACATGTTGAAAGTCGGCTAAGTCTTCCAAAAAACTTACTGTTAACTAACTGTTATCGTAAGGAATAAAATAGCATGGCACGATAACAGTCGCCATTGAATGTTAGTGCGGCTCCTTGCTCATTGTCGAAGAAAATAGGGCCTATGATGCCTTTGGGCCATATTCCACACCAAACAGTCACACTATTGGCTTCTCAGTTGTCACGTGTGGATGTTTGGTGCCCACAAATACGGCAATTTAGCTTTTTCACATAACCGCCGACGTGAAAATGACAAAAGATGGTTTTTTGGTAAATAGCTCATCTATCAACCGATAATTGGCCCATGCAGCGAAGCGAAAACGCTCAACTGCCTTCAATTCTTCAACTAATTGGACTTTGTAGACCTTCATACAGAGGTCTTTATATAAAATTCTTCGTAAAGTCCTATCGCAGATTCTTGTGCACGATTGCGGGTTGATGTGGAAAATTGACCAAGACCAAAATTGACTGATTTCGTTCCCCGGGAATACAATACTGGATTTCTGTCACTAGACAGATGATATCAGTGCTATGAGCAAAATGGAAAAGACCTACAATTAATTGACGTATCCGAACGGCGAATTAAAAAGCTTTCCGTGACAAGTTATTACTCAGACATTCGCGAGAGGTGGGACACCGTGAAAAATACTTCCGGTGTTACTGGGTTTCGAACCACGAACCACCTGCTCAGAAGCCATGCACTTATCCCCGGAGCCACGGCGCCCACCTATATAAATAAACCGTGTATAATTTAAAAGGTGGAAAACCCCATCACAAAATTTGTTTTGTGCAACAATAACACTTGATGAAGAGGAATCTAAACATAACTAGGTTAGGTTAAGGTGGCTGTCAGTGAAAAATCGACACACTTAGACCAGTAATGGCCCATTGTGATACCACGTGGATCAAGAAAATTGTCCACCTACGCGTTAAATCAATTAGAGCTTCGTATGAAGCGAAGCGTCAATATGGATTAGATCATAGTGTCGTTGAAGAAGAAAGCTCCCATATGGAGTTTACGTTTTTGAGAGAGGGCTGAACATGTGCAGAGAAGATGGAGAATGATTTCCTCCTCCTCCTCATCCATGCAGCTTCTGCAAGTCATTAGAGAATACGCCAAGCCTTGCTGCATGCTTGCCTATGAGACAGTGCCCTGTTATGACACCTATGTGCAATATTTTTGCGAGATCAAACAGAGCGTTTTGGATCCTGCTTGGGCCAGATCTGCTTTGTCGCTAATCAAGTAAAACCGTTTGACCACATACGATTAGTTTTTCCACTAGCCGACAACATAAAAATAATTAACTTTTTAAAATTAAAATTAATATTTAATAAAAATATATCTACTGAAGATGGAATTTTATATTCTGAAATCGATATAGGAAAATAAAATTAAACTTTACTATAAGGAAGAATTATTATTTATTCAATTAAAATTAAATATTAATTGTTTTTCAATTTTACAGAGTGGAGTAAGCAGCACGAAAAGAAATTCATTATGAATTTTGTTTAAAGAAAAAGAGCAGTCAAACAACGTAATGCACTTCAATTCCAATCGACTTAGAAACTTTAATTATCAACAAAACTCATTGCATAAAAACAGAACCTACGACAACAATAGAACCTTTCCACGACGATCCCAATACCTATCAAGACATTGGACCAAAGATCGTCAACACAACAACAGGTTTGGGATTGGATCACATCTTACATTTACTTTATTTTGCTTTGCATGTATGCATATGTTTTTTGCTTTCAGAGTGAGCCTCCCGGCATGCCTACTCTGAATTCTACTCAGCACTTCTGAAAACTCAGCACGGCCAGCACACAGGCCATTGAGTTAATTCTTTCAAGATCCTTAGGTGCCATGCAGGCAACCAAAATTCCCAACTCATACTCATTGACATCCTTTGACGGTTATCAAATCATTCGATACGACAGATCGGGATAACAAAAATCGGGATTTAGGAAGTGTGTTAAAACTTGATCACAAGATTCTGCCCACCAGCCAGCCAGTAGGCCACGGTGACGCGAAGTTAATATAGAGAATTTAAAAATTAGGGATATGGATGTAATTTTATTAATCCCTAACTGTACTTTTTACATGGTGTGTAACATTTTAAGCAAATAATTTAAAAAAAGCAAAATTCATTTATTATTACTTATTTGAAACAAAAAGCTATACATATGTAATTTTATTACTCTTAGACAAAATTATGTTACGACGTCCACACTCGTCACGTTTCACAGGCGAACTGCCAAATGTCAGCCCGAACCACAGCGCACTTATGCGGTTATCCCTCTTACTATCGTCACACGGCCATTCCTACAAGTCATCGGACTCCGATTACTCGTATTGCCACAGCTTTATGTTGTTCGCAGAAGAACAGGTATTTATGGGCCTTCAGTGTCGCCAATTTTCTCGAGCTCATAACGGTCGTTTCCCATTAGTCTAACAATTTTGTATGGTCCAAAAAAGCGATTGCGCAGTTTAAGATGGCTACCAAACTGCGTACGTTTCATTGCCACAGTGTCTCCAATTGAATACTGGTATGCCGTTTTTGCTTGTCATATTGCCGTTTTTGGTGTTCTTTGGCGCGAGATATAGATTCTCTAACCGCCGCTCGATGTTTCGCTCTATCGTTCGCAAATTGACCGATCACTTCCCTTCGCAATAAGCTGAAAACTTCGCCATCTTCGCCGTCTCGCATATTTACTGCTGTTGGCACTTCGTGGGGTGTTGAATCAAGGCATGAATAAAAAGTTGAGTTTATACATCGTTGCACCTTGTCGACGTACTTATACCATTTGTAGTGATTTGCACCAACTCCACATTATTACTATCACAAAAAGTCTTGATCTGAAAGCCGCACCTCTATCAAAAACGATTGTCTTCGGATATCCGAATGTTGCAGGCAGCACCTCCATTCGATCCAGAACTTCCTTAGCGTTTGTAGTGTTTGTTGGATATAACTAAGTAAATTTTGAAAATCCATCCACCACGACGAAAATATATTTGTAGGCTTTACCAGTGTGCGTCATCGGTCCTACATGATCCACATGAAGAGTATCCAATGGTTGTTCGTCCTTCGGAATCGGACGAAGTTCCCCTTCAGCTCTGCCGTACTTCCGCTTCATCAGTAGACACTGCATACAGCATTGTATTACTTTTTATATCTTCTCGACCAATTTTGGTATGAAGAATTCGCCTTTCAAATTTTCGTCTGTCTTTTTCAAGTCAAAATTGATGTTTTTCATGAGCTCGACGAATTACTTCTTTTTACATCTCCGTTGGACCTACCAAAAGATCCTTTCCATCTACCTGCTTAATCAAAACGCCATTTTGAATTAAATAGCCCTCGTGTTCCCGATCCTCCATTATCTTCTTAATGGCCAAAACTCGTTCATCATTTTCTTGAGCCCGCTTAATTACCACTACCAGGATCGAATTCCGACTAAGACTGTCCACATGTTTCATCCACGTACTCGCTCGAAATTGTACCTTGCAATTATATTCATCAATATAGATCGCACATCGCTTAACACGGTCTGGCATGTCAGATTTTTGGATAGTTCTATCAAAAGCCGAACAGTCAGTGACAGCCACAAAATCAATCCCGGAAAGGTACGGTCGTAGCTTCTTCAGAGCCGACACAATGGCTAATGCCTCCAACTCGTACGAGTGGTAATTCTTTTCTGCGCTGTAGTAGACCGACTCCAGATATACACCGGATGGAACCCGTCTTCGCCTTTATTTTTTTGTAGCAGTATGCCAGCGAGGTCCACCTTGCTGGCGTCTGTATGTAGTTCTGTAATTGCTTTCGGATCGTATATGCGTAAAATTTATTTACAACCTGGCATCAATTAATATTCGATATTTTCTCTTTTGGTTTGTTTTGTGGACAGTTCGGGGAAATGTGCCAAAAGCCTGACACTTGTAGCGTGTATTTATTTTAATCTGAAACTCTTTTGTAATTACGGATTTAAATTCTGACCATTATGGATACGGCATAATGAACTGTTTCGCGGCACCGCACATTGTTTTTCTCGCGAACAACAATAACTCTTGATCCGTGTATTTCAATACACAATTTATCTGTTGTAGCTGTTCCAACCACAAATGAATGTCTTCAGTGCCATCGCCACTAAATTTATCCCCTGAGTCTTCAGCATCCCGAAATGATATAAATCGCGACGATACCTTCATTTTACCACCTCTGTTCTTATTAGAATCGTCTGTTATTTCAGGTTCCACAATCTTCCTTTTCATAATCAAGTCTGAACGATTGTTTTCGATAACACTCGACTCACTTTGAACAACAGTCTAATCTCATTATTACCACCTTCTGTTTCGCTTTTGCCGGCAACACCACCAACACAACCACCACTATCCACCTCTTCGTTGTGTACAATCGTCATTAGCCGAAACTTCAACTCCGCTTTTGACCCGTTCGTATCACTGTCGCTCTTTTGCAATTCTTCTTTAAGCTGAACTAAGTTCATTTTATCCACCGCTCCAAGAACTGTCGGTCACACCAACTACAAGAAAGGCAATTCGTAGGAGACTACAAAAATTTAAACGAGCAACTGAATTTAGCAAATGACGCACCAAAAATTGCACTAACTACCACCGATATTAGACAATTTTACTGACAAACGTTGTTTATCAATTGTTTTTAGACCAAATAAAACCCGTCGATTCGGTCACAGCTCAAATTATTTTTCCGAAACACAGATCAAATCTGCCTACGCCCAAAACAATGATTCCATTCCGGCTGAACCCCCAAATGTAAGTTTATTAATCCTTTACTGTACTTTTTTCATTGTTTGTAACATTTTGAGCAAATAATTTAAAACAATGCAAAATTCATTTACTATTACTTTTTTGAAACAAAAAGCTATATTCATATAATTTTATTACTCTTAGACAAAATTATGTTACGACGTCCACACTCGTCACGTTTCACAGGCGAACTGCCAAATGTCAGCGCACTCATGCGGCTGTCCCTCTTACTCTCGTCACATGGATAGATAGATGTAACTGTTCTATTAGAGCATTGAAAAAAATTAAGCGCGATCCAATCAAAAGCTTCAGAATTCTATAAACTCTTTAAGACATGTGAATGTGAAATGTTGACCAATGTAATCGTGTACAATTTGTGTCAGATGTCAGTTAATTTTTGTTTAAAAATTTGAGAATCACTAAAAAAGTTATAGAATCAGTAAAAGAAAAGTTTAAGAGCCATTGAAGAGTTGCTATCATTATATATTGTCTTTTTTAAATTATTTATATTAACTTCGCGTGCCCGTGGATTTGTTTGTCTGTCTGTCTGTCGTGGGATCTTGCTATCAATTTATAACCCATTTCCCAAAGCCCAATTTTATTGAAATTTTGCACACATTTGTATTTCCTGTGAAAATTTTTTTATTAAAATTTTGGGCGTCAGGCCCGAGGGGTGCCAATATACATTTTTTACAAATAAGCCCGATTTTCTTCAAATTTTAAACACACGTGTGTCTCCGATGGAAGTTTTCATAATATTTTTGAAGTGCCCATATACATTTTTTAAAAATTAGCACTTTTTCTTCAAATTTTAAACATATGTGTATCTCCGATGCACAAAACTTTTTGTAAAATTTTTGGAGTGATCAGGCCGCTCCTTAAGGCCATATAAATTTTCAAAATATTACCCCAATTTTCTTTTTTCAAAATTTAAATACATGTGTATCTCCGATGACAACACTTACTATTGAAATTTTGGAGTGTTCGGGCCCCAACGCCGGGGTCTCCCATACCAATATTTTACACATGTGTATCACCGGTGACAACAGTTTTTGTAAAAAATTTGAAGTGAAGAGGCTCTAATATTATTTTTTTCAAATTAGCCCGGTTCAAACTTTGCACACATTTCCATCTCTTATTAGAGAATTTACATAAAAAAAATTAATGTTTATGGGTTGTTTTTTGTGCGCTATATTCCGGGTATAATCGTGAATAGGTTTAATGCTTGTGAATCAATGAGTTAGTATACTGTTGATATTGACGAGAGTGGCCGCAGCAACTAGTTTAAAAATTTTATCGTGAATAATGGCAGGCAATTTTATAAGGAGAAGTCGAGTAGTCAAGTGGAAAAAGTACAGTCAGACGAATAAAGTACACGGTGCGGAATCTCTTAGTTCGTTTAAAAATGTATATTAAATAAAAATGCAACAAATTTTTTCAAATGTCTTGTACTTTTTTGAGAGAACACCTTCCGAATAATAATGTAATACTATTTCGTTCAAATGACTGCCTCGGCTGGATCTGCAGTACCCAATTCCGTCGACCAAATTTTTCAGTACGTTTTCAATCGTTTGAGCCTCTATTTATCACCAAAGTCACTTTAATTTCGTCTTGCAAAGCCTCAATCGTCTCTGCATGCTTAGCATAACATTTGTCCTTGAAGGCTTCCCATAAATAATAATCATAGCTCCCAGAGCCAGTGGGCATCGCCATTTCGGCTGATAAAGCTATTTTCAAAGATAGGGCGCAAAACGTCGTTTGTATCGTTGGATGTATGCCAGTAGCGCCGACATGTTGAAAGTCGGCTAAGTCTTCCAAAAAACTTACTGTTAACTAACTGTTATCGTAACGAATAAAATAGCATAGCACGATACCAGTCGCCATTGAATGTTAGTGCGGCTCCTTGCTCATTGTCGAAGAAAATAGGGCCTATGATGCCTTTGGGCCATATTCCACACCAAACAGTCACACTATTGGCTTCTCAATTGTCACGTGTGGATGTTTGGTGCCCACAAATACGGCAATTTAGCTTTTTCACATAACCGCCGACGTGAAAATGACAAAAGATGGTTTTTTGGTAAATAGCTCATCTATCAACCGATAATTGGCCCATGCAGCGAAGCGAAAACGCTCAACTGCCTTCAATTCTTCAACTAATTGGACTTTGTAGACCTTCATACAGAGGTCTTTATATAAAATTCTTCGTAAAGTCCTATCGCAGATTCTTGTGCACGATTGCGGGTTGATGTGGAAAATTGACCAAGACCAAAATTGACCGATTTCGTTCCCCGGGAATACAATACTGGATTTCTGTCACTAGACAGATGATATCAGTGCTATGAGCAAAATGGAAAAGACCTACAATTAATTGACGTATCCGAACGGCGAATTAAAAAGCTTTCCGTGACAAGTTATTACTCAGACATTCGCGAGAGGTGGGACACCGTGAAAAATACTTCCGGTGTTACTGGGTTTCGAACCACGAACCACCTGCTCAGAAGCCATGCACTTATCCCCGGAGCCACGGCGCCCACCTATATAAATAAACCGTGTACAATTTAAAAGGTGGAAAACCCCATCACAAAATTTGTTTTGTGCAACAATAACACTTGATGAAGAGGAATCTAAACATAACTAGGTTAGGTTAAGGTGGCTGTCAGTGAAAAACCGACACACTTAGACCAGTAATGGCCCATTGTGATACCACGTGGATCAAGAAAATTGTCCACCTACGCGTTAAATCAATTAGAGCTTCGTATGAAGCGAAGCGTCAATATGGATTAGATCATAGTGTCGTTGAAGAAGAAAGCTCCCATATGGAGTTTACGTTTTTGAGAGAGGGCTGAACATGTGCAGAGAAGATGGAGAATGATTTCCTCCTCCTCCTCATCCATGCAGCTTCTGCAAGTCATTAGAGAATACGCCAAGCCTTGCTGCATGCTTGCCTATGAGACAGTGCCCTGTTATGACACCTATGTGCAATATTTTTGCGAGATCAAACAGAGCGTTTTGGATCCTGCTTGGGCCAGATCTGCTTTGTCGCTAAGCAAGTAAAACCGTTTGACCACATACGATTAGTTTTTCCACTAGCCGACAACATAAAAATAATTAACTTTTTAAAATTAAAATTAATATTTAATAAAAATATATCTACTGAAGATGGAATTTTATATTCTGAAATCGATATAGGAAAATAAAATTAAACTTTACTATAAGGAAGAATTATTATTTATTCAATTAAAATTAAATATTAATTGTTTTTCAATTTTACAGAGTGGAGTAAGCAGCACGAAAAGAAATTCATTATGAATTTTGTTTAAAGAAAAAGAGCAGTCAAACAACGTAATGCACCACTTCAATTCCAATCGACCTAGAAACTTTAATTATCAACAAAACTCATTGCATAAAAACAGAACCTACGACAACAATAGAACCTTTCCACGACGATCCCAATACCTATCAAGACATTGGACCAAAGATCGTCAACACAACAACAGGTTTGGGATTGGATCACATCTTACATTTACTTTATTTTGCTTTGCATGTATGCATATGTTTTTTGCTTTCAGAGTGAGCCTCCCGGCATGCCTACTCTGAATTCTACTAATTAGAGCCGGGATCGAGTCGAACCCAGAATCTGGTACTGCTCGATCTGTAATCTTCCTATCCGTAAAAGTGTAGCCGCTGTGCGTTGCAACAGTTGTGCCAAATTGTGTCATCTGCAGCAATCCACAGGGCTACACAGTGCCAACGATTATAACATCAATTTCGTTGGCACATACCACCACCACCCCTGTGCACTAACAATCCACCGAACCCCCCTCCACAAACTCAGAAAACTCAGCACGGCCAGCACACAGGCCATTCAGTTAATTCTTTCAAGATCCTTAGGTGCCATGCAGTCAACCAAAATTCCCAACTCATACTCATTGACATCCTTTGACGGTTATCAAATCATTCGATACGACAGATCGGGATAACAAAAATCGAGATGTAGGAAGTGTGTTAAAACTTGATCACAAGATTCTGCCCACCAGCCAGCCAGTAGGCCACGGTGACGCGAAGTTAATATAGAGAATTTAAAAATTAGGGATATGGATGTAATTTTATTAATCCCTAACTGTACTTTTTACATGGTGTGTAACATTTTAAGCAAATAATTTAAAAAAAGCAAAATTCATTTATTATTACTTATTTGAAACAAAAAGCTATACATATGTAATTTTATTACTCTTAGACAAAATTATGTTACGACGTCCACACTCGTCACGTTTCACAGGCGAACTGCCAAATGTCAGCCCGAACCACAGCGCACTTATGCGGTTATCCCTCTTACTATCGTCACACGGCCATTCCTACAAGTCATCGGACTCCGATTACTCGTATTGCCACAGCTTTATGTTGTTCGCAGAAGAACAGGTATTTATGGGCCTTCAGTGTCGCCAATTTTCTCGAGCTCATAACGGTCGTTTCCCATTAGTCTAACAATTTTGTATGGTCCAAAAAAGCGATTGCGCAGTTTAAGATGGCTACCAAACTGCGTACGTTTCATTGCCACAGTGTCTCCAATTGAATACTGGTATGCCGTTTTTGCTTGTCATATTGCCGTTTTTGGTGTTCTTTGGCGCGAGATATAGATTCTCTAACCGCCGCTCGATGTTTCGCTCTATCGTTCGCAAATTGACCGATCACTTCCCTTCGCAATAAGCTGAAAACTTCGCCATCTTCGCCGTCTCGCATATTTACTGCTGTTGGCACTTCGTGGGGTGTTGAATCAAGGCATGAATAAAAAGTTGAGTTTATACATCGTTGCACCTTGTCGACGTACTTATACCATTTGTAGTGATTTGCACCAACTCCACATTATTGCTATCACAAAAAGTCTTGATCTGAAAGCCGCACCTCTATCAGAAACGATTGTCTTCGGATATCCGAATGTTGCAGGCAGCACCTCCAGTCGATCCAGAACTTCCTTAGCGTTTGTAGTGTTTGTTTTATATAACTAAGTAAATTTTGAAAATCCATCCACCACGACGAAAATATATTTGTAGGCTTTACCAGTGTGCGTCATCGGTCCTACATGATCCACATGAAGAGTATCCAATGGTTGTTCGTCCTTCGGAATCGGACGAAGTTCCCCTTCAGCTCTGCCGTACTTCCGCTTCATCAGTAGACACTGCATACAGCATTGTATTACTTTTTATATCTTCTCGACCAATTTTGGTATGAAGAATTCGCCTTTCAAATTTTCGTCTGTCTTTTTCAAGCCAAAATTGATGTTTTTCATGAGCTCGACGAATTACTTCTTTTTACATCTCCGTTGGACCTACCAAAAGATCCTTTCCATATACCTGCTTAATCAAAACGCCATTTTGAATTAAATAGCCCTCGTGTTCCTGATCCTCCATTATCTTCTTAATGGCCAAAACTCGTTCATCATTTTCTTGAGCCCGCTTAATTACCGACGTTATGGTATCTTCCACTACCAGGACCGAATTCCGACTAAGACTGTCCACATGTTTCATCCACGTACTCGCTCGAAATTGTACCTTGCAATTATATTCATCGCTCGAAATTGTACCTTGCAATTATATTCATCAATATAGATCGCACATCGCTTAACACGATCTGGCATGTCAGCTTTTTGGATAGTTCTATCAAAAGCCGAACAGTCAGTGACAGCCACAAAATCAATCCCGGAAAGGTACGGTCGTAGCTTCTTCAGAGCCGACACAATGGCTAATGCCTCCAACTCGTACGAGTGGTAATTCTTTTCTGCGCTGTAGTAGACCGACTCCAGATATACACCGGATGGAACCCGTCTTCGCCTTTATTTTTTTGTAGCAGTATGCCAGCGAGGTCCACCTTGCTGGCGTCTGTATGTAGTTCTGTAATTGCTTTCGGATCGTATATTCGTAAAATTTATTTACAACCTGGCATCAATTAATATTCGATATTTTCTCTTTTGGTTTGTTTTGTGGACAGTTCGGGGAAATGTGCCCAAAAGCCTGACACTTGTAGCGTGTATTTATTTTAATCTGAAACTCTTTTGTAATTACGGATATAAATTCTGACCATTATGGATACGGCATAATGAACTGTTTCGCGGCACCGCACATTATTTTTCTCGCGAACAACAATAACTCTTGATCCGTGTATTTCAATACACAATTAATCTGTTGTAGCTGTTCCAACCACAAATGAATGTCTTCAGTGCCATCGCCACTAAATTTATCCCCTGAGTCTTCAGCATCCCGAAATGATATAAATCGCGACGATACCTTCATTTTACCACCTCTGTTCTTATTAGAATCGTCGCTCTTTTGCAATTCTTCTTTAAGCTGAACTAAGTTCATTTTATCCACCGCTCCAAGAACTGTCGGTCACACCAACTACAAGAAAGGCAATCCGTAGGAGACTACAAAAATTTAAACGAGCAACTGAATTTAGCAAATGACGCACCAAAAATTGCACTAACTACCACCGATATTAGACAATTTTACTGACAAACGTTGTTTATCAATTGTTTTTACACCAAATAAAAACCGTCGATTCTGTCACAACTCAAATTATTTTTCCGAAACACAGATCAAATCTGCCTACGCCCAAAACAATGATTCCATTCCGGCTGAACCCCCAAATGTAAGTTTATTAATCCTTTACTGTACTTTTTTCATTGTTTGTAACATTTTGAGCAAATAATTTAAAACAATGCAAAATTCATTTACTATTACTTTTTTGAAACAAAAAGCTATATTCATATAATTTTATTACTCTTAGACAAAATTATGTTACGACGTCCACACTCGTCACGTTTCACAGGCGAACTGCCAAATGTCAGCGCACTCATGCGGCTGTCCCTCTTACTCTCGTCACATGGATAGATAGATGTAACTGTTCTATTAGAGCATTGAAAAAAATTAAGCGCGATCCAATCAAAAGCTTCAGAATTCTATAAACTCTTTAAGACATGTGAATGTGAAATGTTGACCAATGTAATCGTGTACAATTTGTGTCAGATGTCAGTTAATTTTTGTTTAAAAATTTGAGAATCACTAAAAAAGTTATAGAATCAGTAAAAGAAAAGTTTAAGAGCCATTGAAGAGTTGCTATCATTATATATTGTCTTTTTTAAATTATTTATATTAACTTCGCGTGCCCGTGGATTTGTTTGTCTGTCTGTCTGTCGTGGGATCTTGCTATCAATTTATAACCCATTTCCCAAAGCCCAATTTTATTGAAATTTTGCACACATTTGTATTTCCTGTGAAAATTTTTTTATTAAAATTTTGGGCGTCAGGCCCGAGGGGTGCCAATATACATTTTTTACAAATAAGCCCGATTTTCTTCAAATTTTAAACACACGTGTGTCTCCGATGGAAGTTTTCATAATATTTTTGAAGTGAACGGTCCCTGAGGCCCGAGGGGCTGCCCATATACATTTTTTACAAATAAGCCCGATTTTCTTCAAATTTTAAACACACGTGTGTCTCCGATGGAAGTTTTCATAATATTTTTGAAGTAAACGGTCCCTGAGGCCCGAGGGGCTGCCCATATACATTTTTTAAAAATTAGCACTTTTTCTTCAAATTTTAAACATATGTGTATCTCCGATGCACAAAACTTTTTGTAAAATTTTTGGAGTGATCAGGCCGCTCCTTAAGGCTCCGAGGGTGCCCATATAAATTTTCAAAATATTACCCCAATTTTCTTTTTTCAAATTTTAAATACATGTGTATCTCCGATGACAACACTTACTATTGAAATTTTGGAGTGTTCGGGCCCCAACGCCGGGGTCTCCCATACCAATATTTTACACATGTGTATCACCGGTGACAACAGTTTTTGTAAAAAATTTGAAGTGAAGAGGCTCTAATATTATTTTTTTCAAATTAGCCCGGTTCAAACTTTGCACACATTTCCATCTCTTATTAGAGAATTTACATAAAAAAAATTAATGTTTATGGGTTGTTTTTTGTGCGCTATATTCCGGGTATAATCGTGAATAGGTTTAATGCTTGTGAATCAATGAGTTAGTATACTGTTGATATTGACGAGAGTGGCCGCAGCAACTAGTTTAAAAATTTTATCGTGTATAATGGCAGGCAATTTTATAAGGAGAAGTCGAGTAGTCAAGTGGAAAAAGTACAGTCAGACGAATAAAGTACACGGTGCGGAATCTCTTAGTTCGTTTAAAAATGTATATTAAATAAAAATGCAACAAATTTTTTCAAATGTCTTGTACTTTTTTGAGAGAACACCTTCCGAATAATAATGTAATACTATTTCGTTCAAATGACTGCCTCGGCTGGATCTGCAGTACCCAATTCCGTCGACCAAATTTTTCAGTACGTTTTCAATCGTTTGAGCCTCTATTTATCACCAAAGTCACTTTAATTTCGTCTTGCAAAGCCTCAATCGTCTCTGCATGCTTAGCATAACATTTGTCCTTGAAGGCTTCCCATAAATAATAATCATAGCTCCCAGAGCCAGTGGGCATCGCCATTTCGGCTGATAAAGCTATTTTCAAAGATAGGGCGCAAAACGTCGTTTGTATCGTTGGATGTATGCCAGTAGCGCCGACATGTTGAAAGTCGGCTAAGTCTTCCAAAAAACTTACTGTTAACTAACTGTTATCGTAAGGGATAAAATAGCATAGCACGATACCAGTCGCCATTGAATGTTAGTGCGGCTCCTTGCTCATTGTCGAAGAAAATAGGGCCTATGATGCCTTTGGGCCATATTCCACACCAAACAGTCACACTATTGGCTTCTCAATTGTCACGTGTGGATGTTTGGTGCCCACAAATACGGCAATTTAGCTTTTTCACATAACCGCCGACGTGAAAATGACAAAAGATGGTTTTTTGGTAAATAGCTCATCTATCAACCGATAATTGGCCCATGCAGCGAAGCGAAAACGCTCAACTGCCTTCAATTCTTCAACTAATTGGACTTTGTAGACCTTCATACAGAGGTCTTTATATAAAATTCTTCGTAAAGTCCTATCGCAGATTCTTGTGCACGATTGCGGGTTGATGTGGAAAATTGACCAAGACCAAAATTGACTGATTTCGTTCCCCGGGAATACAATACTGGATTTCTGTCACTAGACAGATGATATCAGTGCTATGAGCAAAATGGAAAAGACCTACAATTAATTGACGTATCCGAACGGCGAATTAAAAAGCTTTCCGTGACAAGTTATTACTCAGACATTCGCGAGAGGTGGGACACCGTGAAAAATACTTCCGGTGTTACTGGGTTTCGAACCACGAACCACCTGCTCAGAAGCCATGCACTTATCCCCGGAGCCACGGCGCCCACCTATATAAATAAACCGTGTACAATTTAAAAGGTGGAAAACCCCATCACAAAATTTGTTTTGTGCAACAATAACACTTGATGAAGAGGAATCTAAACATAACTAGGTTAGGTTAAGGTGGCTGTCAGTGAAAAACCGACACACTTAGACCAGTAATGGCCCATTGTGATACCACGTGGATCAAGAAAATTGTCCACCTACGCGTTAAATCAATTAGAGCTTCGTATGAAGCGAAGCGTCAATATGGATTAGATCATAGTGTCGTTGAAGAAGAAAGCTCCCATATGGAGTTTACGTTTTTGAGAGAGGGCTGAACATGTGCAGAGAAGATGGAGAATGATTTCCTCCTCCTCCTCATCCATGCAGCTTCTGCAAGTCATTAGAGAATACGCCAAGCCTTGCTGCATGCTTGCCTATGAGACAGTGCCCTGTTATGACGCCTATGTGCAATATTTTTGCGAGATCAAACAGAGCGTTTTGGATCCTGCTTGGGCCAGATCTGCTTTGTCGCTAAGCAAGTAAAACCGTTTGACCACATACGATTAGTTTTTCCACTAGCCGACAACATAAAAATAATTAACTTTTTAAAATTAAAATTAATATTTAATAAAAATATATCTACTGAAGATGGAATTTTATATTCTAAAATCGATATAGGAAAATAAAATTAAACTTTACTATAAGGAAGAATTATTATTTATTCAATTAAAATTAAATATTAATTGTTTTTCAATTTTACAGAGTGGAGTAAGCAGCACGAAAAGAAATTCATTATGAATTTTGTTTAAAGAAAAAGAGCAGTCAAACAACGTAATGCACTTCAATTCCAATCGACCTAGAAACTTTAATTATCAACAAAACTCATTGCATAAAAACAGAACCTACGACAACAATAGAACCTTTCCACGACGATCCCAATACCTATCAAGACATTGGACCAAAGATCGTCAACACAACAACAGGTTTGGGATTGGATCACATCTTACATTTACTTTATTTTGCTTTGCATGTATGCATATGTTTTTTGCTTTCAGAGTGAGCCTCCCGGCATGCCTACTCTGAATTCTACTAATTAGAGCCGGGATCGAGTCGAACCCAGAATCTGGTACTGCTCGATCTGTAATCTTCCTATCCGTAAAAGTGTAGCCGCTGTGCGTTGCAACAGTTGTGCCAAATTGTGTCATCTGCAGCAATCCACAGGGCTACACAGTGCCAACGATTATAACATCAATTTCGTTGGCACATACCACCACCACCCCTGTGCACTAACAATCCACCGAACCCCCCTCCACAAACTCAGAAAACTCAGCACGGCCAGCACACAGGCCATTCAGTTAATTCTTTCAAGATCCTTCAGTGCCATGCAGGCAACCAAAATTCCCAACTCATACTCATTGACATCCTTTGACGGTTATCAAATCATTCGATACGACAGATCCGTCAAAGGGGGGGGGGGGACTCGCTTTTATTCTTCACCATATTGTATCATACAAATACATCTGCCAGCAACCCCTGATCATCATCTTGAGGCAATGAGTATTTCAGTTAACAATTGAGACTTCGAGTTATTACTCACCAATGTTTACATACCCCCCGTAAACAGCACAGTTATCAAACATCCCTACTGCACCTTCTCCAGGGTGAAAACAAAATTGTGATGGGGGACTTCAATGCCCATCACCCCCTTTGGTTCTCCGCTCTCCCTGAGGACAACCGTGGAAACTGCATTGTGGACATATTAAAAGAAACTGACTTTGTCACCTTGAATAAAGATTTTCCCACCAGGATCACCGATACGTGCTCTAGCTCGACTGATATCACTGACTGACATTGTAGTGGCTGAGTCATCTTGAGAACTGCACGCTAAGATCCAAAAAACTATGGTAAACGGTCAAAGGTATTTCTGGGAAATACTAATCTCAGGGTATAACCTCTATCTCATTTAATGACCGCCAATATGACAGAAGTAAAAAAGGCGCATCACATTTTTCACGACAATTCGTCGAACACGCTCACGAGAAAACCATTCGTCCAGTTTTACGCAAACTAAAAGCGTTCAAATGCGACATGCAAGATGCCATTAGGAAGGCTAAACCTTCCAAGGCACTTGGGTCGGACAGGATTTCCATGTTTATGTTGAAGAAGCTACATAACTCCAGCCTGGATTATCTAGCACAAATATAGTTTGGAAAATTGCCAGGAAAGTTCCAGTTTTAAAGCCTAGAAAACCCGCCTACAAAAGATCGTCTTATAGATCAATTTTGCTGTTCTCTCCTATAGCCAAAACTTTAGAGACACTCCTCCTCCCCAGTCTTCATCAACACTTGAGTCTCGCCTCCCACCAACATGGTTTTAGGAAACATCGCAGCACTACTACCCCCTTAACGGAGCTGACGACCCACATTGCGGACGGTCTCTACCACCGTCGCCCGCACTGGCGTACTGCTGTCGTGGCACTCGATTTGTCCAAGGCTTTTGACACGGTTGATCACTCTACTCTCCTACAGGACATACTGAATTCCACTCTCCCCGACTCCATCAAAAGGTTCCTGTCAGCTTACATACATGGCAGGAGTGCATATGTGGAATTTAGAATTTTCTGCTCAAAGCCTCGGAAACTTGAGATGGGAGTCCCACAACGATGGGTCCTCTCCCCCATCTTATTTAATCTCTATGTCTCTATGCTTCCTACTTCCCCTACTGGCGTTAAACTGATCTCTTAAGATTTGATAGTAGACTGCTCTGGAACAAACACCAACAAGCAGTGCTACAAAAATCAAAAAAAGCAATCATTGTGTACAGAACGGTGGCAGGAAAATCGTGGGGAGTTAGCCCCAGAATAATGCACTGGATGTACACCATGATAGTTATTCCAATGATTAAATACGAAGCAGTTGCGTGGGCGAACAGGACCAAGCTAAGCACCACGAAAAGGGAGTTGGAAAAAGTACAGAGACTGGCCTGCGTTTTAATTACAGGGCCATGAGAACCTGCCCAACAGCGGGCATGGAGGCAATCCTTGGGCTTCTCCCACTACACTTAGTGGTAGAGAGCAAATCCATGGAAACCAAGTTACGTTTGAGCAAGGTAGGCTGCTTCACGGACAGCATGGCAAGGGGGATATTAGAACCACTTACCACTCTGATTCCTCTAGCGAGCATGCCGTGCGATAACATGGTGCGGAAGCTTGAGTTCAAAAAGAACTTTGAAATTAAAATGCGCATCAAGAAGGAATTCAGGTCAGAAACTGAATACCAGATACATCCGGTTGCCATAAAGTGGTATATGGATGGATCAAAGAAGGTAGAAGGCACAGCTGCTGGAATATATGGGCCTCGAACCAAACACTCCATATCGATGGGGATGTACCCAAGTATATTCCAGGCAGAAGTACATGCTCACTTCAATCTGAAAAGGAACTACATGAGGCAGGAAATAGCAATCATGACAGACAGCCAAGCTGCTTTAAAAGCTCTAGACGCATTCCACGTCACATCAAAACTGGAATGCAAGGCGAAGCTTAACAAGCTTGGGGAAACCAACAAAGTATGTTTATACTGGGTGCCGGGATACACCGGCATAGAAGGCAACGAAGCTGCGGATAGGCTCGCGAATAAAGGAGCAGAAACTCCGCTTGTAGGGCCAAAACCCTTCTGTGGCATAGGGTACGGTCCCTGAGGCCCGAGGGGCTGCCCATATACATTTTTTACAAATAAGCCCGATTTTCTTCAAATTTTAAACACACGTGTGTCTCCGATGGAAGTTTTCATAATATTTTTGAAGTAAACGGTCCCTGAGGCCCGAGGGGCTGCCCATATACATTTTTTAAAAATTAGCACTTTTTCTTCAAATTTTAAACATATGTGTATCTCCGATGCACAAAACTTTTTGTAAAATTTTTGGAGTGATCAGGCCGCTCCTTAAGGCTCCGAGGGTGCCCATATAAATTTTCAAAATATTACCCCAATTTTCTTTTTTCAAATTTTAAATACATGTGTATCTCCGATGACAACACTTACTATTGAAATTTTGGAGTGTTCGGGCCCCAACGCCGGGGTCTCCCATACCAATATTTTACACATGTGTATCACCGGTGACAACAGTTTTTGTAAAAAATTTGAAGTGAAGAGGCTCTAATATTATTTTTTTCAAATTAGCCCGGTTCAAACTTTGCACACATTTCCATCTCTTATTAGAGAATTTACATAAAAAAAATTAATGTTTATGGGTTGTTTTTTGTGCGCTATATTCCGGGTATAATCGTGAATAGGTTTAATGCTTGTGAATCAATGAGTTAGTATACTGTTGATATTGACGAGAGTGGCCGCAGCAACTAGTTTAAAAATTTTATCGTGTATAATGGCAGGCAATTTTATAAGGAGAAGTCGAGTAGTCAAGTGGAAAAAGTACAGTCAGACGAATAAAGTACACGGTGCGGAATCTCTTAGTTCGTTTAAAAATGTATATTAAATAAAAATGCAACAAATTTTTTCAAATGTCTTGTACTTTTTTGAGAGAACACCTTCCGAATAATAATGTAATACTATTTCGTTCAAATGACTGCCTCGGCTGGATCTGCAGTACCCAATTCCGTCGACCAAATTTTTCAGTACGTTTTCAATCGTTTGAGCCTCTATTTATCACCAAAGTCACTTTAATTTCGTCTTGCAAAGCCTCAATCGTCTCTGCATGCTTAGCATAACATTTGTCCTTGAAGGCTTCCCATAAATAATAATCATAGCTCCCAGAGCCAGTGGGCATCGCCATTTCGGCTGATAAAGCTATTTTCAAAGATAGGGCGCAAAACGTCGTTTGTATCGTTGGATGTATGCCAGTAGCGCCGACATGTTGAAAGTCGGCTAAGTCTTCCAAAAAACTTACTGTTAACTAACTGTTATCGTAAGGGATAAAATAGCATAGCACGATACCAGTCGCCATTGAATGTTAGTGCGGCTCCTTGCTCATTGTCGAAGAAAATAGGGCCTATGATGCCTTTGGGCCATATTCCACACCAAACAGTCACACTATTGGCTTCTCAATTGTCACGTGTGGATGTTTGGTGCCCACAAATACGGCAATTTAGCTTTTTCACATAACCGCCGACGTGAAAATGACAAAAGATGGTTTTTTGGTAAATAGCTCATCTATCAACCGATAATTGGCCCATGCAGCGAAGCGAAAACGCTCAACTGCCTTCAATTCTTCAACTAATTGGACTTTGTAGACCTTCATACAGAGGTCTTTATATAAAATTCTTCGTAAAGTCCTATCGCAGATTCTTGTGCACGATTGCGGGTTGATGTGGAAAATTGACCAAGACCAAAATTGACTGATTTCGTTCCCCGGGAATACAATACTGGATTTCTGTCACTAGACAGATGATATCAGTGCTATGAGCAAAATGGAAAAGACCTACAATTAATTGACGTATCCGAACGGCGAATTAAAAAGCTTTCCGTGACAAGTTATTACTCAGACATTCGCGAGAGGTGGGACACCGTGAAAAATACTTCCGGTGTTACTGGGTTTCGAACCACGAACCACCTGCTCAGAAGCCATGCACTTATCCCCGGAGCCACGGCGCCCACCTATATAAATAAACCGTGTACAATTTAAAAGGTGGAAAACCCCATCACAAAATTTGTTTTGTGCAACAATAACACTTGATGAAGAGGAATCTAAACATAACTAGGTTAGGTTAAGGTGGCTGTCAGTGAAAAACCGACACACTTAGACCAGTAATGGCCCATTGTGATACCACGTGGATCAAGAAAATTGTCCACCTACGCGTTAAATCAATTAGAGCTTCGTATGAAGCGAAGCGTCAATATGGATTAGATCATAGTGTCGTTGAAGAAGAAAGCTCCCATATGGAGTTTACGTTTTTGAGAGAGGGCTGAACATGTGCAGAGAAGATGGAGAATGATTTCCTCCTCCTCCTCATCCATGCAGCTTCTGCAAGTCATTAGAGAATACGCCAAGCCTTGCTGCACGCTTGCCTATGAGACAGTGCCCTGTTATGACGCCTATGTGCAATATTTTTGCGAGATCAAACAGAGCGTTTTGGATCCTGCTTGGGCCAGATCTGCTTTGTCGCTAAGCAAGTAAAACCGTTTGACCACATACGATTAGTTTTTCCACTAGCCGACAACATAAAAATAATTAACTTTTTAAAATTAAAATTAATATTTAATAAAAATATATCTACTGAAGATGGAATTTTATATTCTGAAATCGATATAGGAAAATAAAATTAAACTTTACTATAAGGAAGAATTATTATTTATTCAATTAAAATTAAATATTAATTGTTTTTCAATTTTACAGAGTGGAGTAAGCAGCACGAAAAGAAATTCATTATGAATTTTGTTTAAAGAAAAAGAGCAGTCAAACAACGTAATGCACTTCAATTCCAATCGACCTAGAAACTTTAATTATCAACAAAACTCATTGCATAAAAACAGAACCTACGACAACAATAGAACCTTTCCACGACGATCCCAATACCTATCAAGACATTGGACCAAAGATCGTCAACACAACAACAGGTTTGGGATTGGATCACATCTTACATTTACTTTATTTTGCTTTGCATGTATGCATATGTTTTTTGCTTTCAGAGTGAGCCTCCCGGCATGCCTACTCTGAATTCTACTAATTAGAGCCGGGATCGAGTCGAACCCAGAATCTGGTACTGCTCGATCTGTAATCTTCCTATCCGTAAAAGTGTAGCCGCTGTGCGTTGCAACAGTTGTGCCAAATTGTGTCATCTGCAGCAATCCACAGGGCTACACAGTGCCAACGATTATAACATCAATTTCGTTGGCACATACCACCACCACCCCTGTGCACTAACAATCCACCGAACCCCCCTCCACAAACTCAGAAAACTCAGCACGGCCAGCACACAGGCCATTCAGTTAATTCTTTCAAGATCCTTCAGTGCCATGCAGGCAACCAAAATTCCCAACTCATACTCATTGACATCCTTTGACGGTTATCAAATCATTCGATACGACAGATCCGTCAAAGGGGGGGGGGACTCGCTTTTATTCTTCACCATATTGTATCATACAAATACATCTGCCAGCAACCCCTGATCATCATCTTGAGGCAATGAGTATTTCAGTTAACAATTGAGACTTCGAGTTATTACTCACCAATGTTTACATACCCCCCGTAAACAGCACAGTTATCAAACATCCCTACTGCACCTTCTCCAGGGTGAAAACAAAATTGTGATGGGGGACTTCAATGCCCATCACCCCCTTTGGTTCTCCGCTCTCCCTGAGGACAACCGTGGAAACTGCATTGTGGACATATTAAAAGAAACTGACTTTGTCACCTTGAATAAAGATTTTCCCACCAGGATCACCGATACGTGCTCTAGCTCGACTGATATCACTGACTGACATTGTAGTGGCTGAGTCATCTTGAGAACTGCACGCTAAGATCCAAAAAACTATGGTAAACGGTCAAAGGTATTTCTGGGAAATACTAATCTCAGGGTATAACCTCTATCTCATTTAATGACCGCCAATATGACAGAAGTAAAAAAGGCGCATCACATTTTTCACGACAATTCGTCGAACACGCTCACGAGAAAACCATTCGTCCAGTTTTACGCAAACTAAAAGCGTTCAAATGCGACATGCAAGATGCCATTAGGAAGGCTAAACCTTCCAAGGCACTTGGGTCGGACAGGATTTCCATGTTTATGTTGAAGAAGCTACATAACTCCAGCCTGGATTATCTAGCACAAATATAGTTTGGAAAATTGCCAGGAAAGTTCCAGTTTTAAAGCCTAGAAAACCCGCCTACAAAAGATCGTCTTATAGATCAATTTTGCTGTTCTCTCCTATAGCCAAAACTTTAGAGACACTCCTCCTCCCCAGTCTTCATCAACACTTGAGTCTCGCCTCCCACCAACATGGTTTAAGGAAACATCGCAGCACTACTACCCCCTTAACGGAGCTGACGACCCACATTGCGGACGGTCTCTACCACCGTCGCCCGCACTGGCGTACTGCTGTCGTGGCACTCGATTTGTCCAAGGCTTTTGACACGGTTGATCACTCTACTCTCCTACAGGACATACTGAATTCCACTCTCCCCGACTCCATCAAAAGGTTCCTGTCAGCTTACATACATGGCAGGAGTGCATATGTGGAATTTAGAATTTTCTGCTCAAAGCCTCGGAAACTTGAGATGGGAGTCCCACAACGATGGGTCCTCTCCCCCATCTTATTTAATCTCTATGTCTCTATGCTTCCTACTTCCCCTACTGGCGTTAAACTGATCTCTTAAGATTTGATAGTAGACTGCTCTGGAACAAACACCAACAAGCAGTGCTACAAAAATCAAAAAAAGCAATCATTGTGTACAGAACGGTGGCAGGAAAATCGTGGGGAGTTAGCCCCAGAATAATGCACTGGATGTACACCATGATAGTTATTCCAATGATTACCTACGAAGCAGTTGCGTGGGCGAACAGGACCAAGCTAAGCACCACGAAAAGGGAGTTGGAAAAAGTACAGAGACTGGCCTGCGTTTTAATTACAGGGCCATGAGAACCTGCCCAACAGCGGGCATGGAGGCAATCCTTGGGCTTCTCCCACTACACTTAGTGGTAGAGAGCAAATCCATGGAAACCAAGTTACGTTTGAGCAAGGTAGGCTGCTTCACGGACAGCATGGCAAGGGGGATATTAGAACCACTTACCACTCTGATTCCTCTAGCGAGCATGCCGTGCGATAACATGGTGCGGAAGCTTGAGTTCAAAAAGAACTTTGAAATTAAAATGCGCATCAAGAAGGAATTCAGGTCAGAAACTGAATACCAGATACATCCGGTTGCCATAAAGTGGTATATGGATGGATCAAAGAAGGTAGAAGGCACAGCTGCTGGAATATATGGGCCTCGAACCAAACACTCCATATCGATGGGGATGTACCCAAGTATATTCCAGGCAGAAGTACATGCTCACTTCAATCTGAAAAGGAACTACATGAGGCAGGAAATAGCAATCATGACAGACAGCCAAGCTGCTTTAAAAGCTCTAGACGCATTCCACGTCACATCAAAACTGGAATGCAAGGCGAAGCTTAACAAGCTTGGGGAAACCAACAAAGTATGTTTATACTGGGTGCCGGGATACACCGGCATAGAAGGCAACGAAGCTGCGGATAGGCTCGCGAATAAAGGAGCAGAAACTCCGCTTGTAGGGCCAAAACCCTTCTGTGGCATAGGGTACCGCATAATGCGGGAAGAGGTACGCAGTATGGGTAAGGCAGCCGCTTCCGAAAGATGGGAGAATCTCCCAGGCCTACGGCAAGCAAAGGAAATATTGGGAAATTATAACTCAAAGAGGTCCTGCCTAGTATTGGGACTAAGAAGAAGTAATGTATGAATCATTACGGGTTCCCTAAGAGGATATTGCAAACTGAAGGAGCACCTGAAGAAGTTAAAAATATAAGAAGATGGAAGCTGCAGACTCTCGGGGAGGCGGAGGAGACCCCATGGCATCTACTCAACGAGTGCGGAGCAACGATCCGTCAGAGAAGAGACAACTTTGGAACCCACGCAATCTCGGATTCTCTGTACGGCATTCACTGAACCCGCTCCATATTATTGGATTCTTAAGAAGCATTGGTATGGACGCGGTGCTATAGGGACGGGCATACACTGACTCTATAGCACTAGTCAGGGGGGAGCGCAATAGATCCATATGGGTCGAAATGCTACAACACCCCATTTTTTATCATCATCATCATAATAAAGAATTAGTAGAAGAAGTATTTCATGGCAACTGCATCGCACCTAAATCTGGTATGACACATATGAAAATATTAAACACAAAAAACACGGCACCACTTAAAGACTAAGGTATATTAAGATGCAATACACAAAATCCTTCCGAAGAAAAGCGTATACAAAAAATTATAAGTTCATTAAAAATAGACAGTAACGACGAACAATCAAAACCTTCATTAATAAACATCAATACCAAGACAATACCACGAGGTATTCCATTTAGAAAATGAACCACTATCAGTAAATAACTTATACACACATTACCGCATTTAAACATAAAAGCAATCAACGAACCATCAGTAAGTCCACGCAATTCCCCACTTCTTTTAGATCCAAAGAAAAACTGCTCTGACAAAAAGAAATGGAGAGTAGTAGTAGATTTTCGAAAGTTAAACGACAAAGTAACAAAGTAACAAAGATAGTAAATGACAAATTCCCATTAACGAGGCTAGAGGACATCCTAGA
This sequence comes from Nephrocerus scutellatus, assembly GCA_947095585.1. NCBI lineage: Eukaryota > Metazoa > Arthropoda > Insecta > Diptera > Pipunculidae > Nephrocerus > Nephrocerus scutellatus. Next base: position 64,233,955 of record OX352762.1, read on the forward strand.
CAAATTAGATAGAGCCAAATAGCTTTCGACTTTATACATGACTAGTTCATTTCACCAGATTAATCAAGACAAAGAATCAAGACCACTGACAGCATTTTCTACAACAAACGGACATTAACAATTTAAAAGATTACCATTCGGACTGAAAATTGCCTCTGTTACATAAAAATCTCCCTAAATTATCAAATACACAGAATAACCAAATAATGAAATGTAGTTCACAGGCAGCATTTATATTTTTAGAACAAACATAAGCATAATATTCTTATCTAAAGAAGGGAGGAATTGTTACCTAGAAACATGCATTCCACGCATCTATAATTAGACCAAAATAAATTATACAAGTCGCCTAAGAAAACACACTGCAAGTGATCGGTAGATAACGACACAGACAGTTCATAGGCGACAACGTAATTCATATAGGAGAAGTAGGGCATTTGCATTGTGCCCTATTCTAACGAATTCCAAGAACACATAATGTAAGATATTTCATGTGCATCAATGCCGATGCAACCTTTATGTATATAATTATATTCCTTTATTTTTAGTTGTAAGAAATAGTATAAAAGGAGAAGATTTTTATAAAATAAACCAGATTACTTTTCAACCTAAAAACTGAAGGTCTTCTCATTGTTAAGCACTGCCTGTTACCCTAGCGATAAACGCAGTGTGATTTCGTTGCAGTCACTGCATAGATTCACCTCTTACACCTTTTGTGTTAGGGCGTTGTTCCTCTCTAGTCGTCAGCTATAGAACAAAAGTTTATTTTTAGGCAAAACTAAGTTTGGGCGATCACGACGACTTTTCATTACATGGCGACCCTGCCATAATCAATCGTTAAATTTCACTTTGCCTTTTACATTTAGTTGTTCTCAAATGCTTGCAGAATTAAAAAGTCTCTTGGTGTAAACTTTCAAAAGCTCAATTATATGTAATAGAAGCTACTCCTTTTTTTTTGCATAGATTTAGACGCTCTCGATCTCCTTTTTTACCTTTTGTATATGAATATATGTTTTTATACAGTTGATTAAGGACACATCAACAAAGAAATGATAAACATATTTTAACAACTTACCAACAAAAAATTGTACAATAATGTTTTAAAAACAATTACACAAATAAAAATAGTTATTATAATAATTAAGCATAGCAATTATTAATAAAACAACAAATACACCAAAAAAAGTAGTTATTTAATAAAAGAACTATAACTATTAACAAACAAATAATAGTAGAAATAGAAATTATTGTTATAAAAAAAAGGATTCTTTAAACCCGAGACTACATCTGGTTTTCGATTTTATGTTGTCCGAAAGTACCAACCTACACCCACCCATCAACAAGACGAAGCGGAACAATTCAATTTTTTAAACAACAATTTACAAATTCTCCAGTGTGGCTCGGTAAACTTAGAACTAAATAAGACACCAAAACAAAGACTAAAAGTCATAGAAAAATTTAAAAAAAGCACTGAGTTCAAAAGAGAATTAAAAAATTTTCAAAGTTTCTTGCACTCTCTCCATTTAGAAAACATAAATAAAGATAGTAGTAGTAAGATAGATATTTGTGAAGTTTCAGGCAGTGTCAGCGATTTAGACAAAAGTAGGGAACTTTTTAATTGGCCACATATTTCAATTCCTGAATCTGAACAGGAATTATTATTTAAATTTTCAAACAACGAAAAAAATAAAGCAATCTTTAAAATGTCCGTCGATTATTGTAAAATTGCCAAACTTACGGCTCAGTTAGTCCCCATATTCTCGGGCGGACAAAGTCCTCTAGTAAGTACTGAACTAAAGACCTTTTTAGGGTGCTGTAAGAAAGTATTAGAATGTTTACTAGCAAAAGAACACCAAGCGTTTGTTCAAATATTTGCAACAGGACTGCAGGGTTAGGCTTACCTGTTAGTAGCATCAAACCCAATAACCTGTTTCGAGGAAGCCGGAAAACTTTTCAATCGGAATTATTTACTAAGGGATCAAGAATTGGTAAATAAACTAATAACCATTAGACAACACCCTTTATAAACTTTCATCGCTTTTACCGCAAGGATAAAGCCGATGCTAATGCTGTCCAAGGAAGCGGCAAACCAGAAGTTTGGTAGTGGGGCAGCTTCAGCTGTGAAATCACAGCTTGAGGACTTTGCCAAGCTGTGTTATTTGTCAATATCTACTAACCATAGGGGACGAGACGTTAGACACACTAATACAAAAGACACACAACAAAACCCCAATTTGCCTTTATATCCTACATTCCAAATTCCTAGAAATTGTACATTATACTAATAGTTTTCTGATTCCTGGACCCATGTTTGAAAACAACAGTTTTGCACAATCACATCATCAAATGAATCCACAAGCAGTTCCATTTAGCCCAAATTCTAGTATACATAACACCAAGGTCCCACAGTCGCAAAGACAAAAGGTTCGTTTTAGCAACGCCAAAGTTTATCAACCAATTACTGCCAGCATAATTTGTAGTTTTTGTCATAAAAAAGGGCATACCTATAGCGATTGTTTTACAAGAAATAATACTACTTTCTGTAATAATTGCAAAATAATGATGATATTCGTGATTGTCGCCGTTTAAAACAACACATTAATGATTCAGACACAGGCAGCGGAATCCACACAAATAAAGCAAATAAGAACAGACCCAATTCTGGTACACCGCGAGTTTTTAGTATGAGCAGAAAATGTGATTTTTGTGATCGCCGTGGTCATACACATTCGGAATGTCAGCTAAAGACCCGGTGTGAACAGAAAAATCAGGGAAACGTTAAACAAAAATCTAAATTTAGGGAATTCTCAGCAATCACAAACTACAGTCCCTACAGTTAAGCTTCCATTAGACATAGGCCTAAACGGCAATGTAAAACTATTAGTGGACATCGGCGCTGAGGAAAGCATTATCACCGAAAAAGTGATATCACCAGAAACACAAATAAATAGAAAAAATACATGTACAATACAAACACCTTTCGGAACTGGAAATACTTTAGGGAGTTGCCAGGGTAATTTCAATTTGAAAACTCAAATACCTTGCAATTTTTAAGTATTACGCAATATACCTGGGCTATTTGAAGACGGATTATTAGGAAATGATTTCCTGTCACAAAATTGTGACGTAAAGGGACCTGAGCAACAACTAAAATTTCCTCGCACGGAAACTAACTCTGAAGAGTTCAGCGTCTCTCTGAATTACAATGACAGAAATCCATGTCGCAAAAGGGCAGTCGAAGTGAGACCAACTACATACAAAGCGAGACCCGAAGAGGTTGCAAAAACCGCTTGTAGCGTCTCCAAGGCTTTTTCTACACATGAAGCTAGCTGCATAACCTAAACGATGCATACAGATTATGAAGTACCCAATATAGATATTAATATCATCCAGAATAAAGTCAGGTCAGTAGAAATTAAAAACTCTGAAGAGTTCAACATACCTATGAACTACACTGACAGCAATTTATGTCGCAAAAGGGCAGTCAAAGTGGGACCAACTACATACAAAGCGACACCCGAAGAGGTTACAAAAACTGCTTGTAGCATCTCCAAGGCTTCGTATACACAAGAAGCTGGCTGCATAAACTCAACGATGCGTATAGATAACAAAGTTCCAAAGACAGCATCTAATAGCACCCATGATCAATTTAGGTCAGTGGTAATAGTGTTAAATCAACACATCAGCACACCTGCACGATCACAAACGGTCATCGTCGTTCCAATAGATTTAGAGGAAGAAATGCTCTCCTATCACAAGAAATTGGCAATGGATTCTTCCTATCTAACAGCATATTGCCACCAGGCCAAAGAACTTTAATAGGTACAATAAATGTGACCACAAAGCCTGTAAAAGTCACTAATTTAACTTTACAACTGATCCCGGTAAAAGACTACATACTAGTACCCATGAAAACCAAGGACGAGCAAAGTAAAGCAAGCGAGGAAAAAAATTATCATGACGATACTGATAAAAGAGAGAGCAAAACTCAAATTGCCTCAATTCAACACATCAGATATATGTTCCCGGAGTTAGATCCTCTGGACGATCCACTTAAAATATCGCGCTCTAAACAGATCGAACAAGAATTGAAAATAGACAACAATCTAACCCCTGAGGAAAAAGAGACAATAGTAGATCTTTGCAATAAGTATAGTGATATATTCCACTTAACCGGTGACGAACTAACATACACCACGGCCATAACGCATGAAATACCGCTGGTGATAGATCAACCGCCAATAAATCAAAAAATGTATAGACTTCCCGAGACACAGAAACAAGTTATCAATGATCTTCTAAGGGAAATGCTTGAAAATGAAATAGTCCAACCTAGTAAAAGCCCGTGGAACTCAACCCTCCTCGTAGTTCCCAAAAAGGCGGGCCCAGATGGTGAAAGAAGGTGGAGAGTTGTGGTCGATTTTCGTAAGCTCAACGAAAAAACAATCGGCGATGCTTATCCCCTAGCTCGAATAGAGGATATACTAGACCAGCTCGGTCATTTCCGTTACTTTTCTACGCTCGATCTTGACAGCGGCTATCACCAAGTTTTAATGGATGTTAAAGATCGGGCCAAAATAGCTTTTAGCACTAATTACGGACATTATGAGTTCACACGCATGCCTTTTGGACTAAAAGGAGCCCCAGCTACCTTTCAAAGGCTGATGAACTATGTTCTTACTGGTCTACAAGGACTTGAATGTTTAGTATATCTAGATGATATAGTCATCTACGGCAAAATTCTTAACGATCACAATGCCAAACTAAAAAATGTTTTCGACAGACTAAGAGAACATAATCTCAAATTGCAGCCGGAAAAGTGCAAGTTCCTGCAAAAGGAAGTCGTTTAGGAGCACTTCCAGACCCCAGAAAGACAGCCTGCGTTCAAAACTTTGTAGTTGTTCTTGTTGTTGTTGTTTAATAAAATATAGAGTTAATCATACCCACGTCTTCCAAGATTTTCAACTTTAGCCGGAGCCACAACAAATAATTTAATACACACAATTTGTGGTGTGTTGCACAATGCATATTATACTCGTGCACCACTGTAACGCAATCTCTGTGCAATCCTTGCATAGCCGCAGCCTACGTACGTGCGACCTAAAATCTACACATGTATAGTCGTAGTTTCATGCAAAGAGTATAATGTTTTAAAAAAATAAATAAAACTTCTTATATCTCTACGTGCAAATCAACATGATATCTTTAACTACAAGTTTTTGTATGCGTGTTTGTATATATTTACATATATATATAAATACCTATATACAAGTATGTGAAGTACTAAAGTGTGTACTTTTCTAGTCGACCGCGAGCTGAGGAAACATGAACTGTTAACGATGTTAACATGTCCGAGATGTTGTTCCTCAGCAGTTGGTCGGGTGTTTCCTCTATGGCTCCACTATGAAGTCTCAAAAAAAAAAACTCAAGTCTCTTACTCTAAATTCGCACAAACGCTAAGGACTATAACACCACTGGATGCGAGCTCCATCGTGAATTTTGTGTCTATGCTCTGGCTCCGCTAAGCTTGCTGGTACTATCGTAACAGCAACATGAACAAAACAACATCGAAAACAACATGAAAAAACATCACATATAACAGGGAACATTGTGTGTTAGTGAACTGCATGGACTCTCGCCGAGAATAATGACGAGATATTCCCGAAAGTACCATGTCACATAAATCTCTTCGCACTCGCGTTTGTTTCACAAAAAATGTGAATACGAGCCGAGTGGTGTGTCCGAGCTGAAAAGAAGTATGTCCATGTCCATCCGCAAAATGGCAGTCGAACTGAGACCAACTACATACAAAGCGAGACCCGAAGAGGTTGCAAAAACCGCTTGTAGCGTCTCCAAGGCTTTTTCTACACATGAAGCTAGCTGCATAACCTCAACGATGCATACAGATAATGAAGTACCCAATATAGATATTAATATCACCCAGAATAAAGTCAGGTCAGTAGAAATTAAAAACTCTGAAGAGTTCAACATACCTATGAACTACACTGACAGCAATTTATGTCGCAAAATGGCAGTCGAAGTGGGACCAACTACATACAAAGCGAGACCCGAAGAGGTTACAAAAACCGCTTGTAGCATCTCCAAGGCTTCGTATACACAAGAAGCTGGCTGCATAAACTCAACGATGCATATAGATAACAAAGTTCCAAAGACAGCATCTAATAGCACCCATGATCAATTTAGGTCAGTGGAAATAGTGTTAAATCAACACATCAGCACACCTGCACGATCACAAACGGTCATCGTCGTTCCAATAGATTTAGAGGAAGAAATGCTCTGCCTATCACCAGAAATTGGCAATGGATTCTTCCTATCTAACAGCATATTGCCACCAGGCCAAAGAGCTTTAATAGTTACAATACATGTGACCACAAAGCCTGTAAAAGTCACTAATTTAACTTTACAACTGATCCCGGTAAAAGACTACATACTAGTACCCATGAAAACCGAGGACGAGCAAAGTAAAGCAAGCGAGAAAAAAAATTCTCATGACCATACTGACAAAAGAGAGAGCAAAACGCAAATTGCCTCAATTCAGCACATCAGATCCTCTAGACGATCCTCTTAAAATATCGCGCTCTAAACAGCTCGAACAAGAATTAAAAATTGACAACAATCTAAACCCTGAGGAAAAAGAGGCAGTAGTAGATCTTTGCAATAAGTATAGTGATATATTCCACTTAACCGGTGACGAACTAACATACACCACGGCCATAACGCATGAAATACCGCTGGTGATAGATCAACCGCCAATAAATCAAAAAATGTATAGACTTCCCGAGACACAGAAACAAGTTATCAATGATCTTCTAAGGGAAATGCTTGAAAATGAAATAGTCCAACCTAGTAAAAGCCCGTGGAACTCACCCCTCCTCGTAGTTCCCAAAAAGGCGGGCCCAGATGGTGAAAGAAGGTGGAGAGTTGTGGTCGATTTTCGTAAGCTCAACGAAAAAACAATCGGCGATGCTTATCCCCTAGCTCGAATAGAGGATATACTAGACCAGCTCGGTCATTCACGTTCCTTTTCTACGCTCGATCTTGCCAGCGGCAATCACCAAGTTTTAATGGATGTTAAAGATCGGGCCAAAATAGCTTTTAGCACTAATTACGGACATTATGAGTTCACACGTATGCCGTTTGGACTAAAAGAAGCCCCAGCTACTTTTCAAAGGCTGGTGAACTATGTCCTTACTGGTCTACAAGGACTTGAATGTTTAGTATATCTGGATGATATAGTCATCTACGGCAAAATTCTTAACGATCACAATGCCAAACTAAAAAATGTTTTCGACAGACTAAGAGAACATAATCTCAAATTGCAGCCGGAAAAGTGCAAGTTCCTGCAAAAGGAAGTCGTTTAGGAGCACTTCCAGACCCCAGAAAGACAGCCTGCGTTCAAAACTTTGTAGTTGTTCTTGTTGTTGTTGTTTAATAAAATATAGAGTTAATCATACCCACGTCTTCCAAGATTTTCAACTTTAGCCGGAGCCACAACAAATAATTTAAAACGCACAATTTGTGGTGTGTTGCACAATGCATATTATACTCGTGCACCAATGTAACGCAATCTCTGTGCAATCCTTGCATAGCCGCAGCCTACGTACGTGCGACCTAAAATCTACACATGTATAGTCGTAGTTTCATGCAAAGAGTATAATGTTTTAAAAAAATAAATAAAACTTCTTATATCTCTACGTGCAAATCAACATGATATCTTTAACTACAAGTTTTTGTATGCGTGTTTGTATATATTTACATATATATATATATATACCTATATACAAGTATGTGAAGTACTAAAGTGTGTACTTTTCTAGTCGGCCGCGAGCTGAGGAAACATGAACTGTTAACGATGTTAACATGTCCGAGATGTTGTTCCTCAGCAGTTGGTCGGGTGTTTCCTCTATGGCTCCACTATGAAGTCTCCAAAAAAAAAAACTCAAGTCTCTTACTCTAAATTCGCACAAACGCTAAGGACTATAACACCACTGGATGCGAGCTCCATCGTGAATTTTGTGTCTATGCTCCGCTAAGCTTGCTGGTACTATCGTAACAGCAACATGAACAAAACAACATCGAAAACAACATGAAAAAACATCACATATAACAGGGAACATTGTGTGTTAGTGAACTGCATAGCCTCTCGCCGAGAATAATGACGAGATATTCCCGAAAGTACCATGTCACATAAATCTCTTCGCACTCGCGTTTGTTTCACAAAAAATGTGAATACGAGCCGAGTGGTGTGTCCGAGCTGAAAAGAAGTATGTCCATGTCCATCCGCAAAATGGCAGTCGAAGTGAGACCAACTACTTACAAAGCGAGACCCGAAGAGGTTGCAAAAACCGCTTGTAGCGTCTCCAAGACTTTTTCTACACATGAAGCTAGCTGCATAACCTCAACGATGCATACAGATAATGAAGTACCCAATATAGATATTAATATCACCCAGAATAAAGTCAGGTCAGTAGAAATTAAAAACTCTGAAGAGTTCAACATACCTATGAACTACACTGACAGCAATTTATGTCGCAAAATGGCAGTCGAAGTGGGACCAACTACATACAAAGCGAGACCCGAAGAGGTTACAAAAACCGCTTGTAGCATCTCCAAGGCTTCGTATACACAAGAAGCTGGCTGCATAAACTCAACGATGCGTATAGATAACAAAGTTCCAAAGACAGCATCTAATAGCACCCATGATCAATTTAGGTCAGTGGAAATAGTGTTAAATCAACACATCAGCACACCTGCACGATCACAAACGGTCATCGTCGTTCCAATAGATTTAGAGGAAGAAATGCTCTGCCTATCACCAGAAATTGGCAATAGATTCTTCCTATCTAACAGCATATTGCCACCAGGCCAAAGAGCTTTAATAGTTGCAATACACTAATTTAGCTTTACAACTGATCCCGGTAAAAGACTACATACTAGTACCCATGAAAACCGAGGACGAGCAAAGTAAAGCAAGCGAGAAAAAAAATTCTCATGACCATACTGACAAAAGAGAGAGCAAAACGCAAATTGCATCAATTCAGCACATCAGATCCTCTAGACGATCCTCTTAAAATATCGCGCTCTAAACAGCTCGAACACGAATTAAAAATAGACAACAATCTAAACCCTGAGGAAAAAGAGGCAATAGTAGATCTTTGCAATAAGTATAGTGATATATTCCACTTAATCGGTGACGAACTAACATACACCACGGCCATAACGCATAAAAAACCGCTGGTGATAGATCAACCGCCTATAAATCAAAAAATGTATAGACTTCCCGAAATACAGAAACAAGTTATCAATGATCAACTAAGGGAAATGCTTGAAAACGACATAGTCCAACCTAGTAAAAGCCCGTGGAACTCACCCCTTCTCGTAGTTCCCAAAAGGCGGGCCCATATGGTGAAAGAAGGTGGAGAGTTGTGGTCGATTTTCGTAAGCTCAACAAAAAAAAAAACGGTGATGCTTATCCCCTACCTCGAATAGAGGATATTCTAGACCATCTCGGTCATTCACGTTAACTTCTACGCTCGATCTTGCCAGCGGCAATCACCAAGTTTTAATGGATGTTAAAGATCGGGCCAAAATAGCTTTTAGCACTAATTACGGACATTATGAGTTCACACGTATGCCGTTTGGACTAAAAGAAGCCCCAGCTACTTTTCAAAGGCTGGTGAACTATGTCCTTACTGGTCTACAAGGACTTGAATGTTTAGTATATCTGGATGATATAGTCATCTACGGTAAAAAGCTTAACGATCACAATGCCAAACTAAAAAAGGTTTTCGACAGATTAAGAGAACATAATCTCAAATCGCAGCCGAAAAAGTTCCTGCAAAAGAAAGTCGTTTATTTTGGACATATATGCACAGAAAAAGGAGCACTTCCAGACCCCAGCAAGACAGCCTGTGTTAAAACTTTCCTGTTCCGCGAACAATAAGACATGCACAGTCTTTTTTGGGGCTTGCTAATTACTACCGTAAATTTATCCCACAGTTTTCTAAAATAGTGCGACCACTGACCAATCTCCTCCGCAAAGACGTTTACATGGACAGAAAAATGTCAAAACGCATTCCATCAAATAAAACAACGTTTACCCAACCTTTTAACCTCACCACTGACGCAAGCGGCGAAGCAATCGAAGCTGTACTTTCACAAGGAGACGTTGGTAAAGGACGAACGAAATTACTCAACAATAGAAAAAGAGTTGTTAGCCATTGTATGGGCTACCAAAAATTTTCGATGTTACCTCCAAGGGCAACAATTTACGATCTACACTGATCACAAGCCGTTAAAAGGAACTTTTAATGTCAAAGACCCACTCGACTCGACTCGTACGTTTCCACCACAAGTTGTCTGAATTTGATTATAGAATTGAGTACAAGCCAGGCATATTCAATACCAATGCCGACGCTCTCAGTCGACACAAAAGAGTGTACAAAAGGACACACCAACGGCAACACCCACAATCAAGACCATCGAGAACAAACAATTGGAGAATGCGTCTAAAGACGCTTTTCAATGTAATGCTGTTACAAGATGACAAGCCCACTATCCCAAATCAGCAAGTGAGAAAAGGCTATCAGAAAAAGAATACGATGAAGAAATAATTAAAGAACTTCCAGACAGTTTAGAAAATCAATCACAGACTGAAATACAAATAAATAGTAAAACCAATATAGAGGAAATCACCCGACCCGAGAAAATTAAAACAATATTAAAAGATTATCATGACTCCCCTTTCGGTGGTCATCAGGGAGTGATAAAAACATACAAAAGAATTCGGAAAAAAGTATTGGTGGCGACACATGCTCAAAGATATTAAGAAATATATTAAACGGTGTAAAAAATGCCAAACCTTGAAGGCGACGAAGGTCATCACAGATATCGCCGAAAAACCATTTGATAAAGTGTATCTAGATATCGTAGGACCTTTGGAGCAATCCTTTTCCGAAAACCTGTACATATTAACCTTCCAGGATAATCTAACAAAATTCTTTGATTTCTATGCCATACCAAATGCAGAGGCTCAATTAGTAGCTCAAGTAGTCTTCGACCAAATAATTACACGGTACGATATTTCCAAGAAGATAGTAACAGACCAGAGGACAAATTTCCTTAGTGACCTTTTTAAAGGGCTATGTAAGTTGTTAAAAATAAAGAAATTGCAAACATCAAAACCACAGTAAAATGGAGCTTTGGAACGAGCCCATCGGCCACAGTTAGAATACATACGTACTAAAGTCGACGAAAATCCTAAATCCTGGGATTAATATCTAAGAACGGCCGCATTTGTATACAATAATAGTGTTCATGACAGCACCAAATTAACACCAATGGATTGCCTTTATGGTTTCTCACCTGAAATACCATCTAACTTAAAACGAGAACCTGAACCCTTTATAACCACGAGAGTTATTACGACATGTTGAGATATAAACTTCAAAAAACTTATTCAATAGCGAAACGTAATTTACTAGCTAGCAAACATAGGTCAAAAGGTTATTATGATAAAATGGCAAGACCACATACTTTTCATGTAGGAGATAAGGTCCTCATTAAAAGCGAAAATCTTAAGGGCAAATTAGCACCTATTTGGAGGGGACCTTATTCTGTTACGGCAGTTAAATGACCCGTTAACACAACTATCAAGTTAGGTAGAAAACAAATAGTAGTACACAACAACCGTTTAAAGCCTTACTATGAATAACATAACCCCACTACAATGTTTGTAACATTAAACTTAGGTTACCTACTAATTTTATTTTCATCTCCCAACATTTCGAAACTTCGTAAAATCTCACCTTCACGTCTTGGTTAATTGGATAGCAAACCTAAAAGCCAACTAACTCAATCACCGACACTGTCAAAAATTACCTCAATACGTTTAGTAGGGTAAATATTATAAAAAAATGTAAGTTTTAATACAGCAAGATATGTCGAAATGTTGTTTAGTAAAAAATAATCTCAAATAAATCAAGTAAAAACAACAACAATTTTCCTAATAATAAAAATAAATGTTAGTAGGTACATATTATTAAATATTCTTATAAACAAAACCAAAAAAAAAAATACATATTACATATATCGTTACTATTTAAGTTTTTAAAAATTACAAAATTACTAGATTTTATAAACAAAAGTGAATTAAATCAAAATTACCTATCTCAAAAAAAAAAAAAATAAATGAAATTGCAAATGAACAAATACATATATTTAACATATTTCGTGTGTGATTTTTGACTAGAACTTTGTCACCTATATTAAAAATTTTCTCATTACTCTTGTTATCATAATACCTTTTTGAAATGTTTTTCTGGTTTATAAGCCTATGTTTTGCTGCTTGGTAACCATGCTGAAGTCGTGATTTTAACTCGTTTGCATATGGTGTTTTCATAAACGTCCACAAATCTGCGTAAGTACGACCGAAGTTCTTCTCTATTGCATTGTTGAACGCACCCATAATGCAGAATATTTGCAGTTAACATGAAGGCCAGACTTAGTACAATTCATCGTTCATAAACGTCAACAAATGGCAGAGAAAAAAAAGATTTTAATACTTTTAATTTTAATTGGCTTTCACAGAAAGAAAATAATAATATAATTCGCAATCTGCACGACGCCGATGACATAATGACGTTTATGAACAGTGGGTATTGCAGTTGAGCTAGGTTAGTACGATCTAAAATCTGACTTAATGAACGTGAATATTGCAGTTCTTAGTTAGGCAGACGTTTATGAAAACACCCATAGTTATAATAATTGTACTGAATAAGTGGTTTTTGTTGAAAAATAGTTGGTATGTTTGGGGGGTATCCATGCGATAGTTCGTATGGGGTGTAACCTGTACTGCTATGAGGGGTGCTATTGTAGACAAACATTGCGTACGGAATCCAAGTATCCCATGTAAGCGGATCTCGATTGACGTAGTGCCGGAGATATTCTGCAAGTGTTTTGTGACTTTTTTCTAATGCTCCATTGGTTTGAGGATGATAAGGTGTGGTATTAAGTTTTTTAATTTTTAAGAGTTTGCAAATTTCTTTAAACAGTCCAGTTTGTGCCTTGATCAGTTAAAAGTGATTGTGGTACTTCGTGTCAACAGATTATATTTTCAACGAATGTTCTTGCCACAGTGAGGTCTTCTGCGTTTTGCAACGGAAATGCTTCTGAGAATTTGGTTAAATCATCCTGGAACGTTAATAAGTATTTTTGACCGTGATAGCTAACAGGTAGTGGTCCAACTATATCTAAAGAAATTCGTTCAAATGGTGTACAACTCTTGTGCTAGTTATTTTCATTGGTATTGGAGGGTTTCTTTATCTCTTGTTTAATTGACACGACGTACATTTTTGTATATGGTTCTTAATGTCTGTAGTCATTGTAGGCTAGTAATAGTTTAGTTTAATTCTTTTCAAGGTTCTGGATACTCCTTGGTGTCCTCCAAAAGTTGATTCATGGTATTCGGTTAATACTGCTGCTATTTGTTCATTATTGTTTAAGATGATTTTGTTATTGGTGTATAAATTTATCGTTATGTTTAGATAATGAAATATTTTTTCTAGAGTTGTTTTAAACTCATTTTTAAATTGGTCTTGAATATTAGGTATGGTGATTCCTATCGTCTCACAATTACTTTTGTTAATTTTATCTTTAATGCTCGTTATTGTTTGTTCAATCATAATTTGGTCTTTCTGACTTCTTATTGGAATTGGTAGGGTACAAATATGTATGGATTTATTTTGGTCGTTCGTATGTGTTAAAATTTTTCCTAAAGCAGGTTTAGTGAATTCATCGATTAATTTTTTTAATTCATTTTCTTCTGGGGATTCTATTGGTGGTAAAATAATAATTTTATGTTGCAGGTTTTTATCTGAATAGATAGATTCTGCTCTTTCGATTAAATTATAAGATATAACATATTGTAGTATATCATTTGTTGTTTTTGGAGTGTTTTCTGCATTGACAATTTTAGCTTGTGATCTTGTTGTTATTAATACGTCCCTTTTACTATTTTCGTGCGCTGCTTCCACTACTACGCCACTGAGAGCGTCCGCGTTAACGTTGTATTTCCCAGGCTTGTATACTATGTTGTATTCGTATTCGTCTAGAGTAATTCTCCATCGGGCTAGTCTGGATGTGGGGTCTTTGAGATTCATTAGCCATGTCAGGGGACGATGATCCGTGACTATGGTAAACTTTCGGCCATATAAATAAGGACGGAACTGTTTGACTGCATATATGATAGCTAATAATTCCTTTTCTGTCGTGCTGTATCTGGTTTCAGCTGAATTTAGAGTGCGACTGCTATAACATATTGGTCGGTCTTCGCCAATTTCACCTTGCGATAGTACTGCTCCTACTACATGGTCGCTGGCATCGGTCGTTAGTAAAAAAAAAAATTTCAAAGTTAGGATAAGCTAAAATTGGTGATGTGGTTAATTTATTTTTAAATTCTCTATATTAACTTCACTTGCCCGTGGGTCGTCGGTCGTCTGTCGTGGATTCTTGCGATCAATTTTTAACCCACTTCCCATGGCCCGATTTTATTGAAATTTTGCACACATGTGTATTTCCGGAGACAACACTTTCTATTAAATTTTGAGGCCCCTCGGGCTGCGGGGTCGGGGGGCTCCCAAACAAAAATTTTAAAAAATTTACCCGATTTTCTTCAAATTTTAAACACATGTGTATACCCAATAAACAATACTTTTTCGAAAATTTGGTAGTGATCGGGCCCCGGGTTCGGCCGCAAGGCCTTTATACATTTTTTAAATATCTATACCGGCATCAGATATTCGTCGCCCTTTATGGACTGTGTGCGGTGTGTGCTGCGCAGTCGGCTGCGCTGCATGGTTTTGGTGGTGGTGGAGAGAGAGAGAGAAATCTTAGCGCACGCACAAATGAACCCAGCAAATGAAACGAGACATACATGTTTTATGCTTACTTCAACTTACATTTTTATTATATACGTCGATATCAACTTACAGATAGAACAACAAGTTTTCACAATATTCTGTCATTTGGCGTTTTCATAAATTAGTTCAGAGCAGTCAAAGAGTTCTCAAGATAAATGTTCGTGTTTCTTATTTGCTCAGAGTATGATCGTGCTCTAAGTGCTCAGAATAAAATGATCTGAGCTTTTTCAATTTTAACATCTGATGTCAAATGTTTGTTTCGATGATTTTCTCCTACAATAAAAAAAAATGGCCCAGGATCGAGGGGCTCCCATATCAATTTCTGCGATTAGAGAATTTAGATGAAAAATTTTAATTTTTATGGGTTGTTTTTTTTAATATTCTGAATGCTTCATCACAATGTGCGTCCCATTTTAATTCAATACTTTTTTTAAAAAAAGATTTGTCAATGGTTTTGTTATATTAGCAAAATTTGGAATGAAACGTCGATAATATCCCGCAAGTCCAAGGAATGCTTGAATATCCTTAGCTTTTTTTGGTATTGGGAAGTTTCCTACTGAATTCATTTTTTCCAAATCTGGACTTATTCCATTTTCAGATATCACGTGTCCTAAGTACATTAGTTCTCTTTTAACGAAGTTACATTTGTCAGGTTGTAATAATTGTAGATTATGATTTCTAAGTCTGTACAATACCTTGGTCAACTTACGGTTATGTTCCTGTAAATCATATCTATATATGACAATATCGTCCACGTATATGAAACAATATATTTCTTGTAATCCCATTAGTACATTGTTCATCATTCGTTGGAAAGTAATGTCCGAAAGGCATACTAAATGCGGTTTTCTGTTGGTCCTTTTCATCGAGTTTTATTTGATGAAATCCACTTGCTAGATCCAATGTGCTGAAATATTTGGATTTACCCAATTGATCCAAAATATCCGTTATATTTGGTAGGGGATATGCGTCTCCTATAGTAACTTCATTCAGTTTTCTGAAGTCAACGACTACTCTCCATAGTTTTTGTCCTGTACTGTCCGCTTTCTTGGGTACCAGTAAGAGAGGTGAATTCCAAGGACAATAGCTTGGTTTAACTATTCCTTCTTCAAGCATGTCTTTTACTTGTCGGTGGATTTCAGTTTTCTGCGATTCTGGTAGCCGTAGTAATATGGTTTCCTATAGATTGGTATTTAAGGATTAGTGATTATTTTGTGTTTTATTGCATCTGTATAATTCAAATGTTCTCCTTCAATGAAAAACACGTCGTTAAATTCTCGACATAATTTTATTATGCTGGTTTTTTCTTCCATGTTACAGTGTTCCAGTTTTAGAGTGGATTCTAATTTATATAATCTATGTTTTACAGGATCTTTAGATGTATTAATCTCTATAACGTCAAGGTCCTCTAATTTATCCCATTCCAGTTTCCAGTCTTCATTATGCAAACGCATTTCTTCATCAATGCTATTTTGTACCTTATTTCCTGATGATTTTACAACTGTGGCTGCTACGTATACTCCGGGTTGAATTTCTTTTTTTCTTATTACGATGTTTCCATTGGGTGGAAATGGTATGTATTGCTTTCTCGCTTCTTGGTTCTATTATAAATATATTTTGTTCATTTTCGGTTTTATATTGAGTTTTAACTTTTAAATGTTCAGTCTTATGGTTTGCTAAGCTCTCGTTTAACTTTCTATTTCTATTTCTATGGTTCTATTATAAATATATTTTGTTCATTTTCGGGTTTATATGGAGTTTTAACTTTTAAATGTTCAGTCTTATGGTTTGCTAAGCTCTCGTTTAACTTAGTCTTACGATTTGCTGAATTTTCTTCTAAATATTTAGTCTTACTCTCTGCTAGGATATCTTTGGTCGTAGTCTTACTGCTTTCTAAATTTTCTTTTGTATGGTCAGTCTTACTCTTTGCTAGGCTACCTTTTGGCGTAGTCTTACTGTTTGCTGCATTTTCTTCTAAATGGTTAGTCTTACTCTATGCTAGGCTATTTTTGAGGGTAGTCTTACAGTTTGCTAAATTTTCTTTTATATATTCAGTCTTACAGTTTGCTGAACTTTTTTGTAGAACTTCGAGTAAAAGCTCTCTGTTTATATAACTTATTTCCCCTTGATAATCGTTGAGGAAATCGTTACCAAGTATTCCGTCATATTTTAAATTTGCATTTTCGCCTTTTATATGGAAAGTGTGATCAATTTTTATACCATTGACGTCAAACGTACCAACTAACGACCCGTGGGTGGAAATCGTGTTTCCTGCAATAGTGGTAATGTAGTGGAAAGAGTCTATGTTATTTATCAAGTTTGTATTAATTCCTAAAATATTTTCAAAATTGTCTGATACTGTATTAATTCAAACGCGGGACCCTGCAACTTTTCAAGAAATACTTGTGCATCTGTATTCGACTTATTCGATGCAAACAGGATGTTTCCACACGCAATATACTTATTTAATTTTCCCGGTTGTCCATAAAACTCAGGAACAAGAATAAACACATCGCTTCAACTAATTTTTACCTTCGCGTCTGTAGGCATTTCGAATTTTTTTGCTTGTTCGCGGGTAAAAATTTTGAAAAAATTAAAAATATTTTTTTCTAATAATGAAAAAATACTTTTTGCAATTTGGAACGTAACGAAAACCTTTTTTTGTTTATGAATTTACTCGCGAAAAAACACGTATACCCACTCATGCACAGAATTTTATAACATATATACGAATAAAAGAAAATTATCGATTTTGTGTTGTGTTTTTTTTTATATAATAATTTTTTTTTGTATTTACCCTGAATTAAATTTGTATGAATGATGGTGCTAAGCTAATTCTGATGATGCTGAGGATGATGATGATGCTGATGCTGATGTTGATGATCCTGCTGTCCGCCCCCTAGTTTGGCGTGTGCTGTTTATCAACTTGTTTGTTTTTTTTAAATGTTTATTGCACACAATCAGTCAATTTAAAAAAAAAAAACAATTTTATCACTTATTAAATTATTTTTTTTTGTGTAACTTCACTTTACTATTAACTTCCCCTGTTATAGCCTTACAATCTTTTATTTTGCAAGAATCCCACTAAGATTTTCAATTCCTTATTTGGTGTATTTCACCAGCTTTTAATTATGGAATTTTTTAAATTTTTATTTTTTTTTCGGTAGATGATCCCACCGCTGCCACCAATTTTGTTACGCACTAGTCCCCGTGCTTTCCCGTAGGAGAAGAGGGAGTGTGCGGGCTAGTTGAATGAGAATAAATAACACCAAATTTTAGTATAGTTTTATTATATATGGTTTTTTATTTACTTGTTTGGATTATCTTTATCTTATTGGATTAGTGTTTAAGTTCAACTGCCGCCCTTAGTAATCGTAGCAGTGGTCTTTTATAGTATTTTGGATGGATCGACCAACCAATATGATTGGTTGGTTGCGATCCAGAATTGGATTGCATCGTGTGCATGAACAAAGGTTCAATACACAAATACAAGTGCAAGCATATATTCGTAGCACACAGTCGACCTGTCATCAATGTAGCAATGCACGAATTCCAGTTGTGCAGCATTACGAAGGCCGAATGTCATCACCAGACCAAACGGAGTTATGTCTGCTGTTTTTTTTGTCTTCCGGCGCCAGGGGAATTTGATTTTTTTTTTTATAATGTACACACGCTAAATGGGGTTGCACCCTTATAATGCTTAGCACAGCGTGGGCGTTAGAAAATTAGGGAGAGGAAAAGATGATATGTCTATCCACGCGAGTCTTCAACGACTGCAGATCAAAAACATGCGGAAACACAGAATTAGGCAAATCATTCCATATAACAATCGTGCGGCTAAAGAAGGAATCTCTGAATTGGTTAGTACGTCCGAAGATAGGCTTAATGGTGGACCCGTGAGCTCGAGTTGAGGCACGGGTATTACGGATGGGTTGGAGAATAGGCGGGATGCTTCTGGATATTTCTTTTGAACACCGCTTGTGGAAAAAGCGATAAAACAGTGACAGGCAGGAAACATTCCTAAGATGTTCAAGCGATTCGATTGTTTCCACGATATGAACTTCACCAATAAGTTTTAACGCGTGGTTCTGAACTCTGTCTAGTAGATGCAATGTAGTCTTGGGGGTCTGCCCAGACAATACAATTGTATTCGAGTTTAGGGCGAATATACGCCTTGTAAATAGTAGCCAGATCTGAAGGAGTGAAGTACATCTTGCACCGTTTTAGGAAACCTAAACATCTCGTAGCATTTTTGGCGAAGGCAAATATGTGGTCGTTCCAAAGAAGCTTGTTGTTGACGCACATACCGAGAATTGAGAGCTTTTCAGTTTCTTTGATGCAAGAACCATTCATGGATAAAGGTTGGTGGTTTAAATTACGCTTAGACGACAGAAGACAGCATTGGGTTTTAGAAGCGTTAAATTCAACTCTATTATGTAGTCCCCACCTTGTTATGCTGTCAAGGTCAGAATTTAACATGCTTAACATACGTTGTTGTTCAAGTTCCACTTGTACCGAAGAGGGTCGTGCAGAAAGCGTGAAGTCATATGAAAAGCTAAGAGTACTGTCATCAGCGAAAGAATGGATTGGATTAGAGGTGGTGGATAGGAGATTATTAATGAAAATTAGAAAGAGTGTCGGAGATAAAACAGAGCCTTGAGGAACACCGGCGTTTATGCGGTGAACATTGGAATTGAATCCGTCCAATACGACCTGGATTGAACGGTCAGAAAGGTAGTTACTAGTCCAATTGAGCAGGGTGTTATTAATTACATAAGCATTCATTTTCGATAAAAGAGCTTGACGCCAGACTCTGTCAAATGCCTTGGAAATTTCGAGTGCAACAACTTTACTTTCACCAAATTTGTGAATAGACTGATTCCACTTTTCAGTGAGATAAGCCATCAGGTCACCTGTAGAACGCTGCCTACGAAAACCATATTGCTGGTCACTAAGGTTTTCACGTGATTCAAGGTATTGCATAAGCTTACGATTGATCAGGGTTTCCATGACCTTGGAGAGTATAGATGTTAGCGCAATAGGTCGGTACAAGGAAAGGGATGACGTTTCGCCTTTTGTTTGGATAAAGGCTGTTTTCCAATTCCTTGGGATGACTCCAGAAGAATAAGAGAAATGGAAGTCTGCGAAGTGGTAATGCCAACGTTGAAGAACAACTCTTCAAAACTATAGCGGGAATGTCATCAGGCCCAGCAGATTTATGAATGTTGAGATCATTTAATACTCTTGCCACTTGACGAGTACGGAAGCTCTGTCCCATAGAGGATTCAACTCTTACAAGTACAGGCGGCGACAACGTGCTAACTGGCAGCGTAGAGCTAGCTGCGAAATGTGAAGCAAGCAGATTGGCCTTGTCTTTTGAGTTGACAGTTGGAATATCATTGTGAATGAGCGTTGGAATTGAAGACGAGGCAGTATTGTCTCAGTTTTTGGTCATAGTCGAATTTGGCGCGTTTAAGGAAGGCATTGCAATCACTTCTGACTCGTCTAAATTTGGTTCGGTTTTCCACAGTAGGGTTTTTTTTATATAACCGAAAGCATACCTCACGGTTCCTTGTAGCCTCTTTGGAGCTTAAATCATACCAAGCATTTTCCTTCGGTTTGATACACTTTGTCCTGGAAGGGATAAATTGTCTCATACCCTCGAGGATTATGTTAGTGATCGTATCAGAAGTGGCATCCACACCACTATTGGCGTTAAGTGGCCAGTTATAGCTTTTAAAGAAATTATTGAGGCCATCCCAGTTGGCTTTCTCGTGTAGCCATACTTTTCTTTTAGGAGTTTTCTCTTTAACTGTGTGGTTTGACAACGAGAAATTAGCTGATACTACACAATGGTCTGAAGAGCCTAGAGGCGATAATACACTGACGGTGTATTTGTAAGGAAGAGAAGTAAGATACAAGTCAAGGGTATTAGCGTTATGACTTACAATGTCTGGAATTCGAGTAGGCTCATTCACAAGCTGAGTAAGATGGTTAAAATCAGCAAATAACTCAACATCCTTTCCTTGCTGTGTTGTTAAGCCTGAATGGCGCAGCCAACTAGAATTGTGTATGTTGAAATCTCCCGCAATTACAATTTAAGAAATTTCATCAAGTGATAAAATTCTAGTGATAGAGTCGGACAGTGCATCTAGCTCACTACAAGTTGAGACACTGTCTAAATTAGGGCTTCTGTATATGAAGCAGTAGTAAATGGTATGCTTACGCACTTTGACTTTAAGCCAAATGAAGATGAGTCCCGCGTTGGAACAATGATTGAAATGTGTTTGGGACTGTTAAGCAATATCACTACGTACATATATTGCGAGACCGCGGTAGGGAAAAAATACTGGCACTAAGTTGTAACCAGGCCAACTAAAATCGAAACGTCGGAATCAGCATTAACCTGAGTTTCTGTTAGTGCCAGAATAGCAGGTTTGCGGTCTAAATGGTGCTAAATGGACGCACGTGGCCGAGAGATTCGATTTAAGCCCACGAATGTTACACACATCGACCCTGAATTCGCACATTAGACGAATAGGACACACACCGATACAATAGACAAACCGTGGTGAGAAAGAACAATTACGACACTCAACCAACCGTTGCAAGTGTTATGCCTTTACAACTAGAATTGAGCGACCGTCACAGCAATCACACACTGTTCGCCACTACAGAGACAGAATTAAACGCACTGGTTCATCGAATTTATGTGTAGCCAAAAACGATTCACCAGCACGTTCAGCTAATTCGTGTTTACTGGGGAAATGAGAGGAAAATAAAATAAAAAGGAAAACTGGCACACACACGCAATGCTATTCAACACTATAGGTACAATCAACCCAGACACTGCACTACACTGCACTGGGTGTGGTATTTTTTTTAAATTTTTCCCTTTTTTATTATATTAGGTGAGAACAAAAGACGAGCGCGATGTGCTAAACTGCTGAAGCTAGACAGTTGACATTTTCGGTTTTTTTTCCTTCTCTTTTCACACACAAAGCACGAACACGAAAAAAGACTACTGCTATCGACGGATTGCAGCGGACAACTCTGATGGTAAGATCTAACCAGGTCCAGTGGTAAAGATAGTGCAACCGTCGAGCTGGTGTTGGAAGTCCTGGAGGTGTGGTATTGGATACTTGTTACTGTTGAGCTGACGATAGTCACCGCACAATCGCCAGTTTCCACACTTCTTATTTACCATATGTAACGTTGAGGTCCATTCGCTTTTCGAAGGTTGACAAATCCCAAGTCGCATCATACGCTCGAATTCCTCCTTCGCTGCTTTGAGTTTGTCGCAAGCAAGCCGACGCGCCCTTTCCGAAACAGGATAGCCATTCGTGATTATATGGTGTTGGACGAAATGTTCGGCGACGTTGTGATTGCTCTCATGTGTGATGTCGATGAAGTCCTTCAGTACGTCAGCTATCTTGCGTCTCAATCGAATGGTGAGGTCATAGTGGTGGATGAAGTCTGCCACAATAATGGCTTGTATGACATCAGCAATAATTATGAAAGGCCAACGAAAGTCACGTCGAAGTCCGAGGTTAGGTTTCATGTCCTTTTTTCCGAACGTTGAGATGGTTGGCGACGTAAAGTTTGGAGTCAGCTGGTGTTGGTAAGACCGAAAACGATTTTTCTATTGTGAACAACATGAGCGACAGTTTCGGGCCTCATTTCCAAATTTTCGTGGAAATAGCACAGTTTATTTTCCCTGTATGTTGCTTCTTTACGATGGCTACTGTTGATCCGGCCACGAGGCTGCGATCGGCTACACGACTGAGTCTTGCGCTTAATGTCTCGAACCTCCTTCCGCAGTGCCTCGATGGCTTTGGCAAGTTCATCTAGGCTAATGAGATGTAATGACGAACTGGACTGCTGCATTCTCGTTGGGACCTGCGACATCGACTGTGCACAGATGTGCGTTGGACATGTCGAAAATCTTGTCGCCAACCTCAGCAAGCTTAAGCTTTTCTACAGCGGCAGTTTGGTGATATAATTATTTAGCAATTAGAATAACGGATTGTGAGTGTTTGTTTTTTTTGGTGATTTAACTAATTTTTTCGTGAAAGTATAACACTGGCGACAATTTGTGTTGATAATCCAATGTGAGACATCAATTACACAAATTCGGTTAAAAGAAGCGGTAAGTTTTGTTTTGTATGTTTGTTTTTTGTAGTTATATGTGATTTCAGAGTGGATCTCAGCAACATACGTGGGCTGAGAACGAATTATTTCACTGTATTTAATTATGTACATGCAATACATTTAATTATGTGAGTGAAACGCAGGTATTTGATAACTCTGATACATTGGAATTTAATCGGCCTGGTTGTATCTTGGTGCCATTAGTTTTTCCTCGACGCGGAGTCGCAATCTACAGGGTTTTTCAATAAGAGCACTTCAACTTTTTTTTTGAATAAAACACAAACTGTTCGACTTTTGAACTAACTTTTTTTTTTATTAACGAATTTGAACATATACATATGATACATTTAAGTATGAAACTCGATTTCTTTTGCATGACCACCGCGTGCACGTTTTACGAAGTCCAATCTTTGAACCCAATTTTCGACCACTCTTTCGCATAAATCGGCCGAAATTCCAGCAATTTCACGTTCAATATTGGCTCTGAGCTCTTGCAACGTCGCCGGCTTATTGGCATAGACCAATGACTTCACATAACCCCAAAGAAAATAATCTAGAGGTGTCAAATCACACGAGCGCGGCGGCCACTGGACGGGCCCATTTCGCGAAATAACACGCTCATCGAACTTAGTCTTCAATAACGCGATTGTATCGTGTGCTGTGTGGCATGTGGCCCCGTCCTGCTGAAACCACATGTCGTCCAAGTCCATTCCATTCAGTTGCGGCCAAAAAAAATCGTTTATCATATCGCGGTACCGATTTCCATTAACAGTAACGTGGCGATCGTTATCGTCGATGAAAAAATATGGCCCAATGACGCCGCCGCACCAAACAGTGACTTTTTCGGGATGCAACGGTGCCTCATGAATCACGTGTGGGTTGCTTTCTGCCCAGTAACGCATATTTTGCTTGTTGACAAATCCTTCTAGCCAAAAGTGAGCCTCATCGCTGAAGATGATTTTTCGGTGAAAATCTGCTCTTAAAGTAGCGGCAACAGAACGATTATTTTGATAAAAAATTTGCACAATTTGCAATCGCTGTTCACATGTGTAGCGTTCCATGATGAAATGTATACTAATGAAGTTTCCAAATGACAAAAGAACAATAAAAAATATGGCGTCGTTCGCCGTCCCTATCGGAGAAAAGTTGAAGCGCACTTGTTGAAACACCCGATATGTCCGGAGTGTAGTTGCGTTTCAGCTTTTGCCTCAATACAGCCAAAGTTCCAATCCGGAATTCAATTTCATTTGGCTCAAATTAAAGGTACAAGAGCGCAAAATCCACTACTGTTTCCTTTACGGGAGCTTCAACTCAGACCGAGTTTGATGCACTGTCTGATTCAATCTTAAGAATTGTCACAAAACATCGTAAAAATGATATCATTAGCTGTATTTTATTATCACCTATGATCCATATAGATCATTGGTTTGTATGAATTACAACAACAATACGAGATCTTGCTATTTATCAGGATCTATTTTCGTGATTCAAAATTAGTTTGCTCTATTTCTCACTAGGTTACATTTTCGTTCGTGAATGTTGGTGTAATTGTCGACGGCTATAAATCGTCCATGTTGCCAGATTAGAATATAAAATATTATTTGCAAATTAAATATTATTCAATAATTATATGTTCAAATAAATGAATATTCTCCTAACTGTGATTAAAAAGTAATATTTAACTTCGATTTTTTGGATCCTAATCCGTGAATAGAAACCATTTTAGATGAATCCTAAAATATATTAGAAAAAAAAATAGCTCGTCAACTTTTATTCAAAAAAAAATATTCGGTCGCATGGCAACTTCGCGTTAAACGTTAAAACAAGCTCAGCTATGCCTATTGAGGGAATTATTCCAAAATCAAACATAAACGTAAACAAAAAACAGCTGCTATGACGACTAAATTTCAAACTATTACCACAACACAGAACATAAATTTTTCGTTGATCTAGACTGTTTTATTTTCATTGTGGGATCTATATAGATCATAGGTAATAATAAAACACGACTATTATTGCTAGGCTCAGACCATTGTGTAGTAAAAGTTAATTTCTCGTTAATAAACCCCAAAAACGAGAAAGCAAATTGGGACGGCTTTAACAACTTCTTTGGGAGAATTAACTGGTCGCTATTGTTTCGCGATGCCGCCGCTGATGCAATCACAAACATCAATCCTTATTGGTGGTATGCGAGACTTTATCCCTTCCAGGAATAAGTCTGTCAAACCAAAGGAAAATGGATGGTATGACTTGAGCTGTAAAGAGGTTTCTAGGATTAGAGAGGTATGCTTTCGGTTTTACAAAGCAAACGCCACTGAGGAAAACCGAATAATTTTTAATAGAGCCATAAATGATTGCAATACCCATCTTCGGCATTCGGCGAGACAAATTCGCCTACGACCAAAAATTGGGGTAAAAAATTCTACAATGTCGCAAAGGTAGTTAAAATTTTTGGTTATTCGTGAAAAGAATTAAAAATACAGCCTCTTCGTTGATTCCAAC
The DNA here is from genome assembly GCA_947095585.1 of Nephrocerus scutellatus. Classification (NCBI taxonomy): domain Eukaryota; kingdom Metazoa; phylum Arthropoda; class Insecta; order Diptera; family Pipunculidae; genus Nephrocerus; species Nephrocerus scutellatus. The sequence continues at coordinate 64,259,547 of OX352762.1, forward strand.
GCTCATTTATAATGACATTCCAGTTGTCAGCTCTATAAACAAGGCCAATTTATTTGCTGCGCATTTCGCAGCTAGCTCCACGCTTCCAGATTGTGCTTACCTGGCTCCTGCACCTCAGAGTATTGAACAGTCTATTGGACAGATAATCATACGCTTACAGTTGATAGAGTTTTAAACGATCTCAACACTTACAAATCCGCTGGGCCAGATGGTATTTCCTCAATAGTTCTGAAGAGGTGTACTTCCAAGCAGCATTACCATTGTTATAAAAAAACATCACTTCTATTCTAACATGCAGTGCCATCTTATTTCAGTAATATATCCAATGGCACTGTTCACCAGACTAAGTCTATGTAAGACCGAAGCTGACCGAAACATAAAACATGTTGGGTAAATTGTTTTCAATTGAAAATTCTTGGCAAAATCTCTCACACGTAGCTCACCTACCTCTCCTAAGAGCATTAAGGATGCCCATAAATAAAGTGCTCCCATGCTCTCTCAGTTTATCCGTTAACTCAAAAAAAAAAATCATGTAAATTCTCTTCTAGAAGATATTTTGTGTTTAAAATTTGAAGACAATGGGGCTTATTTTTTAAAAAAATTTCACGGGCACACTTTAAGATGCCCATAAATAAAATGCTCCCATGCTCTCTGTTATTATGTGTTTAAAATTTGAAGACAATCGGGCATATTTTAAAAAAAAAATGCATGTCCATCGTAGATACACATGTGTTTAAAATTTGAAGAAAATCGGGCTTATTTTAAAAAAAAAAATTATGGGAACCACTCGAGCCTCAGGACCTGTTCACTCCTAAAATTTTACAAACAGTTTTGTCCATCGGAGATACACATATGTATAAAATATGAAAAAATGGGCACCCGTCGGGCCTCAGGAAATCGGGCTAATTTTTTTAAAAAATTGTACGGGTCTCACGACCCCGGGGTCAGGGGTCTCCAAAATTTATAGATGAAGTGTTGTCCATCGGAGATACACATGTATACAGGGTGTATCCGTTAAGGTGGCAAATACTTAAAGGGATGATTCCTTGGTTAATTTCGTGAAAAAAATCGTGTGGGAGGGGGGGGGGTCTATTTTCACCCCCTGCGGTGTACGTAGCGTTTTAATGCGAAGAGATGTACGTTTGACGTTACATCACCTCACACCCTATAACTCTTGAACACATTGAATTTAAAAAAATGTACATTGTATGATCTTAGAAATTGAATTCTTTTCCAAAAAAGCCTAACAGTGACCTTGTAGATAGAAGTGTTCAAGTGCTCCACCCCTCAGTGGAAGCATAGCATTGTATTGTCATAAGGACTTAACATCTGTGCAAAATTTCAATTCAATTCATTCATTCATTCAATGGGTGGATCCAAATAGGCTTGCAAAATTTAAAAAGCTTCTACATTTTAAGACCATTGTTGAAACAATTTATTTGTACATTGCACTGTTACATGTTTTTTTTATAATGTACACACGCTAAAGGAATTTGCACCCTTATAATGATTAGCACAACGTGGGCGTTAGATAATTAGGGAGAGGAAAATATGAGATGTTTATGCTTATTAAATGACTGCAGATCATACAAATGCGGAAACACAGAATCAGGCAATTCATTCTACATAACTATTGTGCGGCTAAAGAAGGAATCTCTGAATTGGCTAAGTCCGAAGATAGTCTTAAGGGTGGATCCGCTTCCAAAGTCTAAGTCCAACGTCGAAACAGGTAAAACCAAAAAGATTCGTGTATCTTCAGAGTCCATAATCAAACCAGCTCAATGGAACCAAAGTATTGTTATAATTAGTTCTGCACATGTGTGCAAAACTTCAATTCGATTGGATAACGAGAAGTATGTCAAAATAGGCTTGGAAAATTTTAGACCGCAAAATTTATGAAGCTTCTAAATACCAAGTCCAACCTCGGAAATAAGTATTCACGAGCAAGGGCACTTCGGCCTAAAGAAGATGGAAGCAATTGTGAAAAGAGATTACTTCATGCCACGTTTGGCAGAAAGGATACAGGGCATAATTTCAAATTGCATTGCCTGTATCCTAGCGGCGAAAAAACTCGGAAAGCAGGAAGGGTTCTTAAACCCCATTGAGAAAAACGATGTCCCGCTACACACATACCACGTCGATCATCTGGGTCCAATGCCTTCAACCGCAAAAAACTATAAGTATTTGTTTGTTGTTGTCGACGCCTTCTCCAAGTTTGTTTGGCGAAGCTATAAAGAGGATGGAGTCGCAGTCGGACGTCTTCGGAGACCCTCACCGCATCGTCTCTGACAAAGGAGCAGCATTTACCTCGAACAATTTTCGGCAGTTCTGCAAAGATCGCCGAATACACCATGTTCTGGTAACCACCGGAATAGCTCGGGGTAATGGACAAGTCGAACGCATCAATAGAACGATAGTGGAAGTCCTCACCAAGCTGTCCATTGAAGACCCACTTAAATGGTATAGGCACGTGTCCAGGCTGCAACAAGTTTTGAACACATCGGTAAGTCGCAGCACTAGCAAAACCCCTTTCGAAGTCCTGTTCGGAGTAACTTGCAAGAGTCAGCTAGACGTTAGCCTTTCGCAAGCATTACAAGACGCCGCACGAGAGGAGTTATTCAGTGATCGCCAAGAAATTCGACGAGAAGCTAAGGAGCAGATAAACCACGTCCAGCAGGAGAATAGAAGGTGCTACGATCGAAGGCGTAAAGAGGCTAGGAAGTATGAAGTCTCCGATTTGGTCGCAATTCAGCGGACTCAGTTTGGCACCGGGCTTAAGGTTCATCCAAACTTTCTAGGCCCATATGAGGTAACCAAGGTGAAGCGAAATGACCGTTACGAGGTCAAAAAGGTTGGTCAACATGAGGGTCCGAACATTACATCAACGGCCGCAGATCATATGAAGCCCTGGGCGGCCGATGAAAATACTGAGGATATGGATTCTAGTGAAGAAATCTAGGTCGGCTGAGGGCAGCCGCGTATTCAGGATGGCCGATTGTGGGACTTGTGGGAAAAACTTTCCCTGCATCCATTACATGTTCCGTTATCGTAGTATTTTCATATCATTATCTTTATATTATCTGTATATTAATAACATATCTTTTATTATATGCGTCATTAGAATTACTCATGCACTCATGCATTTTTTGCAAGTCCTCTATTTCAGATATGTTGCGCAGTCGCCGTCGTTCTTAGGTCGCAGCAGCGGTACCCTGTCAACGAAATTCTTGAGTATCAGATTGCGGCATATGCATTGTTTCGTTTGTAGGTCGGCTGAATCATCCCACGGGTGATTGTCGCGCATTTAGTACTAAGTACTACCTACTTGCCGATAAATAGGCGAGTCAGCGCAGGTTGTTGACAATTACAAGGAATGACACCAGCAAAGCTACTCGTCGCCGTTACGGGTGTGTGCGGCATCGGATTACTGCTGACCGGACTGCTGAAACTGTGGACATGGTACCGGCTGCTAAAGGCACTGCATGTGTGGGACCTGCTATGAAGATTTGAACGAAGGTGACTGCGAAAAAGAAGAGGAGTTCGTTTTGATTTTTATAACTGGTCGGTTGCGCTAGTCGGCACAAATTTTCGATGATTAAGATTGTCAATTTCTTTTAAAGGAGAATTCATATAAGTAGTTTTAGCTTTCTTTTTTGTATTAAATATATTTTACCGAAAAATTAAAATACCCAGTGTTCTATTCTTTTCGCAACAAATTTATGATGATCTCTACATATATACATATATATATATATGTATATATGCGCTCTATCGCCCACTGGGAATTCAAACCTGTGATTCGTTGAGACAGACGCTCTGGGGTCGGGCGCTTAATCGGTTGAGCTTCTGTGCCATCTACCAGTGTTAGCCCAAATTTCTTAGATAAAGACATACTAGACGGCTGGCTGATACATGCTGTAATGGACATAATACCTGTACGGTGTGTGACGGAGTGATTTAGGTACCAAAACCCTTCGTTATAACTGGAATTCAACAAATCAGTGTACTTTTAGGCCCATATTTTAAATTCTTTCTTTTTCTTCGCATGTGTTTTTTTTTCAGCGTTTATAGTGTAAGTGTCGTTTGGTGTCAACGGTTAATAGAGAATTTTTAATTTTTTTTTAAATTTTCTATATATTTTAGGTGCCCACGTGTCGCTAGCAGGCTGGTGGAAACTTGTGATCAATTCTTTCTTAATCCCAGGGTCGGGGAGCTCCCATATAAATTTTTTGGATACTTCGTTAGATTTTATTCAAATTTTGTTCAAATGTGTATCTCCGATGAGAACATTTTCTGTAAAAATTTGGGAGTGATCGGGCCTCAGGGCCGAGGAGATTCCATATAAATGTTTTAAAAACTAACCAGATTTTATTCAAACTTTGCACAAAGTATCTCCGATTCTTCGATTATAGAATTTACATGACAAATTTCAATTTGTATATGTTGTTTTTGTACATACTGCAAGTAGATATTCTAAGGAAATGTTGCTATAAATTATTAAAACACTTGAAAAATGGCGCACTAAACTTTTGTATGGCAATTTAAATATGATCGCCGCAACTTTTTAAATTCTCTATTTTAACTTCGCGTGCCCGTGTGTTTGTTTGTTTTTCGTGGAATCGTGCGATCAATTTTAAACCCACTTCCCAAAGTCCGATTTCATTGAAACTTTGCACACATGCATATCTTCGATGACAACACTTTCTATTAATCCCATACAAATATTTTACAAAATTTACCCGATTTTCTTCAAATTTTATATACATGTGTATCTCCGATGGACAACACTTTTTGGAAACCCCGGTACACGGGGTCGTGAGGCCCCATACAATTTTTTAAAAAAAAATTAACCCGATTTTCTTTAAATTTTATACACATGTGTATATCCGATGAACAAACCTTTTTTGGAGTGAACGGGCCCTGTGGCTCGAGGGGTCCCCATTTAATTTTTTAAAAAACTAGCCCGTTTTTTCTTCAAATTTTTAACACATTTGTATGTCCGATGGAAAAAACTTTTGGTACAATTTTTGGAGTAATTGGGCCCTGAGGACCGAGGGCTGCCTATACAACTTTTTGAAAATTAGCCTGATTTTTTTCAAATTTTAAACACAACGAACAAATATTTTTGTAAAATTTTTGAAGTGAACGGGCCCTGAGCCCGACGGGTGCCTACATATATTTTTTAAAAATTAGCCCGATTTTCTTCACATTTTAAACACATGTGTACCTCCGATGGACAAAAATTTTTGAAAATTTTTTGGAGTGAAAGGGCGCGCTAGGTGTGCCCATACAATTTTTTTTAAAAAATTAGATCGATTTTCTTTATATGTTCAACACATGTGTATCTCCTTTTACACATGTGGACAAAACTTGAGGGCTTGAAGGCACATATACATTTTTTAAAAAGTAGTAGTTATCTCCGATAACAACACACCTCCGATAACAACACTTCCTGTTGTAATTTGGAAGTGATCGGGCCCCACATACAAATTTTTTACACATGTGTATCTCCGGTGACAACAGTTTTTGTAAACATTTTGAAGTAAAGAGACTCTATATTAATATTTTCCAAATTAACCGGGTTCAAACATTGCACACATATGTATCTCCTTTTAGAGAATTTAATTTTTATGTTGTTTTTTTAATTGCGAACTAGCCTAAACAAAAGCTAATAAGAAATTGAGGTTGCAATCACAGAATGATTTAAAGAGTTTGCCCCCATAACTCAAATGAAACTGCGTCTGACCCATACACCAATGTTTAATTACCATTTATGACCCGTTTAACCAGATATGAAATGTCACCAACATCATTTAGCAACTCATTTAGAGTTGTATCCCAAACGCCGCTGTGGACGGTCGTACTGCTCTCCAGCACACGCGAATTAAAAAAAAAATAAACAACTGCGTCATGTTGTGTGTTTGCGCAAAACAATCAACGGTTCACGTAATCGGCCGAACAACAAGTGCAAAGTGGATGGTATGACTCGAGCTGTAAAGAGGCTTCTAGGATTAGAGAGGTATGCTTTCGGTTTTACAAAGCAAACCCTACAGAGGAAAGCCAGAAATGATTGCAAACTTCACTCCCTTCGGGGAGTGAATTCGCAAACGACCAAAAATTGAGGCAAAAAATACTACAATGTCCAAAAGGTAGAAAAATTTCTGGTCTTTCGTGAAAAGAATCAAAAATACAGCCTCGTCGTCGATTCCAACGCTCGTTTGCAATGACAAGGCCAATCTGTTTGCTGCGCATTTCGCAGCTAGCTCCACGCTTCCAGATTGTGCATTGCTGCCTCCTGCACGTAAGGGTCTTTGGGACAGATATTCATTCGTACTCGTGCAGTTGCTAGAGTTTTAAACGATCTCAACACTCACAAATCCGCTGGCCCAGATGGTATTTCCCCATTAGTTCTGAAAAGGTGTTCTTCCAAACTGGCATTACCATTGCGTAAGCTTTTCCATCTATTCTATTCTTTTGGACTCTTCCCGAGAAGTTGGAAAACAGCCTTTGTCCAGCCCATACCCAAAAAAGGCGAGGCGTCGTCTCCTTCTTCGTACCGACCCATAGCACTTACATCCATTACATTGCATCAATTCGGTGAAAGCAAAGCTGTTGCACTCGATATTTCCAAAGCATTTGACAGAGTTTGGCACCAAGCTCTTTTGTCCAAAATGCGTACTTATGGTTTCGATGATAAACTACTTCATTGGATTGGAAGGTATCTTTAGTACCGCTCAATTCAAGTTGTTTTGGACTGTTTTAAGTCTAAAATACACCGCATAAATGCTGGCGTTCCCCATGGCTCTGTTCTGTCCACGAAACTCTTTCTCATTTTTATTAATGATATCTTATCTGTGACTTCTAATCTAATTCACTCTTTCGCTGACGACAGCACTCTCAGCTTCTCATATAAGTTTGAGGGACGTCCCTCCACTTCTCATGTGAAACTCAAACAACTTCGTATGTTAAGCACGTTAAATTCTGACCTAGACAGCATAATAAAATGAGGAGAAAACAATCGAGTAGAATTTAACGCTTCCAAAACCCAACGTCCAAACGAATCCCAAATCCCAAATCATTATCCGTGAATGGCACTTGCATCGAGGAAACTGAAAATCTCGCAATTCTCGGTATGTGCGTTAACGACAAGCTTCGTTGGAATGACCACACATTTACCGTCGCCAAAAATGCTGCGAAATGTTTAGGTTTTCTAGCCCGGTACAAGAAATATTTCACTCCCCTTATCTGGCTACTATCTACAATGCTTCTATTCGCCCTAAACTTGAGTACAATTGTCATATTTGGTCTGGTGCGCCTAAAACCACCTTGCATCAACTAGATAGAATACAAAACCGTGCGATAAAACTTATTCTTTGCGAAATCAATAGAGACGCCGCAGGAACGCAGTTAAGTTCAGGGATTCGTTCTTCAGCGATACAACGCGTATGTGGAATGCTCTGCCAAGCTCTATCTTTCCACATCACTATGATCCACAGGCATTCAAAACACAAGGTCATAGACAACTCCTCTTTTCTTCTCCTTTTCCTTAACGCCCACGATGTGCCAAGCATATAGCCGATAATAAGGGTGCGATCCCCTTTTTGTGTGCGCAAATTATAAAAAAAAAGTGTGTGTCCGTGTGCCCCATCCTCAACAGCGCAGCTAAAAAATTCTGGTGATTCAACTAATTTTATCGTGAAAGCATAACACTGGCGACAATTTGTGTTAATAATCTATTTTAAGACATACTCTTCTCAATTCGGTTAAAAAAAGTGTTGTGTTTTGTGTGTTTGTTTTCGTAGTTATGTGTAGTTTCAGAGTGGATCTTAGCAACATATGTGGGCTGAGATCGAATTTTTTCGCTGTGAACGCCCACAGTCCAGCAATTCTGGCACTAAGCGAAACTCAAGTATTTGATAATTCTGATACTTCAGATTTAAATCTGCCTGTGTATAGCTTAGTGCCATTATTTTTCCCACGACGCGGGCTCGCAATTTATGCCCGTAGTGATGTTGCGTTCAAAATTTTTCCTCAAACAAACCAATGTTTCAATGCGGAATTTAATTTCATATGGCTGAGGGTAATGGTACAAGGGCGCAACATCCACTACTGCTTTCCTTATAGAAGCCCCAACTTAGACAGAGTTTCAACTCTTCACGAGTTTGATGCACTGTCTGATTCAATTGCAAGAATTGTCACAAATGTGGCTTCTCCATTCTGGTCAGACAACACCCGTAGGAAGGGATGTTGAGTTGTTCGCCGAGTTTAATCACCATACTCAGCTTGTAAATGAGCCTACAAAAATACCTGACATTGCAAATCATTCCGCAAACACCCTTGACTTGTTCCTTACCTCTCGTCCTGATAATTACTCCGTCAATGTATTATCGCCTCTAGGCCATAATCGTCTGACCATTGTGTTGTATCAGCTAATTTCTCGTTAATACACCACGCAGTTAGAGAAAAACTCCCAAAAAAACAGTATGGCAATACGAGAAAGCCAATTGGGACGGCCTTAACAACTTCTTTGGAAGATTTAACTGGTCGCAATTGTTTCGCGATAGCAACGTAAATGCCGCCGCTGATGCAATCACAAAAACCATTCTTATTGGTATGAGAAAGTTTATCCCTTTCAGGAATAAGTCTATCAAACCAAAGGAAGATGGATGGTACGACTCGAGCTGTAAAGAGGATTCTAGGATTAGAGAGGTATGCTTTCGGTTTTACAAAGCAAACCCTACAGAGGAAAACCGAACAAATTTTAAACGAGATAGAAATTATTGCAATGCTCGTCTTCGGCGAGTAAAATTCGCCTACGACCACCAAAAATTAAGGGAAAAACTACTACAATGTCCCAAAGGTAGTAAAAATTTTTGGTCATTCGCGAAAAGAATCAAAAATACAGCCTCGTCATCCATTCCAACGCTCATTTATAATGACGATCTAGTTGTCAACTCTAAAGACAAAGCACATTTTGCAGCTAGCTCCACGCTTCCAGATTATGCATTGATGCCGCCTGCACCCCCGAGTATTGCACACTCTATGGGACAGATCTTTATTCGTACTCGTGCAGTTGCTAGAGTTTTAAACGATCTCAACGTTCACAAATCCGCTTGGCCAGATGGTATTTCCCCATTAGTTCTAAAGAGGTGTTCTTCCAAGCTTGCATTACCGTTGCGTAAGCTTTTCCATCTATCCTATTCTTCTGGACTCTTCCCGAGAAGTTGAAAAACAGCCTTTGTCTAGCCCATACACAAAAAGGCGAGCCGTCGTCTCCTTTTTCATACCGACCCATAGCACATACATCCATTCTTTCCAAGATCATGGAAACGCTGATCCATTTTCAGCTCATGAAATATCTTGAAACCAATGACCGGCAGTACGGATTTCGTGGGCAACGTTCCACTGGTGATTTGATGGTATATTTCACCGAACAGTGGAACCGGTCTTTGCATCAATTTGGTGAAAGCAAAGCTGTTGCACTCGATATTTCCAAAGCATTTGACAGAGTTTGGCATCAAGCTCTTTTGTGCAAAATGCGTGCTTATGGTGTCGATGATAAACTGCTTCATTGGATTAGAAGCTATCTTTTGGACCGCTCAATTCAAGTTGTTTTGGACGGTTTCAAGTCTGAAATACACCACATAAATACTGGCGTTCCCCCAGGGCTCTGTTCTGTCCCAGACACTCATTCTCATTTTTATTAATGATCTCTTATCTGTGACTTCTAATCCAATTCATTCTTCCGCTGACGACAGCACTCTTAGCTTTTCATATAAGTTTGAGGAAAGTCCCTCCACTTCTCATGTGGAACTCAAACAACTTCGTATGTTAAATTCTGACCTAGAGAGCATAATAAAATGGGGAGAAAACAATGGAGTACAATTTAACGCTTCTAAAACCCAATGCTGTCTCCTGTCGTCTAAGCGAATCCAAAATCCCATCCCATTATCCATGAATGGCACTTGCATTGAGGAAATTGAAAATCTCGCAATTCTCGGTTTGTGCGCTAACGAAAAGCAAGAAATATTTCACTCCCTCTTATCTGCCTACTATCTACAAGGCTTTTATTCGTGTGTGAACGTGTTCTGCTTCTCCTGCTTTTCACTCTTTTATCGCTTCTTCCACCAGCGGTGCTCAAGAGAAATAGCCAGTTGCATGTCACCTCTCCTTGAATTCAACCGCAATACTCGTGGCGCTCTAAATGCTCATCAGTTTACCTTTAAGCCCATCTTCGGACGTAAAGTTAAGTTCAGGGATTCGTTCTTTAGCCGTACAACATGTATGTGGAATGCTCTGCTAAGTTCTGTCTTTCCACATCACTATGATCAAGCTCATACACATCTCTTTTTTTCTTCTCCTTTTCCTTAACGCCCCCGCAGTGCGTGGCACGGACATAATAAGGGTGCGAACCCCTTTTCGCGTGCGTAAATTATAAAAAAAAAAACTCCTAAGCAATATTCATCCGGCACTGCTCGTAATTTAACATTTTCGCAAGAAACGTTCCATTCTCAAAACTTCAGAAAAAATGCAATCCTACGTAGAAGGATACCGTAGGCTTGTCAATTTATCAATTTATTTGATAAACTAAATTGGCAAAGCTTCAAATGACGGATAAATATAGATAACAATTTTCTTAAAACCCTGTCAATTTATACATTTACGTAGTAGAAACCTACCTGTATTATTAATTCTTACCTGCGCATCATCACTAAAATTAAAATCATGCTCTCCTCCTGCTTTACCTAAGCAGATGGTAATTAGTGTAAAGATACCAAACTTTAGTACGATCATAGTTTCCTTAGCAAAAATAGGAATATTTGCGTGTAAAAGATTTGAAAAATGCGCACCAGACAGTTTAATTATTCCATCTAAAAAGTAAAGAACTAATTTTATATTCAATTTAAAAAGTTAATAATTTTGTACTTAAATAAATTGTTTATTGTTTAAAAATTCCATGATTTGTCGGTACGGTATCTCAGTCCATTTAATAAAAGTATTGTGGTGGGTGAATTTGTGTTCACAGTCGAGCACTCACAAAATAGAATATTGTGCTCAAAATCCCACATTGTTGGCTCTAAATCTTGTTCATTATTATTTTCAACAAGCAATCAATATACACAATATACGCTGTGTAAATCAAAAAAGATCCCAAAACGAAACATCCTAAAATTGAATGAAATTTCAGTTCTGTTATACGACACCAAAAAGTTCAGTATACTCCCAATAGCTGTAAAAAAAATCAACAACAATTGCTATACTGCTTTCAACAAAAAAATAAAAATTACAACAACAAACACATTGGATAGACCAGAATAGGTTTAGCGTTAACCAAAAAAAAATTTTTGGTTAAGAAATATTTAACCAATTTTTTAGTTATAATTCCCACCACCAGAGTCGACTTTTAAAAATTATATATGGATAAGTTGGCAAACACATGAAACAAAAAATTGACCAATTGATTTGGTTAGTTTTTGCTGTTGCTTTGATCAGCCGTTAACCACAAAAAATACCTAACTCATTTTGTTGAAAGCAATATAGCAAATAATATTTGGAATATCGTAAATCAATTCCAATTATAACCGAGGTTATATTCAGTGCGATCAGTGTTCTTTGTCTTTAGGTAGTAATAAAGAAAGAATTTATTTGTTTAGTGATCTTAGAATTTATATTTATTTCCTCTTCCTTGCTTACTACAATACTTTTTGCGAATTTAAAAAATGAAAGTATGGTTATGATGTTATTGTATTCTTATGGAAAAACGTGATGTCGTAGCGTTGTGTGTGTAACTAGCAATATACATACACTCACCACCGAAGCTTAAGGTGGCAAAGAGGAAGCAGAAGTTCAAACAGCAAATTTTCTTGCATTCATTGGTCGTGATCCGTTGAAAGTGAACAACAACTTGGTTTAACAACTGCCGAAAAAAAGGTGTTAGCCACGATCAAAAAAAAATTGACGCAACATTTCTCGCCGGCAAAATATAAAATGTATGAAAGATGCCAATTTCACCGCACAAAAAAAAAATATCATTCGAGAGTTTTCTGTAAAAGCTGCAAATTCAAGTTGATCAGATCATAGTGGGCATTTTAATTAGTAAACAATGTTTTTCATCGTATAAATATTTGAAGAAAATCGGGTTAATTTTTTTTTGTAATTTTGGGGCCCCACGACCCCGGGGCCGTAATTTTTACAAAAAGTGTTATCCATCGGAGATACACATGTGTATTAAATTTGAAGAAAATCGGGTTAATTTTTTTTAAAAAAATGTATGGGGCCCCAGAACCCAGAACGAGAATTGGACAAAATGGTCAAACTTAAAGTGATTGACCCCATTTTCCGAACCAACACCAGAGTACGGATTTTGGCCGCAAATGTGAAAAACTCACCTGAATGTGAGATGTCAGTTCGTATACGTACGAGGTGTATAGCATACAATTTTAAAGTTGTGTGATGTTTTTTCTTTCTATGGCTTCGTGTAATTTAATGACAGATTCTAGTACAAAATCTGAATCGGTTCGATTTCTCACGTACTCAAAAATAGGTGAGATGTGAAAAAGTCTCACCGAAGTGTTACTCATTGTTTCCACCTCAAATAACAATAATGCTACAATAAAATAATTTGCTTCTTGCATCTACACGTATACGGGCTTCAAATAATGCTACAATAAATGTGAGCCGAATTGAAGGAAAAATTTTGTAGGACTATTTTAAGCGATTTTCAAGGTCAGATCAAAATGGCAAAATTTGAAATTGATGAGAAGGGTCGCACTGCAAACACCGAGATGAAGGCAGAGAAAATTTAGAACACATGTATTAGTGGGCGTTATAATTGTTAGCTGTGATCAAAACCTTCTCTATAGAAAGCCCAACTGTACGCATACTAATGCAGTGAAACTATCCCAAACGCGTCTGTGTTTGTGGGATGTGATGGGAGTGTACAAAAAATAAGCCGACGCATTTTATGAAACGCGCTAACTGGTAGTGCAAAGAGCGAGAAAAGCCAGATGTGGTATTGGTAAACAGAAAAACTTAATATGGATTTTGCTCTTTGTAGATTACCATTACATAAACATTTGGGATTTTTTAAGCATGTATCTGTGTATCAGCGAAACAGTTGGGCACAAAACCTTCTCTATAGAAAGCCCAACTCAATGCATACTAATGCTGTAAACCAATCCAAAACGCGTCTGTGTTTTCGAATGTGAATACAGTGTACAAAAAATAAGGAGTCGCAAAGAGCGAGAAACGTAAGATGTGGTAATGGGAAACAGAAAAATTTTATATGGATTTTGCTCTTTAGTTGATTACTAATACAAATACGTTTTGGATAAAACTAAGCATGTATCTGTGTACGATCGGAACAGTCGGGCTTTCTATATTTATGAACGAAACCACAACTAATGCACTACTAAACTCAATATTTAGAACACATATTACCTTAGGAATCAGATGCAACAAAAAATAGATGTTTTCTTATATGCGATAACATGCGCTCTAAATTTATTCTTTAATTTTTTCCATGAATGTATTACAGCGATAACTCCATAATTTTACTCACCCAAGGAAATTATTTTATTGTAGCATTTTTGTCATTTGAGGTGGAGACAATAAGTAACACTGCTGTTGACAATAAAGCAAAATCAAATTATGCGCATGCGTTAAAAATCATACTACTACACACAATATCTACTAATACTACGAACTTGCGGTTAAGATGTGAGTTTTTCACATTTGCGGCCAAAATCCGTGCTCAGCTGTCAGCGCAATTGTGATTGTCAACAAAGGTGAAAATCCACGAATTTGCATAGATCCAACTGAATTGAACCAAAACAGCAGACCTCGACATTATCCACTAAAGACGGTTAAAGAGATAGCAGCAAAGGTGCGTAACGCGAAATTTTTCACTAAAATTGGACTGTGAAATGGGTATGCAAATTAAAGCAACCTCCCGAACATCAAAATATTTAACGAAGGCCATGGGGACGAATCGCTATCTTCGTTTACCAATTGGCATTTCATTAGCGTCTGAAGTTTTCTCCGAAGTCATGAATCACACATTGAGTGGAATCAAATGTGAGGCGGCAATGGACGATATTTTCATCCACGCTGGTTTAATTAAAGATCTTTAACACTCAACGAAGATTGTCATCAGTCGACGCAATCAAACTGGATTCTCACTCAACAAGAAAAAATGCGAACTCAATCAAACGCGTGTAAAAGTTCTTGGAAATATTTTTACGCAAAATGGGTAGGAAGCAGACAATGAGAAAATCAAGGCGATTAAGAATTAAAAAATGCGACCAACGTCAAAGAAGTGCAATGTTTTTGGTATGGCCAAATTTGAAGATAATCGGGTACATTTTTAAAAAAATATGACCGGTGACCTATCCCTACCAAATTTTTACAAAAAGTGTTGTTAATCGGAGTTACACATGTGTATAAAATTTAAAGAAAATCGGGTAAATTTTGTAAAATAATTGTATGGGAGCCCCCCGACCCTAAGGCCCAAAATTTTAAAAGAAAATGTTGTCATTGGAGATACACATGCGTGCAAAGTATTAATAAAATAATGAAGTGGCTTAAAAATTGGTCACAAGATTTGGTCCGCCAGCCAACCAAAAAGTATTCAACTATTCAAACAAAGTAGAGCACACACAAATTTATTTGTCGTGGTGAGACTTGTTTCGGTTTCAAATGTATGTAAATAAAAGAAAGCTAGTACTTAAATTTTGTTTAATAAAAAAACAACCCATAAAAATTAAAATTTTTCATGTAAATTCCCTAATAACCAAAAGTATACTGAATTCCACTATAAATGCTGAAATATAAAAACACATACGAATCACTCAACCCAACAACCCCAACCGTAAAGCAAGCAGCGCTGCCCACAGCTCACAGCGCACAGCGCTCAACGCACACAGAACACAGTCAGTATAGTATGAAATGATCTGATGACGGGGAAAAAATTTTTGTATGGGAGCCCCCCGACACCGCGGACCGATAACACTCATTTAATAAAAAGTATTGTCACCGGAAATATACATGTGTGCAATAAAGTAATAAAGTAAACTGGCTCTTCGGGTCCGTTTACTTCAGACCAAAGAAGGTTAAAAAAAAGGACAAAGAAACCAAAACCATCGATGCGCCATCAAACCCAGGGCAACCAAGTCTGGAAAAGAGACCAACACACCCCACAACTGCCAACACTGAAGCCAAGCCCATTGACCGAACACGGAAACCTGGTCACTTGGGACACAAGGTCGGTATAAAGGCCTCAAAGAAACACGGCTTATCGGCAGACAGACTAAAAAAGCCTCCCACAACTGTAACAAGTCAGGGCCCACAGGTTGATCCAAAGAGCCCAAATACTAAACAAAGCTATGAGATGTGTGCAAATAAACTTGCATAGATCGAAGGCAGCTACTGCCAATCTCTGCCACCTATTCGCAACCAAAAACTTGGACATTGCTCTTATTCAAGAGCCCTGGACCAAGATTCCCAAGTAAACTGGATAAGTTGACTTATAACAAAGAAAATTGGAGACCAAGGTCAGCACTTTTGTGCCGTCATTCTCTCAACATTTACTCCACAAATCAATTTATTTTCAGAGATTTAGTCGCGAGCTCCTTAGAGACGCTCTCGCCACAAGGAAGCAAGAGCACTACAAACTTTGCAGCTGCCTACTTCCCCCTCCAGAGACAACACAGAGCTTCATCAACTTCTGTACAGCTCAAGGCCAAAAATATGTAATCGGATGCGATGCAAACGCACACGACGTAGGCTGGGACACTAACACAACACTAACATCAGAGGTGAGCAACTCTTTAACTATTTTTCATCTAAAAATATTGTGATAAAGAACGTGGGGAACGACTCAACCTTCGTAACGCCATACGGAGTGAGGTATTGGACCTGGACTGAACTGGATAAAAACAACTTATTTCAAAAGGAATTTTTCTATTAAAATTTCCGATCGGAATAAAGTTGAAAATATCATAAGTACCATTCCAAACCATGCATCCATCTGGTATACAGACGGATCAAAAACAAACACAGGAACCGGAGCAGGAGTATTCGGACCCAGAATCACACTACGAATACCCCTAGGTAGATCTCCAACAGTATTCCAGGCAGAAACTATAGCTATAGAAGCCTGCGTCCTGGAATGTACTAAAAGAAGGTATAGAAGAACCGAGATCTATGTGATCTCAGACAGTCAGGCAGCAATGCTAGCATTAAAAGGTCTAGTCTTTTACTCTAAAACAACGTGGAGCTGTTTCTGCCACTTAGAAGAACTGGCCAAAAACAACAAAATCACACTAATGTGGTCTCCCGGACAAACGAGGCAGCAGACCTCTGCGCAAGAGAAGGCGCAGAAGGAATTTTCACAGGCCCAGAACCCAGCATTGCCTACTCCAAATGCCATATCAACAGAAAAATTAAAGAGTGGGAAAACGCTACTATCGAAGCGGAATGGAATTCTTTGTCTGAGATGAGACAAGCCAAGAAGCTTCTTAAATATAACATTAGTCATATGGACAGGGCCGTCAAACTGGACCGCCGTACACTAAAAACACTAGTCTGGTACTTGGCAGGACATGGCTCATTCCATGACCATCTTTTGAAAATGGGCAAATCCCAATCGGACCGCTGCCGATTCTGCAACGAGGCAAAGGAAACGTCAGAGCATATACTCTTCGTATGCGTAGCCCTCACCCAGAAAAGAATAAAACATTTCAAGGCCTATACAGTTCCCTGGCCGAATGCCAGACTGATCGCATTGTCAGATGTAGTGGCATTCATGAAGGAACTGAGCAATCACAGAATGTGGTAAACATCAGGGACGCACAATAGACCTAAAGGTCGCAGTGCTCAAGGCTCTTTAGCCCCACCTTATATAATAATAAAATAAAAAATACATGTGTGCAAAATTTCAATAAAATCGGGCTTTAGGAAGTGTGTTAATAATTGATCACAAGATTCTGCCCACCAGCCAGCCAGTCACGGGCACGCGAAGCTAATATAGAGAATTTTAAAAATGGTTGATAATGGTGCGACTGTTCCATAGGAAGAATTCTTTACAAGAGAGTTGGTTTTGTAATTGAAATGTGAACAAATTTATAATTTACAGATTATGAAGGATTTTAATTTAAAGAATTTAGTTTTTTTTTATTTACGATGACAGATGATAATACTCCACTCCAAAATTGATAAATTTTACCCTTTTCTTAATTTACATCATCTAAGGGTCAAGCAAATAGTTTGTTAATCGGTCATTTCAGCGTTTATGATTTGGTTTGTACGGTGACTACTCTCGTTATACCATCTCTCCCAGGATGTAACCCAAACTCACGACCTATTAACAAGGTGGCGTTTTCCTATCATACATTAATACAATGTCATTCATCTTAAGACCGTTTTGGTTTTGTGGCCATTTATGTCGTTGCTATATTCAGATAATTTAGCGAATAAATAATATTCGGCGCGACAGACGTGGAGTTTACATCGAGTGTCTTTGCTGATAACAAAAAATGGCGTTGGTATCACGTTCGGTTTATTTCTCGCAGAAAAAAATCCCAACGAAGTGTCAATTGATGATTTAATCTCACATCCAATTCAATTGAACTACGCAGGATCTCAAATTTCCAATGAAAATGCATAGAAAATATTTAATGTAAAATACGCAAGTTTTCCAATCGAAGGACCAATTCTTTGTACAGCA
This sequence comes from Nephrocerus scutellatus, assembly GCA_947095585.1. Classification (NCBI taxonomy): domain Eukaryota; kingdom Metazoa; phylum Arthropoda; class Insecta; order Diptera; family Pipunculidae; genus Nephrocerus; species Nephrocerus scutellatus. The sequence goes on from OX352762.1 coordinate 64,277,272, forward strand.
CACACAAATTTCCTTGTCGTGGTGAGACAAGGTTTCGGTTTCAAATGTAATTCAATAAACAAAACTTATTTTATAAAAAGTTCTATCCAACTCTTTTCAAAATTGATGCAACTATACCGAAATTGTGACAAGTAAGTATAAGTTAAGGCGCGTTATCTTCAACGTGAATATTTTCGGTTTCCAAAATGATAATTTAGCAAAAATTCCAGTCGAAATAACATACTATCAATTTTATTTTTTATTTTTTCAAAATCCACGTTATCTTCAACGTGACTATTTCTGTTTTCCAAAGTGATATCTCAGCAAAAATTCCAGTTGAAATATTATTCCATTCCATTATTCAATTTTATTTTTCATTTTGCATTTCGCTGAAATCGCAGCCCACGCGCACTTCTCGTTCCCTAAGTTTGCATTTTTTGGTCGTCAGCTTTGCGATATCAAGTTGCCCAAATAAGTCATGCGCGACCCAATTCTACAATTTTTGCATGATCAGCATCTGGCTGATGTTTTTATTGTTCTTGCTGCAAGTGGCAGTGTTTCTGTTAGGTTTAGAGTTAAAAAGAGTACGATTGAAGAGCTAGTCTCTTTTCAGCGACACGCGTGCATAACTAAGTGTAAAGCCATGCATCAGCTCAGTGGATAAGGGCATGGCTTCTGAACAGGAGGTTCGTGGTTCGAATCCCAGTAACACCAAAAGTATTTTTCACGGTGTCCCGCCTCTCGCGAAAGTCTGACAAACGTCCGAGAGTAATAACTTGTCACGGAAAGCTTTTCAATTCGCCGTTCGGATCTGGCATTAAATTATAGGTCCCCTCAATTTGTGTGCAAAAATATACATGCTCAACACAAATGGTTGCGAGAAGCTAGAACTTGGAACGCAATGGTCTGTCGCGCCGAATATTATTATTATTAATTTAAAGTCGCACATAACACGTAATAGAAACGAAATAAAGTGTAATTCCATAATCTATTTGAATAAAATGTTTTAAAAACGTATGCCTGTGACTTTCAATTTTACCATGGACTAGGAAGAAAGTATAGTTGGCGCCCAATAAAAAAATCGAGCCCGCAAGAACATTTTACGTTTCAGAATTCCAATAGTTCCGAAGGTCAAAAATCAGTCTGTTTTAAGTGAAATCGTGTAAAGCAACAAAAGCCACAGTAGCAGTTATAACAATTCGTATAATAACTCAAATAATTTAATCAAACCACAACTATTCGATGAAAAATAATTTAAACAATTCAACAAGAAAATCAATAAACACTTACAAAAATTGTTCGACAGAAACCTATTCAAATAATTTAATAAAAAAATCAGTCAACAGTCACAAAAACCGTTTGACGGAAAATTGTTCCGTAAAGTTCCAACTATAAACCAAATGAGCAGTTCTGAAAGACGTGAGGATAAAATTTTTTCACACGCCCATAGACGAAAGTTACTGTTTCGTGCGCTATAAAGTAGCCCATAACAACACTAGTTATGTTATGATATAAACGTCTTTTGTTATTTACTACAATCTCAGCGAACACATTGCGCATGAGCAAGAATTCTCTTTTGTTTGTCGTTTGTGATTTCTGCTTCTCTCTCGATTTAGCAGAAAAACCGGTTTGGACGCGTGAAAAATTCATTTCTTTGTTATTTACAGCAGTCACAGCGAACACACATTCTCACATTTCTGCTTCTCTCTCGATTTAGCAAAAAAAACCGGTTTGGGCGCGTGAAAAATAGCGTACACGACTCGCAGAAAAGTGCTCATCGTGCTCGTTAAATTGCCGAACTCGGCTACCGCCTCGTTCGTCAAGCTTCGACCTCGCACGATAAACTCCACTTTCCTTGCTCGTTCTGTAATATACTATTATAAAACACCTTATAACACTGCAAAGTTAAGGAGCAACTTTAATACACCCGGACATCTGTATTGGGAAGTTAACCAGGAAACTCAGCGGGAATCAGGAAGAACAACAGGCCACGGTTAACTTTCATCATTCCTCTGTAAGTAATTTTGATTGACGTTTAAAGTAAATTAAAGATATAAAATTAGGCAATTACAGGCGCAAAATATAATTCAAAAGATAAAAGTAGCAATAATAGACTGTAAAACATTGTAATTGAGTGCCTAAAATTTTTCTTTGTATTATTTTGAATCACATTTAAATTAAAATAGAAGTACAAAACTATACAATTGCAAGTGTAAGATCTAATCAAACAATTAGCAAAAATAATGCACTGTCAAAATATTTGCGATTTGAGCGCATTAAAAATTTTCTTTTAATCTAGGGTTACTTCGAATTAATGTCACAGTTAGAAAGAATTTTAGAAGAAGACGAAATTTCGGATATACTAAGTGCACTCAGAAACAGAGACGGCTGAAACACTAACAGAATGGATGCCGCAACAGTACTAACACTACTGAATACAGCAATCAGACAGGCAACCGAACAGACAAGACAGAACATTCAACAGTCAATCAACGAACTTAGCAACAGACTAATCGGGTTGGAGTCCGGTCTTTGCATCAATTTGGTGAAAGCAAAGCTGTTGCCGTTGATATTTTCAAGGCATTTGACAGAGTTTGGCATCAAGCTCTTTTGTCCATAATGCGTGCTAATGGAGTCGATAATAAACTGCTTCACTGGATTAGAAGCTATCTTTTGAACCGCTCAATTCAAGTTGTATTGGACGGTTTCAATTCTAAAGTACATTACTTAACTGGAGTTCCCCAGGGCTCTGTTTTGTCCCCGACACTCTTTCTCATTTTTAAATTCTCTACATTAACTTCGCGTGCCCGTGTATTTGTTTGTTTGTCGTGGAATCCTGCGATATTTTTAACCAACTCCCCAAAGTCCGATTTCATTGAAATTTGCACACATGCATATCTCCGATGACAACACTTTCTATTTAAATTTGGGGACCCTCTGGCCTCGGAGTCGTGAGGCCCCATACAAATTTTTTAAAAAAAATTAACCCGATTTTCTTCAAATTTTATATACATGTGTATCTCCGATGGACCACACTTTTTGTAAAAATTTTAGAGACCCTGGGCCCCGAGGTCGTAAGGCCCCATACAATTTTTTTAGAAAAATTAATCAGATTTTCTTTAAATTTTATACACATGTGTATCTCCCATGGATAACACTTTTTTTAAATATTTGGAGACCCTGGGCCCCGGGGTCGTGAGTTTGTTTTTTAAAATTAGCCCGGTTTTTTCAAACTTTAAACAGATTTGTGTCTCTGATGGACAAAACTATTTTTAAAATTTTTGAAGTGGGATGCCCATTTAATTTTTTTAAAAAAAAAGCCTTTTTTGTCAGAACTATCTCTTTTATACTATTCCTTAGTCTAGTTTTGTAATGTACAATATTATGATAAATAACTATACAATCGTGCATCGTCATCGATGCACTTGAAATAGTTCTAATGTCTATACAAATTTGTGCCCATTATTAGTGCACTTGAAATTTTAATAAATTTTAATAAGATTAAATCTCCTATGTTTGCATTTAGTGTATTTTTATAATCATTTTTACTTTTTAATGTTCTTTTTATTTTTATTTTGTTCGTTAAGTACCTAGCTTTTTGTATTTGTTTTAATTTGGAATGCTTATTATTTACTTTTACCTTGGTAATGCTTCTTTTATTTCTTCTATATTGTATACATTAAATATTTCATAATTTTTCGTTAGCGCTGGTCTTTGATATTTTCTTTATTCATTCTGGTTGCTAGCTTCCTCAGTGTCGAATCTAGATTCGCTGAATTATAGCTACATCAAACGTGCACGTATTTATTATCAATGTTACAGGGTGATTGACACGAAGTGTTACCAAAACAAAACGCCTTCGAATTTTTATATCTCGATGAATTTTATTGAATCAAAGTAAAAATTTTCGAATGGCATTAGCAGTTTTCGACACTTAGCCGCGATTATGGCCTTCAAACGGCCGACAAAGCTATTGCATGCAGCACAAAAGTGGCTCTGATCGATATCGATACACAAATATTTTATTCACATGCAGATGTTTTAACTGGTTAACAATCTGCGGCTGTGGTTTTCCAGCCAGATGTGGAGCAATCACACTATTACGCTTGAATTCCATAGCGGATAACTTTTTTCTGAATGTTTCCCACTAATATGCTTTTGTACGCTTGTAAACAATGGAATGAACTGTCATTAGTGTAAATTTGAACGCTCTGTCATCACTGGTTTGACAGCAATGACAGACTGAAGTTGGTAACCCTTCGTGTCAGTCACCCCGTAATTTTACAATTGTGTATATATTTGTCGACTTCAAATTTTAGCTCCCTTATATTCTTTATATCGCTGATGGATGTGCATTCCCATATTTGAATTTCAATTTGTACAGGCCGAGTTACAGATTTCATTTGAGAGTTGCAGTTCTCCGTATTATTATTTATTTGTTTGTCTTTATTAGACATGCCCCTTGTTATATCTAATGTTCTTTTTGCCTTTTCATTTATTTCTTTCGATATCATCTCTTTTAAAACTTCGGAGTCTATTTGTATTCTTTATAAAGCGTCTGCAATCGTGTTTAATTTGCCTTTTTTGTAGACTATGTCAAAATAGTCACAAAGGTCTAAACGAATTCTGGTCATTTTTGATGAGGGATTTTTATGCGTGAATATTGCTACTAATTGACTATGGTCTGAGACCACTGTATTCTTCCGTATAAATATGGTCTAAAAAATGTATACTCCAGTGAATAGCTAATAATTCTTTTTGATTACTGGCTTATTTATGTTATTTTTTTTCAGTGATTACAAGGTCTTACCAATTTCGTTATAGATGTTGAATGGGCTTGATAGTGATCCGGATATTTTTACTTGGCTTATAACATTGGTCATGGTCAACCTACATAGTAGTGTCAGTTTATTTGGGATGCCGAATTCTATTATGGCTTTATAAAGTTCTACTCTGTTTATGCTATCATAGGCGGCTTTAAAGTCTATAAAAAGACGGTGTAGTGAGTTTTGAAACTCTAGACATTTTTCATCACCTGCCTAAGGGGGTAAATCTGATCAGTTGTTGATTTGCCTGGGTTGAAGCCACACCGGTATGGACCAATGATGACTTTAACGTATAGGGCTATCCTGCCTTGAAGGATAGAGGAGAAAATCTTATACGCGGTACTCAACAACGTTATACCTCGATAATTGCTGCATTTTGTGATATCTCCCTTCTTATGTATGGGGCATGCCTCTTTGCCAGTCGTCTGGCATAACTTTTTCTTCCCATACTTGCACTATTATTTCATGAATTGCTTGGTGTAATGTGGGGCCTCCTATTTTTATCAGTTCCGCTGGGATCCCATCAGATCCCGGGGCCTTATTATTTTTGAGCCGATTTATCGCTCTGCTAACTTCGTCTATGCTTGGTGGTTGCAACATAGTATGATCTTCGGTCATTGGTGGAGCCTCCAATTCCTCAGTTAGCTGGCCATTTAGCAACTCAAGAAAGTGCTCTTCCCATCGCTCTAAGATGCCTTTAAGATCGGCGATCAGATTACCCTCTTTGTCCTTGCAGTATGTGCAACGCGGTATATATTGCGTCATATCGCGGACCCTTTGGTAGAACTTCCGCGCCTGGTGTGGTCCTTGCTCTCTGTACTGTTCCAGTTCACGTACGAGATTCTTCTCCCAGGCTGCTTTCTTTCGCCGGTGAACTTTTTTTCATATCATCTGAGCTCTTTATATTCATCTTCGCGTGCTCGCGTTCTATGAGATTATTGCATTGCTCGGTACGCAAAATTCTTACGTTCAGTCGCTAGCTTATATTCGTCATCGAACCAGTCGTTTCGATCTCTACGACTACTGCCTAAGATGGAGTCAGCAGTACTAATGACATTATTCTTAAGGCGTGGCTTTGTGGATATTTTTACGCGCAAACCTTGTACTCGCAACGACCAAATTATTGCTTGCTGCCATCTCTATGACTCGTTGTCCATTGTCATTAGTGTTCTCGTCTAAGCTATGGGTGCCAATTTACTGCCTGAATACTGGCTCCCTATCTATTTTAGCATTCATATCCCCCAGAATGATTTTTACATCATACTGAGGGCAGGCATGGAGTTCCCGTTCGACTGATTCAAAGAATTCTTCTTTTTCATCATCTGGGGAATCCTCTGTAGGTGCGTGAATGTTTATGAGGCTTATGTTTTTAATTTTTCCCCGCACGCGAAGGGTGCATAACCGTCCATTTATTGCTTTAAAGCCAATAACGGTAGGTTCCATTATTTTGCTGAATAGAAACCCCACCCCGAGGACATGATGTCTTGCATGACAGCTGTAATATATGTCATATTCTGATTTTTGTAAGACACCATTCCCCGTCCACCGCATCTCCTGGATTGCTGTTATGTCAGCCTTATATTTAGAAAGGGTATTGGCCAGATGCTGTGCAGCTCGAGCTCTATACAGAGCGTATGTTCCATGAGAAAATTCTTAATCATTTAGCCGTTTTCGTTGCCGTGGTCGTAGTCGTTCATCAGTGTATCCGAGGCTGATTTTGGGTTCCGTAATAATTATTTTTTACGGGCGAAGTTATTGGCCTCGCGCCAACCTTAGTTTGAAGGGACTAGCCCGATCATTACGCTTTTCCTGCATTGGAGGAAAATTACCGGCGGCCACCACCTGCAATTCGAGAGCATTCTATGTTATTCCCCCTATTCTGCTGTGGCTGACCGCCTTCCGGTGACAATACCTTCTATTAAAACCCTGAGGCCCGAGGTGGCCCATACAATTTTTTTAAAATTGACCTGATTTTCTTCAAATTTTATACACATGTGGATCTCCAATGGAGAAAACTTTTTGTAATTTTTTTTAGTAAACGGGCCCTGAAACCCGAGGGTAGCTCATACAAATTTTTAAAAATCAGCCCAATTTTCCGATCTCCGATGGACAAAACTTTTGACGTGACAACGTCTCACTACAAGGTATGAGGGGGTGCATGTTCAAAAAGTGTTAAATGTCCCACTGTTGTGAGACACTGTTAAGTGAGACACTTTTAAGAGAGCCACTTTTAAATGTCAGTACTTTGGGGACTAAGCCATTTCGCAAGCCATTCGCATGAAATTCGGAATGTAGGACTAAGATGCGACTTGCTATTCTTGCTATGGAAATTAAGAAATATGATCCTTATTGTCTGGAATTTCGTGAACAAAGCAACTTCTCAAGCGATTCGCATGAAATTCGGAATCTAGGACTAAGATGTGACTATAAGATTTCTTCCTATGGAATTTCTGGAACAAAGCAATTTCTCAAGCGATTCGCATGAAATTCGGAATGTAGGACAAAGATGTGACTATAAGATTTCTTCCTATGGAAATTCTGGAATATAATCATTATTGTCTGGAATATCTGGAGCAAAGCAATTTTTCAAGCGATTTGCATGAATTTCGGAATGTAGGACTAAGATGTGACTGTAAGATTTTTTCCTATGGAAATTCTGGAATATAATCATTATTGTCTGGAATTTCTGGAACAAAGCAATTTCTCAAGCGATTCGCATGAAGTTCGGAATGTAGGACTAAGATGTGACTATTAAATTTCTTCCTATGGAAATTCTGGAATATAATCATTATTGTCTGGAATTTCTGGAACAAAGCAATTTCTCAAGCGATTTTTTCTTTGTTAGAGCCCTGTTAACTTAAACAACAAATTCAGATGCACTCGATATACATGAAAATAAATACAAGCTGAATTTTGACGGATACGTTTATTTTTTTTTACGCAATGCAAAAGCATCATACGGTTTTACGCGACGCAGGCTTTAATTTTGTTAAAAAAAAACTAACTTATAATGGTTAGAATCTTCCATGTAAATTCTTTAACCTGAGGCCATATCGCTTCCATATTTGTATAGAAAGTGTTGTCATCATATAATCATTATATACAAAAGTGTATATGTGGAAAAGTACCGTATGGTACTTGTTGATTGAGTTGTGAGCTTTATTTGTGATCAATTTCCTATTTTTTCCTCAGATGCTTAGCGATTAAGGCTGCGGCAACGTGGTTCAGTCTGCACTCGTTCGATAGTCAAAAAGGAAGCAGTAAAAGCTGACAATTCTCAAATGACGTTTTCTTAGATGTCACCTTCACATGGTAGTGCGTAACTTCTGACGTACATGATTGTCGAGGTGTTTATATTGGTGATTGAACAATCCAACATTGCCGGCGGCCCTAAAGGATTTTAATGCTTTAGTTGCTGATTGTTGTTGTTGTCTGGGATGGGCAGTAGGCACAGTTTGGTCACTGGTCGCTTGTACACAGCGTTCTGACATCTCACTGTTGCGACGCGAACTCGTCCGTCAGATCCCGGATGAGTATCGATGACCCTGCCGAGTAGCCATTTCGAAGGTGGCATGGTTTCTTCCTTGATGAGCACCAATTGGCCGATAACAATGTTTTCGTTGGTTCTCAACCACTTTGGGCGTTGTTGCAGGCGGGAGAGGTATTCTGTAGACCAAATTCTCCAGAAATGCTGGTACATCCTTTGAACTAGTTGGAAACGATTGAGACGGTTGGTCTTCACCTCGAGCAATGCTGGTTCGGGTGTCGTAATTGGTGCCTCCCCGATCAGGAAATGACCTGGGGTGAGAATCGTGCAGTCATCTGGGTCGTCCGACATGGGGCATAATGGTCGCGAATTCAAGCACGATTCGATCTGGCACAGCAACGTCGTCAATTCCTCGAATGTGAGTAAGGTGTCGCCCATGACACGTCGTAAATGGTGTTTCACTGATTTCACTCCTGCTTCCCACAATCCGCCAAAATGTGGCGAAGCAGGAGGGATGAATCTCCAGGTGGTGCCATCTTGTGCCAGTAGTGCAGCTATCTCGGGACTGACAGCCTTAGTGCTCTGTTGATGCAGGAATGCCAGTTGACGACTGGATCCAACGAAGTTGGTTGCACAATCGCTGTATAGGCTTTGAATTTTGCCTCTTCGCGCAGTGAACCTCTTGAACGATGCTATAAATGCATTGGTGGTGAGCTCGGACACCAACTCCAAATGCAGTGCTTTGGTGGATAGACAGACGAATAGGCAGATGTAACCTTTCGTCGATGCACCACCACGGCCCTTACGTAATTTGATCGATATCGGACCGGCATAGTCTACACCGCTGTGCAAAAACGGCCTCGATGGTGTAACACGATGCGATGGAAGATTCGCCATCATTTGCTGGCTCGTGATTGAGCGATGGCGAAAGCACACGACGCATTTATGGACGTGCGAGCGCACCAAGGTTTTGATGCTCAGGATCCAGTAGTGCTTTCGTAAATGAGCCAACATCAGCTGTGGACCGCCGTGTAGCGTTGTGCGATGTGCTTGTGAAATGATTAAATGGGTGAGTTGATCATCTTTGGGAAGAATTATCGGATGCTTCTCTGTGTATGGCACATTTGAGTTTTTAAGCCGCCCTCCAACACGTAGGATCCCGTCGACGTCGACGAAAGGGTTTAGAGACCGAAGTGGGCTTTTGTCGAGTAGGTGTTCCCCTGACTGACATCGTGATATCTCGTCAGCGAAATGGATTGATTGAACCAGCCTGACCCAGAACTCGATTGACCAATTGAGCTCCGGTACGGTTATGAAACCTTCTAATCGCGTTGCTGCGCTGATACGTCGACGGTGGATAGGGCGTCTGCATAAAGCCGTGACACGAAGTAATTTGCCGAGCGATGAACATCGAGCAAGTAAATGGTAAATGTCGTTGCGACACGTTACGGCTTCTACATGTGTTGCGATCATTGATTTTATTTTGCGTTCATCGATGTTCGTGTAAACCTCGCGAGTCTTCTGAAGTGGCCACTTACTTATGTCTTCCCGCAGCCAACCAGGACCCGTCCACCACAATGGATGGTTGTGTAATAATGATGGTTCAACGCCACGGGACGCGCAGTCAGCGGGGTTCCGCTTAGTGTCGACATGGCTCCAATTGGTGGGCTGAAGATAGTCTAGGATTTGCGAAACCCGGTTTGCCACGAACGTCTTCCACCGGTTCGGAGAACTGCGTAGCCAACCAAGAACCACTTCCGAATCGGTCCATGCAAACATTTGAGACTGTGACACGTTAAGGGATGTGCCGATGGTGTGCATGAGTTTGGCTAGGAGTACGCTGGCACAAAGCTCCAATCGTGGCAAGCTGATGGTCTTCAGTGGGGCAACCTTTGTTTTGGATGCCAGAATATTGATGTTTACAGATCCATCTATCGACGTCGTACGAGTATACACCACAGCTGCGTAGGCCTTGGAGGAGGCGTCGCTGAAACCGTGAATTTGAATGTCGGCGTGGTCTTTCGAATGATTTATCCAGCGATCGATTCTGAGAGCCTCCAAAGATCTCAAACTGCCTCGATAAGTAAGCCATCTTTGAGCGATTGAGTGTGGGACCGCTTCGTCCCACGATATGCCGAGTACCCACAACTCTTGGAACATGATTTTTGCAATGATTGTGGTCGGGGATACCCAGCCGAGCGGATCGAAGATCTTCGATGACTGTGACAATATTGATCGTTTGGTTGGTGCACGAATGTCAGATACTGAGCTGATGTTAAATCCAAAACAATCGGCCGAGGGAGACCAATGCAGTCCACGAGTTTTCACTGATTGATCCCAATTTAGTTCAAGTCGTCCCTGATGCTCGCGGAATTCGGTCGGTATCTCATTGAGAAGATGTTGGCTGTTCGAGGACCACTTCCGCAGTTCAAAACCGCCACATCGGAGCAACGCCACATTTGTCTCTGGACTTCGAGTAAATCCACAATGTCGTGTGAACCTGTCATCAAGTCGTCGACGTAGAAGTCTCTTGAGGCGACTTCGGCAGCGATTGGAAATCTCTTCTGTTCATCTCGTGCGAGCTGATGGATTGTACGAATTGCCAGATACGGAGCGCTGGCGGTGCCATAAGAGACGGTGCACAATCGAAAATCTCTTATTGGTTCTTCTGGGGAATTTCGCCATACGATTCTCTGATAGTTCCTATGCTCAGGTGCTATCAGGATCTGTCGGTACATCTGCTTGATATCTGCGACGAAAACGAATTTATGATTGCGAAAACGGGTTAGTATTTCGAAGATGCTGTGTTGAAGTTTGGGACCAATACGAAGCTTCTGATTTAGCGATACGCCGGTCGTTGTTTTATGTGACGCGTCGAAAACCACACGTAGTTTTTGTTGCATTACACCGTGATGAGGAAGATAACACATCTTCTCAGGCGATTTGCTGTCGTCGTTCAACACTTCCTCCATATGGCCCGATTCCAAATAGTCCTGCATGAACTTGTTGTACTCTGCACGGAGTTGGCAATTTTTAGTAAACCGACGTTCCATATGTTGCAGTCTGAGGATTGCGCCATCTCGTGATCTTCCAAGCGGTGATGAATTTTCGTTGAATGGCAGGAAGACTGTGTATCTTCCATCTTCATTGCGATAGTGTGTTGATTCGTAATGCTGTTCACATTTTGATTCATCGTGGGTTAGTTCTCGACGTGAACAAACGTCCTCGATCTCCCAGAATGACCTGAGTGTGCTATCGATTGTGTCATAATTCTCAATTTTCGTTGTCAAACTCAACAATTTATTGGTTGCCTTGCGTTCCACCTTGCCGAAGAGTATGTATCCCAGTTTGGTGTTCTGTGCGAAGGGTGAACCGCTGACACCAGTGATGCAACCGTCCTTTTGAAGCATTCCAATGACATCAGCTCCAAGCAAAATATCAATTCGGTTGGGACGATGGTAATGGGGATCGGCAAGTTCCAAATGTTCCAAGTGTGGCCATTGATGTGTGTCGATGGGTTGAGATGGAAGCGTGCCTGTGATCTTCTCGACTACAAGGGCTGTGATTGAGATCGAAAATGTTGCATCGGTTCGGGATTGTAATACGAATTCAACAAGTGAGCGCGACATGGGCGCCTCATTGGCACAGATACCACTGATTGCGACTGCTGCTGGTTTTCTCGATAATCCGATACGATTTGCGGTGCTCTCTGAAACGAAGCTGATCTGTGACCCCGAATCCAACAGAGCTCGAACGGTGAAGTTTTGGTTGGCGTGTGATACGATGACGATTGCTGTGGCGAGCAGCACATCTGCGAATGGCGATGCGACATGGTTGGCTGTGACCTGAGTATGTGATGATGATTCGACGGATGGTTTGCAGTCAGAATTCCAGATGTGCAGGAGCGTGTGGTGTCTTCTATTGCAAATCCGGCACAAACTGGATCTGCAGACCGAACTAGAGTGGCCTTTCCGCAAGCAGTTAAAGCATAGCCTCTTTTCGCGGACGAGGTTTGACTTCTCTTCGAATGTGAGATGTTTGAATTGTTCGCACTGGAAGACGTTGTGATTTCCAGCACAGACATGACAGGCGGAGTTGTGAGCGTCTGAAGTAACGACGAGTGAGCGAGCTGATTGTGTTTCCGGCTTGCGATGCGGTCGAGTCCGCGATGAGTGCGATGATGCCGGAGCTTCTAGATACGAGTGTGACGAGTTTGATTTGGTTCGAGTCATGGAAATCATCTCCAGCGATTGCCATCGGGCGTTCAGGAAATCAATTAAATCCTTGTATGATGGATATTTCGCTCGGGTTAGTGACATCTCCCATTGTCGGTGGGTTTCTGGGTCGAATTTGTCAGCAATTATGTTGATCAATATGATATCCCATGTGGTGATCGGCACTCCCAAAACCTTCAAGCAGCGAACGGTATCGGTCGATACGTCGAGAATTTTGCGCAATCCCACAGCTGATTCAAGTTGCAATGCTGGCATTGTGCGGAACTTGCGAAGATGGCTGTCGATGATGAAGCGACGGTGATCGTATCGATCTCGGAGAATGCGCCATGCCTCCTCGTAGTTATCGTTCGTGATGCTCACGGACTTGAGCAACAAGGCTGCGTCTCCAGTCAGATTCGCTTTTAGGTAGTGCAGTTTCTGCGAGTTGGCCAGCCTTTCGTTGTTGTGGATGAGGTCGACAAATAAATTTTCGAATTCGGTCCAACAGGTGTACTCACCGTTGAAGACTGGAACGTTGATTCGAGGCAAGTGTGCATCGATCGGCTGTTGGTGTGGTGATGGTTTGACCTCATCTTGGCGACTCTCAATAGCTGATATTTGTCTCCTCACTGTCTTCAGGTTGGAAATTGCTGCGAAGTAATATTCCTCCGCTTGTTCACGTTTTACGTATTCTCCCTCGATTTCCTCCGCACCGCACACAGCCTCGACCTGGTATTGCACCTCGCAGAACTCCCGATAGATTGATTCCGTGTGGTTGATCCGCGCCTGTATGGACTCTTCAGTCACCCCTGGGATTTCACTCGTTATCCCATTGCTGTTCTTTACTGCTCTCTGGAGGGTTCGCTGTAGCGATGCTTGCTTTGTACGAATCGTCGCCATGGCACTGTGTATTGCTATACCGTTGATGCGTGCGAATTAACTGGCTTTCACTTAGCTTTTCACACATAAGACTTGCACTTGGTCGATCACTATTATGTGTCACGAATTTGATTGTGTTGCGAAACGAAAGAATCCGGCTGAGAAGGACCAAAATGTTGATTGAGTTGTGAGCTTTATTTGTGATCAATTTCCTATTTTTTCCTCAGATGCTTAGCGATTAAGGCTGCGGCAACGTGGTTCAGTCCTCACTCGTTTGATAGTCAAAAAGGAAGCAGTAAAAGCTGACAATTCTCAAATGACGTTTTCTTAGATGTCACCTTCACATGGTAGTGCGTAACTTCTGACGTACATGATTGTCGAGGTGTTTATATTGGTGATTGAACAATCCAACAGTACTGAAAGGATATTTCAGAGTCATTATTCTATAAACAATGAGAAATAAACCGTATATTAAAGATTATTGTTTGATTTTGTATTAGTATAAATTTAAATAGAAGTGAATGGCGAACCGTCGTTTATATAAAGATAGAAGACGAACAGAATTTAGAAAAAAACCCGAAAGGGAACAAGCTGACAATAAACTAACAGAAACTGTTACTCATAACCTTCTCTACAGAATGCCCAACTGTTTAAGAATACATGCTTAAAAGAGAACAAGAGAGCTAAATCCATATAAAAATTTCCTGTTTCTCACTACAAAAACTTACGTTTCTCGCTCTATTTCCTTCACTGAGAAATTTTGTAATTTATAAATTATTAAAGAAAAGCTGAAAGAAAGAAAGCAGAGAACTAACACGAACCTTTTTCGTGCAACCGTATGAGTTGCAAGTTGCAACTGCAAGGCTAATAGAACGAGTAAGCAGAGCACCGAAGGGGACTTTCGAGTTTCAGTACAGTTACACACAAACACATATTAGCCGTTGTTGGGGAAGTGGTATGGCATGGAAATAGAAGTATGCATCAAAATGTTTTTCGCTTTGAACGCGCAGATACGATATTCGTCATTAACATCGTTTTATCTGGTTCTCTCTTTATTATGTAATTTGATGGAAGAGTTATTAACTCTTCGTAATATTGGAGTGATTAAACAAAACACAAGCCAAAAGAAAAGGAAATGGTAGCAACAGCAACGTCACTTTTAACTTGTAAATGGTACATGGAGCATTGATAGAGAACTTCGATCACGACTGCTGCACATGTTAATGGTATCTTACGAGCATCGAAGAATGTCGCTTTGAAACATGCAGGCCAATTAAATTTCATTATTAAATTTCTTTTGCCTGGTTCTATCATTGCATGCATGAGTAAGGATAAGATAAGCGAAAAGAAGTGAAAATAGTTGCAAGGAAGCTTGCAGGTTGTCATTGTTATCTGCCCTCTTTTTTTTGTAACTTATAGTAGTATTTTTTTCTGTTAATCGACCAAACGAGAGCACTGTATCATTTTATGCAATGTTGATAGAACGAGCAGAGCAGAGCACTGATAGAAAATGAACAGGGACTATACTATCACTACGGCTGCGGTAAATAATTAAGGAGTTACGCAGCTTGTGCTGCAAAAAACATTTTAAACCGACTTACAGTCTGCTTGTAAGGCGACAATTTGACATTTACATTTTGCTATTTGTATACAATTTAAAGTGGCTGCGTAAACTGCGCAGTTGATTTTTCTTTACTGCATTGGCTGAAAAGTCTCGGCCTTCTACTGCATATGTTTGTTTCGTTCTGCTCAAGCTATGAACTTGATTGTATGTTATTGAAATCAAATACATCATCATCAATCACATCAAATACAACAGAATAAATAATTTATAAGCGGATTCAAACGTTCATAACAATTTTTTGTGAGGTGGGTACATATTAAATATATCATATCACTGCACAAACATAGTAATGCAGTTGCGTCGATAGTAGTAGGAGAAGTAAGAGCTGTTAAAAAAATATGTGCGTGTAATCTTTACGCGCGGTTGGAGTGAAATTCTTAGAAGTTGTGGCCAATATTACGATTAAATTAAAAGGTACGAGTCGCTTGAGAAATTGCTTATTTCCCGAAATTCCAGACCATAATGATCATATTCCAGAATTTCCATAGGAAGAAGTCTTATAATCGCATCTTAGGACTACATTCCGAATTTCATGCGAATCACTTGAGCAATTGCTTTGTTCCAGAAATTCCAGACCATAATTATCATATTCCGGAATTCCCATAGGAAGAAGTCTTATAGCCGCATATTAGTCCTGCATTCCGAATTTAATTTGAATCGCTTGAGAAATTGCTTTGTTCCAGAAATTCCAGACCATGATGATCATATTTCAGAATTTCCATAGGAAGAAATCTTATAGTCGCATCTTAGTTCTACATTCCGAATTTCATGCGAATCGCTTGAGAAATTGCTTTGTTCCAGAAATTCCAGACAATAATGATTATATTCCAGAATTTCCATAGGAAGAAGTCTTATTGTCGCATCTTAGTCCTACACTCCGAATTTCATGCGAATCGCTTGAGAAATTGATTTGTTCCCGAAATTCCAGACCATACTGAATATATTCCAGAAGTTCCATAGGAAGAAATCTTATAGTCACGTCTTAGTCCTACATTCCGAATTTCATGCGAATCGCTTAAAAAATTGCTTTGTTCCCGAAATTCCAGACAATAATGATCACATTCCAGAATCTCCATAGGAAGAAATCTTATAGTCACATCTTAGTCCTACATTCCAAATTTCATGCGAATCGCTTAAAAAATTGCTTTGTTCCCGAAATTCCCGACAATAATGATCATATTCCAGAATCTCCATAGGAAGAAATCTTATAGTAACATCTTAGTCCTACATTCCGAATTTCAGCGAATCGCTTGAAAAATTCCTTTGTTCCAGAAATTCCAGACAATAATGATCATATTCCAGAAGTTCCATAGGAAGAAATCCTATAGTCACATCTTAGTCCTACATTCCAAATTTCATGCGAATAGCTTGAAAAATTGCTTTGTTCCAGAAATTCCAGACCATAATGATCATAATCCAGAATTTCCATAGGAACAAGTCTTATATTCGCATCTAAGTCCTACATTCCGAATTTCATGCGAATCGCTTGAGAAATTCATTTGTTCCAGAAATTCCAGACCATAATGATCATATTCCAGAATTGCCATTGGAAAAAGTTTTATAATCTAATCTTAGTCCTACATACCGAATTTCATACGAATCGTTTGAGAAATTGCTTTGTTCCCGAAATTCCAGACCATATTCCAGAATTGCCATAGGAAAAAGTTTTATAGTCGCATCTTAGCCCTACACCCCGAATTTCATGCGAATCGCTTGAGAAATTGATTTGTTCCAGAAATTCAAGACCATAATGATTATATTCCAGAATTTCCATAGGAAGAAATCTTATAGTCGCATCTTAGTCCTAAATTCCGAATTTCATGCGAATCGCTGGAAAAATTGCTTTGTTCCAGAAATTCCAGACAATAATGATCATATTCCAGAATTTCTTATAGTCACATCTTAGTCACACATTCCAAATTTCATGCGAATCGCTTGAAAAATTGCTTTGTTCCAGAAATTCCAGACAATAATGATCATATTCCAGAATTTCTTATAGTCACATCTTAGTCACACATTCCAAATTTCATGCGAATCGCTACAAAAATTGCTTTGCTCCAGATATTCCAGACCATAATGATCATATTCCAGAAGTTCCATAGAAAGAAATCTTATAGTCACATCTTAGTCACACATTCCGAATTTCGTGCGAATCGCTTGAAAAATTGATTTGCTCCAGAAATTCCAGACCATAATAATCATATTCCAGAAGTTCCATAGGAAGAAATCTTATAGTCACATCTTAGTCTCTTCTTTCTTTCCTTTACTCCGCGGGGGAGCATAGGGCTTCTACAAACGCCCGCCAACGAACTCGATTTAACGCCTGAGGTTTCAAGAGACGCCACTCGGTCCGCTGGGATCTTGCTTCCTCTTCTATTGTCCTTTTCCATGTCTTGCTAGGACGGCCAACTCGACGGCTTCCTTGTGGATTCCAGTCGAGCGCTAGTTTCGTAATATCGTCCGCTGGCTTTCTCAAAGTGTGGCCAATCCAGCTCCATTTTCGTCGTCTGATGGTGAGCGCGATTGCTTCCTGCTGTGTTACTCTCCGCAAGTCTTGATTGGTGATAATGTTCGGCCATCTTATTCTCAGTATCCTCCTTAAGCACTTGTTGACGAAAACTTGGAGGCGCGTCGCAATTGACTCTGTGACTTTCCACGTTTCGCAGCCATACAAAAGTACTGAGAGAACGTTAGATCTGAAGATCATTAGCTTTAGATTCCGGGAGATTCGCGAGGAGTTCCAGATATTATTTAGCATACTATAGGAGTGTCGCGCCTTGTTTACGCGAGAGCACACATCCGAGTCAGCACCACCATTTTTAGACATCCAGCTGCCCAAATAACAAAACTTATCGACTTCCTCTATCTGATGTCCGCCAATCGAGAAATCACATGTTTGTTAGCGTGGAGTTCTACTGAGTTTAATTTTCGCTTCATATCACCCGATTGTGATAGGAGACAGATATCATCGGCATAGTCTAGGTCTTCCAGGCGGTGAAAAACATTCCATGGCAAACCCGATGGAGTACGGGTTACTATTTTCATCACCCAGTCGATAACAATTGTAAAAAGCAGTGGTGAGAGGGTGCCGCCTTGCTTGACTCCCGAGTAGATGTTGAAATGGGAGCCAAGATGACCGTTATGAATGACGCGGCATGTTGAGTCGCGGTACAGCTCCTTAATGATGTTGATGATGCGCGAATCGCTTAAAAAATTGCTTTGTTCCGAAATTCCAGACAATAATGATCATATTCCAGAATCTCCATAGGAAGAAATCTTATAGTAACATTTTAGTCCTACATTCCGAATTTCATGCGAATCGCTTGAAAAATTGCTTTGTTCCAGAAATTCCAGACAATAATGATCATATTCCAGAAGTTCCATAGGAAGAAATCCTATAGTCACATCTTAGTCCTACATTCCAAATTTCATGCGAATAGCTTGAAAAATTGCTTTGTTCCAGAAATTCCAGACCATAATGATCATAATCCAGAATTTCCATAGGAACAAGTCTTATATTCGCATCTAAGTCCTACATTCCGAATTTCATGCGAATCGCTTGAGAAATTCATTTGTTCCAGAAATTCCAGACCATAATGATCATATTCCAGAATTGCCATAGGAAAAAGTTTTATAATCTAATCTTAGTCCTACATACCGAATTTCATACGAATCGCTTGAGAAATTGCTTTGTTCCCGAAATTCCAGACCATATTCCAGAATTGCCATAGGAAAAAGTTTTATAGTCGCATCTTAGCCCTACACCCCGAATTTCATGCGAATCGCTTGAGAAATTGATTTGTTCCAGAAATTCAAGACCATAATGATTATATTCTAGAATTTCCATAGGAAGGAATCTTATAGTCACATCTTAGTCCTACAATGCGAATTTCATGCGAATCGCTTGAAAAATTGCTTTGCTCCAGATATTCCGGACAATAATGATTATATTCCAGAATTTCCATAGGAAGAAATCTTATAGTCGCATCTTAGTCCTAAATTCCGAATTTTATGCGAATCGCTTGAAAAATTGCTTTGTTCCAGAAATTCCAGACAATAATGATCATATTCCAGAATTTGTTATAGTCACATCTTAGTCACACATTCCAAATTTCATGCGAATCGCTTGAAAAATTGCTTTGTTCCAGAAATTCCAGACAATAATGATCATATTCCAGAATTTCTTATAGTCACATCTTAGTCACACATTCCAAATTTCATGCGAATCGCTACAAAAATTGCTTTGCTCCAGATATTCCAGACCATAATGATCATATTCCAGAAGTTCCATAGGAAGAAATCTTATAGTCACATCTTAGTCACACATTCCGAATTTCGTGCGAATCGCTTGAAAAATTGATTTGCTCCAGAAATTCCAGACCATAATAATCATATTCCAGAAGTTCCATAGGAAGAAATCTTATAGTCACATCTTAGTCTCCTCTTTCTTTCCTTTACTCCGCGGGGGAGCATAGGGCTTCTACAAACGCCCGCCAACGAACTCGATTTAACGCCTGAGGTTTCAAGAGACGCCACTCGGTCCGCTGGGATCTTGCTTCCTCTTCTATTGTCCTTTTCCATGTCTTGCTAGGACGGCCAACTCGACGGCTTCCTTGTGGATTCCAGTCGAGCGCTAGTTTCGTAATGTCGTCCGCTGGCTTTCTCAAAGTGTGGCCAATCCAGCTCCATTTTCGTCGTCTGATGGTGAGCGCGATTGCTTCCTGCTGTGTTACTCTCCGCAAGTCTTGATTGGTGATAATGTCCGGCCATCTTATTCTCAGTATCCTCCTTAAGCACTTGTTGACGAAAACTTGGAGGCGCGTCGCAATTGACTCTGTGACTTTCCACGTTTCGCAGCCATACAAAAGTACTGAGAGAACGTTAGATCTGAAGATCATTAGCTTTAGATTCCGGGAGATTCGCGAGGAGTTCCAGATATTATTTAGCATACTATAGGAGTGTCGCGCCTTGTTTACGCGAGAGCACACATCCGAGTCAGCACCACCATTTTTAGACATCCAGCTGCCCAAATAACAAAACTTATCGACTTCCTCTATCTGATGTCCGTCAATCGAGATATCACATGTTTGTTAGCGTGGAGTTCTACTGAGTTTAATTTTCGCTCCATGTCACCTAGAGATTGTGATAGGAGACAGATATCATCGGCATAGTCTAGGTCTTCCAGGGGGTAAAAAACATTCCATGGCAAACCCGATGGAGTACGGGTTACTATTTTCATCACCCAGTCGATAACAATTGTAAAAAGCAGTGGTGAGAGGGTGCCGCCTTGCTTGACTCCCGAGTAGATGTTGAAATGGGAGCCAAGATGACCGTTATGAATGACGCGGCATGTTGAGTCGCGGTACAGCTCCTTAATGATGTTGATGATGCGCGAATCGCTTAAAAAATTGCTTTGTTCCGAAATTCCAGACAATAATGATCATATTCCAGAATCTCCATAGGAAGAAATCTTATAGTAACATTTTAGTCCTACATTCCGAATTTCATGCGAATCGCTTGAAAAATTGCTTTGTTCCAGAAATTCCAGACAATAATGATCATATTCCAGAAGTTCCATAGGAAGAAATCCTATAGTCACATCTTAGTCCTACATTCCAAATTTCATGCGAATAGCTTGAAAAATTGCTTTGTTCCAGAAATTCCAGACCATAATGATCATAATCCAGAATTTCCATAGGAACAAGTCTTATATTCGCATCTAAGTCCTACATTCCGAATTTCATGCGAATCGCTTGAGAAATTCATTTGTTCCAGAAATTCCAGACCATAATGATCATATTCCAGAATTGCCATAGGAAAAAGTTTTATAATCTAATCTTAGTCCTACATACCGAATTTCATACGAATCGCTTGAGAAATTGCTTTGTTCCCGAAATTCCAGACCATATTCCAGAATTGCCATAGGAAAAAGTTTTATAGTCGCATCTTAGCCCTACACCCCGAATTTCATGCGAATCGCTTGAGAAATTGATTTGTTCCAGAAATTCAAGACCATAATGATTATATTCTAGAATTTCCATAGGAAGGAATCTTATAGTCACATCTTAGTCCTACAATGCGAATTTCATGCGAATCGCTTGAAAAATTGCTTTGCTCCAGATATTCCGGACAATAATGATTATATTCCAGAATTTCCATAGGAAGAAATCTTATAGTCGCATCTTAGTCCTAAATTCCGAATTTTATGCGAATCGCTTGAAAAATTGCTTTGTTCCAGAAATTCCAGACAATAATGATCATATTCCAGAATTTGTTATAGTCACATCTTAGTCACACATTCCAAATTTCATGCGAATCGCTTGAAAAATTGCTTTGTTCCAGAAATTCCAGACAATAATGATCATATTCCAGAATTTCTTATAGTCACATCTTAGTCACACATTCCAAATTTCATGCGAATCGCTACAAAAATTGCTTTGCTCCAGATATTCCAGACCATAATGATCATATTCCAGAAGTTCCATAGGAAGAAATCTTATAGTCACATCTTAGTCACACATTCCGAATTTCGTGCGAATCGCTTGAAAAATTGATTTGCTCCAGAAATTCCAGACCATAATAATCATATTCCAGAAGTTCCATAGGAAGAAATCTTATAGTCACATCTTAGTCTCCTCTTTCTTTCCTTTACTCCGCGGGGGAGCATAGGGCTCCTACAAACGCCCGCCAACGAACTCGATTTAACGCCTGAGGTTTCAAGAGACGCCACTCGGTCCGCTGGGATCTTGCTTCCTCTTCTATTGTCCTTTTCCATGTCTTGCTAGGACGGCCAACTCGACGGCTTCCTTGTGGATTCCAGTCGAGCGCTAGTTTCGTAATGTCGTCCGCTGGCTTTCTCAAAGTGTGGCCAATCCAGCTCCATTTTCGTCGTCTGATGGTGAGCGCGATTGCTTCCTGCTGTGTTACTCTCCGCAAGTCTTGATTGGTGATAATGTCCGGCCATCTTATTCTCAGTATCCTCCTTAAGCACTTGTTGACGAAAACTTGGAGGCGCGTCGCAATTGACTCTGTGACTTTCCACGTTTCGCAGCCATACAAAAGTACTGAGAGAACGTTAGATCTGAAGATCATTAGCTTTAGATTCCGGGAGATTCGCGAGGAGTTCCAGATATTATTTAGCATACTATAGGAGTGTCGCGCCTTGTTTACGCGAGAGCACACATCCGAGTCAGCACCACCATTTTTAGACATCCAGCTGCCCAAATAACAAAACTTATCGACTTCCTCTATCTGATGTCCGTCAATCGAGATATCACATGTTTGTTAGCGGGGAGTTCTACTGAGTTTAATTTTCGCTCCATGTCACCTAGAGATTGTGATAGGAGACAGATATCATCGGCATAGTCTAGGTCTTCCAGGGGGTAAAAAACATTCCATGGCAAACCCGATGGAGTACGGGTTACTATTTTCATCACCCAGTCGATAACAATTGTAAAAAGCAGTGGTGAGAGGGTGCCGCCTTGCTTGACTCCCGAGTAGATGTTGAAAGGGGAGCCAAGATGACCGTTATGAATGACGCGGCATGTTGAGTCGCGGTACAGCTCCTTAATGATGTTGATGATTTTTTTCGGAACACCATAACTAGACAAAATCTGCCACATCATGTTTCGGCCTACGCTATCAAAAGCGCGTTTAAAATCTACAAAAACCATATACAGAGGAGAGCGATACTCAACTGATTGCTCAATGATTATGCGCAGGGTGTTAATTTGATCTGTAAAAGAACGGTTTGGCCGAAATCCTGCTTGTTTCTCAAGATTGGCTCTAACGCATTCTGTAAGCGCCTAGCTATTATAGAGGAGATCACTTTGTTTATAGTCTTTAGCAGGGTTATTCCTCTCCAGTTTTCGCAATTGCTCAAATCACCTTTCTTGGGAAGTTTGACGATGGAATGGATTCAGATTCGTCTTGATATATCGCATGCAATGTTCGCGTAGTTAACTCGACGTCGGCTTGGAGGAGTTCTGTATAGATATTGTCGTTGCCTGCTGCTTACCTGATTGCAGTGAACGAATTGTTGTCCTTATCTCATCCAACGAAGGGGTAGCGACGCTGATGTTAAGTAGCCTATTAGGGTGCATATGTGGGTTGATGGACGTGCCTGGCAAAGTACAATTCAATACATTCCTAAAATGCTCTGTCCAGCGGGTTAATTGTTGTTCCTCCATAAGGATCAAAGAGCCATCTATAGCCTTAACAGGGTAGTTGATGTGGTGTTTCTTGTTGGCGAGCTTACGAGCGAGTTGGTAGACTGTGCTATATTGCCTGCTATCAGCGGCTACCTGTGCTTGTGTTGAGATGTCGCTTAGCCATGCTCTTTTGTCGTTCCTAGCTGAACGGCCAACTTGTCGGTCCAGATCCCTATACTTCCGCGCTAATGCGCTTCGCTCTGCACCCGAGGCCGATTTAGACTCTAGGGTTTGGGGCTGTATCTCAGAGAGAGACTGTTGTACGCGGGATACATATTGCAGTTTCACATCTGGGTCTTTCAGTGCAGCTACAGCTGGCTTTCTCGTTATTTTACTTCGTGTGACTGAGTGGACCGCGAGCTTCAACCGCACACTGCCAACCACAAGGTGGTGGTCGCTGTAGACGTCGGCTGCTCTTCGGGTTCTAACGTCCAGCAAAGATGATCGCCACTTGCGGCTTATAGCGATGTGATCAATCTGGTTATTGTACATGTGATCAGGAGAGGTCCAGGTGGCTTTGTGGATGTTTTTGTGGGAAAAAATTGTGCCTCCAATGATTAGGTTGCGATCAGAACATATATCAGCAAACCTTTCGCCGTTGTTATTCATAGCACCAGGGCCGTGTTTTCCCATGACATGTTCCCAATCACTGTTGTCGCTGCCTACCTTTTCGTTAAGGTCACCCATCAAAATAACGATGTCACTCTTCCGTAGTTGATCTAATGAATTATTTAGACGCAAGTAAAACGAGTCTTTTTCTTCAGAGGTGGCTTGTTCCGTTGGTGCGTAAACTTGAACAAACACGACCTGTCGAACAGCAGATTTAAATCTTGCAATACTAATTCTATCGGATATTGCTCGCCAGTCCTGTAACGATCTTCTCGCGGCTTTAGAGAGTAGAAATCACACTCCATTGGCATGGTGTTTTCCTGCAGGCTTACCCGAAAAAATTAGAAACTCGCCGGTGGATGTTCGTTTTTCCCCTACTCCAGGCCATCTCACCTCACTAAGACCAAGAATCTCTAGATGGTATTTACGAAATTCCTTTGTTAATTGAGCAAGCGTTGTTGTTTTGACGAGCGTGCGAATGTTCCAAGTTCCAAAACGTGTCCTTTTCCGTGGGCCAAAGGTCAATGTTGATAAATTCGATACGCATCCGAGGCTTGTATTAGTTTGAAGAATCAATTAATTCAGTTGAGTGGTTATAGGCCAACCGCAACCTAGGTCGTCATGAAGAGCCGCCGACCAAGGCTAGTCCACCTTCTTATTTAGCCCCGACCCAAGCTAATACGAATCGGATTGGGTACCGAAATCGTTCACTTGATTTGGCAGAGTTTCCAGTGACGCGACGTGGACGCAAAAGATAGGAGTTGTGATGCGAGAGGCTAATGACATGACTGTCTATAATCGCGTCATCATCACCGTTTGTCACCCACATCTCAGTCACACATTCCGAATTTCGTGCGAATCACTTGAAAAATTGATTTGCTCCAGAAATTCCAGACCATAATAATCATATTCTAGAATTTCCATGGAAAGAAATCTTATAGTCACATCTTAGTCATACATTCCAAATTTCATGCGAATCGCTTAATCTTACATCTTAGTCACACATTCCGAATTTCGTGCGAATCGCTTGAAAAATTGATTTGCTCCAGAAATTCCAGACCATAATAATCATTTTCTAGAATTTCCATAGGTAGAAATCTTGTAGTCACATCTTAGTCCTACATTTCGAATTTCATGCGAATCACTTGAGAAATTGCTTTATTCCAGAAATTCCAGACAATAATGATCATATTCCAGAATTTCCGTAGGAAGAAATCTTATAGTCGCATCTTAGTCCTACAATCCAAATTTCGTGCGAATCGCTTGAAAAATTGCTTTGCTCCCGAAATTTCAGACAATAATGATCATATTCCAGAATTTCCGTTGGAAGAAATCTTATAGTCGCATCTTAGTCCTACATTCCGAATTTCATGCGAATCGCTTGAAAAATTGACAATAATGATCATATTCCAGAATTTCCGTAGGAAGAAAATTATACTCGCATCTTAGTCCTACATTCCAAATTTCGTGCGAATCGCTTGAAAAATTGCTTTTCTCCCGAAATTCCAGACAATAATGATCATATTCCAGAAGTTCCATAGGAAGAAATTTTATAGTCGCATCTTAGTCCTACATTCCGAATTTCATGCGAATCGCTTGAAAAATTGCTTTGCTCTAGATATTCCAGACAATAATGATCATATTCCAGAAGTTCCATAGGAAGAAATTTTATAGTCGCATCTTAGTCACACATTCCGAATTTCATGCGAATCTCTTGGGAAATGGCTTAGTTCCCAAAGTACTGACATTTAAAAGTGTGTATTTAACAGTGATCACAACAGTCGGACATTTAACAGTGTCTTACTTCTGTTGGTCACAACATTCGGATATTTAACAGTGTATCACTTAAAAGTGACATAACAGAGGACAAAATGCTGTTAAAATAGTTCCATTTAACATTCGACTTTTTGAATATGTACCCCTTAACCTTGTAGTGAGACGTTGTCACGTCAAAACTCAATATAGCCAGCATTACCACCGCTTGACCACGAAAGTGCGATCTGTCGCATGAAATCTATCGCACACTCTTCAAGTGTCTTTTAATTGTTTTGTGCTCAATGCACAAAAATAACCGGAACTTTAATTTTCAAACAATCGCACAGAATAAATTCAAATCTAAGGTTGAAACATACGTATTTGTCAAAAATATCCCAGGGAAATTTTTAAAAACGCAAGTACGATAACTTTTAAATTTGAACTTTCGAGTTGGGATTTAAAATAGTAAAGAAAAACAAATTTCAACTCGTCTCTCAACTCTAGAGTTGGCCAACTTGAGAGTTTCCGGCAATTTGAGAAATAGTGAAGAAAATGACAAAACGTTTTGCAAAATTTTTAGAGTGATCGGCTCCTGAGATCCAACTGGTGCCCATGTAATTTTTTTAAAAATTAGCCCGATATTTTTCAAATTCTTCAACACATAATATGTATCTCCATTAGAGAATTTACATGAACAATTTTAATTTTTATGGATTGTTTATTTTTTCATTTATACTTACTTATATATTTTTAATCCTTGTGGTATCACAACGGACCTTCATGGTCTAAGTGCGTTGGTTTTGACTGACGGCCACTTCAACCTAACCTACCTATATTACCTTTCATTTGTTACCAATTAACCCCAAAACCCTTTCAAAGAAGTTAGAAAATTTGATTTTTCTGAAGAAAAAAATCGAAACGTTGGATGCCCCTCCCACCTAAAGAGGGTGTTTTGAAAAAACAAAATGGTGATTTTCCAAATCTGCTCAATCGGGGCTCTCATGGGAGGTGTGTTCAAAAGCCCAAATCTCCAAAAACCTATACTGGATATTAGCCCCAATTATCCCCTAAAGCTCCTTCAAAGAACTTAGAAAAATGCATTTTTCTAAAAAAAAAATTGAACCTTCGAATGCCCCTCTCACCTAAAGGGGGAGTTTCCAAAACAAGAAATTGTGTTGTCGTTGTAATTAGTGAAAATGAATGTAAATCTCAAAAAGTATACAGATCTATTTACGTTCTATGGTGGATTGGTTTTTTAGGAGAATCTTATGAGCCGATTTATTCAAGAATATATCGATTTCCAGTGCAGGAAAGAGAGGTAGAAAGGCAGCTTAGCGAGATGCTAAATCCAGGAATAATAAGGGAAAGCAATTCACCTTTTAAAAACCCTATTTTTATTGTTCCTAAGAAAATAGATAACTCAGGCCAACAGAAATGACGGCTGGTTATCGACTACAGGAGACTTAATGAGATCACAGTGAGCGATAAATTCCCAATTCCGAATATAGAAGATATATTCGAAAAATTGGGGAGGGCTCAATATTTCACCATCCTAGATCTCGTGAAGGGCTTTCACCAGATTTTAGTTGATGAAAAAGATCAAGCGAAAACTGCATTTTCTACACCACAAGGTCACTATGAGTATGTTAGAATGCCCTTTGGTCTCAAGAACGCACCGGCATCATTCCAAAGGATGATGAATCAGGTGCTTCGAGGACTAATTAACAAAATATAAATATAACAAACCAATCGACGATATACTCATATTTAGCACTAGGCTTGAAGAACACAATGACAACTTAAAAAAATATTTGATAGGCTTAAGATACACAATCTAAAGATTCAAATTGATAAGTGTAACTTAAATACGAAACAAACAGAGTATTTAGGCCATCTTTTAACTGATAAAGGGATTAAACCCAATCAGAAGAAAATAGAAGTCATAAGAAAACTTAAACTACCGTCCACTCAAACACAAATTAAAAGCTTTTTGGGTATAACCGGATATTACCGAAAATTTATCCGAGATTACGCCAGAGTGGCACAACCTATCACAAAATATTTAAAAAAAGAAGCAAAAATTAACCTTTCTGACATTCAATACATAAATGCCTATGATAAGTTGAAGGAATTGATCACCAATCCACCTGTATTACACCATCCTAACTTCAGCAAAAAATTTCTATTGACGACCGATGCGAGTAATTACGCAATTGGTGCAGTGTTAAGTCAGGATAATCATCCCATTTGCTATGCAAGCAGAACGCTTAATAACCATGAGATTATGTAAAGCGCTATAGAAAAAGAGCTCCTGGCGATCGTCTGGTCAAGTCATTATTTCAGACTGTACCTCTATGGCGCGGAATTTTATGTGTACACCGATCATCAACCAATAAAATGGTTGAAATCGAAAAGAGAGTGCAGAGATTTAAGTCCTAGACTCCAAAGGTGGTTGTTAAGATTAGGTGAATATACATTCAAAATAGAATACATAAAAGGAAAACATAATAATGTAGCAGATTTTCTTAGTAGGATAAATGTCGATCGAAACAAAATTAATGAAGTAAATCTTAAAGAAAACACATTCATTGAAAGTCCTGAAATTTATGAAGTAAGTGAGGCAGAAAGTGTATGTGTGGAAACAATACACAGCCAGGAAGAAAATTTAGATGATTATATTCCTATTGTAGAAACAATTGTGAATAAATTCAAAACACAAATCTGGAATCAAAGACTAAGGAAATAGAAACTACCAATAAAAACAGAAAAATCTATATTTCACGACAGGATATCGAAGAAAATAATTTAAATGATATTTTTAGAAGATTCATAGGAAAAGGAACTACTGGGATATACACAGAATTAAACGATCATCTATATAATCATGTGCAGTTGAAGCTAATAGAATTGTTCAACAATGATAAGAATATAAAATTTAAGATGTGTAAATATTTAGCAGAGGATTTGCAAGACGAAGAAGAAACTATTAGATTCATAAAGAACCTTCATGAAAAGGAGTCAAATCATAAGGGAACAAACGAGAATTTTGAGTTTTTGAAAAATAAAGTATATTATCCGCATCTAAAAAAATTTATACTAAGATACATTAATAATTGTACCATGCCAACAGTCTAAATATGACAGAAACCCAATCAAAATAAAATTTAAAATAACTGAAACACCCGGTGACCAAAATGAGATAGTACATTTAGATACTTGGTCAATAAAAGGACAGAGATTTTTGACTAGTATAGATAGGTTTTCCAAACATGCTATGATATTCGTCAACCATTCGTCATCCTATTCGAATGATAGGAATCTTATAACTACATATAAGAGAAGCCTTGAGAAATAGACACTCAGTACTAGGAAAACCAATTACGTACATTTGCGACAATGAATTCGATGGGCTAGTTTTAAAAGAGTTTTTCAATAAGGAGCAAATAGAACTTCATGTGACTAAACCAAATTGCCAACTTGCAATGCAAACATCGAAAGACTTCACAATACGTGATACAAG
Organism: Nephrocerus scutellatus; assembly: GCA_947095585.1. Taxonomy (NCBI): domain Eukaryota; kingdom Metazoa; phylum Arthropoda; class Insecta; order Diptera; family Pipunculidae; genus Nephrocerus; species Nephrocerus scutellatus. Next base: position 64,306,375 of record OX352762.1, read on the forward strand.
TCAAAATTGTGGAAATAAGCACTGATTTTAAAGAAATGAATATGAAGGATAAATGTTTTAAAGCTGTCGAATTTTACAACAACACAATACACTCAGTTACAAAAGTGAGACCAATTGATTTTGTTTTAGGCAATCTTAAATCAGATAAGCAAACTATAAAAGAAAGGTTAGAAATAGAAAAACATAGAAGAATAAATAAACTTAATATACGAAGACAAAGCGAGCCAAGTAGGAAAGAAGGAAAAGTATTGATAAAAAACTACAAAGCTCTTAGACACAAACACGAACCGAAATAAAAATACAATGACAATCAAAATTTACATCCTATAAATATTAAAAGAAAATATAAATACTTTTCAGACCAAAATTATCCTAATCTTTGTGCTTTCATTGCTGATAACCGCTAAAGCCGAAATCCAGATAGAGAAGTTGGATGGACAAAGTGGATATTTAGCGATTAAGCTTGAAGATACACAAATTATAGAGGGATTAAATACTATTTTACATACTATTAATCTAAAAGAAGTACAGAATTTAATATATCAAATAGAGTCAGACGCAGCAATAGCATTTAAAAATGATGATAGACTAAAAATAGTAATTAAAGAACTCAATGACTTAAATCATAATTATTACACACTGATCCCGCATAGATACAAAAGAGGTTTAATAAACGTAGGGGGTACCGCAATGAAGTGGCTCTTTTTGTAAAAAAAAAATTGGAGACTCCGGGCCCCGGGGTCGTGAGGCCCCACACAAATTTTTTTAAAAAAATTACCCCGATTTTCTTCAAATTTTATATACATACGTGTGTATCTCCGATGGAGAATACCTTTGTAGAAATTTTGGAGAGCCAGGGCCCCGGGGTCGTTGGACCCAATACAAATTTTTTTAAAAATTTAACCCGATTTTATTCAAATTTTATATACATGTTTATCGTCGATGGACAACACTTTTCGTAAAAATTTTGGAGACCCTGAGCCCCGGGGTCGTGAGGCCCCATACAAATTTTTTAAAAAAATTAACCTGATTTTCTTAAAATTTTATACACATGTGTATCTCACATGGACAACACTTTTTGTAAAAACTTTGAAGACCCCGGGCCCCGGCGTCATGAGGCCCCATCCAAATTTAAAAAAAAATTAACCCGATTTTCTTCAAATTTTATAAACATGTGTATCTCCGATAGACAACACTTTTTTCCAAATTTTTTTTAAAAAACAACCCGGTTTTCTTTAATAAATTTTATACACATGTGTATCGTGAGACCCGCGGGGTGCCCATAAATTTTTTTTTAAATCAGCCCGGTTTTTTTTAAAACTTTAAACAGATGTGTATCTCTGATGGACTGTTTGTAAAAATTTTGAAGTGAACGGGCCCTGAGGGCCGAGTGGTGCCCATAATTTTTTTTTGAAAATAAGCCCCATTTTCTTTAAATTTTAAACACATGTGTATCTCCGATGGACAACACTTTTTCAAATTTTTTTTTTAAAAAACAACCCGATTTTCTTTAATAAATTTTATACACATGTGTATCCTGAGACCCGCGGGGTGCCCATAATTTTTTTTTAAATCAGCCCGGTTTTTTCAAACTCTAAACAGATGTGTATCTCTGATGGACAAAACTGTTGAAGTGAACGGGCCCTGAGGGCCGAATGGTGCTCATAATTTTTTTTGAAAATAAGCCCGATTTTCTTTAAATTTTAAACACATGTGTATCTCCGATGGACAAAACTTTTTGCAAAATTTTTAGAGTGATCGGGTCCTGAGATCCAGCTGGTGCCTATGTAATTTTTTTAAAAATTAGCCCAATATTCTTCAAATTCTTCAACACATAATATGTATCTCCATTAGAGAATTTACATAAACAATTTAAAGTTTATGGATTGTTTTTTTTTTTCATTTATACTATAAATTTTAATCCTTGTGGTATCACAACGGACCTTCATGGTCCAAGTGCGTCGGTTTTGACTGACGGTCACTTCAACCTAACCTACATATATTACCTTTCATTTGTTACCAATTAACCAGTTGGAGTTGTCTCCCAAAAGCCGCTGTGCACAGTCGTGCTGCTTGCCAGTGCACGCGAGTGAAAAACTAAAACAAACAACTTCATCGCGTTGTGTGGTTGCGCTAAACCAACGGTTGGCGTGATCAAAGTGTAAAGTGCAGTGTGTGCGTCCATTGTGCCCCATCATCACCAGCGAAGCTAAAGAATTTATGTGAAACGTAACTGTCGTATGTTTTTCATGCGACAGTTTGTTTATGATCTAATTCTTTAGCTTAAAGAATAACGGATTGTGAGTGTTTGTTTCTTTTGGTGATTTAACTCATTTTGTCGTGAAGGCATAAAACTGGCGACAATTTGTGTTAATAATCCAATTTGAGACATACTCCTTTCAATTCGGTTAAAAGAAGCGGTAAGTTGTGTTTTGTGTGTTTGTTTTGTGTATGATGTGTAGTTTCCGAGTGGATCTCAGCCACATACGTGGGCTGAGAACGAATTTTTTCGCTGTATTCACCCATGTAAATGTCCACAGTCCAGCAATTATGGCACTAAGCGAAACTCAGTTATTTATGAATTCTAATACTTCAGATTTAAATCTGCCTGGGTATTGCTTATTGCCATTATTTTTCCCAAGACGCGGGCTCGCAATTTATGTCCGTAGTGATGTTGCGTTCAAACTTTTGCCTCAATTCAGCGAATGTTCCAATGCGGAATTTAATTTCATATGGCTGATAGTAATGGTACAGGGGCGCAACATCCACTACTGCTTTCTTTATAGAAGCCCCAACTTAGACAGAGCTTCAACTCTTCATGAGTAAACACTGTCTGACTTAATTGCAAGAATTGTCAGAAATGATGAAAACACTGAAATCGTTATTACGGGCGATTTCAATGTACACAATTCTGGATGGCTTCGCCATTCTGTCCAGACAACACCCGTAGGAATGGATGTTGAATTGTTCGCTGACTTAACCTTACCTTACCTTACTTACACACCTTACTCAGCTTGTAAATGAGCCTACACGAATACCTGACATTGCAAATCATTCCGCAAACACCCTTGACTTGTTCCTTACATCTCGTCCTGAAAATTACTCCGTCAATGTATTATCGCCTCTAGGATCGTCTGACCATTGTGTTGTATCAGACCGCCTATGCGGCAATTCTTTTTGGTATGAGAAAGTTTATCCCCGAAGTCTATCAAACCAAATGATGATGGATGGTACGACTAGAGCTGTAAAGAGGCTTCTAGGATTAGAGAGGTATGCTTTCGTTTTTACAAAGCAAACCCTACAGAGGAAAACGGAAAAAAGTTTAAACGAGCCAGAAATCTTCGGAGAGTCAAATTCGCCTACGACCGAAAATTGAGGCAAAAAATACTACAATGTCCCAAAGGTAGGAAAATGTTTGGTCATTCGCGAAAAGAATCAAAATTACAGCCTCGTCGTCCATTCCAACGCTCATTTATAATGACACTCCACTTGTCAACTCTAAAGACAAAGCCAATCTGTTTGCTGCACATTTTGCAGCTAGCTCCACGCTTCCAGATTGTGCATTGATGCCGCCTGCACCACCGAGTATTGAACACTCTATGGGACAGATCTTCATTCGTACTCGTGCAGTTGCTAGTTTTAAACGATCTCAACATTCACAAATCCGCAGGGCCAGATGGTATTTCCCCATTAGTTCTGAAGAGGTGTTCTTCCAAGCTGGCATTACCATTGCGTAAGCTTTTCCATCTATCCTATTCTTCTGGACTCTTCCCGAGAAGTTGGAAAACAGCCTTTGTCCAGCCCATACCCAAAAAAGGCGAGCCGTCGTCTCCTTCTTCGTACCAGCACTTACATCCATTCTTTCCAAGGTCATGGAAACGCTGATAAACTTTCAGCTCATGAAATATCTTAAAACCAATAAAATCCTTAGTGACCGACAGTACGGATTTCGTGGGCAACGTTCCACTGGTGATTTGATGGTATATCTCACCGAACAGTGGAACCGGTCTTTGCATCAATTTGGTAAAAGCAAAGCTGTTGCACTCGATATTTCTAAGGCATTTGACAGAGTTTGGCATCAAGCTCTTTTGTCAAAAATGCGTGCCTTTGGTGTCGATGATAAACTGCTTCATTCGATTAGAAGCTATCTTTTGGACCGCTCAATTCAAATTGTTTTGGACGGATTCAAGTCTAAAATACACCACATAAATGCTGGCGTTCCCCAGGGCTCTGTTCTGTCCCCGACACTCTTTCTCATTTTTATTAATGATCTCTTATCTGTGACTTCTAATCCAATTCACTCCTTCGCTGACGACAGCACTCTCAGCTTCTCATATAAGTTTGAGGAACGTCCCTCCACATCTCATGTGGAACTCAAACAACTTCGTATGCTAAGCACGTTAAACTCTGACCTAGACAGCATACAAAAATGGGGAGAAAACAATCGAGTAGAATTTAACGATTCCAAAACCCAACGTCCAAACGAATCCCAAATCCCATATAATTATCCATGAATGGCACTTGCATCGAGGAAACTGAAAATCTCGCAATTCTCGGTATGTGCGTCAACGACAAGCTTCGTTGGAATGACCACATATTTACCATCGCCAAAAAGCTGCGAAATGTTTAGGTTTTCTTACCCGGTGCAAGAAATTTTTCACTCCCTCTGACCTGGCTACCATCTAAAAGGCCTTTATTCGCCCTAAACTTGAGTACAATTGTCTTATCTGGTCTGGTGCGCCTAAAACCACCTTGCATCAACTAGATAGAATACAAAACCGTGCGATAAAACTTATCGGTGACGCAAACATTGCGAAATCAATTGATTCGCTTGAACACCACAGGAACGTTTCCTGCTTGTCACTGTTTTATCGCTTCTTCCACGTTCCACCAGCGGTGCTCAAGAGAAATAGCCAGTAGCATGCCACCTCTCCTTGAATTCAACCGCAATACTCGTGGCGCTCTAAATGCACATCAGTTTACCCTCAAGCCCATCTTCGGACGTACACTTAAATTCAGGGATTCGTTCTTCAGCCGTACAACACGTATGTGGAATGCTCTGCCAAGCTATGTCTTTCCACATCACTATGATCCACAGACATTCAAGACACAAGCTCATAGACATATCCTCTCTTCTTCTCCTTTTCCTTAACGCCAACACTGTGCCAAGCATATTGCCGACCATAATAAGGGTGCGAACCCCTTTTTGCGTGCGCGAATTCAAAAAAAAACCCCAAAACTCTTTCAAAAAACTTAGAAAAATGGATTTTTCTGAAGAAAAAAATCGAAACGTTGGATGCCCCTCCCACCTAAAGGGGGCGTTTCGAAAAAACAAAATGGTGATATTCAAAATCTGCTCAATCTCATGGGAGGTGGTCCGAAAGCCCAAATCGCCAAAAACCTATACTGGAGTTTAGCCCCAATTATCCCCTAAAGCTCCTTCAAAGAACCTAGAAAAATGCATTTTTCTAAAAAAAAAATTGAAACTTTGGATGGGGAGTTTCCCAAAACAAGATGGTGATTATTTGCCTTTTTCACCGAAATAAATATTTCCCGGCAAATCGAACACGAAAAGTGTGTTGTCGTTGTAATTAGTGAAAATAAAAGTAAATCTCAGAAAGTTTACAGATCTATTTACGCTCTATGGTGGATTGGTTTCTTAGGAAAAACGAACAACTTGACAGCCAAAAAACCACTCTGCGCCAGATTATAAAGAAAAAAAATGATAAAGTTAACTTTAAACTTATTATTGCTATATTTCTTTCAACAAAAAAATAAAAATTACAACAACAAACTCATTCGATAGACCAGAAATGGTTTAGCGTTAACCAAAAAAAAAATTTTGGTTAAGAAATATTTAACCAAATTTTTAGTTATAATTCTCACCACCAGAGTCGACTTTTAAACATTATATATGGATAAGTTGGGAAACACATGAAACAAAAATTTTACCAAAATTTGGTTAGTTTTTGCTGTTGCTTTAATCAGCCGTTAACAACAAATAATACCTAACTCATTTTGTTGAAAGCAATATAGCATATGTAGCGCTATGTATTGAGTATATATTGGTATATATTGCTATCACAAATGCTTCAGAAGTTATAGTCGTAATTTTTATTCAATATTTTAAGATTGATTATGGAATCTACAGACCATTTTCTTCTCATGATGATTATAGAAAAAAATTTAGTCAAAAACGTTCCCAAACAATAAACAATTAATTACAGCACACAACTCTAACTCAATTACGATTTACCGATACAAAAAAACCGAACAAAGCACTTTCAGTCCACCCGAAAAATATTTTTGATAAGAATTTTATACTATGATAATTTTAATCTCACTCTTGCCGAGGAAACAAAATATTCTTTCTATAAACACGGAATTTCAAATGGATTGAAGTGAAGTAGGAATGCACGATATACATCGATGTAAAAAACACTCGATGTATAGCACCGATGCATCGAATTTAACCAATATATTTTTAACGCTTGGATACATTCCGTGTATCGATATATTTCATTCGATATATCGGATGACTAAACCTAAAATAGGTTACCTAATTTTACTTTGATATTGAGCCTCTGGCAACACGCAATCATGGTTGCCGTTTTGATAGATTCCTACCAAACATGGTAGGTTTTTTCAGCTTTTGGTAGGTAGGCTTTAATTCGATTTGGTAGGTTTTTTTACAATAATAAATCCTATTAAACCAACTAAATGATCAATTTATAACCCAGTTCCCAAAGCCCTATTTTATTGAAAATTTGCACAAAAGTGAATTACCGATGACAACACATTTTGTAAAAGTGATAAAGTAAAAGTGGAAGTGATCAGGCCCCAGGATTCCTATATATTTTTAATTTAATCCGATTTTCTTTAAATTTTGTACACATGTGTATATTTAATGACATTATTTGTAAAAATTTGGAAGTGCTCAGGGCCGAGGGGCTACCATATTAAACATTTCATAGTTAAGCCGATTTTATTCAAACTTTGCACAACGTCCAATTAGAGAATTTACATTTTGGGTTGTTTTTATTATTTTTGAAAATAAATATTCATCATATTGTTTTTTGTTTTCAAAAACAAAATAAGTACCTACATACAGCTTCGATTAATATTTATTTTTTTGCGAGTGGCAACCGTGACGCAATACAATTCAGTTGTCACTAATTCAATCTCTCCCTGTCAGGCAAGAGTGACAACTGGCTAATACTTTTTATTTAGAGTTAAGTTTCATCTTATTATGAGGCTATTTGTTGCTTTGTTTGTGTGTATTTTTAATATTCCGGGTGTGACATGTATCGCGTTTCGCATGTGGCGCGTGAGTAACGTCAACACTTTCGGCGACGTCAGCACTTCCTCAATTCTAAAGCACTCTATGCTTTAGTGTTTAAAGATAACCAATTATTACCAATTAGATCGAGACTTTTATGTATGATCATATAAATATATAATGTTTATTTATATCTCAGTCTGATCCCATCTGGACAGATCGAGACTGTGTTTTACTTATATCGCAGTCTGATCCCTTCTGGACAGACCGAGACTTTTGCATGCTTCTTCGTTACTAAAATTGAATAATAAAGTTAGTCTTTGTGCTGATCTAAACTCGGCGTGTTCTTATTACTTATATCTCGTGCGATGGGTAGAAGTTAGGTCACTTTCTTGTTTTTTGAGGTCCTTTTTAACAAATTTTCGCACGACCTAGAGGGCTGAAAATTTGTGAGTGTCCTTTTTAATGTTCCGCGTGTGACATGTGTGGAAAAAAATAAAATACTTTAAAATAATAAAAATCATAATTTGGCGGGTATTACCAAATAATACAATGTAAAAATAAAAGAACGGTATGGCGTATGACATGTGTCGATCTATACTTTTAGTTTGTACTTTGTACCCGAAAAACGAAAAAACTTGTTTAACAAACTGTACAAAAATAATCAAATGTGAATATTGTTACGAAATTTAGGCTTTCGAGTTCGTAAAGGATTTTGCAAATAATAATACAACACAAGGTAATTAATTTACAAATAACAACTTTAATGAACAATAATAAAATTAACACAAGTTCACAATTTATAATGGTGATTACTTTTCACAGTACACAAAAACACTTATGATACTAGTACTTCACAATAATTCTCTTAGGAGATAGCAGTATTACTTTACAAGAACTTTTACAACTTCACTGGTTAAAATCCAATTAACTAATCATCTTACTTCGGCTTAACGCCTCTATTTATACTCAATTAAAAACTAGACAGAAATATCGAGAATAGACCAGAAAATTGTACCCTTTTTCCCTTATTTACAACTAACGATACTTATATGTAATGAGTCATCTTCTAAAAATAGACTACATGTTTAATCATGTTCTCTTACAAAAACCGGGCAAACCGCACAAACCGGTTTGACTACTTGTTTGACCAGTACACAATGATTCAAACTTGCAGGCGGTTACATTTCAAATTTCAAATAATTTAATACTTTTAGAGCCTAAAAGTATGCAACACAAAAGAGCTTATTTTTAGTATGCCGTATTTACATTGCGATTTATCTTAGGATTCTAATTCTATTATATGCGCTACTAAATACTTTTCGTAACATTACCCCCACCTTAATTATGTTCGTCCCGAACAGATTCAGCACTTCTTCTCTTGTTGTACCTTGTCAATCTGTCAATGTGAACAACTTTCATTTTAAATCTGGGGCTTTGTTTAATCCGATATACGACATCATTAATCCTCTTAATGATCTTATAAGGTCCTTCCCAACTCTGCTGTAGTTTCGGAGATTTACCTTTTCTTCTCTTGGGATTGTAAACCCAGACCATATCTCCTTCCTGAAATCCACCACAGTTTGCTCGCAGGTCATATCGCGTTTTCATCCGGTTGCTGGCATCCGCTATGATGCACCTTACTGCAGCATGAACTGCGGTCATCCTCTGCCTTAGATCACTAACGTAGTTCTCTTTTGTTGTCGGCTCTACTGGTGGTGATCCAAATTTGATGTCGCATGGTAGACGAAGTTCTCTAACAAACACAATCATTGCTGGAGAGTTTTTGGTTGTGTTGTGGACAGCGTTACGATAACCCATCATAAACAACGGTATACAACGATCCCATTCTTCTTTTCGCAGATGCTCTTCCAGCGTCCTGTTGAACATTTCGACCATTCCGTCTAGCCACCGTGCTAGCTTCCTGGTTTTTGATGGGATATGCTTCTGCCCATTTACTGAAGTATGCACACGAGTATATAGCGATTTCCATCTCTTGTTTCTAAGAGTGGACCATGCGTCATTTATAATGACACTCCACTTGTCAACTCTAAAGACAAAGCCAATCTGTTTGCTGCACATTTTGCAGCTAGCTCCACGCTTCCAGATTGTGCATTGATGCCGCCTGCACCACCGAGTATTGAACACTCTATGGGACAGATCTTCATTCGTAATCGTGCAGTTGCTAGTTTTAAACGATCTCAACATTCACAAATCCGCTGGGCCAGATGGTATTTCCCCATTAGTTCTGAAGAGGTGTTCTTCCAAGCTGACATTACCATTGCGTAAGCTTTTCCATCTATCCTATATTTCTGGACTCTTCCCGAGAAGTTGGAAAACAGCCTTTGTCCAGCCCATACCCAAAAAAGGCGAGCCGTCGTCTCCTTCTTCGTACCAGCACTTACATCCATTCTATCCAAGGTCATGGAAACGCTTATAAACTTTCAGCTCATGAAATATCTTAAAACCAATAAAATCCTTAGTGACCGGCAGTACGGATTTCGTGGGAAACCTTCCACTGGTGATTTGATGGTATATCTCACAGAACAGTGGAACCGGTCTTTGCATCAATTTGGTAAAAGCAAAGCTGTTGCACTCGATATTTCTAAGGCATTTGAAAGAGTTTGGTATCAAGCTCTTTTGTCAAAAATGCGTGCCTTTGGTGTCGATGATAAACTGCTTCATTCGATTAGAAGCTATCTTTTGGACCGCTCAATTCAAATTGTTTTGGACGGATTCAAGTCTAAAATACACCACATAAATGCTGGCGTTCCCCAGGGCTCTGTTCTGTCCCCGACACTCTTTCTCATTTTTATTAATGATCTCTTATCTGTGACTTCTAATCCAATTCACTCCTTCGCTGACGACAGCACTCTCAGCTTCTCATATAAGTTTGAGGAACGTCCCTCCACATCTCATGTGGAACTCAAACAACTTCGTATGCTAAGCACGTTAAACTCTGACCTAGACAGCATACAAAAATGGGGAGAAAACAATCGAGTAGAATTTAACGCTTCCAAAATCCAACGTCCAAACGAATCCCAAATCCCATATCATTATCCATGAATGGCACTTGCATCGAGGAAACTGAAAATCTCGCAATTCTCGGTATGTGCGTCAACGACAAGCTTCGTTGGAATGACCACATATTTACAGTCGCCAAAAAAGCTGCGAAATGTTTAGGTTTTCTAACCCGGTGCAAGAAATTTTTCACTCCCTCTGACCTGGCTACCATCTAAAAGGCCTTTATTCGCCCTAAACTTGAGTGCAATTGTCATATCTGGTCTGGTGCGCCTAAAACCACCTTGCATCAACTAGATAGAATACAAAACCATGCGATAAAACTTATCGGTGACGCAAACATTGCGAAATCAATTGATTCGCTTGAACACCACAGGAACGTCTCCTGCTTGTCACTGTTTTATCGCTTCTTCCACGTTCCACCAGCGGTGCTCAAGAGAAATAGCCAGTAGCATGCCACCTCTCCTTGAATTCAACCGCAATACTCGTGGCGCTCTAAATGCACATCAGTTTACCCTCAAGCCCATCTTCGGACGTACACTTAAATTCAGGGATTCGTTCTTCAGCCGTACAACACGTATGTGGAATGCTCTGCCAAGCTCTGTCTTTCCACATCACTATGATCCACAGACATTCAAGACACAAGCTCATATACATACCCTCTCTTCTTCTCCTTTTCCTTAACGCCAACACTGTGCCAAGCATATTGCCGACCATAATAAGGGTGCGAACCCCTTTTTGCGTGCGCGAATTAAAAAAAAAAAACCCCAAAACTCTTTCAAAAAACTTAGAAAAATTGATTTTTCTGAAGAAAAAAATCAAAACTTTGGATGCCCCTCCCACCTAAAGGGGGCGTTTCGAAAAAACAAAATGGTGATATTCAAAATCTGCTCAATCTCATGGGAGGTGTGTCCAAAAGCCCAAATCGCCAAAAACCTATACTGGAGTTTAGCCCCAATTATCCCCTAAAGCTCATTCAAAGAACTTAGAAAAATGCATTTTTCCAAAAATAAAATTGAAACTTTGGATGGGGAGTTTCCCAAAACAAGAAGGTGATTATTTGCCTTTTTCACCGAAATAAATATTTCCCGGCAAATCGAACACGAAAAGTGTGTTGTCGTTTCAATTAGTGAAAATAAAAGTAAATCTCAGAAAGTTTACAGATCTATTTACGCTCTATGGTGGATTGATTTCTTAGGAAAAACGAACAACTTGACAGCCAAAAAACCACTCTGCGCCAGATTATAAAGAAAAAACAATGATAAAGTTAACTTAAAACTTATTATTGCTATATTTCTTTCAACAAAAAAATAAAAATTACAACAACAAACACATTCGATAGACCAGAAATGGTTTAGCGTTAACCAAAAAAAAATTTTTAGTTAAGAAATATTTAACCAAATTTTTAGTTATAATTCTCACCACCAGAGTCGACTTTTAAACATTATATATGGATAAGTTGGCAAACACATGAAACAAAAATTTTACCAAAATTTGGTTAGTTTTTGCTGTTGCTTTAATCAGCCGTTAACAACAAATAATACCTAACTCATTTTGTTGAAAGCAATATAGCATATGTAGCGCTATGTATTGAGTATATATTGGTATATATTGCTATCACAAATGCTTCAGAAGTTATAGTCGTAATTTTTATTCAATATTTTAAGATTGATTATGGAATCTACAGACCATTTTCTTCTCATGATGATTATAGAAAAAAATTTAGTCAAAAACGTTCCCAAACAATAAACAATTAATTACAGCACACAACTCTAACTCAATTACGATTTACCGATACAAAAAAACCGAACAAAGCACTTTCAGTCCACCCGAAAAATATTTTTGATAAGAATTTTATACTATGATAATTTTAATCTCATGTCAATTTTCTTTGGTTTTGAAAAATAATCCAAAATCTACTCTTGCCGAGGAAACAAAATATTCTTTCTATAAACACGGAATTTCAAATGGATTGAAGTGAAGTAGGAATGCACGATATACATCGATGTAAAAAACACTCGATGTATAGCACCGATGCATCGAATTTAACCAATGTATTTTTAACGCTTGGATACATTCCGTGTATCGATATATTTCATTCGATATATCGGATGATTAAACCTAAAATAGGTTACCTAATTTTACTTTGATATTGAGCCTCTGGCAACACGCAATCATGGTTGCCGTTTTGATAGATTCCTACCAAACATGGTAGGTTTTTTCAGCTTTTGGTAGGTAGGCTTTAATTCGATTTGGTAGGTTTTTTTACAATAATAAATCCTATTAAACAAACTAAATGATCAATTTATAACCCAGTTCCCAAAGCGTTATTTTATTGAAAATTTGCACAAAAGTGAATTACCGATGACAACACATTTTGTAAAAGTGATAAAGTAAAAGTGGAAGTGATCAGGCCCCAGGGTTCCTATATATTTTTAATTTAATCCGATTTTCTTTAAATTTTGTACACATGTGTATCTTTAATGACATTATTTGTAAAAATTTGGAAGTGCTCAGGGCCGAGGGGCTACCATATAAAACATTTCATAGTTAAGCCGATTTTATTCAAACTTTGCACAACGTCCAATTAGAGAATTTACATTTTGGGTTGTTTTTATTATTTTTGTAAATAAATATTCATCATATTGTTTTTTGTTTTCAAAAACAAAATAAGTACCTACATACAACTTCGATTAATATTTATTTTTTTGCGAGTGGCAACCGTGACGCAATACAATTCAGTTGTCACTAATTCAATCTCTCCCTGTCAGGCAACAGTGACAACTGGCTAATACTTTTTATTTAGAGTTAAGTTTCATCTTATTATGAGGCTATTTGTTGCTTTGTTTGTGTGTATTTTTAATATTCCGGGTGTGACATGTATCGCGTTTCGCATGTGACGCGTGAGTAACGTCAACACTTTCGGCGACGTCAGCACTTCCTCAATTCTAAAGCACTCTATGCTTTAGTGTTTAAAGATAACCAATTATTACCAATTAGATCGAGACTTTTATGTATGATCATATAAATATATAATGTTTATTTATATCTCAGTCTGATCCCATCTGGACAGATCGAGACTGTGTTTTACTTATATCGCAGTCTGATCCCTTCTGGACAGACCGAGACTTTTGCATGCCTCTTCGTTACTAAAATTAAATAATAAAGTTAGTCTTTGTGCTGATCTAAACTCGGCGTGTTCTTATTACTTATATCTCGTGCGATGGGTAGAAGTTAGGTCACTTTCTTGTTTTTTGAGGTCCTTTTTATTTTCGCACGACCTAGAGGGCTGAAAATTTGTGAGTGTCCTTTTTAATGTTCCGCGTGTGACATGTGTGGAAAAAAATAAAATACTTTAAAATAATGAAAATCATAATTTGGCGGGTATTACCAAATAATACAATGTCAAAATAAAAGAACGGTATGGCGTATGACATGTGTCGATCTATACTTTTAGTTTGTACTTTGTACCCGAAAAACGAAAAAACTTGTTTAACAAACTGTACAAAAATAATCAAATGTGAATATTGCTACGAAATTTAGGCTTTCGAGTTCGTAAAGGATTTTGCAAATAATAATACAACACAAGTTAATTAATTTACAAATAACAACTTTAATGAACAATAATAAAATTAACACAAGTTCACAATTTATAATGGTGATTACTTTTCACAGTACACAAAAACACTTATGATACTAGTACTTCACAATAATTCTCTTAGGAGATAGCAGTATTACTTTACAAGAACTTTTACAACTTCACTAGTTAAAATCCAATTAACTAATCATCTTACTTCGGCTTAACGCCTCTATTTATACTCAATTAAAAACTAGACAGAAATATCGAGAATAGACCAGACATTACCCCCACCTTAATTCTGTTCGGCCCGAACAGATTCAGCACTCCTTCTCTTGTTGTACCTTGTCAATCTGTCAATGTGAACAACTTTCATTTTAAATCTGGGGCTTTGTTGAATCCTATATACGACATCATTAATCCTCTTAATGATCTTATAAGGTCCTTCCCAACTCTGCTGTAGTTTCGGAGATTTACCTTTTCTTCTCTTGGGATTGTAAACCCAGACCAAATCTCCTTCCTGAAATCCACCACAGTTTGCTCGCAGGTCATATCGCGTTTTCATCCGGTTGCTGGCATCCGCTATGATGCCCCTTACTGCAGCATGAACTGCGGTCATCCTCTGCCTTAGATCACTAACGTAGTTCTCTTTTGTTGTCGGCTCTACTGGTGGTGATCCAAATTTGATGTCGCATGGTAGACGAAGTTTTCTAAAAAACACAATCATTGCTGGAGAGTTTTTGGTTGTGTTGTGGACAGCGTTACGATAACCCATCAAAAACAACGGTATACAACGATCCCATTCATCTTGGTTGGCATTAACTTCTTTTCGCAGATGCTCTTCCAGCGTCCTGTTGAACATTTCGACCATTCCGTCTAGCCACCGTGCTAGCTTCCTGGTTTTTGATGGGATATGCTTCTGCCCATTTACTGAAGTATGCACACGAGTATATAGCGATTTCCATCCCTTGTTTCTAGGAGTGGACCAGCTGTGTCCATTGCAACCCGCTCAAATGGTGCTCCAACATTGTTTTGTTACATTTTTCCTCTAGTTTTTGGTTGCAGTCCTTTGCTTGCTGCGCACATGTCACACGTTCGACACCAGTCTTCCATATCCCTATGGCAATTGACCCAATAGAAGCGATTCCTAACTTTATCTAGTGTTATTAACTTTGACTCGATTCGTTGGTAGCACAATCTGTGATTTTGTGCTTTGACCATCAGCCGATTCCCATTGCCATACCAGTAGTCCATTTTCCAATCTCAATGACTGCCATTGAGCCCAGTAACTTTTTACTGTAGGACTTGCTGTTGCAACCTCGTGCCACTCCGGTCTTTCACCTTGCTCCATCCATTGAAATATTGGAGCAATCGAGTCATCGCGCACTTGTTCCTCCCTTAGCTGCTCTTTTGTCCAGCGATCTTCGACTTGTAGTCTTATTTGTGAAACTACTTCAGAGCACTTCTTGTTTTCTTGCCTTGTACAGTGTTTGCATTGGGGTGCACAAGGTCTTCTGGATAACCCGTCGGCATTATTGTGCAGCATTCCTTTTCGATGCTCTGTTCTGAATGAATATGCCTGGAGTCGTTCGATCCATCTGGCCACTTGACCTTCTGGTTCCCTGAACTGCATTAACCACATAAGTGCTGCATGGTCGGTTCGAAGAAGAAATTCTTGCCCATATAGGTACTTGTGGAAGTGTTTGACGCTATCGACAACAGCTAGCAATTCCCTTCGCGTCACGCAGTAGTTCTTCTCGGGCTTAGAAAGCGAACGGATGTAGTACGCTATTACACGCTCCTTTCCTTCTTGATTTTGCGATAGAACCGCTCCTATTCCCGCATTGCTGGCATCAGTGTCCAGAATGAAGAGTTCTCCTGCCTGTGGATACGCCAGAATTGGAGAACTGCACAGCTTTCCCTTAAGCAACTCAAATAATTTTTGGTTCTCATTCGACCATTGGAACTTTTGGTTCTTCTCAGTAAGGCGATGAAGGCTTCGTGCAACATCTGCGAAGTTAGGCACAAACCGTCGATAGTAGGAGCATAGCCCCAAAAAACTTCGCGGCTCATGTGAATTCTTTGGTACCGGCCATTCATTAACAGCTTCCAACTTCCTGGGATCCGTGCGTAATCCTTGACTGGACACAATGTGGCCCAAATAATTCACTTCGTTTTTGAAAAGGCTATATTTCGGCGGACTTATCTTCAATCCTGCAGCTTTAATGGTTTCCAGAACTTGCCGAAGATTATTCACGTGCTCATTAAATGTACGACCAAAAACAATGAGGTCATCCAAATAGACTAGACATGTCTTCCAGCTAAGGCCTCGCAAAACATGTTTCATCAACCGCTCGAACGTAGCAGGAGCGTTGCATAAACCAAACGGCATTACAGAAAATTGATACAAGCCGTTTCCCGCAGTAAATGCTGTCTTCTCCTTATCGTTGTCATGAATTGCTACCTGCCAGTATCAGCTTTTCAGATTCAATGTACTGAAGATTCTGGCTCCCGATAAGGTGTCCAACGTGTCGTCTATACGTGGTAATGGATAACTATCCTTTTTGGTGACATCGTTCAGTTTCCGATAGTCCACACAAAATCTCGTTGGCTAACGTTCATTATTATCACTGGTATCTTGTGCTGGAGTTTCACTAAAGTTCTTCCGCATATCACTCCGTTCTTGTTGAAATTGGTTGGCTCCACTATTCCTATTGTACTGTCCCCAAGATCACCGTTCACCTTGCCATAGATGATTTTCTCGCACATCGGTGGAATCTCTTTTTCTTTAGTAATGACTCTTAGCCCGCCAATCTGGTTGTCGTTTATTTGCAGGGGTACTTCCATATTACACCATTTTAACACGTGGTTCTTCAAATCAAGGGACATCTCGTGCTCTGCCATGAAATCCAAGCCCAATATGCATTTATCTGTAATGCTGGCAACAATGAACCGACGAGAAAAACGTATTCCTCCAAACATGACACTACTGGAGCACTCTCCTTTAATTGCTGCAACTTCACCTGTTGCTGTCCTCAAATTATAACGAAATACTTTTCCACTTGACCTTTGGACACCACTTTGGGACTTACAACTGATCTGGAAGCTACTGTATCCAAGGTAAACGTACATGGTTTTCCTTCTAACTCACCACTAACAACCAAGCTGTTGCAGTCCTTTCCAAGTTTGGCAATGTTCACCGTGACCTTGGGGCTGTCTCCCCTCTTCACCAGCTTACGCCCCGTAAAGCTGGTGTAACTTAGTTTTCCTGGTCTGCAGCAACGAGGTAAGCTGGCTGCTGCACCTCATTTATCTGTGATGCGCTAGCTGCCGCAAGTTTTGAGGCCTCTTGACACGATTCACTGGCTGTACTGTAGTTTGAACTGGTCTTGGTTCCTTGCAGTCACGGATGAAATGTCCAGGCTTCTGACATCTAAAGCATTTTGGACGGAAACTAAATGGTATCCGTTGTTCTTAGGGCTTCCAGTTTTTGATTTTCGGATTTCCTCTTTAACTATTGCCTTTATTTGTGTGATGTCCTCCGTTTCCAGCTTACGCAATCTAACTAAATCAGTGGACAGTCGTCGTTCGTTCTCCTCACTGTTGTTTCTTCATCTGGAGCTGTATTTTGCTTAGCTCCTGTGTCTGAGACTGTCCATGACGCAAGTCCAACTCTTTCAAGATTCTTCCAGAACTCAACTCAGCATTTGGAATCATTTGTAAAACATCAGCCGCCTTGCTCCTCAACGCCAGGATTAGAGAATTTAGCTGTTCCTCAGCGCCCCAACCATTATGTTGTACCACAGCTGCAAACTGGACTTTGAAATTTTCAAAAGCTGTGTCGCCATCAAACGCAGGTGGCTTTAAAATTCCTTTCTGGTTACTAGAAGATTCTGGAATTACTCTGGTATTGCTTTGTTGAGTATTCTCTCTGACGAACAGGGTACGATTGTCCAATCGGGTCTCAAACTCTTTAATTTTTCCTTCAAGACCACTCATTTCTTCATAAATTCCATTAATCTCACCTTTAAGCTATGTTTGTATTCTAGTCATTTCACCTCTTAACTTTTCTTGGATTACATCCAGCTTTTGATTTTGCTGATCAAATTTTGAGTTTAATTCCTGTTTCAGTTCTTGGCTTTGACGCTGCGATTGTTGATTTTACCTATCCAATTTTTTCTTCAGATTTTGGCCTTGCTGTTCCAACTTATCACTTATTTGAAAATTCAAATCTTTCTTCAGACCTTGACTTTGCTGTTCCAACTTCTCGTTTAATTTGGAACTCAATTCTAGATTCATCTGTTTATGCTCCTGACTTTGTCGCTGCATTTGTTGCATTAACGCATTAAGCATCGCCTCCATGTTGGTTGCTTCCTTATCTTCGCTCCACTAACTCCGTCTCAATTGAAAACGGTTCACACGCCTGCTGTTTTTCTGCTTTAACAACTTGTTGCAATCGAAGAAATTACTCTTGCTTATTTCCGGCGGTGCTTAGACCTCGCCTCCCAACCTCTTCTTTAAGCTCCTGGGAACTATACGATTTAATGTTCACTGCACTCTCCATTTTGTTATTTACTGTTATCAGTTTGTATAATCACCGATTAATTTATTTATTGTTCAACGATTTTTAAAATCTTTCTATCTCTCAATTTGCAAAAATTTATTGTCTCTCAATTTACACGATTTGCAAAATTTTAATGTCTTCCGATTTGCAAAATCCCACTTCTGACACCAATTGTTACGAAATTTAGGCTTTCGAGTTCGTAAAGGATTTTGCAAATAATAATACAACACAAGTTAATTAATTTACAAATAACAACTTTAATGAACAATAATAAAATTAACACAAGTTCACAATTTATAATGGTGATTACTTTTCACAGTACACAAAAACACTTATGATACTAGTACTTCACAATAATTCTCTTAGGAGATAGCAGTATTACTTTACAAGAACTTTTACAACTTCACTGGTTAAAATCCAATTAACTAATCATCTTACTTCGGCTTAACGCCTCTATTTATACTC
Source organism: Nephrocerus scutellatus (assembly GCA_947095585.1). Taxonomy (NCBI): domain Eukaryota; kingdom Metazoa; phylum Arthropoda; class Insecta; order Diptera; family Pipunculidae; genus Nephrocerus; species Nephrocerus scutellatus. Next base: position 64,325,281 of record OX352762.1, read on the forward strand.
AATTTAAAACTAGACAGAAATATCGCGAATAGACCAGAAAATTGTACCCTTATTCCCTTATTTACAACTAACGATACTTATATGTAATGAGTCATCTTCTAAAAATAGACTACATGTTTAATCATGTTCTCTTACAAAAACCGGGCAAACCGCACAAACCGGTTTGACTACTTGTTTGACCAGTACACAATGATTCAAACTTTCAGGCGGTTATATTTCAAATTTCAAATAATTTAATACTGTTAGAGCCTAAAAGTAAGTGCTTATTTTTAGTATGCCGTATTTACATTGCGATTTATTTAAGGATTTTAATTCCATTATATGCGCTTCTAAATACTTTTCGTAACATTACCCCCACCTTAATTATGTTCGTCCCGAACAGATTCAGCACTTCTTCTCTTGTTGTACCTTGTCAATCTGTCAATGTGAACAACTTTCATTTTAAATCTGGGGCTTTGTTTAATCCGATATACGACATCATTAATCCTCTTAATGATCTTATAAGGTCCTTCCCAACTCTGCTGTAGTTTCGGAGATTTACCTTTTCTTCTCTTGGGATTGTAAACCCAGACCAAATCTCCTTCCTGAAATCCACCACAGTTTGCTCGCAGGTCATATCGCGTTTTCATCCGGTTGCTGGCATCCGCTATGATGCCCCTTACTGCAGCATGAACTGCGGTCATCCTCTGCCTTAGATCACTAACGTAGTTCTCTTTTGTTGTCGGCTCTACTGGTGGTGATCCAAATTTGATGTCGCATGGTAGACGAAGTTCTCTAACAAACACAATCATTGCTGGAGAGTTTTTGGTTGTGTTGTGGACAGCGTTACGGTAACCCATCATAAACAACGGTATACAACGATCCCATTCTTCTTTTCGCAGATGCTCTTCCAGCGTCCTGTTGAACATTTCGACCATTCCGTCTAGCCACCGTGCTAGCTTCCTGGTTTTTGATGGGATATGCTTCTGCCCATTTACTGAAGTATGCACACGAGTATATAGCGATTTCCATCTCTTGTTTCTAAGAGTGGACCATGCGTCATTTATAATGACACTCCACTTGTCAACTCTAAAGACAAAGCCAATCTGTTTGCTGCACATTTTGCAGCTAGCTCCACGCTTCCAGATTGTGCATTGATGCCGCCTGCACCACCGAGTATTGAACACTCTATGGGACAGATCTTCATTCGTAATCGTGCAGTTGCTAGTTTTAAACGATCTCAACATTCACAAATCCGCTGGGCCAGATGGTATTTCCCCATTAGTTCTGAAGAGGTGTTCTTCCAAGCTGGCATTACCATTGCGTAAGCTTTTCCATCTATCCTATTCTTCTGGACTCTTCCCGAGAAGTTGGAAAACAGCCTTTGTCCAGCCCATACCCAAAAAAGGCGAGCCGTCGTCTCCTTCTTCGTACCAGCACTTACATCCATTCTATCCAAGGTCATGGAAACGCTTATAAACTTTCAGCTCATGAAATATCTTAAAACCAATAAAATCCTTAGTGACCGGCAGTACGGATTTCGTGGGAAACCTTCCACTGGTGATTTGATGGTATATCTCACAGAACAGTGGAACCGGTCTTTGCATCAATTTGGTAAAAGCAAAGCTGTTGCACTCGATATTTCTAAGGCATTTGAAAGAGTTTGGTATCAAGCTCTTTTGTCAAAAATGCGTGCCTTTGGTGTCGATGATAAACTGCTTCATTCGATTAGAAGCTATCTTTTGGACCGCTCAATTCAAATTGTTTTGGACGGATTCAAGTCTAAAATACACCACATAAATGCTGGCGTTCCCCAGGGCTCTGTTCTGTCCCCGACACTCTTTCTCATTTTTATTAATGATCTCTTATCTGTGACTTCTAATCCAATTCACTCCTTCGCTGACGACAGCACTCTCAGCTTCTCATATAAGTTTGAGGAACGTCCCTCCACATCTCATGTGGAACTCAAACAACTTCGTATGCTAAGCACGTTAAACTCTGACCTAGACAGCATACAAAAATGGGGAGAAAACAATCGAGTAGAATTTAACGCTTCCAAAATCCAACGTCCAAACGAATCCCAAATCCCATATCATTATCCATGAATGGCACTTGCATCGAGGAAACTGAAAATCTCGCAATTCTCGGTATGTGCGTCAACGACAAGCTTCGTTGGAATGACCACATATTTACAGTCGCCAAAAAAGCTGCGAAATGTTTAGGTTTTCTAACCCGGTGCAAGAAATTTTTCACTCCCTCTGACCTGGCTACCATCTAAAAGGCCTTTATTCGCCCTAAACTTGAGTGCAATTGTCATATCTGGTCTGGTGCGCCTAAAACCACCTTGCATCAACTAGATAGAATACAAAACCGTGCGATAAAACTTATCGGTGACGCAAACATTGCGAAATCAATTGATTCGCTTGAACACCACAGGAACGTCTCCTGCTTGTCACTGTTTTATCGCTTCTTCCACGTTCCACCAGCGGTGCTCAAGAGAAATAGCCAGTAGCATGCCACCTCTCCTTGAATTCAACCGCAATACTCGTGGCGCTCTAAATGCACATCAGTTTACCCTCAAGCCCATCTTCGGACGTACACTTAAATTCAGGGATTCGTTCTTCAGCCGTACAACACGTATGTGGAATGCTCTGCCAAGCTCTGTCTTTCCACATCACTATGATCCACAGACATTCAAGACACAAGCTCATATACATACCCTCTCTTCTTCTCCTTTTCCTTAACGCCAACACTGTGCCAAGCATATTGCCGACCATAATAAGGGTGCGAACCCCTTTTTGCGTGCGCGAATTAAAAAAAAAAACCCCAAAACTCTTTCAAAAAACTTAGAAAAATTGATTTTTCTGAAGAAAAAAATCAAAACTTTGGATGCCCCTCCCACCTAAAGGGGGCGTTTCGAAAAAACAAAATGGTGATATTCAAAATCTGCTCAATCTCATGGGAGGTGTGTCCAAAAGCCCAAATCGCCAAAAACCTATACTGGAGTTTAGCCCCAATTATCCCCTAAAGCTCATTCAAAGAACTTAGAAAAATGCATTTTTCCAAAAATAAAATTGAAACTTTGGATGGGGAGTTTCCCAAAACAAGAAGGTGATTATTTGCCTTTTTCACCGAAATAAATATTTCCCGGCAAATCGAACACGAAAAGTGTGTTGTCGTTGTAATTAGTGAAAATAAAAGTAAATCTCAGAAAGTTTACAGATCTATTTACGCTCTATGGTGGATTGATTTCTTAGGAAAAACGAACAACTTGACAGCCAAAAAACCACTCTGCGCCAGATTATAAAGAAAAAACAATGATAAAGTTAACTTAAAACTTATTATTGCTATATTTCTTTCAACAAAAAAATAAAAATTACAACAACAAACACATTCGATAGACCAGAAATGGTTTAGCGTTAACCAAAAAAAAATTTTTAGTTAAGAAATATTTAACCAAATTTTTAGTTATAATTCTCACCACCAGAGTCGACTTTTAAACATTATATATGGATAAGTTGGCAAACACATGAAACAAAAATTTTACCAAAATTTGGTTAGTTTTTGCTGTTGCTTTAATCAGCCGTTAACAACAAATAATACCTAACTCATTTTGTTGAAAGCAATATAGCATATGTAGCGCTATGTATTGAGTATATATTGGTATATATTGCTATCACAAATGCTTCAGAAGTTATAGTCGTAATTTTTATTCAATATTTTAAGATTGATTATGGAATCTACAGACCATTTTCTTCTCATGATGATTATAGAAAAAAATTTAGTCAAAAACGTTCCCAAACAATAAACAATTAATTACAGCACACAACTCTAACTCAATTACGATTTACCGATACAAACAAACCGAACAAAGCACTTTCAGTCCACCCGAAAAATATTTTTGATAAGAATTTTATACTATGATAATTTTAATCTCATGTCAATTTTCTTTGGTTTTGAAAAATAATCCAAAATCTACTCTTGCCGAGGAAACAAAATATTCTTTCTATAAACACGGAATTTCAAATGGATTGAAGTGAAGTAGGAATGCACGATATACATCGATGTAAAAAACACTCGATGTATAGCACCGATGCATCGAATTTAACCAATGTATTTTTAACGCTTGGATACATTCCGTGTATCGATATATTTCATTCGATATATCGGATGACTAAACCTAAAATAGGTTACCTAATTTTACTTTGATATTGAGCCTCTGGCAACACGCAATCATGGTTGCCGTTTTGATAGATTCCTACCAAACATGGTAGGTTTTTTCAGCTTTTGGTAGGTAGGCTTTAATTCGATTTGGTAGGTTTTTTTACAATAATAAATCCTATTAAACAAACTAAATGATCAATTTATAACCCAGTTCCCAAAGCATTATTTTATTGAAAATTTGCACAAAAGTGAATTACCGATGACAACACATTTTGTAAAAGTGATAAAGTAAAAGTGGAAGTGATCAGGCCCCAGGGTTCCTATATATTTTTAATTTAATCCGATTTTCTTTAAATTTTGTACACATGTGTATCTTTAATGACATTATTTGTAAAAATTTGGAAGTGCTCAGGGCCGAGGGGCTACCATATAAAACATTTCACAGTTAAGCCGATTTTATTCAAACTTTGCACAACGTCCAATTAGAGAATTTACATTTTGGGTTGTTTTTATTATTTTTGTAAATAAATATTCATCATATTGTTTTTTGTTTTCAAAAACAAAATAAGTACCTACATACAACTTCGATTAATATTTATTTTTTTGCGAGTGGCAACCGTGACGCAATACAATTCAGTTGTCACTAATTCAATCTCTCCCTGTCAGGCAACAGTGACAACTGGCTAATACTTTTTATTTAGAGTTAAGTTTCATCTTATTATGAGGCTATTTGTTGCTTTGTTTGTGTGTATTTTTAATATTCCGGGTGTGACATGTATCGCGTTTCGCATGTGACGCGTGAGTAACGTCAACACTTTCGGCGACGTCAGCACTTCCTAAATTCTAAAGCACTCTATGCTTTAGTGTTTAAAGATAACCAATTATTACCAATTAGATCGAGACTTTTATGTATGATCATATAAATATATAATGTTTATTTATATCTCAGTCTGATCCCATCTGGACAGATCGAGACTGTGTTTTACTTATATCGCAGTCTGATCCCTTCTGGACAGACCGAGACTTTTGCATGCCTCTTCGTTACTAAAATTAAATAATAAAGTTAGTCTTTGTGCTGATCTAAACTCGGCGTGTTCTTATTACTTATATCTCGTGCGGTGGGTAGAAGTTAGGTCACTTTCTTGTTTTTTGAGGTCCTTTTTATTTTCGCACGACCTAGAGGGCTGAAAATTTGTGAGTGTCCTTTTTAATGTTCCGCGTGTGACATGTGTGGAAAAAAATAAAATACTTTAAAATAATGAAAATCATAATTTGGCGGGTATTACCAAATAATACAATGTCAAAATAAAAGAACGGTATGGCGTATGACATGTGTCGATCTATACTTTTAGTTTGTACTTTGTACCCGAAAAACGAAAAAACTTGTTTAACAAACTGTACAAAAATAATCAAATGTGAATATTGCTACGAAATTTAGGCTTTCGAGTTCGTAAAGGATTTTGCAAATAATAATACAACACAAGTTAATTAATTTACAAATAACAACTTTAATGAACAATAATAAAATTAACACAAGTTCACAATTTATAATGGTGATTACTTTTCACAGTACACAAAAACACTTATGATACTAGTACTTCACAATAATTCTCTTAGGAGATAGCAGTATTACTTTACAAGAACTTTTACAACTTCATTAGTTAAAATCCAATTAACTAATCATCTTACTTCGGCTTAACGCCTCTATTTATACTCAATTAAAAACTAGACAGAAATATCGAGAATAGACCAGACATTACCCCCACCTTAATTCTGTTCGGCCCGAACAGATTCAGCACTCCTTCTCTTGTTGTACCTTGTCAATCTGTCAATGTGAACAACTTTCATTTTAAATCTGGGGCTTTGTTGAATCCTATATACGACATCATTAATCCTCTTAATGATCTTATAAGGTCCTTCCCAACTCTGCTGTAGTTTCGGAGATTTACCTTTTCTTCTCTTGGGATTGTAAACCCAGACCAAATCTCCTTCCTGAAATCCACCACAGTTTGCTCGCAGGTCATATCGCGTTTTCATCCGGTTGCTGGCATCCGCTATGATGCCCCTTACTGCAGCATGAACTGCGGTCATCCTCTGCCTTAGATCACTAACGTAGTTCTCTTTTGTTGTCGGCTCTACTGGTGGTGATCCAAATTTGATGTCGCATGGTAGACGAAGTTTTCTAAAAAACACAATCATTGCTGGAGAGTTTTTAGTTGTGTTGTGGACAGCGTTACGATAACCCATCAAAAACAACGGTATACAACGATCCCATTCATCTTGGTTGGCATTAACTTCTTTTCGCAGATGCTCTTCCAGCGTCCTGTTGAACATTTCGACCATTCCGTCTAGCCACCGTGCTAGCTTCCTGGTTTTTGATGGGATATGCTTCTGCCCATTTACTGAAGTATGCACACGAGTATATAGCGATTTCCATCCCTTGTTTCTAGGAGTGGACCAGCTGTGTCCATTGCAACCCGCTCAAATGGTGCTCCAACATTGTTTTGTTACATTTTTCCTCTAGTTTTTGGTTGCAGTCCTTTGCTTGCTGCGCACATGTCACACGTTCGACACCAGTCTTCCATATCCCTATGGCAATTGACCCAATAGAAGCGATTCCTAACTTTATCTAGTGTTATTAACTTTGACTCGATTCGTTGGTAGCACAATCTGTGATTTTGTGCTTTGACCATCAGCCGATTCCCATTGCCATACCAGTAGTCCATTTTCCAATCTCAATGACTGCCATTGAGCCCAGTAACTTTTTACTGTAGGACTTGCTGTTGCAACCTCGTGCCACTCCGGTCTTTCACCTTGCTCCATCCATTGAAATATTGGAGCAATCGAGTCATCGCGCACTTGTTCCTCCCTTAGCTGCTCTTTTGTCCAGCGATCTTCGACTTGTAGTCTTATTTGTGCAACTACTTCAGAGCACTTCTTGTTTTCTTGCCTTGTACAGTGTTTGCATTGGGGTGCACAAGGTCTTCTGGATAACCCGTCGGCATTATTGTGCAGCATTCCTTTTCGATGCTCTGTTCTGAATGAATATGCCTGGAGTCGTTCGATCCATCTGGCCACTTGACCTTCTGGTTCCCTGAACTGCATTAACCACATAAGTGCTGCATGGTCGGTTCGAAGAAGAAATTCTTGCCCATATAGGTACTTGTGGAAGTGTTTGACGCTATCGACAACAGCTAGCAATTCCCTTCGCGTCACGCAGTAGTTCTTCTCGGGCTTAGAAAGCGAACGGATGTAGTACGCTATTACACGCTCCTTTCCTTCTTGATTTTGCGATAGAACCGCTCCTATTCCCGCATTGCTGGCATCAGTGTCCAGAATGAAGAGTTCTCCTGCCTGTGGATACGCCAGAATTGGAGAACTGCACAGCTTTCCCTTAAGCAACTCAAATAATTTTTGGTTCTCATTCGACCATTGGAACTTTTGGTTCTTCTCAGTAAGGCGATGAAGGCTTCGTGCAACATCTGCGAAGTTAGGCACAAACCGTCGATAGTAGGAGCATAGCCCCAGAAAACTTCGCGGCTCATGTGAATTCTTTGGTACCGGCCATTCATTAACAGCTTCCAACTTCCTGGGATCCGTGCGTAATCCTTGACTGGACACAATGTGGCCCAAATAATTCACTTCGTTTTTGAAAAGGCTATATTTCGGCGGACTTATCTTCAATCCTGCAGCTTTAATGGTTTCCAGAACTTGCCGAAGATTATTCACGTGCTCATTAAATGTACGACCAAAAACAATGAGGTCATCCAAATAGACTAGACATGTCTTCCAGCTAAGGCCTCGCAAAACATGTTTCATCAACCGCTCGAACGTAGCAGGAGCGTTGCATAAACCAAACGGCATTACAGAAAATTGATACAAGCCGTTTCCCGCAGTAAATGCTGTCTTCTCCTTATCGTTGTCATGAATTGCTACCTGCCAGTATCAGCTTTTCAGATTCAATGTACTGAAGATTCTGGCTCCCGATAAGGTGTCCAACGTGTCGTCTATACGTGGTAATGGATAACTATCCTTTTTGGTGACATCGTTCAGTTTCCGATAGTCCACACAAAATCTCGTTGGCTAACGTTCATTATTCTCACTGGTATCTTGTGCTGGAGTTTCACTAAAGTTCTTCCGCATATCACTCCGTTCTTGTTGAAATTGGTTGGCTCCACTATTCCTACTGTACTGTCCCCAAGATCACCGTTCACCTTGCCATAGATGATTTTCTCGCACATCGGTGGAATCTCTTTTTCTTTAGTAATGACTCTTAGCCCGCCAATCTGGTTGTCGTTTATTTGCAGGGGTGCTTCCACATTACACCATTTTAACACGTGGTTCTTCAAATCAAGGGACATCTCGTGCTCTGCCATGAAATCCAAGCCCAATATGCATTTATCTGTAATGCTGGCAACAATGAACCGACGAGAAAACCGTATTCCTCCAAACATGACACTACTGGAGCACTCTCCTTTAATTGCTGCAACTTCACCTGTTGCTGTCCTCAAATTATAACGAAATACTTTTCCACTTGACCTTTGGACACCACTTTGGGACTTACAACTGATCTGGAAGCTACTGTATCCAAGGTAAACGTACATGGTTTTCCTTCTAACTCACCACTAACAACCAAGCTGTTGCAGTCCTTTCCAAGTTTGGCAATGTTCACCGTGACCTTGGGGCTGTCTCCCCTCTTCACCAGCTTACGCCCCGTAAAGCTGGTGTAACTTAGTTTTCCTGGTCTGCAGCAACGAGTTAAGCTGGCTGCTGCACCTCATTTATCTGTGATGCGCTAGCTGCTGCAAGTTTTGAGGCCTCTTGACACGATTCACTGGCTGTACTGTAGTTTGAACTGGTCTTGGTTCCTTGCAGTCACGGATGAAATGTCCAGGCTTCTGACATCTAAAGCATTTTGGACGGAAACTAAATGGTATCCGTTGTTCTTAGGGCTTCCAGTTTTTGATTTTCGGATTTCCTCTTTAACTATTGCCTTTATTTGTGTGATGTCCTCCGTTTCCAGCTTACGCAATCTAACTAAATCAGTGGACAGTCGTCGTTCGTTCTCCTCACTGTTGTTTCTTCATCTAGAGCTGTATTTTGCTTAGCTCCTGTGTCTGAGACTGTCCATGACGCAAGTCCAACTCTTTCAAGATTCTTCCAGAACTCAACTCAGCATTTGGAATCATTTGTAAAACATCAGCCGCCTTGCTCCTCAACGCCAGGATTAGAGAATTTAGCTGTTCCTCAGCGCCCCAACCATTATGTTGTACCACAGCTGCAAACTGGACTTTGAAATTTTCAAAAGCTGTGTCGCCATCAAACGCAGGTGGCTTTAAAATTCCTTTCTGGTTACTAGAAGATTCTGGAATTACTCTGGTATTGCTTTGTTGAGTATTCTCTCTGACGAACAGGGTACGATTGTCCAATCGGGTCTCAAACTCTTTAATTTTTCCTTCAAGACCACTCATTTCTTCATAAATTCCATTAATCTCACCTTTAAGCTATGTTTGTATTCTAGTCATTTCACCTCTTAACTTTTCTTGGATTACATCCAGCTTTTGATTTTGCTGATCAAATTTTGAGTTTAATTCCTGTTTCAGTTCTTGGCTTTGACGCTGCGATTGTTGATTTTACCTATCCAATTTTTTCTTCAGATTTTGGCCTTGCTGTTCCAACTTATCACTTATTTGAAAATTCAAATCTTTCTTCAGACCTTGACTTTGCTGTTCCAACTTCTCGTTTAATTTGGAACTCAATTCTAGATTCATCTGTTTATGCTCCTGACTTTGTCGCTGCATTTGTTGCATTAACGCATTAAGCATCGCCTCCATGTTGGTTGCTTCCTTATCTTCGCTCCACTAACTCCGTCTCAATTGAAAACGGTTCACACGCCTGCTGTTTTTCTGCTTTAACAACTTGTTGCAATCGAAGAAATTACTCTTGCTTATTTCCGGCGGTGCTTAGACCTCGCCTCCCAACCTCTTCTTTAAGCTCCTGGGAACTATACGATTTAATGTTCACTGCACTCTCCATTTTGTTATTTACTGTTATCAGTTTGTATAATCACCGATTAATTTATTTATTGTTCAACGATGTTTAAAATCTTTCTATCTCTCAATTTGCAAAAATTTATTGTCTCTCAATTTACACGATTTGCAAAATTTTAATGTCTTCCGATTTGCAAAATCCCACTTCTGACACCAATTTAGGCTTTCGAGTTCGTAAAGGATTTTGCAAATAATAATACAACACAAGTTAATTAATTTACAAATAACAACTTTAATGAACAATAATAAAATTAACACAAGTTCACAATTTATAATGGTGATTACTTTTCACAGTACACAAAAACACTTATGATACTAGTACTTCACAATAATTCTCTTAGGAGATAGCAGTATTACTTTACAAGAACTTTTACAACTTCACTGGTTAAAATCCAATTAACTAATCATCTTACTTCGGCTTAACGCCTCTATTTATACTCAATTTAAAACTAGACAGAAATATCGCGAATAGACCAGAAAATTGTACCCTTATTCCCTTATTTACAACTAACGATACTTATATGTAATGAGTCATCTTCTAAAAATAGACTACATGTTTAATCATGTTCTCTTACAAAAAACGGGCAAACCGCACAAACCGGTTTGACTACTTGTTTGACCAGTACACAATGATTCAAACTTGCAGGCGGTTATATTTCAAATTTCAAATAATTTAATACTGTTAGAGCCTAAAAGTAAGTGCTTATTTTTAGTATGCCGTATTTACATTGCGATTTATTTAAGGATTTTAATTCCATTATATGCGCTTCTAAATACTTTTCGTAACATTACCCCCACCTTAATTATGTTCGTCCCGAACAGATTCAGCACTTCTTCTCTTGTTGTACCTTGTCAATCTGTCAATGTGAACAACTTTCATTTTAAATCTGGGGCTTTGTTTAATCCGATATACGACATCATTACTCCTCTTAATGATCTTATAAGGTCCTTCCCAACTCTGCTGTAGTTTCGGAGATTTACCTTTTCTTCTCTTGGGATTGTAAACCCAGACCAAATCTCCTTCCTGAAATCCACCACAGTTTGCTCGCAGGTCATATCGCGTTTTCATCCGGTTGCTGGCATCCGCTATGATGCCCCTTACTGCAGCATGAACTGCGGTCATCCTCTGCCTTAGATCACTAACGTAGTTCTCTTTTGTTGTCGGCTCTACTGGTGGTGATCCAAATTTGATGTCGCATGGTAGACGAAGTTCTCTAACAAACACAATCATTGCTGGAGAGTTTTTGGTTGTGTTGTGGACAGCGTTACGATAACCCATCATAAACAACGGTATACAACGATCCCATTCTTCTTTTCGCAGATGCTCTTCCAGCGTCCTGTTGAACATTTCGACCATTCCGTCTAGCCACCGTGCTAGCTTCCTGGTTTTTGATGGGATATGCTTCTGCCCATTTACTGAAGTATGCACACGAGTATATAGCGATTTCCATCTCTTGTTTCTAAGAGTGGACCATGCGTCATTTATAATGACACTCCACTTGTCAACTCTAAAGACAAAGCCAATCTGTTTGCTGCACATTTTGCAGCTAGCTCCACGCTTCCAGATTGTGCATTGATGCCGCCTGCACCACCGAGTATTGAACACTCTATGGGACAGATCTTCATTCGTAATCGTGCAGTTGCTAGTTTTAAACGATCTCAACATTCACAAATCCGCTGGGCCAGATGGTATTTCCCCATTAGTTCTGAAGAGGTGTTCTTCCAAGCTGGCATTACCATTGCGTAAGCTTTTCCATCTATCCTATTCTTCTGGACTCTTCCCGAGAAGTTGGAAAACAGCCTTTGTCCAGCCCATACCCAAAAAAGGCGAGCCGTCGTCTCCTTCTTCGTACCAGCACTTACATCCATTCTATCCAAGGTCATGGAAACGCTTATAAACTTTCAGCTCATGAAATATCTTAAAACCAATAAAATCCTTAGTGACCGGCAGTACGGATTTCGTGGGAAACCTTCCACTGGTGATTTGATGGTATATCTCACAGAACAGTGGAACCGGTCTTTGCATCAATTTGGTAAAAGCAAAGCTGTTGCACTCGATATTTCTAAGGCATTTGAAAGAGTTTGGTATCAAGCTCTTTTGTCAAAAATGCGTGGCTTTGGTGTCGATGATAAACTGCTTCATTCGATTAGAAGCTATCTTTTGGACCGCTCAATTCAAATTGTTTTGGACGGATTCAAGTCTAAAATACACCACATAAATGCTGGCGTTCCCCAGGGCTCTGTTCTGTCCCCGACACTCTTTCTCATTTTTATTAATGATCTCTTATCTGTGACTTCTAATCCAATTCACTCCTTCGCTGACGACAGCACTCTCAGCTTCTCATATAAGTTTGAGGAACGTCCCTCCACATCTCATGTGGAACTCAAACAACTTCGTATGCTAAGCACGTTAAACTCTGACCTAGACAGCATACAAAAATGGGGAGAAAACAATCGAGTAGAATTTAACGCTTCCAAAATCCAACGTCCAAACGAATCCCAAATCCCATATCATTATCCATGAATGGCACTTGCATCGAGGAAACTGAAAATCTCGCAATTCTCGGTATGTGCGTCAACGACAAGCTTCGTTGGAATGACCACATATTTACAGTCGCCAAAAAAGCTGCGAAATGTTTAGGTTTTCTAACCCGGTGCAAGAAATTTTTCCATCCCTCTGACCTGGCTACCATCTAAAAGGCCTTTATTCGCCCTAAACTTGAGTGCAATTGTCATATCTGGTCTGGTGCGCCTAAAACCACCTTGCATCAACTAGATAGAATACAAAACCGTGCGATAAAACTTATCGGTGACGCAAACATTGCGAAATCAATTGATTCGCTTGAACACCACAGGAACGTCTCCTGCTTGTCACTGTTTTATCGCTTCTTCCACGTTCCACCAGCGGTGCTCAAGAGAAATAGCCAGTAGCATGCCACCTCTCCTTGAATTCAACCGCAATACTCGTGGCGCTCTAAATGCACATCAGTTTACCCTCAAGCCCATCTTCGGACGTACACTTAAATTCAGGGATTCGTTCTTCAGCCGTACAACACGTATGTGGAATGCTCTGCCAAGCTCTGTCTTTCCACATCACTATGATCCACAGACATTCAAGACACAAGCTCATATACATACCCTCTCTTCTTCTCCTTTTCCTTAACGCCAACACTGTGCCAAGCATATTGCCGACCATAATAAGGGTGCGAACCCCTTTTTGCGTGCGCGAATTAAAAAAAAAAACCCCAAAACTCTTTCAAAAAACTTAGAAAAATTGATTTTTCTGAAGAAAAAAATCAAAACTTTGGATGCCCCTCCCACCTAAAGGGGGCGTTTCGAAAAAACAAAATGGTGATATTCAAAATCTGCTCAATCTCATGGGAGGTGTGTCCAAAAGCCCAAATCGCCAAAAACCTATACTGGAGTTTAGCCCCAATTATCCCCTAAAGCTCATTCAAAGAACTTAGAAAAATGCATTTTTCCAAAAATAAAATTGAAACTTTGGATGGGGAGTTTCCCAAAACAAGAAGGTGATTATTTGCCTTTTTCACCGAAATAAATATTTCCCGGCAAATCGAACACGAAAAGTGTGTTGTCGTTGTAATTAGTGAAAATAAAAGTAAATCTCAGAAAGTTTACAGATCTATTTACGCTCTATGGTGGATTGATTTCTTAGGAAAAACGAACAACTTGACAGCCAAAAAACCACTCTGCGCCAGATTATAAAGAAAAAACAATGATAAAGTTAACTTAAAACTTATTATTGCTATATTTCTTTCAACAAAAAAATAAAAATTACAACAACAAACACATTCGATAGACCAGAAATGGTTTAGCGTTAACCAAAAAAAAATTTTTAGTTAAGAAATATTTAACCAAATTTTTAGTTATAATTCTCACCACCAGAGTCGACTTTTAAACATTATATATGGATAAGTTGGCAAACACATGAAACAAAAATTTTACCAAAATTTGGTTAGTTTTTGCTGTTGCTTTAATCAGCCGTTAACAACAAATAATACCTAACTCATTTTGTTGAAAGCAATATAGCATATGTAGCGCTATGTATTGAGTATATATTGGTATATATTGCTATCACAAATGCTTCAGAAGTTATAGTCGTAATTTTTATTCAATATTTTAAGATTGATTATGGAATCTACAGACCATTTTCTTCTCATGATGATTATAGAAAAAAATTTAGTCAAAAACGTTCCCAAACAATAAACAATTAATTACAGCACACAACTCTAACTCAATTACGATTTACCGATACAAAAAAACCGAACAAAGCACTTTCAGTCCACCCGAAAAATATTTTTGATAAGAATTTTATACTATGATAATTTTAATCTCATGTCAATTTTCTTTGGTTTTGAAAAATAATCCAAAATCTACTCTTGCCGAGGAAACAAAATATTCTTTCTATAAACACGGAATTTCAAATGGATTGAAGTGAAGTAGGAATGCACGACATACATCGATGTAAAAAACACTCGATGTATAGCACCGATGCATCGAATTTAACCAATGTATTTTTAACGCTTGGATACATTCCGTGTATCGATATATTTCATTCGATATATCGGATGACTAAACCTAAAATAGGTTACCTAATTTTACTTTGATATTGAGCCTCTGGCAACACGCAATCATGGTTGCCGTTTTGATAGATTCCTACCAAACATGGTAGGTTTTTTCAGCTTTTGGTAGGTAGGCTTTAATTCGATTTGGTAGGTTTTTTTACAATAATAAATCCTATTAAACAAACTAAATGATCAATTTATAACCCAGTTCCCAAAGCGTTATTTTATTGAAAATTTGCACAAAAGTGAATTACCGATGACAACACATTTTGTAAAAGTGATCAGGCCCCAGGGTTCCTATATATTTTTAATTTAATCCGATTTTCTTTAAATTTTGTACACATGTGTATCTTTAATGACATTATTTGTAAAAATTTGGAAGTGCTCAGGGCCGAGGGGCTACCATATAAAACATTTCATAGTTAAGCCGATTTTATTCAAACTTTGCACAACGTCCAATTATAGAATTTACATTTTGGGTTGTTTTTATTATTTTTGTAAATAAATATTCATCATATTGTTTTTTGTTTTCAAAAACAAAATAAGTACCTACATACAACTTCGATTAATATTTATTTTTTTGCGAGTGGCAACCGTGACGCAATACAATTCAGTTGTCACTAATTCAATCTCTCCCTGTCAGGCAACAGTGACAACTGGCTAATACTTTTTATTTAGAGTTAAGTTTCATCTTATTATGAGGCTATTTGTTGCTTTGTTTGTGTGTATTTTTAATATTCCGGGTGTGACATGTATCGCGTTTCGCATGTGACGCGTGAGTAACGTCAACACTTTCGGCGACGTCAGCACTTCCTCAATTCTAAAGCACTCTATGCTTTAGTGTTTAAAGATAACCAATTATTACCAATTAGATCGAGACTTTTATGTATGATCATATAAATATATAATGTTTATTTATATCTCAGTCTGATCCCATCTGGACAGATCGAGACTGTGTTTTACTTATATCGCAGTCTGATCCCTTCTGGACAGACCGAGACTTTTGCATGCCTCTTCGTTACTAAAATTAAATAATAAAGTTAGTCTTTGTGCTGATCTAAACTCGGCGTGTTCTTATTACTTATATCTCGTGCGATGGGTAGAAGTTAGGTCACTTTCTTGTTTTTTGAGGTCCTTTTTATTTTCGCACGACCTAGAGGGCTGAAAATTTGTGAGTGTCCTTTTTAATGTTCCGCGTGTGACATGTGTGGAAAAAAATAAAATACTTTAAAATAATGAAAATCATAATTTGGCGGGTATTACCAAATAATACAATGTCAAAATAAAAGAACGGTATGGCGTATGACATGTGTCGATCTATACTTTTAGTTTGTACTTTGTACCCGAAAAACGAAAAAACTTGTTTAACAAACTGTACAAAAATAATCAAATGTGAATATTGCTACGAAATTTAGGCTTTCGAGTTCGTAAAGGATTTTGCAAATAATAATACAACACAAGTTAATTAATTTACAAATAACAACTTTAATGAACAATAATAAAATTAACACAAGTTCACAATTTATAATGGTGATTACTTTTCACAGTACACAAAAACACTTATGATACTAGTACTTCACAATAATTCTCTTAGGAGATAGCAGTATTACTTTACAAGAACTTTTACAACTTCACTAGTTAAAATCCAATTAACTAATCATCTTACTTCGGCTTAACGCCTCTATTTATACTCAATTAAAAACTAGACAGAAATATCGAGAATAGACCAGACATTACCCCCACCTGTAATGGACACGTAGGAAATTTTTGTTTTGTATAAAGAATACCGCTGGCAACCCTATAATACCATGCATAATTCTTCTCTCTATATAATAATCCTATTAATGTATTATCCTTATGATTGTACATAACTCTCGGCGTGGATTTTGCGGCGTCACTTTCCGTCACCCTTTCTCGCATGATCTGGCATCTCAAAAAATCATACGATTTCGTCAGTACATGCATTTAGCAGAAAACAAATGATACACGTAGCTGGAACGATACCGTAGGCTCACGCCACCCTATAGGTATGTATAACCAATAGGTCGGTATGCGTTCTAAATACGCTGCAGCCAAAACATTCCTTTCGTTTTGTTGTTGGCCCAAAAAAAAAAATATGACTAACTTGCGAAGTTACGACTGGAGTTCGTGCGAGAGTAACGAGTCAGTCGAGTTGGATTTTCATCAAGGACGAGTCGACACTGACTTAATGCGCTTCTCGCCTGAGTTGTACAGCCAAAATTTTTCTTTGTTTAAGTTGTTTTTTTTTTCGAATAACTCTGTGCCGTGTGAGGATGTGATCATTTTATCGGTTTTTTATTGTAATTGTTAAACCATTTGTAATTATTTATAAATGTGGTTTCGGTTGGTTCAAATAAAAAACACCACAGCGGAAGTCCATCTTTGGAGTAACTTTAAACCGGTGGCCGCCGCCAGCGCGGCAGCCGCATGTTTTTGCTGGATTTTTTTTTGCACAAACATGAAGATTATTGCAAATTCTCATAGTGTCTAGGATGTTCCAATTTGATATTAGATCGCAGTAGCGAAAATCAAATTCAAGTGCATTTCTTTTTATAATGGAAGTGAAGCAATTAAAGCAAAAGTGCTTGCGCTAGAGTGTAAGCGTAATAACCACAAAATCGTTGCATGTGTTTGTGAACAGTGAAACAAACGCCCATTTTTATCCATATCTAGTAAGAGTCTGAAAACCAAAGTTCGATTCGACTAGAACAAAAAAATAAATAAATTTTACAATTTAACAATTTTAAAAGTGCCGCTGCTCAATAGACAGGCATATACCCTGGAATTACGGTTTCGTAATTTTCTCACGACTCTTCATCTGAAGCCTATGGATACAGTTGCAGTAGACATTGTCAAGCAAGAATAGTTTTCGGTTGTCTGCAAGAATTGCTTGTAGTCAGCCATTTTTTTTTCTTCTTTGGATATTAACCTGAAAAGCAATTTAACCAAAACCAACAAGCAAGGGCAACAACAAATGCTAAATCCAGTTCAGCAGCAGCAGCATCAGCGGCAATAACTCATGCTTTGGAAGAGGACTGCGACGTGGGACCGGTAGTTTGACTTTCGTCAGGGGAATCTGTTCCATCACCACGAAGAAGCGGCAGAATTTTTTTTATTCGTGAAATGTTGAAATAACATATTTACAGTTATCGTTCTTTCTTCCTCTTTGCCTCGGTGCGCTTTAATTTTTTTCAAACCTCGTGGCGGAAATTAAGATAATATTTCTCTTCATAAATTTTAAGAATTTAAGAATTGTTCTTTATTCCCAATTATGCCGATTGGCGATTAAAAAGAAAAAGAAAACGATAAATTGTGAAGAGAAGGAAAGAAAAATAAAGAATAGTAGAAAGATTTTCCTTAATTCTAACATACAGTCAGCAAGAAAAAAAAAAATTTTGAAATACCCTGTTTTTTTTTGGAACAACTATGAGAGAGAAAGAGAGAGTTTCCTCCGCAGGTATTTTCTTAATATATAAATTTAATGTTGCAGGTGGAGCTCTTCGCATCTTCGTCGACAGCGCTGCCGGTGGATTTGCTAGGTGCACCTAATATTTAACGTTTGCACAGAAAAAAAATGCAAGTAGGTCGGAGATTCGAAGTTTTTTTTCATTTCTCATATTATTCTGATCATATGGCGGATTTGCAAGTAAAGGTGCATTTCTTTTCTCTCACGGAGGTTGAATAAGTTTTTTTTCCCAAACGATTGGACACTGAAAGAAATAGTCATTTCTGTAAAGTTCGTTTTAAAAATGAGAGTTTTTTTTTCTTTTGTTGGTTAAATTAAATAAATAATAAGTAAAATTAGTAGATTAAAATCTAATTAAATTAAATTGAAAGGGAAATTTAATTATTTTCTTCTTGTAACTAATTTGATGATTAAAGCTTTTTATACATAAATATGCTCTTATTTCACATATATATATATATATAAC
Source organism: Nephrocerus scutellatus (assembly GCA_947095585.1). Taxonomy (NCBI): domain Eukaryota; kingdom Metazoa; phylum Arthropoda; class Insecta; order Diptera; family Pipunculidae; genus Nephrocerus; species Nephrocerus scutellatus. Next base: position 64,344,013 of record OX352762.1, read on the forward strand.
CATACGATAAGAATTCGATAAGAAAAGAAAATTTTGTTCTTATTGCATCTAGTTTTATTGATTAAAGTTTTGATACACCTAATTTTTCTCTTACACTATGTATATATAATCATACTCACCGTCGATAAGAAAAGAGAAAATTTTTTTTTATTACTTTTATTACTTAAGACGTTGATATACATACATATACTATTAGTACATATTTTTAACGATACTCGCCTTTGCTAAGGAAAGCAAAATTTTCTTTCGCAATTGATTGTTATATTTAAAGTTTTGATATAAATACCTATATTTTTGATATATATATATGAATTATATAACCATGCCCACCTTCCTAATAATAGGAAATGTGATCATTTCATTGGTCTCACAATTAATTCGACAAATTCAAGTTTTTGTAAGCCTGGATTAATGCCTCCTCTGTTAATACTAACCTTCCTAAAGGGAGCAAAAATAAGTTTTTTTTGTAAACGACAAAATAAATTAAGTTTTTGTATATATACTTGTACTGTATGGCCATACTCGCCAATTCAAAAAAAAATGGAGGCTTGAACTGATTTTATTTTATTTTTCCATACTAAACTAAAATGCATACTTAACTTAATAAAATTCTCACTGTACTTTTCCTTAAAATTGAAAACCGGTCTATGTTTTATTTTGCAAGATGAGATGTTGATTGGATAGTTTTCCAGGCTGGAGTCGGAAGGGATCGTTAGCTCCCCATACGGGAAGCTTTATCTTCGATGGGTTTTTTTTTCCTTCCTTTTATTTTCACCCTTTGCTCTGCTACTCTAACGTAGCCCGTGCACGCATTTTTTTTGTAATGGCGGACGAGTGGGCCGGAAGCAAGACCCCACCCCCCAAACCGGCGAGCTGGCAAGCGCAACGCTAGGCGTGCACCCCGCTGACGGCACTGCTCTCTAACGACGTGGCTAACAACACCAGCGGCCACCTCTGTCGACACCAATAAACCGCTACCACATTACATAAAATGACGCCCAACGTGGGGCCCGAAGGTGTTCAATTTATTTTGAATGCTATTAGGTTCCACACCTTTTCTTTTGCTTGTCCTCCTTTTCCTAAATTTTATCCCTTATTTTTGTTGATTTAGTCGGCGACTTACGGTGTCGTTGTTACATCGATATGACGGTCGTTTCCTCCGGATTTCGGTGATTTGTCTTATCTGATAACATCGACCGAAGGTTAGCGTTTGTAGAGGCGATGTGCACATGGCACGTAGGAGACGGCGAAAGCCAGCAATAAATCCCTTGAATCAATACTACTTGGACAGATTAGGTGTATGCTGCCGATAGAGTGACTTTTCGGAATATGTGTAATATTCTTTCCTTTGGAATTTTGCAACCATTGGTCTTATGTTTATGGGGAGTCATGCACGGATCAAACAAGACTTAAACCTTTTTTATACAAAGTAATCTTTTTCAGCCATTTTAGCTCCAACAAATTTCTCCTTGTGGATGCTATTTGTCGGCTTACGGCACTCGCTTGCATCGTTCGGGCGATCGTATCTTCCGGATTTTGATGATTAGTTTTCTTGATTGATGCCATCAACCGAAGATTAACATTCGTGGTGTAGTGGCTGATAAGATGTAGTTCCATATCTGGAAGGGCTTGGGTCTAATTCATGTTGTCTTCAATAGATTGCCTAACTGGAACTAGTTAAAATTCCTCTCATGGAATTTTATGACCATTGGCTTTATATATCTTTGGAGATCGGGCCTCATCGACTCAAAGTCCTCGTCAGAAGAACATATTAGCTTAAATAAATATCAAATATTTTCCTCGAAATTAAAGGTTACGACCTTTGGTCTCTTCTTCGTTTAAATAATATTCCTTGCTACAAACGCCCTCCGACTCTAGCCTGGGGAAGACTTCATAATACTCCATTTAAACACTATTTTTTTGTACAGAAAGAATATCTCATCTTTTTATTTTAATTTTTTTTTGCGAATAGTACATTTTTTGTTATTTATTAAATCACCCTTAATATTATCGACGAGAATATCAATTACAATTACATATAGCGTTAGGACATCGTATCATATGTCCTCGAAACCGTAACGTATTTTGTATATTTTATCGTAATAGACAAGATCCTATAGTATCGCTACATCAATACGTGCTCGACTTATCCTTCGGTGATAACGAGTTTTTTTTTTGTATTGGTTTTTCGATTTTCATCCTGACTTTTATCCGACACTGTGTCGTAATTATCTTATCTTATATCTACCTTATCTCCGAATAAGATCGACTGGAATTCATATCGGTTTTGTTCGTAAACCATTGTGACATCGAATATCACGCGTTAAAATGGCCGTACACCGTAGTATGGAAAATTTGGTGGACCTAAACTCAAACAAGGAAATAGATTCCTGTGTAGTTTGTCGGGACGCTCTAAGTGACCAACAGGAAATAGTCGTGACCAAGTGCCAACACAAGTTCCATGAAAGTTGCTTACTCGATTGGTTAAAGACCTCTAGTTCGTGTCCGAGTTGTCGACAGCTATGTGAGCTGTCGCACCTAACTGTACTTGGGGATAAAGCCAGAACTTCAACTGGTGTTCCGCATCAACGAGGTAGTTCGCTTCCGAGAGGTAAAGGAAAAGGCGCGTTACCGAAACCGGCTACGATTGGCAGATCGACTAGATCGAACAGAGATCGAAATGTTGTTGACTGGTCCCTGAATGACTCCAGTATATTGGACCAACGAGTTAGGTTTACCAGCCCTACAGCTACACACGATTCTGGCTCGACAAATAGGCCTCCGCCTCCTGCTAGCTTTCCCGCATCGGATAGTTCGCCAATTTCAAAGAAAGAACTCTTAGGATTGGTTCAAGCTGCGATTCGCGAAGAGCAGAGGCCATTCAGGGATGAGTTAGCTTCATTTATCAATGAGACCATTTCCAGTTTGCTACAGCGGCAGTTAGAAAGCTTAACGCTGCAAAATGGTTCGATACCACCAACTAACACTCCTATGACCGCTGCGGCTCCTGAATGGGCTTCGGATATTCCTCCGCTTCTGCTAAATCCAGGCGAACGACGGGCTGTTGAACAATCTCGGGCTAGCAATAGCAATTCAATGCCTTTACACAGACAGTCCGATCAGTTTCTAGAAAATCTCAGCCGTGATAGTCGCCATTCCCAAATTGTGAATAACCCTAATAAAGTAACGAGCATAATAATGAGCTGGAACATTCATTTCGATGGGTCATCGAAAGGAATGCTGGTCGAAGAGTTTATATATCGAATCAGGGCAAATACCGATCAAAACCTGAATAGCGATTATAACTTACTCTGCGATAATGTTCATTTACTGTTTACGGGTAAAGCACGAGATTGGTTCTGGAGGTTCCATCGAGTCAATCGACATTTTAACTGGAATCAGCTGTGTTATGAACTCAAGCGACAATATCAAGAGATGCGAACTGACTTTGACGTCATGGAATTGATCCGAAACCGCAAACAAAAAGACAGAGAGGATTTCGATGAATTTTACCTTTCAATTGTCGAACTAACTGATAGATTGCGGAATCCTTTGCATGAGGCGGAATTAGTCGAAGTACTGATCAGGAATCTTAAGACTGACGTTCGTTATGAGATTTTGCATCTGAACATTCATACCATCGATAGATTACGCGAAACAGTTCGTCGTCATGAACTTTTCTTTTCCGAAGCTCCGCGTACGGCACAATTTTCTAGATCAAATCCATTTCGTCGGAATATTTCTGAAATAAATCGTCTGTCCGAGGTCGATTTTGCTGAACCAGAAATCATTTCTGAAGTAGGTCGAAATCGTCCGGATACGACACTCGTATGCTGGAATTGCGAGAGCACTGGTCACACGTATCATGATTGTGTCGAGACTCGTAAAGTCTTCTGTTTTGGATGTGGTTCGAAGAACACATACAAACCAAACTGTCGTAGATGTAACCCATCGGGAAACGGACGGAAGGATGCGGCTACCAACACCCAGTCGTATCCGAGGCCGAGAACCAATTAACTTCTCGAGAAGTTACCCTTACGGATCAGTCTACTCAGACTGATCTTATTCATACCTCTTTGGAATCAACTGAACGTACACCGCATTTATACCCTATAGTACCATATCACGATCGATTACTAAGGTACCAAAAAACTCGAGAACGAATTTTTGACAACGAACCAATAGTTAGTTTGAAAGCCCCACATAAACGCAAGCGATCCACGGTGCGTATGTGCAACTTTTATCGACAGATCAAAAACACCCACAAATTGTTGCTTTCTACTGTGTTTTCCGATTCAGACATAAGACCTTATGCTGAAGTTAGAATGTTTGGCAAAAGTCATAGCGGACTTCTTGATTCTGGCGCTTCTATTAGTTGCTGCGGCTCACAGCTGGCAACTGAACTGGTAAACACTGTTAAAAACATTAAAAGATTTTGTAGTTCTGTTAGTACCGCCGAGGGAAAACAACAGCCAGTCCTAGGCTATATCCTTGCCGATATTACGTTTCGCGGAGTAACGCATAAGATAAAACTTTTTCTCGTACCGACGTTGTCGCAAAACCTGTACTTGGGTGTAGATTTTTGGAGAGTGTTTCAATTAGCCCCAAACATCATCTCTGAGATAGACACGAATGTACCCTTGCCAAAGGATGGAGTAGCTTTTCATGATTTGTCGGAATTCCAGACACAAGGGTTGGAAATTGTTAAGAGGATGTTTCCATCGTTCGAAAAGGAAGGACTCGGTAGAACAAACCTAATAGAACATGTGATCGATGTCGGCAATGCGAAGCCCATTAAGCAACGTTTTTATCCAATTTCCCCGAACGTGGAAAAGGAGATGTTTAAGGAAATCGACCGCATGCTTGACTTAGGAATAATCGAAGAATCCAGTAGTCCTTGGAGCTCGCCGATGGTTCTAGTTCGAAAACCTGACAAGGTCCGACTATGCTTGGACTCTCGAAAGGTCAACTCAGTCACCTTAAAGGATGCATATCCCTTACCTTACATTGACGGAATGTTAAGCCGACTACCAAAGGCAAAATTTATCTGTAGCCTGGACTTGAAAGATGCTTTCTGGCAAATACCCTTGGAGAAAAATTCTCGTTGTCTGACGGCATTCACAGTACCGAACCGGCCTCTTTACCAATTCAAGGTAATGCCGTTTGGACTGTGCAACGCACCCCAAACTATGTCAAGGCTAATGGATCGTGTTATTCCTGGTACATTGCGTGAAAGAGTCTTTGTCTACTTGGATGATCTACTTATATTGTCTGAGGATTTTGAAGAACATCTTTGTTTGTTGCAAAAAGTAGCATCGTTGATAAGAAAGGCTGGTCTTACGATCAATATTGGTAAGAGTAAATTTTGTATGAAAGAGGTCAGATATCTAGGCTTTATCGTGGGCAATGGTATACTGCAAACAGACACTGATAAAACAAGGTCCATTTCTGAATTTCCTGTTCCCACAACTGTTCGGCAAATGCGTCGCTTCTTAGGACTGGCCGGATGGTACAGACGTTTTATCCCTAATTTTTCGACGGTTACCTGTTCGCTCACCGAGCTTTTGAAGAAGAGCAGGAAGTTTGAGTGGAATCCTCAGGCCCAAATTGCGTTTGATAATTTAAAATCACTGCTGACTACAGCCCCGGTTCTGGCCACCCCAGATTATTCTCGTCCGTTTATAATTATCTGCGATGCAAGTCAATGGGGGATCGGTAGCGTTTTAGCCCAGTTAAATGATGATGGCATTGAAGCACCGATCGCTTATTTCTCCCAAAAATTGAATAAAGCACAAAGAAATTATTCAGTAACGGAGCAAGAGTGTCTTGCAGCTGTCCAGAGCGTGAAGAAATTCCGTTGCTATGTCGAAGGTCAAGAGTTCTCAATAATAACGGACCATGCTAGTCTTCAATGGTTGATGAATCAAAAGGACCTCAGTGGTAGATTGGCACGATGGGTACTTAAGCTCCAAGGCTTCGTCTTTTCAATAAAACACCGTCGCGGTTCGGAAAATGTTGTTGCTGACGCCTTGTCGCGTGAAGGTTGTGAAGTCAATGCGCTAGAAAATGTTGGGCCGATTATCGATTTGTCTTCGGACCAATTTTCCTCAGCCGGATACAATGATTTGAAAAAGAAAATTTGCGATAGCCAGACCAAATTTCCCGATCTAAAAGTCATCGATAATTACATTTATAAACGTACTGAGCCTGCAACGGGGAATGTAGAACAGGAATCGAATTCGTGGAAGTTGTGGGTGCCGGAAGGTTTGACGGCTGAAGCCCTGAGTCAAGCGCATGATCCAACAACATCTGCGCACTGTGGAATCGCTAAAACGCTTGAGAAACTTCGTCGTCATCTCTTTTGGCCGGGTATGGCAAAGCAAGTCAGAGACTATGTGTCGCAATGCGAAATCTGTCGATGCGTAAAAAGCCCGAATACTGTTCTTCGCCCACCAATGGGTAAACCTTTAACGTCAGACCGACCTTTTCAAAAGCTATGCATAGATCTCTTGGGACCCTACCCTAGATCTAAGCAAGGAAATATAGGGCTCTTAATTGTTCTAGATCATTTGACGAAGTTTCCGTTTCTGAAACCTCTTAGGAAGTTTACTTCGTCGGTCATATGTAATTATCTGGAGGAAGCTGTTTTCCATTTTTGCGGAGTTCCTCAAACTATCTTGTCCGATAATGGCTCCCAATTTAAATCCAACCTGTTCGAGTCATTTCTTACGAAATACGGGGTATCGCACATGTGTACTGCTATCTACTCTCCACAGGCCAATCCGTCTGAGAGAGTGAACCGAACGATTTTATCGTCCATTAGGGCCTATATAGGTAAGGATCACTCGTCATGGGACAAGAACTTGAGCGTCATAACATGTTCCATTAGAAACTCTATTCATCAGTCGACGGGATTCACGCCTTATTACCTCGTTTTCGGACAAAACATGATTAACCATGGTTCTGATTATCAATTGCTCCATAATTTGAAACTGCTATCCAACGGTGAGGATCTTCGTTTACTGCGTCAGGATGCTATCGGCTTAATTAGACAAAAGGCGAAAGATAATATGAAGTTGGCTCATGATCACAACGCTCTAAGGTACAACTTGCGTTCTAGACCTGTCACCTTTGACGTAGGAGAAAGTGTGTTTAGCCGCAACTTTGTGCAAAGCAATGCAGGTAATAAGTTCAGCTCAAAATTAGCCCCAACTTTTGTTAAAAATAAAATAAGAAAGAAACTCGGTTCAGCATACTATGAAGTAGAGAATGAAAACGGAAAACTCATGGGAGTATACCATGCTAAGGACTTGCAGAAATGCAAATCGCATGATTAGATTTCTTTTTCTACTAACGAATAGGATGATTAGATTTCTTTTTCTACTAACGAATAGGATGCTGTACTTCACTCGTTACGTCTTTTTTTCTTCTATTACCGAATAGAATACCGCACCTTACCTTTTTATTAGTGAATGGATCACTGTATCTTTTATCTTTGCGTCAAGGATACACTATCTTAAAGTTTTTTTTTATCATAACGAATTTTCGACCTATAGGCGCTTATCATGCAAAGGCCTTGCCTAAAATGCAAATAGGATAAACTGTCCTTTTCCAGCTAATAAAGCGCTGAACAGGTTCGCGCTCATTATCTGTTTTGTAATGGACACGTAGGAAATTTTTGTTTTGTATAAAGAATACCGCTGGCAACCCTATAATACCATGCATAATTCTTCTCTCTATATAATAATCCTATTAATGTATTATCCTTATGATTGTACATAACTCTCGGCGTGGATTTTGCGGCGTCACTTTCCGTCACCCTTTCTCGCATGATCTGGCATCTCAAAAAATCATACGATTTCGTCAGTACATGCATTTAGCAGAAAACAAATTATACACGTAGCTGGAACGATACCGTAGGCTCACGCCACCCTATAGGTATGTATAACCAATAGGTCGGTATGCGTTCTAAATACGCTGCAGCCAAAACATTCCTTTCGTTTTGTTGTTGGCCCAAAAAAAAAAATATGACTAACTTGCGAAGTTACGACTGGAGTTCGTGCGAGAGTAACGAGTCAGTCGAGTTGGATTTTCATCAAGGACGAGTCGACACTGACTTAATGCGCTTCTCGCCTGAGTTGTACAGCCAAAATTTTTCTTTGTTTAAGTTGTTTTTTTTTTCGAATAACTCTGTGCCGTGTGAGGATGTGATCATTTTATCGGTTTTTTATTGTAATTGTTAAACCATTTGTAATTATTTATAAATGTGGTTTCGGTTGGTTCAAATAAAAAACACCACAGCGGAAGTCCATCTTTGGAGTAACTTTAAACCGGTGGCCGCCGCCAGCGCGGCAGCCGCATGTTTTTGCTGGATTTTTTTTTGCACAAACATGAAGATTATTGCAAATTCTCATAGTGTCTAGGATGTTCCAATTTGATATTAGATCGCAGTAGCGAAAATCAAATTCAAGTGCATTTCTTTTTATAATGGAAGTGAAGCAATTAAAGCAAAAGTGCTTGCGCTAGAGTGTAAGCGTAATAACCACAAAATCGTTGCATGTGTTTGTGAACAGTGAAACAAACGCCCATTTTTATCCATATCTAGTAAGAGTCTGAAAACCAAAGTTCGATTCGACTAGAACAAAAAAATAAATAAATTTTACAATTTAACAATTTTAAAAGTGCCGCTGCTCAATAGACAGGCATATACCCTGGAATTACGGTTTCGTAATTTTCTCACGACTCTTCATCTGAAGCCTATGGATACAGTTGCAGTAGACATTGTCAAGCAAGAATAGTTTTCGGTTGTCTGCAAGAATTGCTTGTAGTCAGCCATTTTTTTTTCTTCTTTGGATATTAACCTGAAAAGCAATTTAACCAAAACCAACAAGCAAGGGCAACAACAAATGCTAAATCCAGTTCAGCAGCAGCAGCATCAGCGGCAATAACTCATGCTTTGGAAGAGGACTGCGACGTGGGACCGGTAGTTTGACTTTCGTCAGGGGAATCTGTTCCATCACCACGAAGAAGCGGCAGAATTTTTTTTTATTCGTGAAATGTTGAAATAACATATTTACAGTTATCGTTCTTTCTTCCTCTTTGCCTCGGTGCGCTTTAATTTTTTTCAAACCTCGTGGCGGAAATTAAGATAATATTTCTCTTCATAAATTTTAAGAATTTAAGAATTGTTCTTTATTCCCAATTATGCCGATTGGCGATTAAAAAGAAAAAGAAAACGATAAATTGTGAAGAGAAGGAAAGAAAAATAAAGAATAGTAGAAAGATTTTCCTTAATTCTAACATACAGTCAGCAAGAAAAAAAAACATTTTGAAATACCCTGTTTTTTTTTGGAACAACTATGAGAGAGAAAGAGAGAGTTTCCTCCGCAGGTATTTTCTTAATATATAAATTTAATGTTGCAGGTGGAGCTCTTCGCATCTTCGTCGACAGCGCTGCCGGTGGATTTGCTAGGTGCACCTAATATTTAACGTTTGCACAGAAAAAAAATGCAAGTAAGTCGGAGATTCGAAGTTTTTTTTCATTTCTCATATTATTCTGATCATATGGCGGATTTGCAAGTAAAGGTGCATTTCTTTTCTCTCACGGAGGTTGAATAAGTTTTTTTTCCCAAACGATTGGACACTGAAAGAAATAGTCATTTCTGTAAAGTTCGTTTTAAAAATGAGAGTTTTTTTTTTCTTTTGTTGGTTAAATTAAATAAATAATAAGTAAAATTAGTAGATTAAAATCTAATTAAATTAAATTGAAAGGGAAATTTAATTATTTTCTTCTTGTAACTAATTTGATGATTAAAGCTTTTTATACATAAATATGCTCTTATTTCACATATATATATATATATAACCATACGATAAGAATTCGATAAGAAAAGAAAATTTTGTTCTTATTGCATCTAGTTTTATTGATTAAAGTTTTGATACACCTAATTTTTCTCTTACACTATGTATATATAATCATACTCACCGTCGATAAGAAAAGAGAAAATTTTTTTTTATTACTTTTATTACTTAAGACGTTGATATACATACATATACTATTAGTACATATTTTTAACGATACTCGCCTTTGCTAAGGAAAGCAAAATTTTCTTTCGCAATTGATTGTTATATTTAAAGTTTTGATATAAATACCTATATTTTTGATATATATATATGAATTATATAACCATGCCCACCTTCCTAATAATAGGAAATGTGATCATTTCATTGGTCTCACAATTAATTCGACAAATTCAAGTTTTTGTAAGCCTGGATTAATGCCTCCTCTGTTAATACTAACCTTCCTAAAGGGAGCAAAAATAAGTTTTTTTTTGTAAACGACAAAATAAATTAAGTTTTTGTATATATACTTGTACTGTATGGCCATACTCGCCAATTCAAAAAAAAATGGAGGCTTGAACTGATTTTATTTTATTTTTCCATACTAAACTAAAATGCATACTTAACTTAATAAAATTCTCACTGTACTTTTCCTTAAAATTGAAAACCGGTCTATGTTTTATTTTGCAAGATGAGATGTTGATTGGATAGTTTTCCAGGCTGGAGTCGGAAGGGATCGTTAGCTCCCCATACGGGAAGCTTTATCTTCGATGGGTTTTTTTTTTCCTTCCTTTTATTTTCACCCTTTGCTCTGCTACTCTAACGTAGCCCGTGCACGCATTTTTTTTGTAATGGCGGACGAGTGGGCCGGAAGCAAGACCCCACCCCCCAAACCGGCGAGCTGGCAAGCGCAACGCTAGGCGTGCACCCCGCTGACGGCACTGCTCTCTAACGACGTGGCTAACAACACCAGCGGCCACCTCTGTCGACACCAATAAACCGCTACCACATTACACACCTTAATTCTGTTCGGCCCGAACAGATTCAGCACTCCTTCTCTTGTTGTACCTTGTCAATCTGTCAATGTGAACAACTTTCATTTTAAATCTGGGGCTTTGTTGAATCCTATATACGACATCATTAATCCTCTTAATGATCTTATAAGGTCCTTCCCAACTCTGCTGTAGTTTCGGAGATTTACCTTTTCTTCTCTTGGGATTGTAAACCCAGACCAAATCTCCTTCCTGAAATCCACCACAGTTTGCTCGCAGGTCATATCGCGTTTTCATCCGGTTGCTGGCATCCGCTATGATGCCCCTTACTGCAGCATGAACTGCGGTCATCCTCTGCCTTAGATCACTAACGTAGTTCTCTTTTGTTGTCGGCTCTACTGGTGGTGATCCAAATTTGATGTCGCATGGTAGACGAAGTTTTCTAAAAAACACAATCATTGCTGGAGAGTTTTTGGTTGTGTTGTGGACAGCGTTACGATAACCCATCAAAAACAACGGTATACAACGATCCCATTCATCTTGGTTGGCATTAACTTCTTTTCGCAGATGCTCTTCCAGCGTCCTGTTGAACATTTCGACCATTCCGTCTAGCCACCGTGCTAGCTTCCTGGTTTTTGATGGGATATGCTTCTGCCCATTTACTGAAGTATGCACACGAGTATATAGCGATTTCCATCCCTTGTTTCTAGGAGTGGACCAGCTGTGTCCATTGCAACCCGCTCAAATGGTGCTCCAACATTGTTTTGTTACATTTTTCCTCTAGTTTTTGGTTGCAGTCCTTTGCTTGCTGCGCACATGTCACACGTTCGACACCAGTCTTCCATATCCCTATGGCAATTGACCCAATAGAAGCGATTCCTAACTTTATCTAGTGTTATTAACTTTGACTCGATTCGTTGGTAGCACAATCTGTGATTTTGTGCTTTGACCATCAGCCGATTCCCATTGCCATACCAGTAGTCCATTTTCCAATCTCAATGACTGCCATTGAGCCCAGTAACTTTTTACTGTAGGACTTGCTGTTGCAACCTCGTGCCACTCCGGTCTTTCACCTTGCTCCATCCATTGAAATATTGGAGCAATCGAGTCATCGCGCACTTGTTCCTCCCTTAGCTGCTCTTTTGTCCAGCGATCTTCGACTTGTAGTCTTATTTGTGCAACTACTTCAGAGCACTTCTTGTTTTCTTGCCTTGTACAGTGTTTGCATTGGGGTGCACAAGGTCTTCTGGATAACCCGTCGGCATTATTGTGCAGCATTCCTTTTCGATGCTCTGTTCTGAATGAATATGCCTGGAGTCGTTCGATCCATCTGGCCACTTGACCTTCTGGTTCCCTGAACTGCATTAACCACATAAGTGCTGCATGGTCGGTTCGAAGAAGAAATTCTTGCCCATATAGGTACTTGTGGAAGTGTTTGACGCTATCGACAACAGCTAGCAATTCCCTTCGCGTCACGCAGTAGTTCTTCTCGGGCTTAGAAAGCGAACGGATGTAGTACGCTATTACACGCTCCTTTCCTTCTTGATTTTGCGATAGAACCGCTCCTATTCCCGCATTGCTGGCATCAGTGTCCAGAATGAAGAGTTCTCCTGCCTGTGGATACGCCAGAATTGGAGAACTGCACAGCTTTCCCTTAAGCAACTCAAATAATTTTTGGTTCTCATTCGACCATTGGAACTTTTGGTTCTTCTCAGTAAGGCGATGAAGGCTTCGTGCAACATCTGCGAAGTTAGGCACAAACCGTCGATAGTAGGAGCATAGCCCCAGAAAACTTCGCGGCTCATGTGAATTCTTTGGTACCGGCCATTCATTAACAGCTTCCAACTTCCTGGGATCCGTGCGTAATCCTTGACTGGACACAATGTGGCCCAAATAATTCACTTCGTTTTTGAAAAGGCTATATTTCGGCGGACTTATCTTCAATCCTGCAGCTTTAATGGTTTCCAGAACTTGCCGAAGATTATTCACGTGCTCATTAAATGTACGACCAAAAACAATGAGGTCATCCAAATAGACTAGACATGTCTTCCAGCTAAGGCCTCGCAAAACATGTTTCATCAACCGCTCGAACGTAGCAGGAGCGTTGCATAAACCAAACGGCATTACAGAAAATTGATACAAGCCGTTTCCCGCAGTAAATGCTGTCTTCTCCTTATCGTTGTCATGAATTGCTACCTGCCAGTATCAGCTTTTCAGATTCAATGTACTGAAGATTCTGGCTCCCGATAAGGTGTCCAACGTGTCGTCTATACGTGGTAATGGATAACTATCCTTTTTGGTGACATCGTTCAGTTTCCGATAGTCCACACAAAATCTCGTTGGCTAACGTTCATTATTCTCACTGGTATCTTGTGCTGGAGTTTCACTAAAGTTCTTCCGCATATCACTCCGTTCTTGTTGAAATTGGTTGGCTCCACTATTCCTACTGTACTGTCCCCAAGATCACCGTTCACCTTGCCATAGATGATTTTCTCGCACATCGGTGGAATCTCTTTTTCTTTAGTAATGACTCTTAGCCCGCCAATCTGGTTGTCGTTTATTTGCAGGGGTACTTCCACATTACACCATTTTAACACGTGGTTCTTCAAATCAAGGGACATCTCGTGCTCTGCCATGAAATCCAAGCCCAATATGCATTTATCTGTAATGCTGGCAACAATGAACCGACGAGAAAACCGTATTCCTCCAAACATGACACTACTGGAGCACTCTCCTTTAATTTCTGCAACTTCACCTGTTGCTGTCCTCAAATTATAACGAAATACTTTTCCACTTGACCTTTGGACACCACTTTGGGACTTACAACTGATCTGGAAGCTACTGTATCCAAGGTAAACGTACATGGTTTTCCTTCTATTTCACCACTAACAACCAAGCTGTTGCAGTCCTTTCCAAGTTTGGCAATGTTCACCGTGACCTTGGGGCTGTCTCCCCTCTTCACCAGCTTACGCCCCGTAAAGCTGGTGTAACTTAGTTTTCCTGGTCTGCAGCAACGAGGTAAGCTGGCTGCTGCACCTCATTTATCTGTGATGCGCTAGCTGCCGCAAGTTTTGAGGCCTCTTGACACGATTCACTGGCTGTACTGTAGTTTGAACTGGTCTTGGTTCCTTGCAGTCACGGATGAAATGTCCAGGCTTCTGACATCTAAAGCATTTTGGACGGAAACTAAATGGTATCCGTTGTTCTTAGGGCTTCCAGTTTTTGATTTTCGGATTTCCTCTTTAACTATTGCCTTTATTTGTGTGATGTCCTCCGTTTCCAGCTTACGCAATCTAACTAAATCAGTGGACAGTCGTCGTTCGTTCTCCTCACTGTTGTTTCTTCATCTGGAGCTGTATTTTGCTTAGCTCCTGTGTCTGAGACTGTCCATGACGCAAGTCCAACTCTTTCAAGATTCTTCCAGAACTCAACTCAGCATTTGGAATCATTTGTAAAACATCAGCCGCCTTGCTCCTCAACGCCAGGATTAGAGAATTTAGCTGTTCCTCAGCGCCCCAACCATTATGTTGTACCACAGCTGCAAACTGGACTTTGAAATTTTCAAAAGCTGTGTCGCCATCAAACGCAGGTGGCTTTAAAATTCCTTTCTGGTTACTAGAAGATTCTGGAATTACTCTGGTATTGCTTTGTTGAGTATTCTCTCTGACGAACAGGGTACGATTGTCCAATCGGGTCTCAAACTCTTTAATTTTTCCTTCAAGACCACTCATTTCTTCATAAATTCCATTAATCTCACCTTTAAGCTATGTTTGTATTCTAGTCATTTCACCTCTTAACTTTTCTTGGATTACATCCAGCTTTTGATTTTGCTGATCAAATTTTGAGTTTAATTCCTGTTTCAGTTCTTGGCTTTGACGCTGCGATTGTTGATTTTACCTATCCAATTTTTTCTTCAGATTTTGGCCTTGCTGTTCCAACTTATCACTTATTTGAAAATTCAAATCTTTCTTCAGACCTTGACTTTGCTGTTCCAACTTCTCGTTTAATTTGGAACTCAATTCTAGATTCATCTGTTTATGCTCCTGACTTTGTCGCTGCATTTGTTGCATTAACGCATTAAGCATCGCCTCCATGTTGGTTGCTTCCTTATCTTCGCTCCACTAACTCCGTCTCAATTGAAAACGGTTCACACGCCTGCTGTTTTTCTGCTTTAACAACTTGTTGCAATCGAAGAAATTACTCTTGCTTATTTCCGGCGGTGCTTAGACCTCGCCTCCCAACCTCTTCTTTAAGCTCCTGGGAACTATACGATTTAATGTTCACTGCACTCTCCATTTTGTTATTTACTGTTATCAGTTTGTATAATCACCGATTAATTTATTTATTGTTCAACGATTTTTAAAATCTTTCTATCTCTCAATTTGTAAAAATTTATTGTCTCTCAATTTACACGATTTGCAAAATTTTAATGTCTTCCGATTTGCAAAATCCCACTTCTGACACCAATTGTTACGAAATTTAGGCTTTCGAGTTCGTAAAGGATTTTGCAAATAATAATACAACACAAGTTAATTAATTTACAAATAACAACTTTAATGAACAATAATAAAATTAACACAAGTTCACAATTTATAATGGTGATTACTTTTCACAGTACACAAAAACACTTATGATACTAGTACTTCACAATAATTCTCTTAGGAGATAGCAGTATTACTTTACAAGAACTTTTACAACTTCACTGGTTAAAATCCAATTAACTAATCATCTTACTTCGGCTTAACGCCTCTATTTATACTCAATTTAAAACTAGACAGAAATATCGCGAATAGACCAGAAAATTGTACCCTTATTCCCTTATTTACAACTAACGATACTTATATGTAATGAGTCATCTTCTAAAAATAGACTACATGTTTAATCATGTTCTCTTACAAAAACCGGGCAAACCGCACAAACCGGTTTGACTACTTGTTTGACCAGTACACAATGATTCAAACTTGCAGGCGGTTAAATTTCAAATTTCAAATAATTTAATACTGTTAGAGCCTAAAAGTAAGTGCTTATTTTTAGTATGCCGTATTTACATTGCGATTTATTTAAGGATTTTAATTCCATTATATGCGCTTCTAAATACTTTTCGTAACATTACCCCCACCTTAATTATGTTCGTCCCGAACAGATTCAGCACTTCTTCTCTTGTTGTACCTTGTCAATCTGTCAATGTGAACAACTTTCATTTTAAATCTGGGGCTTTGTTTAATCCGATATACGACATCATTAATCCTCTTAATGATCTTATAAGGTCCTTCCCAACTCTGCTGTAGTTTCGGAGATTTACCTTTTCTTCTCTTGGGATTGTAAACCCAGACCAAATCTCCTTCCTGAAATCCACCACAGTTTGCTCGCAGGTCATATCGCGTTTTCATCCGGTTGCTGGCATCCGCTATGATGCCCCTTACTGCAGCATGAACTGCGGTCATCCTCTGCCTTAGATCACTAACGTAGTTCTCTTTTGTTGTCGGCTCTACTGGTGGTGATCCAAATTTGATGTCGCATGGTAGACGAAGTTCTCTAACAAACACAATCATTGCTGGAGAGTTTTTGGTTGTGTTGTGGACAGCGTTACGATAACCCATCATAAACAACGGTATACAACGATCCCATTCTTCTTTTCGCAGATGCTCTTCCAGCGTCCTGTTGAACATTTCGACCATTCCGTCTAGCCACCGTACTAGCTTCCTGGTTTTTGATGGGATATGCTTCTGCCCATTTACTGAAGTATGCACACGAGTATATAGCGATTTCCATCTCTTGTTTCTAAGAGTGGACCATGCGTCATTTATAATGACACTCCACTTGTCAACTCTAAAGACAAAGCCAATCTGTTTGCTGCACATTTTGCAGCTAGCTCCACGCTTCCAGATTGTGCATTGATGCCGCCTGCACCACCGAGTATTGAACACTCTATGGGACAGATCTTCATTCGTAATCGTGCAGTTGCTAGTTTTAAACGATCTCAACATTCACAAATCCGCTGGGCCAGATGGTATTTCCCCATTAGTTCTGAAGAGGTGTTCTTCCAAGCTGGCATTACCATTGCGTAAGCTTTTCCATCTATCCTATTCTTCTGGACTCTTCCCGAGAAGTTGGAAAACAGCCTTTGTCCAGCCCATACCCAAAAAAGGCGAGCCGTCGTCTCCTTCTTCGTACCAGCACTTACATCCATTCTATCCAAGGTCATGGAAACGCTTATAAACTTTCAGCTCATGAAATATCTTAAAACCAATAAAATCCTTAGTGACCGGCAGTACGGATTTCGTGGGAAACCTTTTACTGGTGATTTGATGGTATATCTCACAGAACAGTGGAACCGGTCTTTGCATCAATTTGGTAAAAGCAAAGCTGTTGCACTCGATATTTCTAAGGCATTTGAAAGAGTTTGGTATCAAGCTCTTTTGTCAAAAATGCGTGCCTTTGGTGTCGATGATAAACTGCTTCATTCGATTAGAAGCTATCTTTTGGACCGCTCAATTCAAATTGTTTTGGACGGATTCAAGTCTAAAATACACCACATAAATGCTGGCGTTCCCCAGGGCTCTGTTCTGTCCCCGACACTCTTTCTCATTTTTATTAATGATCTCTTATCTGTGACTTCTAATCCAATTCACTCCTTCGCTGACGACAGCACTCTCAGCTTCTCATATAAGTTTGAGAAACGTCCCTCCACATCTCATGTGGAACTCAAACAACTTCGTATGCTAAGCACGTTAAACTCTGACCTAGACAGCATACAAAAATGGGGAGAAAACAATCGAGTAGAATTTAACGCTTCCAAAATCCAACGTCCAAACGAATCCCAAATCCCATATCATTATCCATGAATGGCACTTGCATCGAGGAAACTGAAAATCTCGCAATTCTCGGTATGTGCGTCAACGACAAGCTTCGTTGGAATGACCACATATTTACAGTCGCCAAAAAAGCTGCGAAATGTTTAGGTTTTCTAACCCGGTGCAAGAAATTTTTCAATCCCTCTGACCTGGCTACCATCTAAAAGGCCTTTATTCGCCCTAAACTTGAGTGCAATTGTCATATCTGGTCTGGTGCGCCTAAAACCACCTTGCATCAACTAGATAGAATACAAAACCGTGCGATAAAACTTATCGGTGACGCAAACATTGCGAAATCAATTGATTCGCTTGAACACCACAGGAACGTCTCCTGCTTGTCACTGTTTTATCGCTTCTTCCACGTTCCACCAGCGGTGCTCAAGAGAAATAGCCAGTAGCATGCCACCTCTCCTTGAATTCAACCGCAATACTCGTGGCGCTCTAAATGCACATCAGTTTACCCTCAAGCCCATCTTCGGACGTACACTTAAATTCAGGGATTCGTTCTTCAGCCGTACAACACGTATGTGGAATGCTCTGCCAAGCTCTGTCTTTCCACATCACTATGATCCACAGACATTCAAGACACAAGCTCATATACATACCCTCTCTTCTTCTCCTTTTCCTTAACGCCAACACTGTGCCAAGCATATTGCCGACCATAATAAGGGTGCGAACCCCTTTTTGCGTGCGCGAATTAAAAAAAAAAACCCCCAAAACTCTTTCAAAAAACTTAGAAAAATTGATTTTTCTGAAGAAAAAAATCAAAACTTTGGATGCCCCTCCCACCTAAAGGGGGCGTTTCGAAAAAACAAAATGGTGATATTCAAAATCTGCTCAATCTCATGGGAGGTGTGTCCAAAAGCCCAAATCGCCAAAAACCTATACTGGAGTTTAGCCCCAATTATCCCCTAAAGCTCATTCAAAGAACTTAGAAAAATGCATTTTTCCAAAAATAAAATTGAAACTTTGGATGGGGAGTTTCCCAAAACAAGAAGGTGATTATTTGCCTTTTTCACCGAAATAAATATTTCCCGGCAAATCGAACACGAAAAGTGTGTTGTCGTTGTAATTAGTGAAAATAAAAGTAAATCTCAGAAAGTTTACAGATCTATTTACGCTCTATGGTGGATTGATTTCTTAGGAAAAACGAACAACTTGACAGCCAAAAAACCACTCTGCGCCAGATTATAAAGAAAAAACAATGATAAAGTTAACTTAAAACTTATTATTGCTATATTTCTTTCAACAAAAAAATAAAAATTACAACAACAAACACATTCGATAGACCAGAAATGGTTTAGCGTTAACCAAAAAAAAATTTTTAGTTAAGAAATATTTAACCAAATTTTTAGTTATAATTCTCACCACCAGAGTCGACTTTTAAACATTATATATGGATAAGTTGGCAAACACATGAAACAAAAATTTTACCAAAATTTGGTTAGTTTTTGCTGTTGCTTTAATCAGCCGTTAACAACAAATAATACCTAACTCATTTTGTTGAAAGCAATATAGCATATGTAGCGCTATGTATTGAGTATATATTGGTATATATTGCTATCACAAATGCTTCAGAAGTTATAGTCGTAATTTTTATTCAATATTTTAAGATTGATTATGGAATCTACAGACCATTTTCTTCTCATGATGATTATAGAAAAAAATTTAGTCAAAAACGTTCCCAAACAATAAACAATTAATTACAGCACACAACTCTAACTCAATTACGATTTACCGATACAAAAAAACCGAACAAAGCACTTTCAGTCCACCCGAAAAATATTTTTGATAAGAATTTTATACTATGATAATTTTAATCTCATGTCAATTTTCTTTGGTTTTGAAAAATAATCCAAAATCTACTCTTGCCGAGGAAACAAAATATTCTTTCTATAAACACGGAATTTCAAATGGATTGAAGTGAAGTAGGAATGCACGATATACATCGATGTAAAAAACACTCGATGTATAGCACCGATGCATCGAATTTAACCAATGTATTTTTAACGCTTGGATACATTCCGTGTATCGATATATTTCATTCGATATATCGGATGACTAAACCTAAAATAGGTTACCTAATTTTACTTTGATATTGAGCCTCTGGCAACACGCAATCATGGTTGCCGTTTTGATAGATTCCTACCAAACATGGTAGGTTTTTTCAGCTTTTGGTAGGTAGGCTTTAATTCGATTTGGTAGGTTTTTTTACAATAATAAATCCTATTAAACAAACTAAATGATCAATTTATAACCCAGTTCCCAAAGCGTTATTTTATTGAAAATTTGCACAAAAGTGAATTACCGATGACAACACATTTTGTAAAAGTGATAAAGTAAAAGTGGAAGTGATCAGGCCCCAGGGTTCCTATATATTTTTAATTTAATCCGATTTTCTTTAAATTTTGTACACATGTGTATCTTTAATGACATTATTTGTAAAAATTTGGAAGTGCTCAGGGCCGAGGGGCTACCATATAAAACATTTCATAGTTAAGCCGATTTTATTCAAACTTTGCACAACGTCCAATTATAGAATTTACATTTTGGGTTGTTTTTATTATTTTTGTAAATAAATATTCATCATATTGTTTTTTGTTTTCAAAAACAAAATAAGTACCTACATACAACTTCGATTAATATTTATTTTTTTGCGAGTGGCAACCGTGACGCAATACAATTCAGTTGTCACTAATTCAATCTCTCCCTGTCAGGCAACAGTGACAACTGGCTAATACTTTTTATTTAGAGTTAAGTTTCATCTTATTATGAGGCTATTTGTTGCTTTGTTTGTGTGTATTTTTAATATTCCGGGTGTGACATGTATCGAGTTTCGCATGTGACGCGTGAGTAACGTCAACACTTTCGGCGACGTCAGCACTTCCTCAATTCTAAAGCACTCTATGCTTTAGTGTTTAAAGATAACCAATTATTACCAATTAGATCGAGACTTTTATGTATGATCATATAAATATATAATGTTTATTTATATCTCAGTCTGATCCCATCTGGACAGATCGAGACTGTGTTTTACTTATATCGCAGTCTGATCCCTTCTGGACAGACCGAGACTTTTGCATGCCTCTTCGTTACTAAAATTAAATAATAAAGTTAGTCTTTGTGCTGATCTAAACTCGGCGTGTTCTTATTACTTATATCTCGTGCGATGGGTAGAAGTTAGGTCACTTTCTTGTTTTTTGAGGTCCTTTTTATTTTCGCACGACCTAGAGGGCTGAAAATTTGTGAGTGTCCTTTTTAATGTTCCGCGTGTGACATGTGTGGAAAAAAATAAAATACTTTAAAATAATGAAAATCATAATTTGGCGGGTATTACCAAATAATACAATGTCAAAATAAAAGAACGGTATGGCGTATGACATGTGTCGATCTATACTTTTAGTTTGTACTTTGTACCCGAAAAACGAAAAAACTTGTTTAACAAACTGTACAAAAATAATCAAATGTGAATATTGCTACGAAATTTAGGCTTTCGAGTTCGTAAAGGATTTTGCAAATAATAATACAACACAAGTTAATTAATTTACAAATAACAACTTTAATGAACAATAATAAAATTAACACAAGTTCACAATTTATAATGGTGATTACTTTTCACAGTACACAAAAACACTTATGATACTAGTACTTCACAATAATTCTCTTAGGAGATAGCAGTATTACTTTACAAGAACTTTTACAACTTCACTAGTTAAAATCCAATTAACTAATCATCTTACTTCGGCTTAACGCCTCTATTTATACTCAATTAAAAACTAGACAGAAATATCGAGAATAGACCAGACATTACCCCCACCTTAATTCTGTTCGGCCCGAACAGATTCAGCACTCCTTCTCTTGTTGTACCTTGTCAATCTGTCAATGTGAACAACTTTCATTTTAAATCTGGGGCTTTGTTGAATCCTATATACGACATCATTAATCCTCTTAATGATCTTATAAGGTCCTTCCCAACTCTGCTGTAGTTTCGGAGATTTACCTTTTCTTCTCTTGGGATTGTAAACCCAGACCAAATCTCCTTCCTGAAATCCACCACAGTTTGCTCGCAGGTCATATCGCGTTTTCATCCGGTTGCTGGCATCCGCTATGATGCCCCTTACTGCAGCATGAACTGCGGTCATCCTCTGCCTTAGATCACTAACGTATTTCTCTTTTGTTGTCGGCTCTACTGGTGGTGATCCAAATTTGATGTCGCATGGTAGACGAAGTTTTCTAAAAAACACAATCATTGCTGGAGAGTTTTTGGTTGTGTTGTGGACAGCGTTACGATAACCCATCAAAAACAACGGTATACAACGATCCCATTCATCTTGGTTGGCATTAACTTCTTTTCGCAGATGCTCTTCCAGCGTCCTGTTGAACATTTCGACCATTCCGTCTAGCCACCGTGCTAGCTTCCTGGTTTTTGATGGGATATGCTTCTGCCCATTTACTGAAGTATGCACACGAGTATATAGCGATTTCCATCCCTTGTTTCTAGGAGTGGACCAGCTGTGTCCATTGCAACCCGCTCAAATGGTGCTCCAACATTGTTTTGTTACATTTTTCCTCTAGTTTTTGGTTGCAGTCCTTTGCTTGCTGCGCACATGTCACACGTTCGACACCAGTCTTCCATATCCCTATGGCAATTGACCCAATAGAAGCGATTCCTAACTTTATCTAGTGTTATTAACTTTGACTCGATTCGTTGGTAGCACAATCTGTGATTTTGTGCTTTGACCATCAGCCGATTCCCATTGCCATACCAGTAGTCCATTTTCCAATCTCAATGACTGCCATTGAGCCCAGTAACTTTTTACTGTAGGACTTGCTGTTGCAACCTCGTGCCACTCCGGTCTTTCACCTTGCTCCATCCATTGAAATATTGGAGCAATCGAGTCATCGCGCACTTGTTCCTCCCTTAGCTGCTCTTTTGTCCAGCGATCTTCGACTTGTAGTCTTATTTGTGCAACTACTTCAGAGCACTTCTTGTTTTCTTGCCTTGTACAGTGTTTGCATTGGGGTGCACAAGGTCTTCTGGATAACCCGTCGGCATTATTGTGCAGCATTCCTTTTCGATGCTCTGTTCTGAATGAATATGCCTGGAGTCGTTCGATCCATCTGGCCACTTGACCTTCTGGTTCCCTGAACTGCATTAACCACATAAGTGCTGCATGGTCGGTTCGAAGAAGAAATTCTTGCCCATATAGGTACTTGTGGAAGTGTTTGACGCTATCGACAACAGCTAGCAATTCCCTTCGCGTCACGCAGTAGTTCTTCTCGGGCTTAGAAAGCGAACGGATGTAGTACGCTATTACACGCTCCTTTCCTTCTTGATTTTGCGATAGAACCGCTCCTATTCCCGCATTGCTGGCATCAGTGTCCAGAATGAAGAGTTCTCCTGCCTGTGGATACGCCAGAATTGGAGAACTGCACAGCTTTCCCTTAAGCAACTCAAATAATTTTTGGTTCTCATTCGACCATTGGAACTTTTGGTTCTTCTCAGTAAGGCGATGAAGGCTTCGTGCAACATCTGCGAAGTTAGGCACAAACCGTCGATAGTAGGAGCATAGCCCCAGAAAACTTCGCGGCTCATGTGAATTCTTTGGTACCGGCCATTCATTAACAGCTTCC
The DNA here is from genome assembly GCA_947095585.1 of Nephrocerus scutellatus. Classification (NCBI taxonomy): domain Eukaryota; kingdom Metazoa; phylum Arthropoda; class Insecta; order Diptera; family Pipunculidae; genus Nephrocerus; species Nephrocerus scutellatus. The sequence goes on from OX352762.1 coordinate 64,367,333, forward strand.
AACTTCCTGGGATCCGTGCGTAATCCTTGACTGGACACAATGTGGCCCAAATAATTCACTTCGTTTTTGAAAAGGCTATATTTCGGCGGACTTATCTTCAATCCTGCAGCTTTAACGGTTTCCAGAACTTGCCGAAGATTATTCACGTGCTCATTAAATGTACGACCAAAAACAATGAGGTCATCCAAATAGACTAGACATGTCTTCCAGCTAAGGCCTCGCAAAACATGTTTCATCAACCGCTCGAACGTAGCAGGAGCGTTGCATAAACCAAACGGCATTACAGAAAATTGATACAAGCCGTTTCCCGCAGTAAATGCTGTCTTCTCCTTATCGTTGTCATGAATTGCTACCTGCCAGTATCAGCTTTTCAGATTCAATGCACTGAAGATTCTGGCTCCCGATAAGGTGTCCAACGTGTCGTCTATACGTGGTAATGGATAACTATCCTTTTTGGTGACATCGTTCAGTTTCCGATAGTCCACACAAAATCTCGTTGGCTAACGTTCATTATTCTCACTGGTATCTTGTGCTGGAGTTTCACTAAAGTTCTTCCGCATATCACTCCGTTCTTGTTGAAATTGGTTGGCTCCACTATTCCTACTGTACTGTCCCCAAGATCACCGTTCACCTTGCCATAGATGATTTTCTCGCACATCGGTGGAATCTCTTTTTCTTTAGTAATGACTCTTAGCCCGCCAATCTGGTTGTCGTTTATTTGCAGGGGTACTTCCACATTACACCATTTTAACACGTGGTTCTTCAAATCAAGGGACATCTCGTGCTCTGCCATGAAATCCAAGCCCAATATGCATTTATCTGTAATGCTGGCAACAATGAACCGACGAGAAAACCGTATTCCTCCAAACATGACACTACTGGAGCACTCTCCTTTAATTGCTGCAACTTCACCTGTTGCTGTCCTCAAATTATAACGAAATACTTTTCCACTTGACCTTTGGACACCACTTTGGGACTTACAACTGATCTGGAAGCTACTGTATCCAAGGTAAACGTACATGGTTTTCCTTCTAACTCACCACTAACAACCAAGCTGTTGCAGTCCTTTCCAAGTTTGGCAATGTTCACCGTGACCTTGGGGCTGTCTCCCCTCTTCACCAGCTTACGCCCCGTAAAGCTGGTGTAACTTAGTTTTCCTGGTCTGCAGCAACGAGGTAAGCTGGCTGCTGCACCTCATTTATCTGTGATGCGCTAGCTGCCGCAAGTTTTGAGGCCTCTTGACACGATTCACTGGCTGTACTGTAGTTTGAACTGGTCTTGGTTCCTTGCAGTCACGGATGAAATGTCCAGGCTTCTGACATCTAAAGCATTTTGGACGGAAACTAAATGGTATCCGTTGTTCTTAGGGCTTCCAGTTTTTGATTTTCGGATTTCCTCTTTAACTATTGCCTTTATTTGTGTGATGTCCTCCGTTTCCAGCTTACGCAATCTAACTAAATCAGTGGACAGTCGTCGTTCGTTCTCCTCACTGTTGTTTCTTCATCTGGAGCTGTATTTTGCTTAGCTCCTGTGTCTGAGACTGTCCATGACGCAAGTCCAACTCTTTCAAGATTCTTCCAGAACTCAACTCAGCATTTGGAATCATTTGTAAAACATCAGCCGCCTTGCTCCTCAACGCCAGGATTAGAGAATTTAGCTGTTCCTCAGCGCCCCAACCATTATGTTGTACCACAGCTGCAAACTGGACTTTGAAATTTTCAAAAGCTGTGTCGCCATCAAACGCAGGTGGCTTTAAAATTCCTTTCTGGTTACTAGAAGATTCTGGAATTACTCTGGTATTGCTTTGTTGAGTATTCTCTCTGACGAACAGGGTACGATTGTCCAATCGGGTCTCAAACTCTTTAATTTTTCCTTCAAGACCACTCATTTCTTCATAAATTCCATTAATCTCACCTTTAAGCTATGTTTGTATTCTAGTCATTTCACCTCTTAACTTTTCTTGGATTACATCCAGCTTTTGATTTTGCTGATCAAATTTTGAGTTTAATTCCTGTTTCAGTTCTTGGCTTTGACGCTACGATTGTTGATTTTACCTATCCAATTTTTTCTTCAGATTTTGGCCTTGCTGTTCCAACTTATCACTTATTTGAAAATTCAAATCTTTCTTCAGACCTTGACTTTGCTGTTCCAACTTCTCGTTTAATTTGGAACTCAATTCTAGATTCATCTGTTTATGCTCCTGACTTTGTCGCTGCATTTGTTGCATTAACGCATTAAGCATCGCCTCCATGTTGGTTGCTTCCTTATCTTCGCTCCACTAACTCCGTCTCAATTGAAAACGGTTCACACGCCTGCTGTTTTTCTGCTTTAACAACTTGTTGCAATCGAAGAAATTACTCTTGCTTATTTCCGGCGGTGCTTAGACCTCGCCTCCCAACCTCTTCTTTAAGCTCCTGGGAACTATACGATTTAATGTTCACTGCACTCTCCATTTTGTTATTTACTGTTATCAGTTTGTATAATCACCGATTAATTTATTTATTGTTCAACGATTTTTAAAATCTTTCTATCTCTCAATTTGCAAAAATTTATTGTCTCTCAATTTACACGATTTGCAAAATTTTAATGTCTTCCGATTTGCAAAATCCCACTTCTGACACCAATTGTTACGAAATTTAGGCTTTCGTGTTCGTAAAGGATTTTGCAAATAATAATACAACACAAGTTAATTAATTTACAAATAACAACTTTAATGAACAATAATAAAATTAACACAAGTTCACAATTTATAATGGTGATTACTTTTCACAGTACACAAAAACACTTATGATACTAGTACTTCACAATAATTCTCTTAGGAGATAGCAGTATTACTTTACAAGAACTTTTACAACTTCACTGGTTAAAATCCAATTAACTAATCATCTTACTTCGGCTTAACGCCTCTATTTATACTCAATTTAAAACTAGACAGAAATATCGCGAATAGACCAGAAAATTGTACCCTTATTCCCTTATTTACAACTAACGATACTTATATGTAATGAGTCATCTTCTAAAAATAGACTACATGTTTAATCATGTTCTCTTACAAAAACCGGGCAAACCGCACAAACCGGTTTGACTACTTGTTTGACCAGTACACAATGATTCAAACTTGCAGGCGGTTATATTTCAAATTTCAAATAATTTAATACTGTTAGAGCCTAAAAGTAAGTGCTTATTTTTAGTATGCCGTATTTACATTGCGATTTATTTAAGGATTTTAATTCCATTATATGCGCTTCTAAATACTTTTCGTAACAATATATTTAATAGATTGTTTCTATCGCTCATGACGCTCGGCGATTCATTCAAGTTGTTGTCAAAGTCAAAAATGTTTTTTCTTCGTCTATTTTTGCCGTTGTTATTTATCTTTTTTTCAACTTGAGTTCAGAATTTTTCCGTGTAAATCTATTGACAAAGAAAAAAAAGATTTTTGGGGGCAGACGGCAGAGTAGTTTCCTTTAAATATTAAAAATTACTGTTTTCTATTACACTTTAAGATGCAACATTTAAATTTGTCAGCTTTATGAAAGACGGCAAATATTTTCCTTGGTTTTTATAGCAAAAACGAAATATAGATATTAAAAATTATTAACTTCGCGTGCTCGTGTTGTGGCTGGCTGACTGTCAAAATCTTGTGATCAGTTTTTAACCCACTTCCTAAAGCCCGATTTTATTAAAACTTTGCACCCCTTTGTATCTCCCCTCGAGGTCGGTGGGCTCCAATACAAATATTTTACAAAATATAAAAATAAAATAAAATATATAACTGTTATTTCGTTATTTTTTTTTTTCAAGTAGTTAATATGAAATAAGAAATATCATAACATTCTTAAATTTTTAACTTTACTACATTTAATACATTTACATCGAATATCCATGCATATTAATTATTATTGTAATAAAATATGATAATGAAAACTTAAAATCCTTATTTCTTATTTCATAAATGAACGAGTCTTTGATAAAATTCTTGCCTTTTTGAATTGAGGGTCCAAAAATAGAAATTAAATAATTTATTGTTTACTATAAATCTTTTTTAAGTTTCTTACATAACAGTTTAATGTGTTCAGAAATTAAATCTGAATTTCATAAATATTTCTCACATTCGGTACATACTTGAGATACATTTTCGTAATTGTTAATATCAGAAATGTTTCCACCAGTATTTATTTTTGCAGGCAGTATAAAATGATTTCCTATATTTAAAATAATTCAGATTAGATTTGTTTTTTTTTGGATTGAAATAGTACATTAAATTTATTAGAATAATTTAATGCGTACTTCAAAAAATAAAAATACGCTCTGACTAACCATGCGATGTATTACATCGAAAAAAACATCGATGTATTTTTATTTTATTTTTTTATGCATTATGTGCATCCCTAGAGTGAAGGCTGAAGACTGAACACTAGCCTTGGGAACTAACGACTTATTCATTAGTTGCAAAATGTTCATTTATTTGATAGTTATCAAAATCGTTCAATTACTATTTTTCAGAAAACGTTCGTTCAAAACAATCGAATGAAAAAAACATTCAAATGTTTCACTATGGAGTCCGGTTTTTTCCTTTGACCTTTGAGGTCTGAGCTTTGACTGAATGATTTTTGTTTTGTGCATGTTCGTGCACTCTGGCGATGGCTGCTCTGAAAAAATTGTGTATGTATCCATTTGTCATTTAATGTTCAACTTTGGGCTATCGGATGCAAATGAATGGTTTTAGGTTTGAAAAATGATTTTTTCATTCGTTTGCACCAATGAATGGTTTTATGTGTGAACGAATTAATTTTTCATTCGAATGGTTTTACGTTTGAATGAATTTTTTTTTCATTCGTTTGGACTTTGGACTATCGGTTGCAGCAAATGAATGGTCATGATAATACCATTGATAAGAGGACTCCACTACACGATTACATGTGTTGATAAGAAAACTTCCTGCGGACTTCAACTTAAATCAACTTTAGTCGATGTCAATAAAAGACGACTTTCTCAATTAGAAGCGTACAAAATCTGTGCGAAAGAAACTTTCCTAGAACCCAGATTTAAGAAGATTGCTTTTGGAAATGACGAAAAGGCTACAAATGCGGGAAAGTGGTTGACGGAGGAAGTCACATATCTCTTAAATAATAAAAGCGTTAACACAACGGAAATGGAAATATATGACTCAATATCGGAAATAAATACTTTAAAGCCGATTTCGGTATGGTTAAGGCTTGATTGAAAGGTAACCGATGGAAAGACGACTCTCAATAATGCACCTAGCGTTATATGAAATTTTTCTATAGAGCAATATCTACGTTGTGAATATTTGGACCCACTTACTTTTTGGAACTCTCAAAAGGCAGTACACCCAGAATTTTTAATACAACTATCAAAAAAAATTAAAATAATATATAAACATCTGATAAGATAAAATGAAATTCTATACCCCGTCCCCTCCCAACCGGCGGAAAAAATTTTGTACTTAATGAATGAATGAATGAATAAAACTATTCGATAGTTAAAATCGAAAAGTTACTAACTATCGATAGTCGAATTCCATCGATAGTTGCCATCACTAGTGAACACAACCAAACGCAAAGCCAAGTCGACAAGAAGATAATGCCTGAAACACAAACACGCTTCAGCTTCGGCTTCGCCTGACGTTTACGAGTTCACCCATACGATTTCAATGCTTCCTATCACAATGTAGCTTCGTCTTCAACGTTTCGTAAAGATCGTAAGAATCGTAAAGAAAAACGTAATGCTACGTAACGAAGCTACAAAAGGAAGCCATAGTTCAAAAGTGCTGAACATTTGCTTTGACTGACAGTTCCAAGCAGAGAAGTGTGGCAGAACTCTCTTTTGAGAAATGCCATAAAGAGAAAAGTCATTCAAAGCAAATTCAAAGCGGCTACATCGTAACGTAGCGAAGCCGAAGCTCAAGCGTGTTTGTATTTCAGGCATAAAGGTTCCATTCTTATATTCAACCGAGCGAATTAAGTTACCCGGAGAATATCGAGCAGATATTGTACAGCGTTAAATATATGGTGTGTACATGTTCCGGAATTGTTGTTCCAGTAGGTTTCCACATTTCTCAAACGAGAATTGAGTCTCATTAGATCACTGTTGCCTACTACACCAGGGAGCTGCCGTCGCATTCTATTGATCTGAGTGACCAGAAAACTTTTGTGCCTCTGCAACGTATGAATTTCACGGTTCAGATAACACTCCATAGAATTTTTGCTTTTAATTTTCGGGATTGTCGAATTAATACTCGACAGAATCACCGTATTCAGTCTTTCTTTGCAGAAATTACACTCCTCGTTCGTCAGATTCCTATTATTAGGAACTTTAATTTCTGCACTCTCTTATGGCCCGTTTTCGAACCTGTTCCAGTTGGTTTTCCTAAAATTTAATTTAGGAATTTCTGGTTGCGAGGGCGAATAGGGAATCGTCAGAACTATCGCGTTGTGGTCGCTATCATACCGTAATAGCGGGATCTTATTATCGTGGACCGTTTCTATTTGCAGTCGCTCATATAGTCTAAATATGAATTTCCGGAAGGGTAACTTGGTGTAACCGGGCTGTATAATTTCAATTTATAGAAGATTTGGTTGTCATCAATAAACGCTTAAGGAAGCTGCCTCTTGCGTTCGCAGATGAATCCAACTAAGCCAGATGTTTCGCGTTCAGATCTCCCGCTTAGATGAAATAGTTATTTAAACTATCTAATTCTATTGTCTCGAATAATTTCTCGAGCTCGACATTAAATTGATTATCTGCTTGCGGCGCATATGCAGATATTATATGGAGACAACTATTATTTCGAAATGGCAGCGAGATAAAAGTCGTTTCTAGACAATTAAAGTTTGCAACATCACTCTGGTCCGTGTCTGGTTTAATATGTCGTTATCTCTGTCCAAATGTTTGTTGTCGCTAACGTTTAGTACAGTTTTGTTCTTGTTTACGTTTTTTAGGGTGAATTGTCCTTTTCCAATGGCTTCATTAAAAATAATGTGGATTTGTTTACTGTCCTCTTCATAGATGTTTATTGGTGGTGTTTTATGTTTTATGTCCACTTTTTTATTTGCGTCATTCGTGGTTTTTGCTCTATTGCTTCTTGTTGTTGTTGTTGTATGTTTATTGCTGTTTTTCTTTTCTATTTCTTTTATTATATTTTTCACTTTTGTTGAAAGTTGTGAGCACTTGTTTTCTATATTTTTATTTTTATCATCACTTACGGCCTTATTATTCACTCGGTTAAAAAACGTGGTTTAAACAATTTTAAACCAAATAAAATAAACCAAAATAAACCACCCGATTTTAAACCAGACAATTTTAAACCATATCCACATTATTCACAACTTTTCTAGTTTAAATCTGTTTGGTTTATTTCGCCCTTGGTTTATTTTCTTAACTAGTTTAACGGCAATGAAACGTCAAATTTGCTCGATTTGACAACCATTTGATATTTCACGTTTGGTTTATTCCTTATTAATCTTGCTAAAACAAAAAAGTTTTTTTGTTTGCATATCGTTCTTTATCTTACGTAGCGGTGATTTCACAATTTGTTGTTTGTATTTCTTGTTTAAGGTTCTCTACTTCTGTTTAAAGCTCAAAAATAATTTTTATAGCTTCATCATATTTACCTTTGCTTACCGAAGCAACGATGTAAACTGTTGTTGTTTTCTTACTGTCAAGTTGTTCGTTTCCCCCTTCAAAACGGCTCTACCGTTGGGCGAAAACGGATCTGTATATTTTTGGAGATTTACCCGTCTTTATATAATTTTAAAATCGCCCTTTAAAAAGAAAATCTCCATTTTAAACATAAATTAATTGAAAGAAATATAAATTGATTTAGGGTACAGTATTTTAAAATGTGTCCACAATTTTCAAAAACGCCTTTTAAAAGGAAAAACTCATTTCTAATTATAAATTAATTGAGATACATAAATTAATTAAGCCTACACCTTACAGTGTTCCCACAATTTTCAATAACTCAAATCACATCGCCACCTATTTTTTATTTCTTTTATGAAAAAAACTCAATAATTTGTAATAAGTATAAATTGATCCGCCTTCCATAAAAATTGGGACACGGCCATGAAAATAGTATGGCTGTGTGGGATAAACTTTCAGCTTTGACATCAACATGAAACCCGCTCGCATTCAAACACGCCCACTGTTGAACTTTTACGGAAAAATCAGTTTTTTGACTCTAAATATTCTGAGGTAGGTTTGATTGGCCCAATTTTTTTAAATGGACGGTATTTTTATTATCATGCATACGATACCAATTAACCCCAAAACCTTCTTCAAACCACTGAAAAAATTAATTTTTCCAAAAAAAAAATCCAAACTTTGAAAGCTCCTAGCTCATAAAGGAGGCGTCCCAAACAAGATGATTTTCGAGGTCTGCTCAATAAGGGCTTTCAGGCGAGGGTGTCTTAATGCCCTAACCCCTTAATCGCTATACCATAGTTTAGTCAAATTTAGTAGTTAGTATTTCGTCTATGAGGCCGTAATACTCCCAATTTCATGTTGTTTTTTTATTACATTTCTTTTGGAATATTCTCATCATCATTGTGCTTTTTTATATATTGCTCCTGTGTCATTGGTGCTAACACACATGACTTTAATCAAATAGTATAGAGATATCAAGAAGAACGAATCAGAACAAAAATTTTAATACAAAAATGAATGGTTTTCGCAATTCAAATGGGTTGTACACTCAGCTGTGTGAGTGCAATCTTAATTTGTGTTTTGTATCATATTATATGAAGATCCGGTTACGCACTTACACTGCTTAACAGCTTAACTCCACTTCACAAGAAAGAATTTGAGTAGTACTTCGTACGTCGTCGTGTGCACGTCGTACCAACTTACACTGCTTAACAGCTTAACTCCACTTCACAAGAAAGAATTTGAGTAGTACTTCGTACGTCGTCGTGTGCACGTCGTACCAACCGTACGCTATGTGCTGCTATGTTTTCCCCATTTTGTGGTGGATTTTCACCACAAAATCAAATCTCGATTAGAGAATTTACAAGAAAAATTTAAATTCGCTATATTACATTCGCGTGCACGTTTGTCTATGGCTGGCTGGTGGAATCTTGCGATCAATTTTTAACCCATTTCCTAAAGCCAGATTTTCCTGAAATTTTGTATACATGTGTATTTTCGGTGACAATACTTTCTGTTAATTTGGAAGTGATCCGGTCCCGGGTTCGTAGACTCCCATACAACTTTTTTATTAAATTTACCCGATTTTCTTTAAATTTTATACACGTGTGTTTCTGTGATGGACAACACTTTTTGTAAAAATTTGATAGAAGTAGTTTGTTTTTTTTTTAAATTCTCTATATTAACTTCGCGTGCCAGGTTGTCGGTGGCTGGCCGGTGCAATGTTGCGATTAATTTTTAGCCCGCATACTAAAGCTCGAGTTTCTTCCAATTTACACATGTGCTCTTGTGTATTTCCGGTGATAATACCTTCTATTAAAATTTTGAAGAGATTTGGCCCTGGATTTTTTGAAATTTACCCGATTGTTTTATAACAGACTTCGGCTAAAGGTTGGCCTGTTACAAGAAGGTGCAATAAATTTTGGTTGATTTCTGCGCTCTATAAATTTTGGGTGGGCGCTTGATGTTGTATGGATTAGTACCACAATGGCGTCAGCATGCAATAATGTACGGTACTCGATAATATTTACACCAATAAACCCGATTAAATTTTATTATATTTTGTACTCCCCACTCTCCTTGAGGGGAAATTTCCGAGAAACAAGATTGCTGTTTTTGAAGTCTGCTCAATAAGGGCTTTCTGATGGCGGGGGGGGGGGTCCGAAAGCCGTAACTCTATGTTCCCTAAAACGCACTTTAGCCAAGGATAAATTTAACATTAAAGATAAGTATTACAATTATATAATATTACTAGCTGATTACCCGGCGTTGCCCAGGTATTTATTCATCCCAATCTTCTATTAGGCAGGGGTAGAAAAAATAATGATATCAATCTATAAGGTAAAAAATATATTTGAAATTATAGCTATAGTATTCAAATTATAAAATAAAATTAAATAAACATACATAAAATTAATTATAACAAATCTTGGTTGTATGCCTACAATGTTTTAAGTTTAACCTTCAGGAGCAGGAATAAATAAATTCTTAGGTCAACCCAACCCAGAGCAAGCAAAATAAAGTTGTCCGTGGGAAAAGCATGGCAATCTCAAATCTATACTCCGCAGTTCTTAATAAACTGTCCGACCGTCGAAATGAGTGCTATCCGTGGGATAAAAACTGTTTCACACTGTCCCTTTTCTGTAAGAAAGTCGCTTCAATTATATTTCCCGGCATCTCTTTTACGCACAGTCTTGTGCCGTTGAAAAGTTTTGGCGAGTCGAGAATCCGTAGTAAAATAATTAGAGATCAAACTGTAAGACGATGTGGTGACAATCCATACGAATTAACTGAGTTAAGGAACTCAGTTAGATATTTTATTCCTCATCAGTATCTACAACGGTATCGATACACTTATATTCAGTGACTACGCCTATTAAGATGGCAAGTATTTGATTGTTTATTTCGTGGTTTTCTCCATTTTGGTAGCAAGAATGGCCCCTTTAAGCAACCGGTTGAAAATGTTATAGTTTTTAGAAACAGCCGGATAAATAGAATTTATTAGTTCTGCGGCAGATATCAAAAATTGATGTAAATTGAATAAATCCATAAAACACGGCTACTAATCTACCTTTTCCAATTTTAAGTAGTGGCGACAATGTCCTAACCCCAAATTCGTCGCTATATGGTCGCCGAAAACTACAGAAGTTACACTAATATCAGTCATCCCCCCTCAGTTATCGACCCCATCCCCCTGGAGCTGTCTTACCATCACCATTCAACCCAGCGACCCCGAAAACCATAAAATCAACACTAACATCGGTCACCCCCTCTCAGTTATCGACCCCAACCCCCTAGAGCTGTCTTACCATCACCATTCAACTCAACGACGCCGAAAACCATAAAATCAACACTAACATCGGTCACCACCCCCCCTCAGTTATCGACCCCATCCCCCTAAAGCTGTCTTACCATCACCATTCAACTCAGCGACCCCGAAAACCATAAAATCAACACTAACAACGGTAACCCCCACCCTCAGTTATCGACCCCATCCCCCTAGAGCTGTTTACCATCACACCATTCAACTCAGCGACCCCGAAAACCATAAAATCAACACTAATATCGGTCACCCCCCCTCAGTTATCGACCTCATCCACCTAGAGCTGTCTTACCATCACCATTCAACCCAGCGACCCCGAAAACCATAAAATCAACACTAACATCGGTCACCCCCCTCAGTTATCGACCCCATCCCCCTAGAGCTCTCTTACCATCACACCATTTAAGTCAGCGACCCCGAAAACCATAAAATCAACACTAATATCGGTCACCCCCACCCCCTCAGTTATCGACCCCATCCCCCGAGAGCTGTCTTAGCATCACCATTAAACTCAGCGACCACGAAAACCATACAATTAACACTAATATTTCTTTGGACCCCCCCCCTCAGTTATCGACCCCATCCACCTAGAGCTGTCTTATCATCACCATTCAACTCAGCGACCACGAAAACCATAGAATCGACACTAATATCGGTAACCCCCCCGCCTCAGTTATCGACCCCATCCACCTAAAGCTGTCTTACCTTCACCATTCAACTCAACTACCCCGAGTACCATAAAATCAACACTAATATCGGTCACCCCCCCCCCCCCTCAGTTATCGACCCAATCCCCCTAGAGCTGTCTTATCATCACCATTCAACTCAACGACCCAGAAAACCATAAAATCAAAACTAACATCGTTCACCCCCCCCCCCCTTAGTTATCGACCCCATCCCCCTAGAGCTGTCTTACCATCACCATTCATTTCAACGACCCCGAAAACCATAAAATCAACACTAACATCGGTAACCCCCCCCCCCCATCAGTTATCGAAACCATAGAATTGACACTAATATGGGTCACCCCCCAACGGTTATCGACCCAATCCCCCTAGAGCTGTCTTACCTTCACCATTCAGCTCAGCGACCACGAAAACCATAAAATCAACACTAACATCGTTCACCCCCCCCCCCCCTCAGTTATCGACCCCACCCCCCTAGAGCTGTCTTACCATTACCATTCAACTCAGCGACCCCGAAAACCATAAAATCAACACTAACATCGTTCACCCCCCCCCCTTCAGTTATCGACACCATCCCCATAGAGCTGTCTTACCTTCACCATTCAACTCAGCGACCACGAAAACCATAAAATCAACACTAACATCGTTCACCCCCCCCCTCAGTTATCGACCCCACCCCCCTAGAGCTGTCTTACCATCACCATTCAACTCAACGACCTCGAGAACCATAAAATCAACACTAATATCGGTCACCCCCCCCCCAGTTATCGACCCAATCCCCCTAGAGCTGTCTTACCATCACCATTCAACTCAACGACCCCGAAAACCATAAAATCAACACTCACATCGTTCGACCCCCCCCCTTTCAGTTATCGACCCCATCCCCCTAGGGCCATAGGGCTGTCTTACCATCAACATGCAACTCAGCGACCCCGAAAACCATAGAATCGACACTAATATCGGTCACCCCCCCCCTCCGTTATCGACCCCATCCCCCTAGTGGTGTCTTACCAGCACCATTCAACTCAGCGACGCCGAAAACCATAGAATTGACATTAATATCGCCCTCCCCCATCCCCCTCAATTATCGACCACAACCCCCTAGAGGTGTCTTACCATCACCATTCAACTAAGTGACCCCAAAAACCACAGAATCGACACTAATATCGGTCAACCCCCCCCCCCCCCCCCCAACCCCTTCGTTATCGGTCCCGTCCCCCTAGAGCTGACTTACCATCACCATTCAACTCAGCGACCCCGAAAACCATAGAATCGACATTAAAATCGGTGACCCTCCCACCGTTATCGACCCCATCCCCCTAGAGCTGTCTTACCATCACCATTCAACTCAGCGACCCCGAAAACCATAGAATCAACTCTAATATCGAACAGCCATCCCCTGCGGGAATATAACTCACCCATAGGAGTGTACTACCAGCATTATTCGTCTCGGTGATACCGAAAACGGTGGGTCCGACCATAAAATCGCCTGCCACGCCTCCCCCAGCCAAAAAACCTACTACCCCCCACCCCCTATGTTTGATTCCACATAGTAAACAATATGTATACCAAGTTTGGTTGAAATTGGTCAAGGCGTTCCAGAGCTAGTTAGGCACAAGTATATATACAAATATACAAATATACAAATAAATTCTCTACTTTATATATATAGATATGATTAGTGATTACATAAATAATTTGAAACTTTATTTGTTTAAGTTAGGTTACTGAAGAAACCAAATTACAGGTAAGTTACACAGTTCAATTATTACAGATATTTTCTAAATCTAATTTATTTTCTTCTAGGAATCATCCTTTTGGTTGGTTGGTTGGGATCGAGAAATCCAGGGAAGGCTGGGCTCCTCGGAATCCTCCTCCTTGGATCAGACAACAAAAACGCGCAACACATAGCCTCTCTCGCTGCAAGACCGTTGAAGGGTACAATCTACCCACCTACACGAGGTGATCCTGTCTTGCAAAATTCAACGGATCTAGAGGAGAGAACCTCGATAAATAATCCTCAATCCAAGGTGAGACACGTGCGCTGAGGGATGAATGGCCATGAGAATTTTGGTCGCTAGCACGGAACTCCGGATACATGGCGCCCTCTGGTTTCAAGTCATCAAGACAGCCTTACCACGGCAAGAGGCTCTGCAGTGGCGGACCTTTCCCTTCCTCATCCCACAAAATCCATGGATAGTTTTGAAAATATAACCCCTGAGCGCGGTGCTCCTCCAAACGCACCAATCTCGGAAGCCAAGGACCGTCAAAGTCCTACTTCCGAGATTAATCTCTTACAAACAGACGACAGCACAGACTCGTCTATAACCCTAACCGAGGACTACGTCCCAGCACAAGGCTCCATCGTGCCAAAATGCTCGGACAATGCGTCCACTTCTACCACCTCTGACATAAGGGATGGGCTAACAAGCTTAGACCTCGAAGACAGAAGGAAGAAAAAACCATACCTAAGTGGAGCCGCAAGGAAACGTCTGAACTTCCTTAAACAGACCGGACTTTCCCATGACGAGGCACTAGCCCAGTGCCAAACAAAAATAAAAGATAGGAAGGTCACATCCACCATTAAGCGGAGCCGATCGAACGACTCTAGTCCAAAGAACCCGCCAAAAAAGAGACAGACAAACCTACCCCCTCAAACCAGCCGAAAACCCCATAAGGTCGGGAAATACTGGTTCAGGCGAGGCGGAGGTAGCGGGCGGATCGAACGCAACGTTACGCTACAGTGACGTCACGAAGGCCATCAGGTTGGCAATCTCTGACCAAGGCTTTCCTGATGTTAAACTGAACGCGGCGCAAATGTCAACGATCCAAGACAACATCATGGACGCGGTAGCGGAGCTTCCCACCGATGGCATTAGCCCTAACTTTCTGGGCTGCAAGGCCAAAAGTGGTTGGCTATCCGTGAACTGTGCAGATGACGAAACGGCAGCATGGCTTACCAATACGGTACCAACCCTTAAACCATGGCCAGATGCCAGTTTGAAAATAATCCGAGAGGACGAAATCCCTCGCAACTAGATTTTCTACGTCTATCTTCCGCACTGCAGGAATGAGACGAACGAGAAAATCAGCAGGCGCCTGGAAGTTCAAAATAAGGAGCTACGCAACGCAGAATGGAAAATCCTGTCAAGAAAAGACAGAGAAAATGACTACCTGCAGTTGACCATCTCGGCGTCACAAAAAATAACGAAGAACCTAAAGGGCTCCAATTATAAAGTAAACTGGCTTTTCGGGTTCGTTTACTTCAGACCAAAGAAGGCTAAAGAAACGGACAGGGAAACCAAAGCCAAAACCACAGAAGCGTCATCAAAACCAGGGCAACAAAGTCTGACAAAGAGACCAACACATCCCACCACTGCCAACACTAAAGCCAAACCCATTGACCGAACACGGAAACCTGGTCACTTGGGACACAAGGTCGGTATAAAGGCCTCAAAGAAGCACGGAAGGTTAAAAAAGCCTCCCACAACTGTAGCAAGTCAGGGTATACAGGCTGATCCAAATAGCCCAATAACAAAACAAAGCGATGAGATGTGTGCAAATAAACTTGCATAGGTCGAAGGCAGCTAGTGCCAATCTCTGCCACCTCTTCGCAATCAAAAACTGGGACATTGCTTTTATCCAAGAGCCCTGGACAAAAAACGAAAAAATTCTGGGATTCCCAAGTAAACTAGGTAAGTTGATTTATGACAAAGAAAATGGGAGACCAAGGTCAGCAATTCTGTGCCGTCACTCCCTCAACATTTACTCCATAAATCAATTTATTTTCAGAGATTTAGTCGCGATCTCCGTAGAGACGCTCTCGCCACAAGGAAGCAAGAGCACCACAAACTTTACAGCTGCCTACTTCCCAGGCGAGGACGAAGATCCCCCTCCAGAGACAACACAGAGCTTCATCAACTTCTGTACAGCTCAAGGTCAAAAATATATAATCGGATGCGATGCAAACGCACACCACGTAGTCTGGGGAAGCACCAACACTAACATCAGAGGTGAGCAACTCTTTAACTATTGTTCATCTAAAAATATTATAATAAACAACGTGGGGAACGATGCAACCTTCAAAAACGCCATACGGAGCGAAGTACTGGATCTTACCCTATCCGATACAAGGACGGCCAGCACGATCCATAAATGGCACGTAATGAAAGAGGCATCATTTTCCGACCACATGTATATTAGATTCAATATTGAAACTCCTAACAGGGCTCAATCCCTTATAAGAACCCCTAAACATACTAATTGGCAAGTCTACTCAGACCAACTCAAATGTAACTTAACTGGTATATGTACCCCCATTAACTCTATTGCTGAACTTGACAACTCAGCAAACGACCTTACCGAGGCAATCATAAACGCCTACCACGCAAGTTCCCCTATAATTCGCATCAGGTGCACCAGGGACGTTCCATGGTGGAATCATGACCTCGAGGCTAAACGAAGAGTAGTTCGTAAACTCTTTAACAAAGCCAAGCGTACACACACCTGGACGGCCTATAAAACTTCCCTAACCAGATACAACGTGGCTTTAAGGGACAGCAAAAGAAAAAGCTGGAGAGAGTTTTGCGAAAGCATCGACACACTGCCAACAGCTTGTCGACTACACAAAGCCCTCTCACTTGACCACAATAATCCACTTGGTTCGGTGAAAAAACCAAACGGGGAACTGACATCCTCTAGACAAGAAACTCTTGAGTGTCTGGTTAAGAGTCACTTTCCCAAGTGCATCATACTGGATAATCAAGAAGTATACGAGGATATAAACATGCACCCACACCTTATCTCAACTGAAGCCTACAGACGCTCAGCGAGCATCTTCCCACCAGAAAGCATCCGCTGGGCGATAAACTCTTTCGGTCCATACAAGTATCCAGGTGGAGACGGGCTGTATCCAATCCTCCTGCAGCAAGGCATTAAATTAATAGAACCAGTACTCGTAAAACTCTACAGAGCCAGTCACAGCCTAGAATACGTTCCAAGGTGCTGGAGAGATGTGCGGGTTCTATTCTTACCAAAAGGAGGAAAGAAATCCCCCGAGGATACTAGGTCGTATAGACCTATCAGTCTTACATCCTTCATCCTAAAGTCTATGGAGAAAATAATAGGCCATTACGTAAGGTCAAATGCTCTCCAACGAACTCCCTTGAATACCAGCCAACACGCATACCAGACTGGTAAATCGACGGAAACAGCACTACATGAGCTGACAACTGAAATCGAAGACACACTTCGAAGCAAAGAAATGGTATTATGCGCCTTCATCGACATACAAGGCGCTTTTGACAACACAAGCTTCGAAGTAATTCAAACACAATCCAGATCAAGGGGCATCGACTCCTCTACCATAGGATGGGGAAGCAGGAAGATTCAAGCCTCATTCGGCGAGGAAAGCATCACAATAGCGGCAACCAGAGGCGCCCACAAGGTGGTGTCCTATCGCCCCTTCTGTGGCTATTAGTGATGGATCAGCTGCTCGCTAGGCTAGAAAACAACGGCCTAACTAATATTAGCTATGCAGATGACCTAGTCCTAGTAGTTCGTGGCAAATTCGAGAGCACGATAACAGATCGCATGCAGGTTGCTCTCAAACAAGTCAAAGACTGGTGTAAAGAGGTTGGACTAAGCGTCAATCCTGACAAGATAGTTTGCACCCTATTCACCAAAAACAAAAAGTAACGCTACCAGCAATACAATTCCAAGAAAAAACCCTTCAATTAATGCCAGAAGCTTAATATTTAGGGGTATTGTTTGACAAAAAACTAACATGGAACCCCCACATATCATATATCACAAACAAAGCTAATAAAGCTTACTTTGCCTGTCAGCGTATGTTTGGCAAAACGTGGGGAATAAACCCGCAAAGTACCCTCTGGCTATACCAAAGCATAATCAGACCCAGGATCACATACGCGGCCCTGGTTTGGTGGCCATAAACAGAGCAATCAACGACACGCTCAAAACTGAACAAAATTCAAAGACTAATATGTCTAAGTGCAACGGGTGCAGTTAAGATCTGTCCAACGGCAGCTCTGGAAAAAGGACTTCCTCCCCTGCACATACACATCAAAAGCGAGGCTGTATCAAGAGCCACAAAACTAAAAATCCTTAAACAAATAAAGGCAAACAAACCAGGACACACCAGCATCATAACCAAAATAGACTTTTTCATTTCATTTATTTTTTTTCATCAATGGAGTTTATACTCTGCTGATTACATAATAATATGATAAATATATACAACATACATATATAAAAATAATTAATATCATAAAAATTTTTTAATTAAGTTTTTAAATTCATTTCTAGATAGTAGAATGCCGTCAACATGATTGCAGATATAGTTATAAAATTTTTTACATCTAGATATTGGCTCATTTTGTCCGAAGTTCGCTCTATGAAAATTATTATAAAATAAATAATTATTTCTTAGTTGTCTAGAAGGAATGTTGATCGGTAATTTAGCAAGTAGTTCAGGACAGTTAATATTATATGTCAGAACATCCCTTATAAAAATAATACAAGAGGATCTTCTACGTTTTTCTAATTTTTCCATATCAATAAAAAAACATCGGGTGTCATAGCATGGAAAATTACAAGACCAATTAAAATGCCTTAAAGCGTATTTAGTAAAATTCTTTTGAATTCTTTCGATCCTATTAATGTGGGTGTTATAAATTGGAAACCAAACAACACAACAATATTCTAGAATTGGTCTCACTAACATTAGAAATAAATATTTTAATGTGTAAGGGTCTCTAAAGTCTTTAGAATTACGTTTCAAAAATCCGTTCATTGAGTTTGCCTTCGCAACAACGAAATCTATATGCGATCCAAATGTCAATCTTTCATCAAATAAAACGCCCAAATCATTAACAATTGAAACTCTCTTAAAAATTTGAGTTTCATATGAATATTGGAATAATACTGGTTTTATACTGTGGTGAGCTGTAAAAACTTTGCATGTATTAAAGTTTAAATATAATTTATTTTGAAAACACCATTGACTTAGCTTATTTATTTCGTTTTGAAACACAAAACAATCGCTGACTGTCTTTACTTATTTAAATATTTTTAAATCATCTGCATATAAGAGACACTTTGCATTTTTTAAATTTTCAGTAATATCATTTACAAAAAGTAAAAATAGAATTGGACCGATATGGCTTCCTTGTGGAACTCCTGATTTTGTCAAGATGACGTTCGAGCAAGTTTCTCCAATTCGGACCATTTGTAATCTGTTTGTTAAATATGAGGACAACCATTTATGCATATTGCCATGGATACCAAGCTTATTCAACTTTTTTAAAAGTAAATTATGATCCACCCTATCAAAAGCCTTAGAAAAATCCGTGTACAGCAGATCGACTTGTAAGCTGTTTTCTAATGCATGGCAACAGAATGAAGTAAAGCATGTTAAATTTGTGACTGTAGAACGACCAGTCATAAATCCATGTTGAAATGGGGAAATAATTTCCTTTGTAACAAAATACAGTCTTAACTAGTTTTTCAAAAAGCTTTCGAATCGCTGACAATTTACAAATAGGTCTTTAATTTTCAATAAGGTGTTTTCGACCGGATTTGAAAATAGGATTTAAATATGAAACTTTCCATTCATCTAGAAAGTGTCCCTTACTTAAAGATTCATTAAAAATTTTCAAAAGTGGGACTGAAATCGAATTAACACATCTCTTTAATACTAGAGGTGGTATAGAATCGAATCCAGCAGCCTTTTTTCATCAATGTCTAAGAGTGCTTCTATAACTTCAGCTAAAGAAAGTTTTATATTACAAAGATCTATTATCTCGTCAGTATTATTATACTCATTCTGGCAATTTGTGTTAAATGTCAAATCATAATTTTCCTGATAATACCTGGCAAAAAGATCACATATAGATTTAATGTCGTTGGCAACTTCACCCAAGTACTCCATGCTATTAGGAAAAATTTTGCTTGTTCTTTTAGAATTTAAATAAGACCAAAAAAATTTACTGTTTGACTTAATTCTGGACTCTGCTTGCCAAATGTATTGCTTATAAAGAAATTTGTTTAAAAATTCAAATTCTTTTCTGTCTTTTAAAATTCTGAACATCAGCCTGACATTTAGTTAATTTAGCAACTTTTTGAGCGTTGGTCTTGATGTTTTCCAGATTTCTTAGTCTAAAATTATACCATGGCAATTTAAAATTAGATTTACTTTTTATCTTTGGAATAAATAAGTTAAATGCTTCATTTAAAACATTTGTGATAATTTTAAACATATCTTTCAGGTCAACATTATCCATAATATAATCCCAACTAATATTAAGTAAGTAATTATTTGGAATATGTAATTGTCCAACCATCAGACCTAATGATAAAAACTACTAATTTCAAAAGAAATTTTTCAATTAAAATACCCGATCGGAATTAAGTTGAAAATATCATAAGTACCATTCCAAACCATGCATCCATCTGGTATACAGACGGATCAAAAACAAACACAGGAACCGGAGCAGGAGTATTCGGACCCAGAATCACCCTACTAATACCCCTAGGAAGATCTCCAACAGTATTCCAGGCAGAAACTATAGCAATTGAAGCCTGCGTACTGGAATGTACTAAAAGAAAGTACAGAAGAACCGAGATCTATGTGATCTCAGACAGTCAAGCAGCATTGCTAGCATTAAAAGGTCCAGTCTTTTACTCTAAAACAACGTGGAGCTGTTTCCGCCACTTAGAATAACTGGCTAAAAACAACTAAATCAAACTTATGTGGTCTCCCGGACACTCAGGCATATCAGGAAACGAGGCAGCAGACCTATGCGCAAGAGAAGGCGCAGAAGGAATTTTCACTGGCCCAGAACCCAGCATTGCCTATTCCAAATGCCATATCAACAGAAAAATTAAAGAGTGGGAAAACGCTACTATCGAAGCAGAATGGAATTCTTCGCCTGGGATGAGACAAGCCAAGAAGCTTCTAAACTACAACATTAGTCATATGGACAGGGCCATCAAACTGGACCGCCATACACTAAGAACACTAATCTGGTATATGACAGGACATGGCCCATTCCAAGACCACCTTTTGAAAATAGGCAAATCCCAATCGGACCGCTGCCGATTCTGTAACGAGGCAAAGGAAACGTCAGAGCATATACTCTTCGTATGCGTAGCCCTCACCCAGAAAAGAATGAAACATCTCAAGGCCTATACGGTTTCATGGCCGAATGACAGACCAATCGCATTGTCAGATGTGGTGGCATTCACGAAGGAACTGAACAACCACATAATGTGGCGGATTAATTGCCACCTGGATAGATGGGATATTTTGACTTTCGTTAAATTGTGATCAGGGAGCTGCGTTGATGGTCGTCCAATTAAAAAATATGATAGTGTCAAGCAATCTAGGTCATCATCTGCCAATGCACAAAGCGGACGCGAGTTCAGCATGGCCTCAATTTAAACGATAAGTGTTGACATTTCCTCGAGTGTTAATATGTGTCCATTGGTTACTCTTTTTATATTTTTTTTTGTCGTTTTATCAGTAACCGAAATAAGCAGAAAAGTGTCTGCCTTTGAGGTAAACGCAATTGCAGCAGTAGGAATAGTAAAATAAATTGTTCTTGCATCATTCGAGTGAGGTAAGGTAGAAAGTTTTATTTTGTGCATTTTAATTTAATAAATTGGTATTTTTCGTCTCTAAAAATCAGAAAATATTCAAGGTCCAAGCGGTTCACGCAAACAGCAAACAGATCAAACGATGAACATACATTAAATAAAAAAAATGTAATTTGACAAAATTCACAACTGCTTGCATTGAAAAATGAGGGAATAATGTGAAAAAATGGATGGACGAAATGTCAATAAACCCTCCTCGGAGTGTGGTTTAAAATCGGCGTAGTTTATCGGCGAATTGGTTTAAAAATTTAGTGTAATTTTTTTCACCAAGTGAATAATATGAAGTTTCAGAAAAATTTGGTTTAAAATGATTTAAACCAAGGTTTAAAATAAACCAAATTTAAACCGAGTAAATAATATGGTCGTTAAGTATAGAAAAATAGTTGTTGCTTGCTACACTTATTGTTGCTTTTTCGTTTATTGTGTTTTTTTGTTTGCATATCGTTCTTTATTTTACGTAGCGGTGATTTCACAATTTGTTGTTTGTATTTCTTGTTTAAGGTTCTCTACTTCTGTTTTAAGCTCAAAAATAATTTTTATAGCTTCATCATATTTCACTTTGCTTACCGAAGCAACGATGTAAACTGTTCCAGAGTTGTTTTTTGACTGTCATGTTGTTCGTTTCCCCTTTAAATCTGCTCTACCGTTGAGCGAAAACAGATCTGTATATTTTTGGAGATTTACCCGTCTTTATATAATTTTAAAATCGCCCTTTAAAAAGAAAATCTCCATTCTAAATATAAATTAATTGAAAGAAATATAAATATTACAGTATTTTACAATGTGTCCACAATTTTCAAAAACGCCTTTTAAAAGGAAAAACTCCTTTCTAAATATAAATTAATTGAGATACATACATTAATTAAGCCTACTCCATAAAGTGTTCCCACAGTTTTCAAAAACTCAAATCACATCGCCACCTATTTTTTATTTCTTTTATGAAAAAAACTCAATAATTTGTAATAAGTATAGATTGATCCGTCTTCAATGAAAATTGGGGCACGTCCATTAATAGTGCTTGTGAAAAAATTCAACCATTTGTAATGAGTATAAATTGATCCACCTTCTATGAAAATTGGGACACGGCCATGAAAATAGTATGGCTGTGTGGGATAAACTTTCAGCTTTCATTTGACATCAACATGAAACCCGCTCGCATTCAAACACGCCCACTGTTGAACTTTTACCGAAAAATCAGTTTTTTGACTCTAAATATTCTGAGGTAGGTTTGATTGGCCCCCTTTTTTTTAAATGGACGGTATTTTTATTATTATGCATACGATACCAATTAACCCAAAACCTTCTTCAAATATATATATTTTTATATATTGCTCCTGTGTCATTGGTGCTAACACACATGACTTTAATCAAATAGTGTAGAGATATCAAGAGGAACGAAGCAGAACAAAAAATTTAATACAAAAATGAATGGTTTTCGCAATTCAAATGGGTTGTACACTCAGCTGTGTGAGTGCATTCTTAATTTGTGTTTTGTATCATATTATATGAAGAACCGGTTACGCACTTACACTGCTTAACAGCTTAACTCCACTTCACAAGAAAGAATTTGAGTAGTACTTCGTACGTCGTCGTGTGCTGCTGCTATGTTTTCCCCATTGGTGGATTTTCACCACAAAATCGAATCTCGATTAGCGAATTTACAAGAAACATTTAAATTCGCTATATTACATTCGCGTGCACAGTTGTCTATGGCTGGCTGGTGGAATCTTGCGATCAATTTTTAACCCATTTCCTAAAGCCCGATTTTCCTGAAATTTTGTATACATGTGTATTTCCGGTGACAATACTTTCTATTAATTTGGAAGTGATCCGGTCCCGGGTTCGTAGGCTCCCATACAACTTTTTTATTAAATTTACCCGATTTTCTTTAAATTTTGTACACGTGTGTTTCTGTGATGGACAACACTTTTTGTAAAAATTTGATAGAAGTCGTAACCCGGGGGCGGATTGGCACCCATACATTTTTTTTTAATTTACTCGATTCTTGATTTATCTGATTAGAGAATTTACAATAAAATTTTTATGGGTTGTTTTTTTTTTTAAATTCTCTATATTAACTTCGCGTGCCCGGTTGTCGGTGCCTGGCTGGTGCAATCTTGCGATTAATTTTTAGCCCGCACCCTAAAGCTCGAGTTTCTTCCAATTAACACATGTGCTCTTGTGTATTTTCGGTGATAATACTTTCTATTAAAATTTTGAAGAGATTTGGCCCCGAAGTCGAGGGGCTCCCATAATTATTTTTTAAAAAATTTATCCGAATAGTTTTATAACAGACTTCGGCTAAAGGTTGGCCTGTTACAAGAAGGTGCAATAAATTTTGGTTGATTTCTGCGCTCTATAAATTTTGGGTGGGCGCTTGATGTTGTATGGATTTGTACCACAATAGCGTCAGCATGCAATAATGTACGGTACTCGATAATATTTACACCAATAAACCCGATTAAATTTTATTATATTTTGTACTGGTTTAATTGAACGATAATATCGATTTATTATACTCGTAATTTAATTTAGTTTTAATTACACAAACTTTAATATTAATGGCAACAATTTTATGATTTCGACTGTTCGGTTCAATGGTTGACGTACGAGAGCATTTTTTTTATTTTATTTTTAACATAGCAAAAAATAAAGCTTTAAACATAGCAAAAATATATGTTCAGTTTGTGTGCCTACACGGTTAACATAATTTGGTAAAAGTAAAAATTTGAGGTAAACAGAATAAATTTTGGCAAATGTGTTTTAAGGAATTTAAGGATTTTGAATTCCCCCCCCTCGAGCCACCGCCCATCGCCTATCAACTACCGCCCTGGGAATGTTGGCGGAGTTTCCCGGAGTCACCCGGAGGGGGTGTTAATGTTTTGAGCACTTTTTTGAAAAATGCATTTTTCTAAGTGGTTTGATGGATGTTAGAGGGTTAATTAGTATCATAAAAAAGGCAATAAAAATACCTTCCTTCCTATAAAAAATTTGGTCCAATCCAACCCCACTCGACAGAGTTAGAGCCAAAAATGAACTTATTGAAGTTCAGCAGGGGGCGTGTTCAAAAGTGGACGGGCCAAAATATTGCTTTAAAATGAAAGGTGATAATTACTTCTACACGGCCGTTTTTTTTTATGGGCATACGCCAGCTAAAACGGAAGTTTGGTCAAGATGTTCCTGGATCATGTGGTTTTTCATATATTTGAGTGAAATTTCATATGATTGAGATTGATTTATTGGAAGGAAGGTATTTTTATTGCCTTTTATATGATACCAATTAACCCCCTAACATCCATAAAAAAAATGCCCAAAATATTAAAACCCCCTCTCTCCTTGAGGGGAATTTTCCGAGAAACAAGATTTTTGTTTTTGAAGTCTGTTCAATAAGGGGGGGGTTCCCTAAAACGCACTTTATATAATATTATATGATTAGTGATTACATAAATAACTTAAAACTTTATTTGTTTAAGTTAGGTTACTGAAGAAACCAAATTACAGGTAAGTTACACAGTTCAATTATTATAGATATTTTCTAAATCTAATTTATTTTCTTCTAGGAATAATCTATTTAGTTGTTTGGTTGTGTTTACGACATACCGGCCGCCTTGAATCGGTTGATTCAATTCACTGGAAGTAAACACAGTTTGCTGATGGGACGTTTTAATAATCCATTCTTCGTTTTAAGTGTGACGACTCTGATATTACCATCTGAACCAGGATGAAGATACGCTGTTTTGCCCATTAATCATTGACAAGGAGGCAAATTGTCGTCCTTTATGAGCACTAAATCGTCGATGTTTATGTTTCTTTGCATTTTGTGCCATTTACTTGTTCGTTGCAGACTTGTTAAGTATTCCAGCTGCCATCGTCGCCAAATATTCTGATTCATCTGTCGGATTAATTGGCACCTGGATAGATGGGATATTTTGACTTTCGTTAAATTGTGATCAGGGAGCTGCGTTGATGGTCATCCAATTAAAAAATATGATAGTGTCAAGCAATCTAGGTCATAATTTGCCAATGCACAAAGCGGACGCGAGTTCAGCATGGCCTCAATTTAAACGATAAGTGTTGACATTTCCTCGAGTGTTAATATGTGTCCATTGGTTACTCTTTCTATATGAAATTTGTTGCTTTTTAAGGCCGTCTCCCACAGTTCACCGAAATGTGGTGCGCTAGGTGGAATCGGTTTGAAAATTATTTGATCTGCCAATAAAAAGAATGTTATTATGATTATCTTTTAGGAATGTGAAAAGTTAATATAGATGATTTCGAGTCCCAATGAAATTGGTCCCATTATCGCTGTGGAGTTCGCTGCAGATACCGCGACGAGCAATAAATCTTCTTAGTGCAGCTAAGTACGCGTCTGTCGTTAATTCGGACACCAACTGAACGTGTATAGCCAAGTGGCAAGACAAACAAATAGGCAAATATAGCTCTTGCCCGGTTTTTGGCCTCTTTGCCTCGTCGTGTATGTTTGGAATGGGCTGGCATAATCAACACCGACCTTGTAAAACAGTCTAACCAATTCTACCCTTGGATTAGGTAGCTGCCTCATCACCTGACTTAGAGTTATACCTACTCTTTTACCGCATTTGACGCAGCTTTGTACTACCTTTCGAATGAGGTTTCTCCCACCCAAGATCCAATATCTTTGTCGTAACGTAGCCATCATTAGCGTTGGACCAGCATGTAGATGGCGCAAGTGGTGTTCTCGCACAATTAATTTGGTTAGTTCGTCGTGGGCAGTTAATAATATTGGATGCTTTACGTCGTATGTTATTGATGCATGTTTAATTCTGCCACCAACTCGTAGCAATCCCACTTCATCAAGAAACGGTTTGAAGTACTTGATTCGACTTGTTGAGACTAATTAAATGAATTTCTGATTTAAAGTGTTTGTGCTGAGAATGATTTGACGCGATTTTTGGATTTCTGCTACGCTAAGGTACGGTGAAACAAAACCCTTCGGTATTCGATTTAGTTTTTGGTTTAGATAGCGATATACATATGCCAAAACTCGTATAACTTTGTTGAAACTGGATATGGTTTTGACTAAATTGTCGATTATGTTTGGTGTTGAGATTTGCACATTCAACGATTTATTATGTAGCTCTTCTTCGATGTTTGATTGCCGATATAGAATTTTTGGCCAAGCTTCGTTATTTATCAGCCAACTTGGTCCATTCCACCATCCACCATAAGTCAAAGTGCTCAGGTTCAATTCCCCTTGAGGCGCAATCGGCTGAGTTGTCTTGGGGATGTACATGCCTCCATTGGGATCGGTCGAAGTGTGTAAGAATTTATCCGGTCCTGTTACCGTCAAAAGTATTCCATTTGCTTGGACTTGAATTTAGCCAATCCAATACTATAGTCGAGTCGGTCCATGCGCATATCTCGGTGATATCCCTTTTGAATGTCCTTTTAACACTTAGTAACAGCTTGCCAAAATAGTACCGCACCACAGAGCTCCAGCCGTGGGATTGAGAGCTGCTTAGTTGGTGCCACCTTCATTTTAGCCGATAGTAATTTAATTACGGGTTCAAAATTTTGATTTATGAGTTTACCATATACAACCGCGGAGTAGGCTTCTTTAGAAGCATCGGAAACCCGTGAAGCATGATTTTGATGTCGTTCGTAGTATTGAGAAATCTTGGCCCACGGTGATTTTTTGAATATCTTTATGGAAATGGTTGTGGGAGCGAGCCATCCCGTGGGGTCGAACAAACGACTTGCTTCAGATAGAATCCCCCATTTGGTTGTGGTGGGTTGTTCGTTAAAATTAACTTGGAATTGGAAACAGTCGCTGATTGGGTCCCACTGAAGTCCTAACACTTTGGTATGTTGTTTGGTATGAGGAAATCGAAAAATTGTTTAATATTTGAAAGATCATCATCATACTTGGCTCTACAACCGGGGTCAGGTCCTGGCCTCCCGCAAAAAGTCTCTCCACCGGTCCCGACTTCGAGCCGATGTCATCCAGTTTGGCATCCCTAAACTCTGGGCGTCCTGGTCTACGCCATCCTTCCAGCGTAGGCTTGGCCGTCCTCGCTGTCGTGTTCCATAAATCCTTCCGCAAAGGACTTTCCGAGCAGGATCCTCTTCGCTCAT
Organism: Nephrocerus scutellatus; assembly: GCA_947095585.1. Taxonomy (NCBI): domain Eukaryota; kingdom Metazoa; phylum Arthropoda; class Insecta; order Diptera; family Pipunculidae; genus Nephrocerus; species Nephrocerus scutellatus. The sequence goes on from OX352762.1 coordinate 64,394,804, forward strand.
GCAAGCTAGGTGTCCTGCCCACCGGAGCCTACCGAGCTTAATTTTCTTCACGATGTCGACATCGCGGTAACGCTCGTAGATCTCATCATTATAGAGTCTCCGGAATCGTCCTTCCTCATATACGGGGCCAACAATTCTCTGTAAGACTTTTCTCTCGAACGCGGCTAAGAGGTCAGAATGCTTTTTGCTAAGCACCCAAGTCTCGGATCCATATGTAAGTACTGGTATGACCATTGTCTTATATATCAGCAGCTTGGATGTTTTGGTTAAGTTCCTGGATTTAAAGTGTCTAGACAGGCTATAGTAGGCTTTGTTGGCTTTAAGCAACCGTGCGCGTATTTCTGGTTCCATGCTGTTATCGGCTGCTATAATTTACCCGAGATAGTTAAAGGATTGCACTACTTCAAATTCGCGCTCCACTATCTGAATTGAGGGACCAATGTTGGCTGTTCTACTCGCAGACGTGGCCACCATGTACTTTGTTTTGCTCTCATTTATGTGCAGCCCCAGATTTCGTGCCGCCTGCTCTATCTGGATGAAAGCTTCCTGTACAGCTCTTTGGTTTCTACCAACGATGTCAATGTCGTCTACGTAAGCCAGTATCTGAATGGACTTATAGAGGACCGTTACGTCAGAGTCGCGGATCAATTTCTCCAACGCCAGGTTGAAGAGGACGCAGGCCAGTCCATCCCCTTGTCGGAGCCCGTTATAGATGTTGAATGGGCTTGATAGTGATCCGGATATTTTTACTTGGCTTATAACATTGGTCATGGTCAACCTTCATAGTCGTGTCAGTTTATTTGGGATGCCGAATTCTCTCATGGCTTTATAAAGTTCTACTCTGGCTATGCTATCATAGGCAGCTTTAAAGTCTATAAAAAGATGGTGTAGTGAGTTTTGAAACTCTAGACATTTTTCCATCACCTGCCTTAGGGTGTAAATCTGATCAGTTGTTGATTTGCCTGGGATGAAGCCACACTGGTATGGACCAATGATGACTTTAGTGTATAGGGCTATCCTGTCTTGAAGGATAGAGGAGAAAATCTTATACGCGGTACTCAACAACGTTATACCGCGATAATTGCTGCATTTTTGTATATCTCCCTTCTTATGTATGGGGCACAGGATGCCTCTTCGCCAGTCTTCTGGCATAACTTCTTCTTCCTATACTTGCACTATTATTTCATGAATTGCTTTGTGTAATGTGGGGCCTCTATTTTTATCAGTTCCGCTGGGATCCCATCAGATCCCGGGGCCTTATTATTTTTGAGCCGATTTATCGCTCTGCCAACTTCGACTCTGCTTGGTGGCGGCAGCATAGTATGATCTTCGGTCATTGGTGGAGCCTCCAATTCCTCAGTTAGCTGGCCATTTAGCAACTCATGAAAGTGCTCTTCCCATCGCTCTAAGATGCCTTTAAGATCGGCAATCAGATTACCGTCTTTGTCCTTGCAGTATGTGCAACCCGGTGTATATTGCGTCATACCGCGGACTCTTTGGTAGAACTTCCGCGCCTGGTGCGGTTCTTGCTCTCTGTACTGTTCCAGTTCTCGTACGAGATTCTTCTCCCAGGCTGCTTTCTTTCGCCGGTGAACTTTTTTCATATCTTCTGAGCTCTTTATATTCATCTTCGCGTGCCCGCGTTCAATGAGATTGTTGCATTGCTCGGTACGCAAAATTCTTACGTTCAGTCGCTAGCTTACATTCGTCATCGAACCAGTCGTTTCGATCCCTACGACTACTGCCTAAGATGGAGTCAGCAGTACTAATGACAGTATTCTAAGGCGTGTCCATTTCTCTTCTACGCCCGACATCTTAGCCCCAGGACTTACTCTCCCTGCATTTAGGGTGAGTCCTATCGCTTGACCGTAGTTGTTTCTGGTCTCTTCATTGCGTGTTGACTCGAATATGATTCGCGGATGCAGTCTTCCGTGATGATGCAATCCGCGCTCAGAACACCATACCAATAAGATAGTGGTCCGAGTCGACGTTGGCAAGATCATACCCTGCCTTTTATAATAATTGATTATAAATAATATTAATTAAATCTAATAATAATTGCAGGTTAAGGATACATTTAATATTAAAGATAAGTATTACAATTATATAATATTATATGATTAGTGATTACATAAATAACTTGAAACTTTATTTGTTTAAGTTACTGAAGAAACCAAATTACAGGTAAGTTACATAGTTCAATTATTATGAATATTTTCTAAATCTAATTTATTTTCTTCTAGGAATCATCCTTTTGGTTGTTTGGTTGTGTTTACGACAACGATGTTCTTCAATTTTCTTCAAATTTTGTAAGCGACGTGCAGTAATAAATTTTTACGCCTTTTTACAATTAATAATTAATACATATCGGTGTATAAAATGTAAAGGAAATTGGGTAAATTTTTTTAAAAAATGTGTAGGGGAAAAAAATTGAAAATTTACCCGATGTTCTTCAATTTTCTTCAAATTTTGTGAGCGGCGTGCAGTAATAAAATTTTACGCCTTTTTACAATTTAATAATTAATCCATATCGGAGATAGACATGTGTATAAAGTGTGAAGGAAATTGGGTACATTTTTTTTAAAAATTTGTAGGGAACCACACGACCCCGGTGCCCGTGGTCTCCAAAATTTTAACAAAAAGTGTTGTTCATCGGAGATACGCATATATATAAAATTTGAAGAAAATGGGGTTAATTTTTATAGAAATTATGTGGTCACCTCTCGGCCCTGAGGCACAACGGGCCCCAAATTTTAATAGAAAGTGTTGTCACCGGAATACACATGTGTGCAAAGTTTGAAAAAAAAACGGAATATAGGAAGTGGGTTAAAAATTTAGCGCAAGATTCCACGACAAACAAACAAACACACGGGCACGAGAAGTTAATATAGAGAATTCAAAAAATAAAATTGTTCTTGTATATTCTCTAATCGGAGATACACATATGTATAAAATTTGATGAAAATCGGGTACATTTAAAAAAAATTGTGTGGGAGCCCCCAATCCGGGGGACCGATCACTTCCAAATTTTCACAAAAAGGGTTTTGGATTGGAGATACACATGTATATAAAATTTGAAGAACATCGGAAACATTGTGTAAAGTATTTTTATTTGAGCCCCTGAACCTCGAGGTCAGATGGGCTCTAAATTTTAATAGAAAGTGTTGCTATTTTAAAAAGTGGGTTAAAAAATTGTTCACAATATTTGGTCCGCCAGCCAGCCAGCCACAAACACACGGGCACGCCAAGTTAATATAGGGAATTTAAAAAAAGACAACAGCAACCTAAGATCTTATGTTTTAGTGAAAAAACATATTGGCGCTTTCCTTCGTCCTCGTCCAAATCTTAGCTCTGCAGGCCTAAGAAGTTACATGGTAAACAAGGTCAAATTTTATTTATCGTCTTGGGATCCGACTCTAAAGCCAGGCATTTCCTTTGGGGTAGCTCGGAGGACAATGAACGTGGTAATTCTGGTTTTGGTTATATTATTAGCAGTAAGTTTAGCATAAGTAACTCCAGTAGTACTCCAACCTTTACCCTCCCGAGTTCGCAGAGATTCAGTGGTTGGGGACTGATGTGAATTCCAATTTTGACCATAAATATTTAAGGTGTGATCAAAACCTATATTCGAAGCAGAAATCAATGAACGTGGCTCTGAAGGCCTGGGCGACATCTGCGACAGAAAATCTAGACCTTCTCACTAACACATACACATAGATAATAGATAGACATAGATAATTTGGAGAGGATGCATGCTAAGCATTAAGTCCCTCGTGGTATATCATAACCCAGGAAAAGGCTCTAAGAAGTTTTTCGACCTACAAGTCTCCCGGCCTGGATGGCGATTATACTACACAAGTCACTCAGCTGTCGACTTTCTGGCTAATAAAGATTTTCTATGTCTAAACTATGTCCCCCGAGGCTGGAGAAGAGTTCGGGTGGTACCTACACAAAGTATGCAGAAGAGGCAATGAAGCAGCGAAGGATTTTAGGACTCTCAGTCGCTCATCGTTCTTGCTAAGGGCTCTTGAGCGTATTCTACATCATCATATCGGGCAACGATTTGAAATCACACATCGAGATCTCAACACGCATATCTGCGATTGAACACACGATACTTTACAAGCAGTTTAGGCTAGCCACTTTCATAGATGTAAAAGGGGCCTTCAACAATGTTCGCATTGAATCCATTCATTAAGTTCTGACCAAGTCAGGAGTGCGGTAATGGATAACATCCATGCTTGGTTTTATACATGCCAAAGCGTCCTGGGTAAAGTCAGCTCCTGGGTAACAAGCTATGGCCTTAGAGTTAACCAAGGGCAGACTGAAATGGTACTGTTCACCACTTAATCTTAATCTTAATCAATGGGGAAAGTCTCAGTTTTACACCCAGCGCCAAATGTTTCGGATTAATCTTGGATAGAAAGCTTAGCCGGAAGGCTAAGATAGAGAATGGAGCTAAGAAATTGTGCGTGGCCCTCCATGCCAGCCGTAAAACCATCGGCAGCAAATGTGGTCTTCAACCAAGGATGGTTCTCTGGCTGTACACAGCTGTTGTTCGACCAATTTCTTCCTATGGATTGCTAGTCTGGTGGCCAGCGATGTGGAAGAAATACACACAAGCGTGCAAGCCAAGATGGTTATCACCTGTTTGACCTATTAATCCAACAAGGAATTTGTAAACCGTTGGAAAGCTCATGGTCCAGTCCACTTTACTTAGTTCCAAAACCTAACGGCGAATGGCGCCCTTCTGGGGACTATCGTGGCTTAAACCGTGTTACACGACCCTTCGGTTTATATAAACAGAACAGGTTAAGGAGTTACGAAGATTCTTAGGAATGATACATTTTTAACATCGATTCACTTAATTCTCTGCTCAAGGGAAGTAAGAAAAATGACAAACGTCCAATTAATTGGATAGACGAATTAACGCAATCTTTCGAAAACGCTAAAAATATGCTATGAGAAGCCACACTCCTTGCTCACCGAACGCACCACTATCAGTCACAGTTGATGCTTCGGATATTGCAGAGGAGGTGTAGTTCAGCAAAAAGTCAATGATGTATGGCAACATTTAGGATTCTTCGCGCGTAAGCTAAACGACGCTCAAAAGAATTACAGTGCATATGACCGCGAACTGTTGGCAGCTTATGCTTCTGTTAAGTTTTTCAGACATATACATAATAGAAGGTCGAGAATTTATATTATTTACAGACCATAAACCACTAACATTCGCATTTATGCAATAATCCGACAATGCATCACCACGGCAGACAAGACAGTTGGATTTATAGGCCAATTTACTACTGACATCTAACATATTGCAGGCGCTAGTAACGTTGTTGCTGACACCTTATCGTGGGTGGACCAAATCAATCTTGCCAGTCCACTAGATTACGTTGCAATTTCAATCGCTCAAGAAATCGATCCGGAATATGCTACTTTCGTTACACGTGAGAATTCTTTAAAGTTTGACACATCAACTGGTTCACATAGACCATATATATTTCTTTGGAGTTTCGAAAGACCGTTTTTCTCCAATACCACTCTCTGGTACATCCCAGTCCTAATAATTCAGTTAAGCTTACACAATTTGGGTAACAATTACCAATGACATTAAGTAATGGGCACAACAATGTCCCAAATGCCAGAAATGTAAAGTCACTCGTCTCGACGAAATTCATATCGATCTAATCGGACCACTACCATCCTCGGATAGTTTTCGTAACTGTCTTTCCATACCATGATCCACCGTTATACTCGGTGGCCAGAAGTCGTCACACTCACCGACATCAAAGCAGAGACCGTAGCATTGGCGTTATACTGGATTATATTGGATTTCTCGTTTCGGCATTCCTTCAATCGTTTTTACTAATCAGGGCGCACAATTCGAGTCGGAGTAATTTTCCGAACTCGCAAAGATTACCGGCTTTAAAAGACAATAAACGACCGCTTACAATCCTCAAGCTAACTGGATGATCGAAAGATTTCATCGCACTCTTAAGGCTGCTACCATGTGTCACGGTAATACCTCATGGTCACGTATACTTCCCACGGTAATGCTAGACTTACGTTCTGTCTTTCGTGAAGATTTAGGTACGTCAGCAGCAGAACTTGTTTACGAAAAAAATATTAGATTACCAGGAGAATTCGTAGCAGGACCAGGTAAATTTGTGCCTCACACTGAATTCGTTCAAAGTCTTCAAGCGCACTTAAAATTGGTGCAACCAACTCCCCCATCACGACATACTCAAGGTACAGTCTTTGTCTTCAATGATCTCGACACCTGTTCTCACGTTCTGATCAGAAGATACTATGTCAAAGCGTCCTTACAAGCTCCTTATGGTGGACCATTTCCTGTCATCAAAAGGCAAGAAAAATGTTTCACCTTGAAAGTCAAACATCGTGAAACTAATATCAGCATCAATCGCCTAAAACTATACTTCACTGAGCCGGATAATCATTTTAATGCTCGACCTGTGGAAGCTGCACCTTCTGCGACACGAACTGCTCCAACTAAGCTCAAGAAACGGGTACGTTTTTACACCGGTGAACAAAGGAAAAAATAAAAAAAAATCGTTTTTGGTCGGGTGACATGAGGTGTGAAAAAACGGCAGTCGATCTGATGGAGTCATATTGGAACACAACAGACACACAAGAAATCTATATCTATTAAAAATACAAATTGTTATTACTAAAATTTAGTTTAATAAAGTTTTATTGTAAAATAAGTGATATCTATTCTTCGTTCATCATCATTAATAAGTTCCAATGGATCGCTAGTCTAGTGTCCAGCGATGAGAAAGAAGTGCAATGCCACAAAACTCAGCAGATTACAACGATCAGCAGCAGTTGGCATCACAGGAGCTCTACAGACATGTCTTATCGAGACCTGCTACACCTGCTACCTCCTGATATATTTATTAATTACTTCGTGTTCTCATTAAAGACTCTATGTTTAGATGATTCATAGCAACATGAAACAAATGTGATCGTTTGACCCAAAGATCCCGTTTAAAAATATGATGGGTTCTTATAAAATTGTTGGGATTGATTAAAATAAGGCATGCTTTTGTGATATTTTTTTTAAATATATCTTTATTTAGTATATACTAATATCATTTTTTCGAACACGCGAATATAATGTGTATTTTGTCTAAGCTGGCTAAGTCAATTTGTCTTAATAGAATAGCTGATCATCATGATTGTTCGCAAAATACAAAAAGTTCACTAAATCTTACAGTCGCATTTTAGTCCTACAGACCGAATTTCATGCGAATCGCTTGATAAATGGCAAAGTTCCCAAAAGTACAGATCTTATTGGACAGATCCCAGAATTTCCATTGAAACAAGTCTTACAGTCACATCTTAGTCCTACATACCGAATTTCATTATAACCGCTTGAGAATTAGCTTAGTTACCAAAATATCAGACCCTATTGGCCAGATCACAAAATTTCCCAGAACAAGTCTTACATCCGAACATACCGAATTTCATACGAATCGCTTGAGGAATGGCTTAGTTCACAAAATTCCAGACCCTATTGGCCGGATCCTAGAATTTTCATAGAAACAAGTCTTACAGTCGCATCATAGTCGACTGAGTATACTCACTGGATGTACTTGGTGTACTGGGTGAACTGGGTGTAATGGGTTTATTTGGTATAATGGGTGTACTCAGTATACTCAGTACAACCAGTACACCCAGTTCACCCAATACACCAAGTACAGCCAGTGAGTATACTGAGTTAACTGAGTATACTGAGTATACACAGTATACTCACGAAAGCTACTGTTTGCTACGATATAATCTCCCCTCCACACTAGTGTGTTAAGATAGAAAATACTTTCGTTATTTACTGCAGTCTCAGCAAACACACATTCCCACAGTAGTTTTACATTGCGCATGAACAGTTTAGCAGAGAAATTGTTTTGATCGTGTGAAAAATAGCGTACATTACACGCTGATAAGTACTTATATTCCACTTTCCTCGCTCGTTATGTTATATACTATTTTATACGACCATAGACGAAAGTGACAGTTTCCTACGTTATAACCTACACTCGAAATTAGGCATTATCTATACTAGTGTATTAACATAGAAAATACTATTGTTATTTACTACAGTCTCAGCGAACACACATTCCCATAGTGTTTTGTGCAAGTTAGTTTTTAGACATTCATAGGAAATGCTATTCTGCTGTCAAGTTGAACCAAGAGTAAAATTATAAAAATTCAATGATTTGCGCTCTTAAGTGCATTACAGTTTTTTTATTCATAAAAAGTACAGTCGATTTAAAATATTTTGTTGACAAGTATAGAGCAGCATTAACATCGCGTTCGAAATGGTTATCGTTTTGCTCTATTCTCTTCCTACTATGTACATAGTTTGTCGGCGCCGTGGCCCAGTCCAGCCCAGTGGACTGCTGAGCAGGGGATTCATGGTTCGAATCCCAGTAACACCAACGTATTTTTCACGGTGTCCCACCTCTCGCGAAAGTTTGACAAACGTCCAAGAGTAATAACTTGTCACTGAAAGCTTCTCAATTCGCCGTTCGGATCCGGCATTAAATTGTAGGTCCCTCCATTTGTGTGCAAAAATATGCATGCTCAACACAAATGGTTGCGAGAAGTCAGGCCTTGGAACGCATGGTCTGTCGCGCCGATATTGTATATTATATATGTACATAGTTTGGCCGCAGTAAAGTTATTACATTAGTTTAAGGGGTACATGCTCCAGAAGTAAAATGTTAAGTGAGACACTACTATGTCCCATGTTAAATGTCACTATTTTATGCCTCGTTTCTACTAGTTATAATTTATATGACACCCCGTTTAGACTTGGTGTACTTGGTGTTTAGACCCACCCTACTGACCCAACCAAACTTATCGTTCCCCAACTGAAACCACCTACCATTTAGCTACACCCCCACCTACCCGCCACTGACCCAAAAATTGTAGCCTATAACCTCCGGGCCCTGTATATAACGGGTGTTTTTTTGGGAGGTTTGTTTTTCCGATAGATGTCGTTTTATTTTATGACAGTTGTTTTGACAGCTCAAAGTGGCATTTCTACTCAGTATTGTTTGGCAAATCATTATGAAAAAAAAAAAAAAAAAAAAAAAAAAAAATGACATTTGTGAAAAATAGTCGTGGTAGCCATATGCCAGAAATTGTGTTTAAATGTTAAATGCCAAAAAATTATCTACCAAATAAAAAAAAATTTTGGTCATTTCATAATTTTATATGTGTTTTATTCAAAAAAAAAAATCGGCAACCTCTTAAAAAAACACCCGTTAGATATAACGTTTCGTTTATAACAATTTCTGGCATATGGCTACCACGACTATTTTTCACAAATGTCATTTTTTTTTTTTTTTTTTTTTTTTTTTTTTCATAATGATTTGCCAAACAATACTGAGTAGAAATGCCACTTTGAGCTGTCAAAACAACTCTCATAAAATAAAACGACATCTATCGGAAAAACAAACCTCCCAAAAAAACACCCTTTATATATACATATACATAAATCCCATGCAAAACGGCCTTTTTTCCCGAATTTTCCAAGTTTTTCCAATTTTCCAGGTTCCTATAATTACAAATATAGACAAATAAGCCAAATCTGTACAGCCGTTTAGCCGTAAAAACGTAACAGACAGACAGAGTTATCTTTTTATTTATAATATTAGTAAGGATAAATATTAGTTACTTATTTAAGGTATATTTATTTATTTTTTATTGTAAGTGAAATTATTTTATCAATTCTGCAATACGGTCTGGAATTTTGTAAACAAAACAGTTTCTTAAGCGATTCGCGTGAAATTCGGTATGTAGGATATAGATGCGACTATAAGACCTTTTCCTATGGTAATTCTGGAAAATGGTCACTATGGTATAGAATTTCGGAAACGAAGCAATTTCTCAAGTGATTCACATGAAATTCGGTATGGAGGACTAAGATGCAACGACTTGATCCTATGGAAATTCTGGAATATGGTCATTATGGTCTGGATTTTCGAAAACTAAGCAATTTCTCAAGAAATTCGGTATGTAGGACTAAGACGCGACTATAAGACTTGTTCCTATGGAAATTCTGGAATTTGATCATTATAGTCTGGAATTTCGGGAATAAAGCAATTTCTCAAGCGATTCGTATGAAATTCTGTATCTAGGACTTAGATGCGACTATAAGACTTGTTCCTATGGAAATTCTGGAATATGGTCTCGAATTTCGGGAACAGAGTAATTTTTCAAGAGATTGGTATGAAATTCGGTATGTAAGATGCGACTAAGATGCGACTATTAGACTTGTTCTTATGGAAATTCTGGAAGATGGTCATTATGGTCTGGAATTTCGGGAACAAAGAAATTTCTCAAGCGATTCACATGAAATTCGGTATGTAGGACTAAGATGCGAATAATAGACTTGTTCCCATGGAAATTTTGGAATATGGTCATTATGGTCTGGAATTTCGGGAACAAAGAAATTTCTCAAGCGATTCACATGAAATTCGGTATGTAGGACTAAGATGCGAATAATAGACTTGTTCCCATGGAAATGTTGGAATATGGTCATTATGGTCTGGAAGTTCGGGAACAAAGCAATTTCTCAAGAGATTTGCTTGAAATTCGGTATGTAGGACTAAGATGCTACTATAAGACTTCCTATGGAAATTCTGGAATATGATCATTATGCTCTGGAATTTCGGAACAAATCAATTTCTCAAGCGATTCGCATGAAATTCGGTATGTCCGACTAAAATGCTACTATAAGACTTGTTCCTATGGAACTTCTGGAATATGGTCATTATGGTCTGGAATTTCGGGAACTAAGCATTTTCTCAAGCGATTCCCATAAAATACGGCATGTCCGCCTAAATTGAGACTTTAAGACTTGTTTCTATAGAAATTCTGGAATATTATCATTGTGGTCTGAAATTATGGGAACAAAGCAATTTCTCAAGCGATTGGCATGACATTCGGTATGTAGGACTTAGATGCGACTATAAGACTTGTTCCTATTTTCCGGAATATTCTATGTTCTGGAATATTTTTTTATAATGTACATACGCTAAAGGGATTTGCACCCTTATAATGCTTAGCACAGCGTTGGCGTTAGGAAATTAGGGAGAGGAACAGATTACTGTGGATCTTGAAAATCTAAAGACAGTCAATTCAGCTTGGTATGCGACCATTTGTTTGCCTGAGGTTTTGAACAAATAAAGAGAAAACAACCCAAAATGGCGAATGATTTTGCATAACGATAATGCAAGCTCACACACATCACATCAAACAAGCGAGTATTTGAGCTCTCAAACAATCGAATTGATGAGTCATCCGCCTTACAGCCCCGACTTGGCACCCAATGACTTCTTCCTGTTCGCAACAATCAAAGAACAACAATTTTTTTTTTCCGACTGGAAAAAGTGTTTCGATAAATGGTTTGAGCGTATGCAAAAGTGTATAGATTTTAAAGGCGAATATTTTGAAAAGCAATAAAGCAATGTTTGATAAAAAAATTTAAATTTTTTATTACTTTTACTAAAAACTTTTACGGCACCCCTCATAAGTGTTGTGACCGAAGATTCACATGTGTTTAATTGAAAAAATCGGGTTAATTTTAAAAAAATTATATGGGCATCCCTCAGGCCACAGGGTCCGATCATTCCGAAAATTTAACAAAAAGTTTTGCCCATCGAAAATACACATGTGTTTAAAATTTTAAGAAAATCGGGCTAATTTTTAAAATATTTATATGGGCACCCCTCGGGTCTCAGGGCCCATTCACTCCATTGGAGATAAACATTTGTTTAAAATTGGAAAAAACGTGCTAATTTTAAAAAAATTATATGGGCTACCCTTGAGCCTCAGGGCCGTTTCACTTAAAAAACTTTACAGTTTTGTCCATCATACCATACACATACATATAAAGTGTTTGAAATTTAAAGAAAATCGGGCTAAGTTTTAAAAAATTTATATGAGAACCCCTCGGGCCCATTCATTCCAAAATTTTTACAAAAAGTTTTCTTCATCGGAGATACACATAATTAATATAGAGAATTTAAAAACAATAGTACCAGATCATAGCACATGCATATATAACAGATCATTGGTTCTTTTTTGTTGCCCCAGATTCGACAATAGGTGTCGCCAGTACTCGCATTCACATTCGAAGATTAAGGTTTTAAAAATAGAAAATAAATTTGTGAACATCTTTCCATATATATGACCCATAACAATGATATATAAAGGGTGTTTTTTTAGGAGGTTTGTTTTTCCGATAGATGTCGTTTTATTTTATGACAGTTGTTTTGACAGCTCAAAGTGGCATTTCTATTCAGTATTGTTTGGCAAATCATTATGAATAGGTTAACTCCAGAACAACGTTTTCAAATCGTGGAAATTTATTTTCAAAATCAGTGTTCAATTAAAAATGTTTATAGAGCACTTCGTGAATTTTATGGTGCACATAATCGTCCGTCAGAGACCACCATAAAGAACGTAATTACCAAATTTCGGTCTACATTCACTCTTTTGGATGCCAAGCCACCGACAAGAATGAGAAGAGTTCGTACAGAAGAAAATATTGCTGTCGTTGAGGCCAGTGTCGAAGAAAACGACAATTTATCGATTCGTCGTCGTGCTCAGCAAATTGGACTTTGTCCATCGACTTTATGGAAAATTTTACGTAAAGATTTGGGTTTGGTGCCATACAAAATTCAATTGGTGCAAGAATTAAAGCCACACGACCATCGTTTGCGCCGTGAATTCAGTGATTGGTCGTTAAATCAATTGAACGAAGATCCATTTTTTTACCGTAAAATTCTCTTCAGTGATGAGGCGCATTTTTTGTTAAATGGATACGTCAACAAACAAAATTGTCGCATTTGGAGCAAAGATAATCCACACGCCGTTCAAGAATTACCAATGCATCCTGATAAATGTACTGTTTGGTGCGGTCTATGGGCTGGTGGGATCATCGGTCCATATTTCTTTAAAAATGAGGAAGGACGACGCGTTACCGTAAATGGAAATCGATACAGAACCATGTTAAATGAGTTTTTGTTGTCAAATCTTGAAGATATGGATATGGATGAAATGTGGTTTCAACAAGATGGTGCCACTTGCCATACAGCACGTGAAACAATCGACTTATTGAAAGAAACTTTCAACGACAACATTATTTCGAGAAATGGTCCGGTGAATTGGCCTCCGCGTTCGTGCGATTTGACGCCACTCGATTACTTTTTGTGGGGATACGTGAAGTCATTGGTTTATGTGGATAAACCTCAATCGATTGACGCTTTGGAAACCAATATTCAACGTGTCATTGCTGACATACGCCCTCAAATGCTTGAAAAAGTGCTGGAAAATTGGACCTCCAGAATGACATTTGTGAAAAATAGTCGTGGTAGCCATATGCCAGAAATTGTGTTTAAATGTTAAATGCCAAAAAATTATCTACCAAATAAAAAAAAATTTTGGTCATTTCATAATTTTATATGTGTTTTATTCAAAAAAAAAATCGACAACCTCTTAAAAAAACACCCGTTAGTTATTGTCTATGGTTGAAGCAAATATAATATATACATAGACGTCTTACGCTTATGGAATGAAGTGATGTTCACAAAATGATTTGCTGTATTTATATGCCATCAATTGTCAAATTATGTAACTAAAAATAATCCTGTACATAAACCCAAAATGTATGTTTCTTTTACACTTCTACATTTAAGTGCACTTGTTCTATTTTATGTGTAATATATTTCTATATATATATTTCACTTCGACATATAAAATTTTAGTTCTTCTTTTTAAAATTGTCAAGCATAAATAATTCGAAGAAGGTCAAGCAGGCAAATCAAGCAGGCAGATATAATTCGATATTCCTCAATTCAATGGGCATGCGACATTCCGCTGCAGGTAACAAAGTAGCTCCCCCTACTACGGACTCCAACCTTGGCAGTGGACGTTTGCGACTACGCACTCTCACACTACGCACAATCACACTACAAGAATCGGTGAAATATTCCGGAGTCCAACAGAACTCCGAGTCAGGTAGCGAAGCTCAAAGAGGCTCAGGCCTTTGTCGACAGGACAGGACAGGAAGTGGACCAGCAAGGACTCCACGTCCAAGCGGCAGAGATCGGTGGAGGAAGCGTACCAAGGTACAAAATACCAGCTTCAATGACACATCTCTAAGGTCTTTTAGCGACGTCCTGAAAGACAAGATCGTTGTCGCAGTTATTGATCGCAGCGACACCGCTGGCATGATCTCCCCAGAACGGTGGCAGTTGGTCAAGTTGAAGCTGTTCGGAAGCTTCCTGATCTTCATTAAGGACCATCGAGGATGTACTCCGATCACTTGCGATGGTGGGTGGCATCAAGGCCGCATCAAGATAATCGCATCTGATGACTGGAGATTTTCTGATCACTACAAGCAAGCTATTAGTAGCCTGAGGAGATCTGGCTGGGTTTCAGGCTCGAGGTTGTGGCAATGGAGAATATCCCAAATAGACCGAGGGGCCGCACCTGGATCTCCATCGTACCCCACACTGCGGGGGAAATTCTTCAAGTTCTTCAGCTCAGCAACCCCTCACTTCCGACTTACGACTGGAAAGTCGCTAAGCTGGATGAGAAAAAGGTCTCCTACAGATCCGCGATCTTTGTGATCAACCAAGAAACCCTTGCTCCTCTGGCAAAGACTAAAGGCGTGATAAGATTTGGATTGGATCATATCACACTTCGGGTATACAGAAAGGACGAGGTGAATGCAAGTAAACTGCCCCCCTCCCCCATCCTTCAGACCTGGAACTGCACGTTCCAGAACCCGAAACATCCGTCACCTTTCCCTTCTCTATGGATGACGATGCCCCTACAGCTTTGGAGACCCCGCCACTGTCGTCTACCTCCATCGCCGACCCTCTGTCGGATTTGGAGGCGGAAGACTTCCCCTTCAGGGACTTCCCTAATCAACACGAAATTCTTAGTTCGCCGTCAGAAAGGGAAAACCTGGTTACAACCGTGGTGGATGTTTCTCTGCCTAGCTGTAGTAAATATTGCTGCAGTTAGTCCATATTTACCTCAAACACTTCATCTCGCTCACGATCAAGTGGGCCCTCTTCCACGCGAAAACCTAGAGGGAATTATCACTGAGGCAAGCCGAAGAAACATCAGCCTCATAATCGGATGCGATGCAAACGGTCATCATTCGGTGTGGGGCAGTTCCGACATCAACGATAAGGGTGAGTTACTTTTTGATTTTATTCTAAGCACCAACCTTATTGTTTCCAGTATTGGCAATGAACCAACGCTTGTAACCAAAAGTCAACAAGAAGTCATAGACATTACTCTTGTTACCGACTCGCACAATCATAAAATTCTTAACTGGAAGGTATCGGCTGAACATTCTTTCTCAGATCACCCATACATTCAATTCAGTCTAGATGAATGAATCATCCTGCCAACCAGCCTTCAGAAATTACAGAAGAGCTGATTGGCTAGAATATAGAGAAACGTTTAAGCGCCATTTAAACTCTTTTTAACTTTTAATTCCCCCCCGTAACACAAATGAACTTGACAACAAGGCCAAACAACTCACCCATGTCAACATATCTTAAATTATACAAAAAAGAATTAAGGAAAGCTAAGCGAGTATCCTGGAGACTCATCTGTGACAAAATAGAAGAAACTTACCAGCCATCTAGGCTCAGAAAAACCCTCTCTACCAATCCAACTATGCCTAACTGTTTGAAAAAAGCAGATGGCACTTGGACTTCCTCTAGCGAAGAATCGCTCAATCTGCTTCTAGACACCCACTTTCCAGGTAGCTCCCATGTTGTAAGTAACGTTAACCTTAAGAGGCAAAACACTGACACAAGTATCCCCAATGATCTAATAAACAAGGATAAAATGCGTTGGGCGCTGTTTAGCTTCAAACCATTTAAATCTGCAGGATTTCGGATACTGTCCCTCCTTTGCTAGAGACGCTTCTAAATAGTTGTCTTGTCCGGATTTATGTAGAGAGGTTAAAGTGGTATTCATACCCAAAGCGGACAAATGCTCGCAAGTCAATCCAAAAGATCTCAGACCAATCAGCTTACCATCGTTCCTCCTAAAGACACTGGGAAGGCTAATAGACATCCACATACGTACTAGCATTGACAAGAAACTTCTGCCCACAGATCAACATGCGTATTGCAAGAGTAAATCTGTGGAAACATCTCCGCATACGCTACTACGTTCCATTGAATATTCTCTACACTACAAGGAGTACACTATGGTAGCTTTCCTAGATATTGAAGGCGCTTTTAATAACGTCAACCCATCTGCGATCACAGATTCACTGACGGCTTTGAAGGTAGACGACTCACTTAGTGAAATGATTAACCTTCTACTTACAAGTCGGATTGTTAACTTAAAACTGGATGTGTCGTCTGCCAAAAGATCTGTCAGGAGAGGAACCCCACAAGGTGGAGTTCTTTCCCCCCTTCTATGGAACTTAGCGGTGAACGAGCTGCATGTAAGCCTGAAACGGGAGAGCTTCAGAGTGATTGCTTATGCGGATGACGTTGCTATTGCCGTCTCAGGAAATTACCCTAACACCTTAAGAGAACTCCTGCAAAATGCTCTCAACAAGCTAAAAAATTGGGCAGATCGCTGCGGTTTAGGAGTAAACCCACACAAAAAGAACTTGTCCTCTTTACTTGTACAAAGTACAAAATCCCACATGTTCTATTAAGGATACAAGCTTAGCATTCTCCCATAAAGCCAAGTTTTGGGTCTTATTTTAGATAGGAAGCTAAGCTGGAAACCTAACATACAAGAAAGAATTCGAAAAACCACAGTAGCACTCTTCTCATTAGTGCCAGGTTTTCTGCTAAACCGGTTATGCGCACTGCAAAATTACTCTGGGAATGTGTGCTCGCTGTGACTGCAGTAAAAAACAAAAGTATTTTCTATGCTAACACACTAGTGTGGATGCCTATCTTCGAGTATAGGTTATAGCGTATGGTCGTGTGAAAAATATATTTTGTCCGATTTCAAGTTGGTTTCGACTTGAATGTAAAAGAAGTTTTTTTAAATTCCCTATATTATCTTCGCGTCGTCATGAGCTGGCTGGCTGGTGGAATCTTGCGATCAGTTTTAAGCCCATTTCTTTAAGTCAGATTTTATTGAAACTTTGCCCATATGTGTATCTCCGGTGACAATACTTTTTATTAAAAATTGGAAGTGATCGGGCCCGGGGTCAGGGGGCTTCCATACAACACCTTTAAATGTTATGCCAAATAGCAGCATCAGATCACGCCATACATTATGACTCTGTGCGCAGGCTTTCCCCCATACGATTTCGGGGTTGCTTTTAACTACAAAATTCCGTAGTGCTTCACATTTTTTATTTTTCAGCGTTTGTAGTGGAATTCAGTATACTGTTAGAGATATTAATCTTTATTCAAAATTCGTTATTATAATACAATGACAAAACATAGAAAAATAAACTTCAGAAATTCGCGTCCGAACTCTTGAACTACTTCTGATCTTTCCTAGCCACACCTCGTTTTTAACGTTCTGCCAACATCAACGACTGACAACTCCAACTCGTTCCTTTTTCGACGTTACCAGATCGCTAACATTCGGCCATCCTTAGCATACATTCGTCCTCGAATCGTACAATATCTTAATATTAAATATTGTTCAATATTTAACAAATTTTTAGTTAGTTAGTCAATGAAAATATTCTTCAAATTCAATACATGAAAGCTAAAAGTGATCAAAAAGAAGAATCATTAATTATAATTAATTAAGGGCGGATTAATATGTCTTTTCAATCTAAAATATTTTGCCCGTTTTTCTAATTCACAACCGTCGTTAATTACAAATGCTGGTTCATCTTGACTTTGTATCGGCTGAGTTCTAATGAAATTTTTTTGCTCATCAGATGTCGGTTTCCTCAACTTAAGTTGGCTAACATGAGCGGTACATGCATACCTTCGTCCGGCGGAGTCATGTCTCAAGGTGGCCACTCCACAAGTATCGCCTGGTAAATTTTTTTAACGACTAAAGGGTCCTCTGTTCCTTGGAATTAGTTTTGTTGAGTCTCCTGTAGTTTGAGGCGGTGCTGTCAAAAAAACTATATTTCCAATGTCGAATTGCATCAGGAATCACGATTTCAGATTCGAAGTTATCTTCTTCATCAGATGTCGGTTTCCACAACTTAAGTTGGCTAACATGAGTGGTAGATCCATACCTTCGTCCGGCGGAGTCATGTCTAAAGGGTGCGAGGGTGGTCGCGAGAAGCTAGGCCTTGGACCGCAACGGTCTGTCGCGCCTAATATTATTATTATTATTTTCGCAATTTAATGCTTCCTCACATAGTATCATCTGTCTTCCAATCACTTCATCAAATCTTGGAGTATAGCCATGGCGTTTTTCCCGTAGTCTTATTTTCTGAATTTTTCAAATCCCTCGCTACAGTTTTCAACTTCCGGTCCCAGTCTCTTCCGTTTTTGTTTTCATCTAGTGTGGCCATAATTGTTGGTAAAAGAGTTCGATTCACCCTCTCAATCTGGCCGTTTGCTTGAGCATGTCGAGGAGAATTCAATGTGTGCATGATTCCATGCTATATAAAACGTTTCGAACTTATATGACATGAAACATGTACCTCGGTAGGATACCACTCGCTCATGAGCACTAAGCTCGGATACAAAATCGTCCAATTTTCTCACAACAGTCTCAGCGCTGGTATTTCGAACTGTTTCGAGTCTTACATATTTCATTAGATTGTCCACAAGTTCTAAAATGTACTTATTCCCTTTTGAACTGGTTATAAAAGGACCACTGTGATAAAGATGAATGACCATAAATAGTTTCGATGCTGGAGGAATAGGATGTAACTGTCCAGCAGGTCTCCCGGTACGAGTTTTCGCTACTAAGAAAGGTAGACAGGCTCTAATGTGCTGTTTAACATATCGACGCATTCCTGGGAAATAATAAAATTCCTTGACAATCATGAAAATGCACAGTTAAAGATTTTCGCAAAGTTTTTGGAACCACATACTTTGTCTGACCATTAATGTTTTTAAAAAGTATTCCGGCTTCCAACACGAATCTTTGAACTTCCCCTTTCTCATAAGGTGTGTATTCGTCCGATGTTTGATTCTTTAGGTTTGCTATTTTACGTTGCAGATTATCGTCTTGAGACTGGTAGATTAAAATTTCATCTGGATCCGATGGTAAGGCGAAAACACATAACTCACCAACATTTTCTCCATTTTATCCTTCAGTGGGCGCAATACTATGCATGTGATAGTTTTGTATCAGGTCGATGTTCGATTGTAAAGTTAAATTCGCGAAGTTGATTGTACCAACGACATATCGTACGTTGAGAAAAATTAAAGCTTGGCAGTCTATTATGATTTTGAATTCCATGTTAATCAACAAAATCGTAGTCTTTGTGTTGCCCACATAATGGCTAATAATTCCAGCTTACTTGAATGATACCACTTTTTAGGTTCTGCTGTTAATCGACTTATTGTGTATACCAAATGCATTCTCTCGTTTTTACCTCATTGAAATAACATCGCCGCCAGTCCTCGACTGCTCGCGTCTGTATGTAGTTCGCGTTACTTGTTAGGATCGAAAAAAAGCTTTTTATGTTTCTTCACTCCATATAAATGTCATTTGAGACTTAAGTAATTCATACAGAGGTGCTGCCTGCAATCAAAACTGCTTTACAAATCGCCGAAAGAATTCTGACAACCCCAGAAAAAGTCTCACCTCATGCACATTCTTTGGTCTAGGAAATTCTTATATAGCAGGGAATTTCCAATCTCCTGGTTCGATTCCTTTGTCAGAAATAATAAAACCCAAATAGTTTACTCGTCGTCTTTAAAATTCGTACTTGTTCAGTCGTATTGTTAGGCCCCCTCCACGCAAAGCCTGGGGAACTTATATAAGTCTTTCTCTCAAATCATTCCAGTCACGTCCCTCTATAAGAATATTGTTTATATAGAAAAGTACTACTCTGTTTCGTAGCGGTTCCAATACTCGTTGGCTAATTTTTGAAAAATAAAATGGTGGGTTTGTTAAACCAAAAATCATGCGAGTATACTCACTCGTCTCCTCCGGTGTAATAAATGCTGTCTTATGACGATCTTTCGGATGAATTAGTATCTAGCTTGAAGTGGTGATTCTGTGTTGATGGGTATGACGTCGTGTTCATTAATTTTAATATTTCTATATGGCAGAAATTATTTCTCCAAAAATGTTAATTTATCGCCGATTTTCCGGTAGGCCACATGTGCCAACTCGGTAAATGTACGACCAATAAGTATATCGTATGCTTTCAAATCATCTGGTACTACTCTGAGAATTCTGTTATCTGCTGAAGCGTCGTCGACAATTAGTG
Organism: Nephrocerus scutellatus; assembly: GCA_947095585.1. Lineage (NCBI taxonomy): Eukaryota > Metazoa > Arthropoda > Insecta > Diptera > Pipunculidae > Nephrocerus > Nephrocerus scutellatus. Next base: position 64,415,211 of record OX352762.1, read on the forward strand.
AAGTCTTAATCAATCCAGGGGATACAACTTTATAGTTCGCAGGTCCAAATGCCCTTAATTCCTGCTGCTGTCATCCTTCTTATGCACTCGAAACTACCCGTGTCTATGAAAGCATTGACGTTTTTTCCGCCCACACAAACTTTCTTCAAATATATTTCAGCTCCGTTCTTTGGATATCCCGTTACTTGATTTACATTTCTGCGGTTTTGTAATTCCTGACATTGCCGAGAAATATGCCCATTTTTCTTGAATTTGAAATACATTGGTACTTGTATAGGATCTGGACAATTACGTGACAGATGACCACTAACACCACAGTTAAAACATACAAATTCTTTCAAACGTTCACTTTTTTTTATCTCACTGCGACTATAATCCTTATGTTTTGTTTCGGATTGTTCCATCCTGGAAGGTCTAATTCGTTCTTCTCTTGTATTTTCTCCTGCTCCTGAATAGCATATAGAAGTTCATCCGCATCTATATATCGACATCCCAGCAATGCGTTTGCTGTATCTCTGAACCATAATCCCTTCAAAATCAATGCTTTAGTCTCGTAAAAACTTAATTTTAAATTATGGCAAATATCATACTTATCATGAAAATATGTGGTTACTGTTTCATTACGTTGTTGATTTCTGTTAACTATTCGTTGCCGCTGAGACGTGAGATTTCCTTCAACGAGAAAGGTTTTTTAAACGCCGTTTGGAAGTCAGGCCTCGTTAAAATTTCTTCGATTCTTGCTTGCACTTAGCGCCTCCCACTAAGTTAGTCCTAGCAGCGTCCAGCACATATACGTCCGACCAGTGATGAAGCTGACGCAAATTTTAGATGTTCGAGAAATGGAAATGTCAATTGGCTTCCAAAGTCGTGTGATTTTACAGCTCTCGATTATTTCTTTTGATACCACGTGAATTCACTGGTTTTGCTGATTAACCAGCTACAAATAACGCCTTGGAGGCCATCATTGTTCGTGATTGTTGATTTAACATTTGATTGTCGAAAAAATGTTTATTTTGAAAACATTTATATGGAAGCCCCTCGGCTCTGGGGCCTGATCACTTCCAAATTTTTACAAAAAGTGTTGTCATCGAAGATACACATGTATACAAAATTTGAATAAAATCTGGTAATTTTTGAAAAAAAAAAATTTATGGGAGCTACCCTACCCAAAGGCCTGAAAACTTTAGAAAGTAGCATTAATTGTAATTGAAATAGCACCAGCTGTTCTTTAGACCAATTGTAATTCAGGATTTTTAACTGTAATTTAGAAAGCATGAATTGATTAATTGTGATTGTTGCTGACAACGTGTCTTGTCATTGAAAGCTGGAAGCAGCGACTAATGCGACAACAACAATTCTTTTGCGGCTAGTGCCCTATTCTCTAATGCTTAGTCACATAGAGAATTTTTGGTCAAAAATCATGTGGGAAGTGAAAAACCATAAAGAGAGTTCCTGCTGTTGCACGGCCTGGTGTCATTGAACACAACTTCTTTAAATACAGGAGATTATAAGTTAAGCAATGGACACTATGTATAAATGAAGGTGATTCCACAGTCCATCAAGTCACAGTCTTCTAGCAATGTACGATATGCCAGTGCGTTGCTAATTAATTAATAATTTATATTTTATAACTAAACCCATTCTGAATTACAAATGTACTATTTTAAATTACAGTTGACCAGTCTGAATTACAATTGATACTTATGATGTTGTAGTTGGTTAACGCTTTCTGAATTACAATGATCTTTTTTTAATTGTTATTGACGCTATCTGATAAACAGTTGACTTATCTAAAATACAGTTGATGCTATCTGAATTACAATGATTTTTTCTGAATTAAAACTGGAAAAGGTATAGATGCTGATGTTAGTAAAACAAAGAACCTCTTTGGATCTGCCAAAATATCCAGCTTGAAAAGTGGACCTCGATCTAATAAAAGGTTCCATAAACTGATTTGGAAAAAGTTGACAACCCAGACATTACTCTGTTTTTCCACAGATGGCATTTTTTGGGGACATAACAACGACAAAAGAGTGTAATGGCACTTTTAAGGTCAACTCAAACGGCGTAATACTCGATCGTTAAAGCCATTAGAACTGATTAAAGTTTTTTTTCCCACCATTTTTCACGATGTATAAATGATCCGTTCTTTAAATCCCACTTTGCTACGAGTCTCTGTTTATAGCCTTTAAGGTTTAAGGCCGCCTAAGCTTATGGCTAGATAATAACTTTATAATGCATTGCGTGGTTTTGGCATTCGAAATAAATGAGGAATGTAAGCTATACAATGAATTTTTTGGTTCCGTAAGATGGGAGCAAATATTACAAAAACTCTATAACACCTACATCTGCGATTACGACGCAAAACTGTCATGGAGGAAATATTAGGTTCCATTAACCAGCTCAGTAGTTATTTGTGGTAAGATTTATGGGATACTAGAGGTTGACGCTGAATGACAAAGATAAGAATGAGGACCAGACTTTAAGAATGGCAAGCTTTGGATAAAATTTACTAAACGTCGAGAACGGAGTCGATGTTTGCGCACAATATGTGAAGACGTCACACCGTCCAAGAACCGGATACTACCGACTGTAGCATTTACATTAGCATATATTTCCTAACCAATTAAAAAATGTGTCTTTTATGCGAAAAAGACCCACTTGTTGGGTAATGACGAATTTTTTTGTTGTGGCTTATTTGTTTACATTGGTATTGGGTTAAGTGTTGGTATAGTATACTACGTAACGAGCGAGCAAAGTTAAGTTTCTCGTGCGAGTTAGAAGCTTGATGCACGAGGCGGTCGCCGAGTTCGGTAATCTAACGAGCACAATGAGCACTTTCTTGCGAGTAATGTACTCTATTTTTCACACGACCAAACCTTTTTTTCTGCTAAACTGGTTATGCGAAATTCAAAATTACTCTGTTCAATATTCGCTGGGACTGCAGTAAACAACAAAAGTATTTTATTGTTAAATCACTAGAGTGTGTAAAGACTACTTTCGAAGCTAGGTTATAGTGTATGAGTCACTTTCGTCTATGGGCGTGTGAAAAAGACCAAACGAAATTAGTTGTTTACCCAAAATCTCAACGCCACTTATTGAGACCGATCGAGTGCCAATTCGGATAATTTGTTTGCCTCTACGAGTATTGTCTATGGCCAAATTTTGACGTGACATCGTCTCACTACAAGGGTGTGCATATTCAAAAAGTAAAATGTTAAGTGAGACACTGTTGTGACACACTGTTAAGTGAGACACTGTTAAATGTCTATGGAAATTCTGAAATGTGATCATCATGGTCTGGAATTTCTGGAACAACGCAATTTCTCAAGCAATTCGCATAAAATTCGGAATGTAGGACTAGAATGCGACTATAAAACTTCCTATGGATATTCTGGAATATGATCATCATAGTCTGGATCATCATCTAGTCATCTGGTCTTGGAAGCGAAATGTAGGACTACGATGCGACTAATGACTTCATATGAAAATTCTGGAATATAATCATCATGGGCTGAAATTTCTGAAACAAAGCAATTTCTCAAGCGATTCGAATGAAATTCGGAATGTAGGACTAAGATGCGACTATTAGACTTCTTCCTATGGAAATTCTGGAATATGATCAGCATGGTCTGGAATTTCTGTAACAAAGCAATTTCTCAAGCGATTCGCATGAAATTCGAAATGTAGGACTAAGATGCGACTATAAGACTTCTTCCTATGGAAATTCTGGAATTTGATTATCATGGTCTGGAATTTCTGGAACAAAGCAATTTCTGAAGAGATTCGCATGAATTTCGGAATGTAGGACTAAGATGCGACTATAAGACTTCAACGACCAATTAATGAGTTTGTGAAGCTTCTCTCAAGCGACCCTTTCTTTTTCGCGACTAGCTCCACATCCGAATATATCGTCACAAGGAACATCTCAACAAAAGTTTTTAGCAACGTTACAACTCAGACAGAATCATTTGTAAAGGTAAGAAACCATTTTCTGATGGCGAGTTTATTAAGGAATGCATGAAAAGCGTGGCAGATATAATTTGTCCAGGCAAGAAAGGTGATATTTCTAAAATCATCATACTATTGCCAGGAGAATTGACAATCTTGGAAAATCTATCGAAAAGGATTTGAATATTCAAGCCTGTGTTTTTAAATTGTATTCTTTGGCCATGGATGAAAGTATTGATGCTACTGATGCGGCTCAATTTGCAATTTTTATTTGAGGTATTGTGGGCGCCGTGGCTCAGTGGAAAAGCGCATATCTACTGAGCAGGGGTTCTTGGTTCAATTCCCAGTAACACCAAAAGTATTATCCACAGTATCCCACCTCTCGCGAATGGGTGACAAACGTTCCTAGAGTAATAACTTTTCACGAAAAGCTTCTCAATTCGCCGTTCGGATCCGGTCTTAAATTGTAGGTCCCTTCCATTTGTGTCCAAAAATATACATGCAAAACTAGGCCTTGGGCCGCAACGGTCTGTCGCGCCGAATATTATTATTATTATTATTATTATTATTATACGTATTAATGACGAATATAGAGCAACTGAAGAAATTACTTCTTTAGTGCCAATAAATTACACGACAAAAGTTACGGATTGTGCCCCTATGTTCGGTAAAAATAGGGGCTTGTAAAATAAATAGAATACGATGCCGTTGCTGTCGAAAACACTCTTTTGATGAAGTATATTGAAATTTATGCGAAAAAGCTTTAAAAATGGATCATGTTATGCAAATCGTCGTCAAGACTTTTATAAGAGCCTGGGGATTGAATCATCGCCAATTCGACGAAGAATTTCTCAAAAATGTGGTGGCTCAGTCGAGGACAAATGCTAAAAAAAATGTATGATGCACACTGCACTGAAGACATCGAAAGCTAAATCTGTGCCAGAATTTGACGATGCCGTCTGTCTTATAGATTAAACATTTTTTGATTTGACTGCTCATTTAAATGACTTAAAAACGCGTCTTCAAGGTAAAAACCAACGATGTTTCAAACAATAAACCCTTCCAAGTAAAACTGTGCCAGGCCCAATTAAATGCAAAAAAACTTTGCATTTCAGCATGTTGTCCAAACATATTCCCAAAAATAATCCAAGAATTCGAAAAAAGAAATTTTCAAATTGAATGCATATAGTTGCAATCAGACATTCAACTTAAAGAGATATTTAATCACGTCTCTTTGTTGGACTTTTATAAATAATCCCTGCACCTGAGAATTGCAACTGCGTCAATCTACCCAGTTATTGACGCATTAGTTTCTTAACTACAATGTCAAGTATCACATTAAGTTTATGAACGGATTTAAACAAAAAATGTATAAAACAATGTTAAATGAATTTCATGTTCTGATTTCATAATGAAAGAATTCAAATACCAATAAATTTTAAATTACTTTAAATTACTTAAACATGGAAAATATATATATTTAGTTTTTTTTCTCTCATCAGCTATGTTAAGATACATGTGGCCAAAATACCATGTCTTCTTCCAATATGGCCCAGGGAAACAAAAAGGTTGGACATCCTTGTGTTAGACCATCCTTGTACAAATAACATCCCTGTATACAAATATTTCTTTCGTACAAACGAACTTTCAAAGATATACAGTCAGTCGCCAAGTGAGTAGTGAGAGCTTTACGAGACACACAAGGATTACAATTATGAAACAAAGTCATTGTCAACATTCGTCGGCTTCGTCATTCGTTTTCGTCGTTCATTTGCTATATAGCTTTCAACAAAATGAGTTAGGTATTTTTTGTGGTTAACGGCTGATCAAAGCAACAGCAAAAACTAACCAACTTTTGGTCAATTTTTTGTTTCATGTGTTTGCCAACTTATCCATATATAATTTTTAAAAGTCGACTCTTGTGGGGGGAATTATAAATAAAAATTTCGTTAAATATTTCTTAACCACAAATTTTTTTTGGTTAACGCTTAACCATTTTCTGGTCTATCCAATGTGTTTGTTGTTGTAATCTTTATTTTTTTGTTGAAAGCAATATAGCAACCATTGCTATTAACATTACACTATATTTATTATATAAATATTCTTTTATAGTAATATTCTGCTATTAAAAAGAAGTTATAAATAAATGCGAGCATTTAATTTTTGCTTTACATTCGTTGTTAAAATTTCGTGTGTCTCGTAAAGTCGTTTATGTGTGTGCGTGCCTGTCGCTATATAGTTTGTCACGCATGTGATACCGGTGAACAGCCAATAAGAAGAGGTCTTCTATTTTATTTGTGAAAACAGACGCCAATTTTTCAAGGAGAAAAACTTTGAATTTTTTTGATATCTTACAAGTGTTATTCAATTTAAATTTTTTTCATGTCGAATGAAAATAAGGAAACTGAAAAATAAATTGAGTGTTGTACAAGGTGCGTACAAATTAAGGAGTGCTAGAAAGGAGAAAAGTGTATCGTCGAGTGAATCTCGTGTAACTACAAAAAAACAACTGATGCCTTCAAATATAATGACCGTCGAAACCTCATGCCGTAGCTTCAATGTTAATATATCCTCAGGATGTTTCGAAAGCCATGGATGAGTTGGAGTTTCGATTCGGGAGGCCTGATTAATTTTGTTCGACACCAGCTCATCAAAATTTAGAAGCATCCAGTTATCGCCGAGAACAAAATAGAATCAGTACTCTCGTTTTCAACGAAAGTGCGTAACGTTGTCGCTTTCCTAACATCTGCTAACTGTCGGCACCATCTTTCAAACCCAACGCTTTTGGAGCAGCTTGTGACAAACGTACCACCGAACAGACAATATGATTGAGTGAAGCATTCAATCAACATCAAGCAAGTGCCAACTATTTCCGATTTTTCCGCTTAGCTGAGCGATCTCGCTAGAATAATTTGCCTTATGCCGCCATCATCAGCTTCAACTAAATCTATGACCGCAACAGCTCAATCGCAACAGCCGCGACGCCTTATGCATACCCTTTGAAGTGAACACAGCCAGACAGAATGGACAACCGTTTCTCAAGTGCTATGAGTGTGGTGGAGCACATTTACTTTTTGACTGCAGCGTTTTCAATCGGTCACTTTATGTACAGACTCGATGGCAAAGAGTAAAAACTCAACGTTGATGGTTCTCATGTTTAAGAAAGGGACATAATACTGCGAACTGCCGTTCAAAAAAGATGTGTTATGTCAACGGGTACAAACGCATCACATCGCCTGCACGACGAGTCTCCAACTGCCAAAACATCAGTAACTCCTGTAACAACACCAAACGGTACCATCCAGACATTCATTGGTTACGGAATGGCAGACAGCTGTAAGACTTGCCAGCTATTTAAGGTATTACCAGTCACCTTGTGCGGTCCAAATGGAATGGTTGAAGTATACGCCATGTTCGACGAAGGGTCAACTATTTCCATTTTGGATGAAGAAATCGCCAACAAGTTAGGACTTAAAGGTCAGTCAAAACCTTTAGTACATCGATGGTATGGTTAGCAAGTAACAATAGAGACATCAAGATCCGTCAACCTGGAAGTAGCTGAAATTGACAAGTCAACCAAGTTTTCCCTAAAAAATATCAGAACGCTTCGGAACCTGGACTTGCCGAGTCAATCATTCAAAAGGTCGAATTTTAAACATTTGGAGTTCCTAAAACTTAAAGACTATACAAATATAAAGCCAGCGATACTTCTCGGTCTCGATAACATTCATTTGGGGGTACCGACCATCATGGTGCAGTCCGGCACCAAAAATCCTATTACTGTAAAGACTAAGTTGGGATGGGTCGCTTATGGGCCGACCAATATAACATCAACATCGATGCCGTTTGTGCTTTACATCCAAGAGAAGCAGAAACGAGACGAACTACACACAATGGGAAGAATAATTTTCTGCTGAAAATTTCGGAATAAATACCTCGCCCATAATTCCTGACTCAGAAGACAATACGCGCTCGAAAATTCTATAGGAGACAACATATCGCAAAGGAAAAAGATTTGAAACGACAAAATGCGAATAGTTTTCGACGCCGCAGCCACAGTAGACGGTACCTTTCTGAATTACGCCCTGCTAAAAAGACCTGAGCAAGCTAAACCGCTCATTGGTATTATTTTTAAGTTCAAAGAAGTTCTCATAGGAGTAGCAGCCGATATTCGAGATATGTTTCCTCAAATCCATATAAGAACACAGGATCAGCACGCTCAGAGATTCCTCTGGAGGAAGAAGCCTTTCGAAATTGCACCGAACTGGTCAAGGTAAACGCGGAGGCAAGTTTTGAACTAAGAAACTTTGCTTCAAACTTAGCTAATTCAGTATAGAGAGTCAGTAGGAGCAGTCTACACAGTCAGTATGGAACGCCAAATCGGCTCCGAAAAAGTGCTCGGAATGCATTGGAATACAACAGCGATGCTACTCACCGCACCAGCATATGAAATCCAGCTACATATATTTATGGATGCCAGTCAAGTAGCCTTTGCCGCTGCGGGTTATTTTCGATTCACACATGCCCAAGGAGTTAAAGTCGTTTTCGTTTTTGGAAAAACTCGTGGAGCACCATAGAAAGTAACGTCAATTAGCAGGTTAAAACTCCAGGCGGCCGTGTTAAGCACACGACTTAGTAAAATAATAGTTCGCATCATAATATCAACATTTCTCGGATAATATTTTGGACGGATTCAAGAACAGTACTTCACTGGATTATTTTATCAGAAAGGAAATATAAAGCCTTTGTAAGCCATCGCATTGCTGAAATTCCAACGTCACTGAAGCGTCCCAATGGCATTGGACCCCGTCCGACAAAAATAGCGCCGACTTGGCAACCCGCGCAAAAGGGGTTCCTAAGTTGAAAAACAACAGTATTTGGCTCACTGGTCCACCGTTTCTGCTCCTCTCTGAGGAGTGTTGGCCTGTCACAGATATCGAGCCGCCGCCAAATTATGTAGAAGAAGAAGTTAAACCTTGTCTAATGCTACGTAAAACAAAAGTAAAAAAGTAAAATCCGCAAAACCGATTTTGAAAACCAGCCCAATTTACCAAATGATGCCGTACTTGGACTAAAACGGCCTTTTAAGAGTTCAATGTCGTATCGACGAAGCCTATTGTTTACCATACGAAGCAAGACGTCCCATTTTGTTGCCGCAAAAGCACACCATTTTTGAGCTCATCATGCGTCAGTACCACAAGAGATTTCATCATCAGAACGCAGCAGTTACAATCAACGAAGCTCGCCAAAAGTTTTGGTTTCCACATGCTAAAGCCGTTTTGAAAGCCGTACAACGTAGTTGCCACAAATGTAAGATTGATAGAGTCAAACCATTTCATCCGCTTATGGGTCAACTACCACCTGATCGAGTCACTCCATAGATTCGCCTGTTCAAATATACTGGTGTCGATCTGTTTGGTCCCTTTAGTGTTGCTATTAGTCGCCGACGGGAAAAGAGATGGGCAGTAATTTTCACATGCCTTACAATCAGAGCAGCCCATCTGGAGTTGGCCGAAAACTTGTCAACAGATGCTTTCATTGTGGGCATACGCAATTTCATCAATCGTCGAGGAAAGACAGTCAAAGTAAGAAGTGACAACGGCACAAACTTTATTAGTGCACAGAAAGAACTTAAGGAAAACGAGTATTTTCTTGATGTTGACCGCATTAATGACGAAGCAACCAACCGTAACATTGAATGGATATTTAATTGCCTTGCAAACCCCAGCTCAGGGTGCTGTTGGGAGCGCCTGATTCGAATGGTCAAACGCCGGATGAAACAAACAGTTTTCGAAGTAGCTCCGAGATTAGAAACCCTAAGAAGTGTTTTAATAGAAGCTGAGAACATCATAAACTCCCGAGAAGATATGCCTCAGGAAGCAGTAGAAAATAACCTCAAAGACCGCATGTTTATGACAACAAAAAACAATATCCAAACCAAAACAAAAATAAACGCAATAAGCATATGTTCAATTGTTGTGCAACGAATATGGGTATTCATCGATCGGACGTTTACCCCAAAATAATTTATTAGCTTAAGTTGCACAATAATATTTAATTGTTGTGTACATACTACATACTACGCAGCGAATATGGGTCACCGTCGATTGGACGTTTACCCCGAAATAATTTATTAGCATAAGTTACACAATAATTTAGCATTTATTCACAAGCATAAATTGCACAATAACAATTTAGCCTAGTTTAAGTAAATTATTAGTAATTAAGTAAGCAAAATAAATTGTATAAATAGTTAGGAAATTTTCATAATAATTTCAGAATAATTTACCTTTTCAAAAAGTCTTGTTTTCATATTAAATAGTTATCCCCCTACCCAAGGTAAGGTGACTATTTCAAGTATTTCAAGTGCAAGGAGCAATATCTTCAAACAGTGGTCCTTCGAGCCTCGACAGTTTATAATCACTTCCAAGCCATTCGTATCCTAGTGTGAGGCTGCACTAGGGTGGTTATAAACAGTGGCATGAAAAAACGTAACAGTTTACTTTGCCAAGCATATAAAAAAGTAATAGTTTACTTTATACGAATTTAGAAGTGAAAGTTTACTTCACCAACGCATAAACACGCATTTCACTTCAACATGGACCAACTTGGACGAGTTATCGATAACCTACAAGATGTCATCACCCAGCTGGAAGAGGTTAGAGTTAACCTCGTCAAACTGAAAGAACTCTCCAGAAACTCTCCAGAAACGCTTTCCAGGCAGTACGAAAAGGCTAAGAGCATTTGGACTTCAGTCGAGACTTACTATGCTAACTTATCTAAGCTAAGCAAAAAAGTCGCTGCCGAATTCCTGCCAAAATTCGAGGCAGCTCAAACAATCTTCGCCAAAATTAAAGAGTTCATCAAGAAGAACTCCCCGCAGTTGTTGGATGAGGACAAAACCGACGACGGAAATCCTGGAGATGCAGTGGCCCCAACTGATGAGGAAACCAGCATGGCTCCCGAAGCACAAACGGCAGCAAGTTCCAATCCTCAAACAGACGAAAGGAACAATTCTACCGCTACGTCGATAGCTGCAAGGCGGAGTCCAAGGCGTCTAACGATCCCCAACTCTCCATGCCCGTTCAACGAGTATTTACATACGTGTAAGGAATTGGGTTTGTGTTACAAAATCCCGCGGGAGGGATGTGTGGTCAAGAATACATCACTCCATCGCAGCCGTCCAACTTACCTCAACATGTAAGTAATACAACCTAAGCACTTCTACATGCCATAGCGAAACTAACGCTTGATCGAGAGAATGAATCGAAGGCAGACAGACCGAATGCAGAGGGTATCGAAATCCCGGAGGTACACCTAAGAGAATATAGTGGTGACATCACGAGGTACCGTGAATTTAAAGAGCAGTTCGATTCACTGGTAGTGAAAAGCCGAATGTCCAACATCGATCGCTTCACTTTACTCAAGTCGAAGCTCACTGGGAAAGCATTATAAGCAATTACCGATTTGGACTTGACTGGAGACAACTATCCGATTGCCTGGTCAACATTGGACCGAATGTTTGACAATCCGAGACATTTAGCAAAAATTGAACTAGGGGCTATGCTAGCTCTACCACGACGTCCAACAATCCCAGGAAATGCAGAGTCTATTATTTCGTACATGCACATCACTAAAGGACGGGTCTCCAATCTAAAAATAAATAAAATAAGGGGAGAACAGATCATGGCCTATTTAATCCTTCGAGGTTTAGATCCTATCACACGTGGCAGATTGCTCGATTTTTACAACTGTAAAACCAGACTTCCTACCTTAGAGAAAATAGAAGACTTCATGTTCAGTATGCCGCATACCAAAGTACATGTTACACTTCAATCGATAGAAGCAGCAACAAAGGAAACCATGAATGGCTTCATCTGCACAGAAAACCATCCAGTTGTTGACTGTCCAAAGTTTCTGAGCTCACAGAATCGAGAAGCCATGCTACGTGACCACAAGATCTGCATATATTGCTTAAAGCATCGTTTCGACTATCGCTCTCCTTGCAAATCAAGAGAGTATTTAAAATTCAGAACCTGTCAAGGACCTCATATTACGGAAATGCATCCGCAACCAAATTCCACGGCTAACTTTCCATCGACGAGTAGCACTTACCTGTGCCAAAATGAGTCCGATGCCTCTTCTAGTGTGCTCCTACCTACAGCTATTGCGAAGCTTTTAGTTAATGATGACAACATTCCAGTTCGTTGCTTGCTGGATCAAAGCAGCCAAGCCAATTACATATCCGAAGATTTGGTGCAGAAGTTACGATTGCCTAAAAAACGAACACTTGTCAAAGTTATTGGAGTAGGAGGGGAGATTGGAACAGTCCGCTCTATTGCCAATATAAAACTAAAACTTGATAATCCAGATCAACCATTCATAAATATAAAAGCACTCGTGGTCAAACGAGTTACCGGATCATTTCCCAGCATGCCCAGTCACATCGCCAGGAAATCCTCCTTTGACAAACCTCTTGCAGATCCGCATTTCAACAAACCAGCACATATTCCTTTGCTATTGGGTGGACCAGTATATTCAACAGGGTTACGTCCAGGTTTGGAGAAGAAGGAAGGATTATTACTGCAAAACACATTTCTTGGTGGGTGGATCGTATCTGGATACCCGGGAAACGGAAGTAGAAAACAAACCTCAGCCTTTACTACACTATCAGAGTTCGAGTCAAATCTACTGGATTTCTGGGACATGCCAATTACCAAAGAAGACATCTGTAAAATTGAGATTCATTGAAAACCACTCTCGAACTAAAGACGGCCGCTACAGCGAGACGAGACCGGAAACGCTTACTACATCCTATATATCAGCATCATCCGAAAAGATGCTGTTACAACAAAGTTTAGGAACGTTTTTAACGCTAGCGCGCCATCAAGCAACGGAATCTCTCTAAATCAGCTCATCTACCCAGATCCGAAACTGCAGAGTCACATCTTCGATATCATCCTTCAGAATAGACAGTACGAGTTTACTTAAACCAGCGACATGAAACAGATGTTTCGTCAGTTCCTGATCCCGAAACCAGACCGCGAGAAATTTCGAATCCTCTGGCGACCCAACAAAACAGAACCATTGGGCGAATTTTTCCTTAACACTGTGACATACGGCGTGGACTGCGCACCATGGCAAGCAATTCGTACTATCCATCAAATCGCAGATGACAACGCACCGGAGCTGATAGCATTAAAAATGTCAAGAGCAAATTGCTAAGATAACAACTACACTAAAGGCCGGTAAGCTATCCCTAACAAAATGATCATCAAACCACCCAGACGTTCTTCGTTACATAGAAGACAGCAAAATACTCAGTGCCTACAAATGCAACACCTACTCCGTCAAAGGCTATTCCAATTCCAGTGAAACTGGAGAATTCCCATTCCAATAAGCAGTTACATATGCAACAGCATCAGTTTTCATATAACCGCCAGCAATTCTTCTAATTCTAATTTCCAAAATCACCAATTAGTATATCAAAATCCACCACATCCTCAGGAGCCAAATTTCTATAAACCGCAGAAAATTCAGCCTCAATCTCAAGCCAACTACCCCAACATCAACACTATGAACCAATCCCAGAGTTCCTCCTCATCGGCGCAATCAGCTGGTTTAAGCTCGTTGCACAAATACTTTGACGTCAGGCCGTCCAAAGAGACAGAACTTATCAAAGCTTTTCCTAAGTTTGAGCAGCACATCACTGAAACGACGTCTACTAGCACTATCCGTACTCAAGTCACAATCAAATGATTCATGAAATTCCCGCCCCCAACTTAGGACCAACACAAGCATCAAAAGTCAGCCATTCCGTTAAGCCCACATTTCAAGGGAGTTCCAGTCAAACTGTTGAAAAGGCGTTTGTGGGACATTATATTACCGATTCGAACTCTCAACAGTTTAGTCATTTCGTTACAACTCCTCAGATCACCGCTAACCACAGAATCTGTCTAGACCTTTCCTCCCTTGCAACCAACAACCTTTTCCCGCCGGGAGTTTTTATATGACAACAAAAAACAATACCCAAACCAAAACAAAAATAAACGCATTAAGCATATGTTCAATTGTTGTGCAACGAATATGGGTATTCATCGATCGGACGTTTACCTCAAAATAATTTATTAGCTTAAGTTGCACAATAATATTCAATTGTTGTGTACATACTACATACTACGCAGCGAATATGGGTCACCGTCGATCGGACGTTTACCCCGAAATAATTTATTAGCATAAGTTACACAAAACACTAGAGGTCATGTGCTCCAGTCTCTGGTAGCAACGAACCTTAGAGCAGAAGTCGCCCACCACCCCCCTTCCGCAGTCTAAACAAACTACCAACGTCATGTGACAAGGTAATAGCCTAGAACGCAACCAAACCCCGCTGGTTTCCCCGCATTTGATGCGCACCAACCAGAGTATTATAAGTATGATATAATTATGTAAGAACCGAATACTCTAAGAATATAAAAATAATCAATAAAAGAAAACCTATTATAATGAACACCGAACCAAAGAAATCTTTTAATTTGTAACGAAAAGTAGAAGGAGAATGAACCCTGGGTGACCGGCGAGCGTCACCAGAGTAAACACTGTTACAAGTTCTTTAATATTATTTAATTTTTTTTGATCGCAGCCAGCAAGAACATGATATTTAGGCGCAGTGGTTGACTAACAAATCGTCTCAGACATTCATGGAGTAGATTTTTTGAACTATTCCAAACCGGTTCCAAAAGTCTATCCCTAAGTAAAGCGGTAGTTCCAAAGATGGCGCGTAAATTTATGGTTAAAACTAACGAACGCCTCGATATAGCCGTGTACACGCTGAGACTCTCCGCTAGTGGTACGGATCGGCATAGGAAAATTGTACACATTCACAGACGGGATTTGATATCGGATCGCATTTTTTTTCGTCGGTCCCAATATTTTAAGGATCGCCGCATTCTAGTGGACCGGTTTGGACACTGAGATTTCAACCAAAATTTGCTGCCATTGCCGGAAAAAAATTCTCATCTTCCTTTAGACGTTTAGGAATGTAAAGCAGATACAGAGCGGTCGATGGTCGCATTGGTTATAGGGAGATTCTCGAATGGCCTGGTCATTTCTATCGTTCATACGAGTCCTTTGAGAGTTCGTTAATACTTCGTCTGGTATACGAGGCCGGTTCTGGTGGTGTAACGAACCTTGGCTGGGTTTAGACTCGTCGGATCGTCAAGGGTTCTTACAAAACAATTGAAATAAGAAGATCGAGTGATTCGGTTTAAATTTCAAGGCAATTATATATATTATTCATAATAATTTTTGTGTTATATGTTATTGTTTGTATTTGTATTTATTATATTTCTCTCTTCTTTGGTTCTCTTTTCCTCATTTTCGTCCTTCTGGTTTCGCCCCTGGATCTACTCGCTCCGAGTTGTGTTCAAGTATGGTGATAGCCGCTTAAAAGCTCTCAGACCAAAGAGATTTAAGGAAGCCGTCCGCTTAACAGCTCTCAGACCAAGGAGGTTTAAGGAAGCCGTCCGCTTAAAAGCTCTCGGGCTGAGCAAGGAATAAGGCAGGCCGTCCGCTTAAAAGCTCTCGGGCCGTGGAAGGGCAGAGGGGGAAAGGACAATTGAATGTTTCTGCACAAGCCCTTGCCACGGTTGGGGGGAATTTGTGACAGTAAACGACTGAGTCTGTTGGAAAAAAGCCCTTACCACGGCTGGGGGGAACTTATTTCTCCACACTTAGTATTCTAGATTAGAAAGCTCTTACCGTGGGTGGGAGGAACTTTCTAATATAAACGCTGAGTTTTATGTAATGCTTACCGCTGGGAATCCTTGTTTTCAAAAGTGAGAGCGATTTCTTATTTCATCGCTGCTTTTATACTATTTTTCCATGTGTAATTGCAACAACAAAATATATAGATTTGGAAAAAGAAATATTCTTTTGGTTTGTGGGTTTCGCCACTATGCAAGCGTAGTTGTCCGGCGCTGGCGCCTACTGCATAATAGTTGTATATGGCTTTCTGCTAAATTTATTTAGGTTTTTGGTTTTCACCACTATGCGAGTGCAGTCGTGCGGCGCTGACGTTTGCTGCATAATGGGAGTTGTTCTACATAGATGCCGCTGTCCGGCATGCAGGCTTTGTTATTTAATCGTAGTGTGGTGGGTTTTGCCAAGCTGCTGTGAAACCAAATTTGGTAAATTTGGTTCCCCTTACTTCAGGGGAAGAAAAACTATTGTTATTTCCGAACTGGTTTTGGTGGCTCGGTAGGTTTCGGTACGCCACTATACTCTCCTATTCTTTCTACCATCCTGAAGCCTTAATGCCCTGGAGCTGATGGCTTTTCTCACCTCCTCGGGAATCGTTGCTCCTTCCAGTTTGTTTAATTCTTCCAGACTTGCCAGCTGGATGTGTGTTCCTGGAGTGGGCATCTCCGGCGCCTTCGAGATGACCCGGAACTATGACCCGTGGTGCTCTGGGTAGTGGGTTTATTCGCACAGGTCATCGTAGAATTCCTCGGTGACCAGGTCGTAATATTGTGCTTGAGCATGAACGTTGCTCTGCAGATTCTTCTCGATATTGCTAAAGACTTCGTTAAAGTCGTCATCGTAAGTGTTGTTGGCTGGGTAGATGCCAAAGTCGTTGCTGGTTTCGTTGCCAAGGGTTTCGTTCGCAAAGTCGCCGATATCGTTGCTGGGGTCGTTGCCATCAAAACGTAGTCGCGGGAAGCAGGTCCACGGTGCCGCTCCTTGGGTCTGGGCTAGCCTACGAAGAAGACTCGCGATTTCCGCTCTCTTGCGGCACACAACTGCATGACTGAACCACTCAGTTTTCTGCCTGATTGGTAACTGGAAGTTACGTATGTAACTTTTCTGTATACTGTAGAAGGTATACTCCACAATCCGTGTTGTGGGCTTGTTGGGCACCGTTACAACATGCAGTCTCATGCTTTCCTCGGTGAACTTCCTTTCCGCGTGATTTGGGAATCTTTCTTTGAAAGACAGATCCAAGTAGCTCCTCAGTATTTCCGCAGTTCGCTTTCGGGGTCTTCCTTCCAACGAGTCCAATTGTTGGATGAGTGTCTGCTCGATCAACTGGCTCCCGTCATCTGCAAATAGATGTCCTTGGTTAGTGCATTTCCTCGCGTTCTGTAGGCCAGGATAGCAGACGACCATTAGGAACCAGTTTTGCGACTCGTTGATTGGGATAAACAACATGTTGAAGAGGTCTACGCCCTTGGTCCATCTCCACACCCGAGAATACCGTTCTTTCGCTTACTGCCCTCGCATTATTTGGGTGAATACCACTCTGGCACGATGTTTTGGTATATATACTTCATGTAAAATTCGATCAGTACGTCGTTCAAGAACTTTCCCCTTGAAACGCGTTTGTAGTCGGATGGACGTACCGCCACTCCTCCCTTTCCAGGTGGGTAAATCAACAAGATCTCGTCCTTGTCCTCCAACCTTTCCTCCTCTTCGCCACGTTGCGTTGACCGACGGAAGTCGGATATCCGTATTACGATGAATTTTTGATTTTTCGTGAAGTAGGCATATTGGTGTACTATTCTTTATCTCGATTGTTCGCTAGCTGAAAGAAAAGTGCATGGTTAATCAATCGTTATATTTTTTGTGTGTTGGAGTAGTGGAGATGAAATTTGAGGCACGTAGCGTGGTTAGCGTTCTGGTGTGATAGGATTTGTGGATTCGTATCTTTGTTGTCTTTTTGCCTGTGGTTCCATGGAGTGTTTTGTTTCTTGCACGTAGAATTTCTTCAATTGGCTTACGTGTGCGAATCGTACAGTCTTCTCGCCTTCCTTTTGGATTTTCACTAGAACAGGTGATGAGAAACCAACGATTTGGAATGGTCCGTCAAACTTGGGGGCCAATTTCGCGGTGAACTGGTCAATTGCCTTCGAGAGGTGGTGTTGTTTTTCAAGTACTAATTCTCCAACCCGCTGGTTGCTTTGCGTAATGGCACCATCTCGGTTAATTTGGAGAATTTGTCGAACATTACAAGCAGCATTGTGTTTCCGTGTGTCGAACGAGGTAGGGGTTCGACGAAGTCTGCACAAAGCGTAGACCATGGCTCTCTAGCTATTTGGGTGAACATCTCCCCGGCAGGTTTAGTTTGGTTTGGTTTATGCATTTGGCAAGATGCACAACTTCGTACGTGTCTTCGTATGTCACGGAATATTCCTGGCCAGTAGTATCGGTTGGTAATCCTTCCTATAGTTTTTCTTATGCCCATGTGCCCGGCACACGGACTATCATGGTTTTCCTCTGCGCAGTGATGATGGTACGAAGAGTTTCCATGGCGCGCAATCGTCGTCGTTGGAGTGACTAGGAATGTGCCGACAAAGTTCTCCATCCACGATTGTGTAATCCGGGAATTTCTCAGGTGTCTTCTTTATCTCGGCCAGCTTTGCTATGTACCATTTGCACTCCTCTGTGTCTACGTTTATTCTTAGTAGATCTTCTTGTACATCCAAGGTGTACTGTTGCAGTTCCAGACTCCATCTCGCAATTCGTCCAGAAGGGTTTACGATTGCGTTCAACCATTTGAGGGAAAGGTGACCCGTCACAACGGTAAGCTGGTACCCTTCTAGATATGGTCGCATTTTCCTTGTGGCCCATATGATGGCGAGGCATTCTCTTTCAGTTGGAGAGTAATTCCGTTCTGCTTTATTCAAATGTTGACTCACATATGCCACGACGCACTCCGCACCATTCAATTCCTGTGTCAAAACCGCACCTAGACCGTAGTCGCTAGCATCCGTTTGTAACGTGAACCGTTGTGTAAAATCGGGACAAATAAGGATCGGCGCCGTTGTTAACTTCTCTTTCAGCGTGTTGAATGCCTGTTCCTGGTCTTCGCTCCACCTCCAATATTTCCCTTATTTAAGCAGGCTTGTTAGAGGTTGGACTATTCCGTTAATATCAGGAACAAAACGTCGGTACCAAGATGCTGTGCCCCAGAATCGTCGCAGCTCTCTTATGTTTGTTGGGGACGGTATCTTTCGAATGGCGGCGACTTTGTTCGGGTCGGTGTGTATCCCCCTGTTGCTGACCACGTGGCCCAGATATTTCAGGTCTTGTTTAAAGAACTCACACTTTTCCACATTTATCCTGAATCCTGCGTTCCTTAGTCGTTGAAACACCTTTCGTAAGTTGATCATGTAATCTTGCAGGGAACTTCCAGACACAATTACATCGTCAAGGTACGCAAAGTCATGCGGCTCTATTTCGGGTCCTATTGCTTGGTCCAAGGCGCGATGGAATGTTGCTGGGGCCGAGTGGAGCCCGAAGGGCATAACATTTGGTTCATCTTGATGGAGTTCACGATGTAACCATTACTTCTTCTCTTGATACTTTGGAGCACAGACGAAATGTAGGAGCTTTATCTGTTGTCTACAAATTCTACAACGATAGATGTGCTTTAGAAACCCGTTCTCTAGTTCCAGGTCCTTTTGTCAGTAACGTAAGCAATCGTTTAAGGTCCAATCAACATAGATAGATAGATAGCCTTAAAACTTTTTTCTTGTAGAACCCAACCCAACCTCCTTTTTTCCGAGAGTCTCTTCGATGTGGAATCAATTGGTCGATCCCGTGTTTCCCGATTCTTATAAACTGCAGGCCTTCAAATTAGCCGTTAACAACTTGGATGAAGATGAAGGTTGAAGCTGTTTATTGAATATAAAATATTTATTTAAAAAAAAAAATTAACAATATTATCTACATTATTTTTAAAATTTGTAATATTTTCTGGGTCAAGATTTTTTGTAGTTTTCCCTGACCATGATTCATTGATGAAAGCATTTGGACTCGCGTCTTTTTTGTTTTTCGTGTTCGTTTTTTCGTATTGCTTTTTCAATGAATCAGAGAGAATTCAGAGAAAATAAATTTAAAAATGTGATATATATTGTAAATCACATTCCTTCGATTTTTATTTTATTTTGAATTTAATAAATGGCTTAGCCCAACTTATTGCCGTGACGCAAGTCATTCAGGGAGTCCTCCCTTGGCAATGAGTCTTTCCAGGAACAGTAAAGGCAGAATATTGTTTGCTTGCTGGTTCCATCGGTATCTTCCAGTAGCCGTTTTTGAAGTCCAAGCTACTGATAAAGTGGGCGTCTCGTAACCGGTCGAGGATGTATTGAATCCGAGGCAATGGGTATGCATCTGGTGACGATCTGGCGTTGAGTTGCCTGTAGTCTATGCATAGCCTCCACTGGCCTGTCTTCTTCTTTACTTAAACGATGGGAGCGCTGTAAGGACTCTTTGAGGGTTCAATACATCCCTTTTGAATTAATTCTTTTATTTCCTTATGGATGACAGCTTGCATTGCAGGGTTCTTTGGGTAGAATCGCTGTTTAATCGGTCCGTCATCTCGCATTCTTATCTTGTGTTCGGTAATGTTCGTTGGTCCCTTGATGTAATCGAACTTTTGTAACTCTTTTTCTAAGAATTGTGCGATTAGTTGATTTTCGCTCACTGGAATACGTTGGCTACTGTGAGGAACAAAATTCTTGTGGCCGAATTTTGTTCACACAAAACATGCAATATACTTTTTACCAAATTCGGGTGCACCCTGTACCCACGCAGTGCAACCACCAAACACATATGAAAACAAAACAGCCAAAACAGCATCACGCGGCCGGATTGACCAATCACTGCCGCTGCCTCTTCCTCTTCCTCTGCTTTCGTCATTCGTACGACGCAACTTCACTGTGTCGCTCCCCTACGGGTTGTTGCGCTGGTACATCCAGCAGATCGCTGCCGACGTCTTCCCCCTGCTTTCGTCATTCGTACGACGCAGCTTCACTGTGTGGCTCCCCTACGGGTTGTTGCGCTGGTACATCCAGCAGATCGCTGCCGACGTCTTCCTCTGCTTTCGTCATTCGTACGACGCAACTTCACTGTGTGGCTATCCTACGGGTTGTTGCGCTGGTACATCAAGTAGATCGCTGCTGATGTCTTCCTCTGCTTTCGTCATTCGTACGACGCAACTTCACTGTGTGGCTATCCTACGGGTTGTTGCGCTGGTACATCCAGCAGATCGCTGCCGACGTCTTCCTCTGCTTTCGTCATTCGTACGACGCAACTTCACTGTGTGGCTCCCCTACGGGTTGTTGCGCTGGTACATCCAGCAGATCGCTGCCGACGTTTTCCTCTGCTTTCGTCATTCGTACGACGCAACTTCACTGTGTGGCTCCCCTACGGGTTGTTGCGCTGCTACATCCAGCAGATCGCTGCCGACGTCTTCCTCTGCTTTCGTCATTCGTACGACGTAACTTTGCTGTGTGGCTCCCCTACGGGTTGTTGCGCTGGTACATCCAGCAAATCGCTGTCGACGTCTTCCTCTGCTTCCGTCATTCGTACGACGTAACTTTGCTGTGTGGCTCCCCTACGGGTTGTTGCGCTGGTACATCCAGCAGATCGCTGCCGACGTCTCCCTCTGCTTCCGTCATTCGTACGACGTAACTTCGCTGTGTGGTTCCCCTATGGGTTGTTACGCCTGTACATCCAGTATATCGCTGCCGACGTTCTCTCGCTGCATCCACCACTGTTGCTCACATCAAGGCCCGTCGATACTCACGTCACTTTGTCACGACCCTTTGCCACAGAACCCTGGTCACGCTGAGTTTACCCCGGCTGGGAAAACTCCGTTACACTACATGATTTGAACATGTTACGCTGGGATTTTTGTTCGTCCTGTTTACTTTTGTTCTTGTCATCTTTTGCTTGGTGTTGTTATTCTGCTCGTAGTATTGTACACGTTGCTACGCCTGTAGGTTCAATAACTGTGGTTTTGTCTGGTAATGTAAGTGTAATCCCTCCGCAGCTCAGTGTGGCTTCTGTCTTTGTTAGGAAATCTAACCCCAAGACAAGATTATCGGTCATGGCTGGAAGAAACTCCGCTGTTCCCAGTCTGATTGGAATTTCTATTGCCTCTGAGATTTTTTGGATGGTACCGTCGGCCATTTTGACCACCGCCTGCTTGGTAAATATGTCTCTACTGGATCGGAGTTCATTAGCAAATGCTGGGCTGACGAAAATCCTTGTGGCACCGGTATCAATAGTCGCTGTTATCACTTCTTCGCCCAGTCCTTTTTTGCGAAGATGTGATTTCTGTCTGCGCCCAGCGCCGTTTTTGTAAGCGAGGTGAAACCTCCATTCTATACTCTGCCACACCTCGCTGTTGACTGGGTCCTCTGCCGTTTTCCGCTGCATTTCTACTGGCCATTCTGCTGGCCACATTCCCAACAAAAAAGGAAAGGGGGATTTTTGCAGTTTTGTTTCGAATGTTCATCTTGATCACAACGACGACAAGCTGTGCGTGGATTAATAGGAGTCTCTGTCGGTACTGGAGCGATTCTTCGATGATGTTCTTGACGTGCACGCTGCGGAAGTCCTCGTATAGGTTTTCGTTCGATGCGGATGGCTTCGAAGTCTTCGGCCATGTTGATTACTCCTTCTAGTGTACCATGTCAATGCTTTGTCCTTTAACATTTCTGGCATCGTCCTTGGAAGGAGATCGACGCCTAGCCCATATGCTTCTGCGAGTTCTTTTGTACCATCAAATCTTGTCGACCATTTCTTTACTTGGTCGATTACTACGGGGTAGGACAATGCTGGTGCTATATTGGTCGTGACGTGATATTCGACTCATGTGGAACCAATCTAGTCGTTTTGCTGGATGTTTTCCGCTCATGGGACTTTTGTGACTCTGCAGTTGCCGAGAACGCTGGTGGTGCTGGTGATTCTCTTTTGTCTGTGCTTGACTTCTAGTGTTTCCAGGTGGCCTTCTTCATCCGATGACACCCCAGTCCTGTCATCCACGTTACGAAACGTTTTCGTAACTCTTCTAATGTACCTGTGCTATCTAGGCTGAAGGAACCCATATATTCCTGCAGCTCCTCTTTTAAGAGAGTATACACCCAACTCGTCTGCTTTATATATTGTTTAAGTTCTTGGACCTGCGTTGGACTTAAGTTTTTCATTCATTCAGTTTTTTCTATTATTTTATTATGATTATTTTATTTATACTTTTATTTTTTTTATTATTACTGTTATTATTATGTATAGATTTTTATTTTTATTTAATTTTGTTTATTCATCTTTTCAATTGACTTGCTTTGTTTGAAGTCCCTGCTCGGGCGCCATTTGTAACGAACCTTGGCTGGGGTTAGACTCAAGGCAATTTTTTTATTCGTAATAATTTTTGAGTTATATGTTATTGTTTGTATTTGTATTTATTATATTTCTCTCTTCTTTGGTTCTCTTTTCCTAATTTTCGTCCTTCTGGTTTCGCCCCTGGATCTACTCGCTCCGAGTTGTGTTCAAGTATGGTGATAGCTGGTCGATTGCAGTGGAGGGGGAAGCCGTCCGCTTAAAAGCTCTCAGACCAGAAAGATTTAAGGAAGCCGTCCGCTTAACAGCTCTCAAACCAAGGAGGATTAAGGAAGCCGTCCGCCTAAAAGCTCTCGGGCTGAGGAAGGAATAAGGCAGGCCATCCGCTTAAAAGCTCTCGGCCGTGGAAGGGCAGAGGGAGAAAGGACAATTGAATGTTTCTGCACAAGCCCTTACCACGGTTGGGGGGAACTTGTGACAGTAAACGACTGAGTCTGTTGGAAAAAAGCCCTTACCACGGGTGGTGGGAACTTATTTCTCCACACTTAGTATTCTAGATTAGAAAGCTCTTACCGTGGGTGGGAGGAACTTTCTAATATAAACGCTGAGTTTTATGTAATGCTTACCGCTGGGAATCCTTGTTTGCAAAATTGAGAGCGATTTCTTTTTTCATCGCTGCTTTTATACTATTTTTCCATGTGCAACAACAAAATATATAGATTTGGAAAAATAAATATTCTTTTGGTTTGTGGGTTTCGCCACTATGCAAGCGTAGTTGTCCGGCGCTGGCGTCTACTGCATAATAGTTGTATATGGCTTTCTGCTAAATTTATTTAGGTTTTTGGTTTTCGCCACTATGCGAGTGCAGTCGTGCGGCGCTGACTTTTGCTGCATAATGGGAGTTGTTCTACGCAGTTTGCCGCTACATGCCGCTAGATGCCGCTGTCCGGCATGCAGGCAGTTTGTTATTTAATCGTAGTGTGGTGGGTGTTGCCAAGCTGCTGTGAAACCAAATTTGGTTCCTCACAGATCTTTAAAACGTTTTAACGCATCCTCCCAGGCGGTGTAGCTCTTGATCAGCTCATTAATGTTGCTAAATGTTGATCGATGAGGTGAAACTGTAAGGCGGGTTTCATGCAAGTAGTAGTTGTAAGAATTCCTCCTCGGTATAAGGCGTAAGAGATTGGAGAGTTAGACCCCACAAGTGGTGATAGAATTCCATAAAATCTCATCGGGGTGCTGTTGTCGAGCTTATATGGTCAAATTTAAAACAAAGTTCTTCGGTATCGAAATCTCTCTCTGAAATCGGTCTTAAACTCATTATATGATACCATTGGGTGATGCCTGCGATATATCGAGTACCACTGGAGAGCGACATCCCTCAGAACAGTACTCATTTCCATCAGTAACATTTCCGATGACAAATTCAGATTACCGTTTCCAACTGGAACATGTCTATTGTAATCCTAGATGAATGCCCATTGTACATTATGCCGCTTCGCGAAATCTGACAATGACCGTATCCAGCCGTAGCTGATTGAGTTAGACTCGCTTGTCCACCCGTGGGGTGGTCATCATTCCTTGAACTCGCCAGATTAAACGTGGTATTATGCTGAAGTTCTCTCGTCGGATTCATAGCCAGGGGCCGAATTGTCGAGATTATTAACATATTTGGGAAGCTCTCGAAGAGCGTGACACTGTCTGCTGCTGCCGACCAATTGGTAGTGGGACCTGAAGAACGTTGAACCTGAGCTCGCGGCTCGTTCTATTGGCTATTTAGAGCGTGTATTTGTTCTGTTAACAGGCGCAGTTGCGACATCACGGCTGTCAGTAAAGAGTTCGTTTCTTATGTGGGGGGGTGTATTTTTCGCTTGGTGTTCATTACCGGGCGATTTAGTGAGCACAGAAATGACAGGATTAGTTGGACTGACATCAGGGATGATCGTTGGAGTGACCTGAATGGCTGAACTTCCCGGGATTTCAACGTTCTTTGCGGTACCAATTGAATCATCTAAATCCTTCAAATTAAGTTAGTATCCCTCTAATGACTCAATTACCCCCACTATGGTAGGGGCCTTGACGTTGGCGTGGGGGCTTAAGTTGCAAAGAGTCATCTGTTAGCTGGCGAACAGGTTTGATGAGTAACGAACTAACACCTACCGAACCCATAATCCAGTGGTATTTTGCGACCCGTGCCCAGTGGACTTGTTGGAGCCAGGGGTAACCGTGCTATCTCAAACGGAGCCCGTGGATACCTGCTGCCCTCCATGTGTAAACAGGCCCTGGGCTTGACCCCAAGGCCAATGAAGGGTGGTGATGGGGCACACTCAACTAGAGCGGTGTTGGGACAGCAGTCCCACCAACTCGAGATGAGGCCCTCAACCAGTAGGCAGAATGCGCTCTCTACCTTGGTGGAAAAAAAGGGGAACTCCCCCCATTGGAGAATCGATACCCATTCCAGCAGGGAAGCCGACTTACACCCAAAAGACTGTCCAGCCAAGCAAAAAGAGAAGGAGGGGTCCTCCCCCTTCTCCAAAGGGACAGCCGGGTAGTGTCGACGATCCCCTATGGAAAGGTCTCAGCGGTGCTGGGGTACGGTTCTACCTCCGCCTCCTTGAGCAGGGCAAAGAGCCCACTCAAGCTAGAGGAGAGGTGGACGCAAGGATGAAGGCAGCAGAACGGCAAGGACCTCCTGCAGCCAACTCCCAAGGGGCTAAGAGAGGACCTTCAGCTCTCACTCCACCTCAAATAGAGGATAAGAGAATGAGGGAGAGCACTGGGCAAACGACCGATGCACTCCCTACGAGAACCAAAGGCCCTCCTGCAAGCTATGCAGAGGCGGCCAAGCGAACTAAAGTACATATTCTCACGGAGCATGTTCCCGAAGAGACTCTTACCTAGGAGCAGCTGTCGACCCTAGAGGAAGCTATCCTGGATGAAGTGGCGCTGGACTGGAAGGTCAAAATTGGCTTTGACGGCGTCCACTTCATACCGGGAATGATTCTGGTCGACTTTTGCGACGGAGAAACAGCCGCTTGGCTGAAAGAACACGCTCCGACCCTTTCCACATGGAAGAGACCGAGGCTATGGCGATGGATGGGGAAGATATACCCAAACCAATAATCATATCGGTGTTCCTCCCACGAAGCAATCGGCAGAGAGAGGAGAGATCCATTTCCTTGATCAGAGCGCAGAATGAGGGGCTCCATACGAAATCGTGGAAGGTGATCGGTTGCCGGGAGGAAGGAGATGGCACACTCACTACCCTCTCCATCGACTCTCGCAGCCGAGATCCGAGAGAGAAACTCGGGATGGGCGTGAACCACCTAGAGCAAAGAATCCGATGGGCAATCAAAAGCTTTCATCCCTATAAATCTAAATAGCCAATAGAACGAGCCGCGAGCTCAGGTTCAACGTTCTTCAGGTCCCACTACCAATTGGTCGGCAGCAGCAGACAGTGTCACGCTCTTCGAGAGCTTCCCAAATATGTTAATAATCTCGACAATTCGGCCCCTGGCTATGAATCCGACGAGAGAACTTCAGCATAATACCACGTTTAATCTGGCGAGTTCAAGGAATGATGACCACCCCACGGGTGGACAAGCGAGTCTAACTCAATCAGCTACGGCTGGATACGGTCATTGTCAGATTTCGCGAAGCGGCATAATGTACAATGGGCATTCATCTAGGATTACAATAGACATGTTCCAGTTGGAAACGGTAATCTGAATTTGTCATCGGAAATGTTACTGATGGAAATGAGTACTGTTCTGAGGGATGTCGCTCTCCAGTGGTACTCGATATATCGCAGGCATCACCCAATGGTATCATATAATGAGTTTAAGACCGATTTCAGAGAGAGATTTCGATACCGAAGAACTTTGTTTTAAATTTGACCATATAAGCTCGACAACAGCACCCCGATGAGATTTTATGGAATTCTATCACCACTTGTGGGGTCTAACTCTCCAATCTCTGACGCCTTATACCGAGGAGGAATTCTTACAACTACTACTTGCATGAAACCCGCCTTACAGTTTCACCTCATCGATCAACATTTAGCAACATTAATGAGCTGATCAAGAGCTACACCGCCTGGGAGGATGCGTTAAAACGTTTTAAAGATCTGTGAGGAACCAAATTTGGTTTCACAGCAGCTTGGCAACACCCACCACACTACGATTAAATAACAAACTGCCTGCATGCCGGACAGCGGCATCTAGCGGCATGTAGCGGCAAACTGCGTAGAACAACTCCCATTATGCAGCAAAAGTCAGCGCCGCACGACTGCACTCGCATAGTGGCGAAAACCAAAAACCTAAATAAATTTAGCAGAAAGCCATATACGACTCTCGCAGCCGAGAGCCGAGAGAGAAACTCGGGATGGGCGTGAACCACCTAGAGCAAAGAATCCGATGGGCAATCAAAAGCTTTCATCCCTATAAATCGGCAGGTGTTAACGGGATAATCCTTGCAGTTATGCAGGTCGGACTAGACAACCTCCTTCCACATCTGGTAAGAAAATTTAGAAGTAGTCTAGCACTTGGGTTTATACCGACAAGCTGGAGAAGGTGGGGAAAAAAGATCCCACCCATCCGAAGTCATTCAGACCAATTAGCCTAACTTCGTTCGTCTTAAAGACCATCGAACAGGTTATCGAAAACTATATTAGTTCGAGAATACTGGAAAAAGAACCATTACATTCCAGTCAGCACGCATACAGAGCGGGCAGATCTACGAAGACCGCACTGAGGGAGCTAACGGAAAGCATAAAGAGGTCTCTTACCAGTAAAAGAATATTTAAAAGTAGACTAGCACTTGGGTATATACCGACAAGCTGGAGAAGGGCATGGGTGTTATATATACCGAAGGTGGGGAAAAAAAATCCCACCCTTCCGAAGTCCTTCAGACCAATTAGCCTAACTTCGTTCGTCTTAAAGACCATCGAAAAGGCTATCGACAACTGTATTAGGTCGAGAACACTGGAAAAAGAACCATTACATTCCAGTCAGCACCGCATACAGAGCAGGCAGATCTACGGAGACCGCACTGAGGGAGCTAACGGAAAGCATAGAGAGGTCTCTTGCAGGTCTCAACCAGTAGGCAGAATGCGCTCTCTACCTTGCTGGAAAAAAAGGGGAACTCCCCCCATTGGAGAATCGATACCCATTCCAGCAGGGAAGCCGACTTACACCAAAAAGACTGTCCAGCCAAGCAAAAAGAGAAGGAGGGGTCCTCCCCCTCCTCCAAAGGGACAGCCAGGTAGTGTCGACGATCCCCTATGGAAAGGTCTCAGCGGTGCTGGGGTACGGTTCTACCTCCGCCTCCTTGAGCAGGGCAAAGAGCCCACTCAAGCTAGAAGAGAGGTGGACGCAAGGAAGAAGGCAGCAGAACGGCAAGGACCTCCTGCAGCCAACTCCCAAGGGGCTAAGAGAGGACCTTCAGCTCTCACTCCACCTCAAATAGAGGATAAGAGAATGAGGGAGAGCACTGGGCAAACGACCGATGCACTCCCTACGAGAACCAAAGGCCCTCCTGCAAGCTATGCAGAGGCGGCCAAGCGAACTAAAGTACATATTCTCACGGAGCATGTTCCCGAAGAGACTCTTACCTAGGAGCAGCTGTCGACCCTAGAGGAAGCTATCCTGGATGAAGTGGCGCTGGGCTGGAAGGTCAAAATTGGCTTTGACGGCGTCCACTTCATACCGGGAATGATTCTGGTCGACTTTTGCGACGGGGAAACAGCCGCTTGGCTGAAAGAACACGCTCCGACCCTTTCCACATGGAAGAGACCGAGGCTATGGCGATGGATGGGGAAGATCTACCCAAACCAATAATCATATCGGTGTTCCTCCCACGAAGCAATCGGCAGAGAGAGGAGAGATCCATTTCCTTGATCAGAGCGCAGAATGAGGGGCTCCATACGAAATCGTGGAAGGTGATCGGTTGCCGGGAGGAAGGAGATGGCACACTCACTACCCTCTCCATCGACTCTCGCAGCCGAGAGCCGAGAGAGAAACTCGGGATGGGCGTGAACCACCTAGAGCAAAGAATCCGATGGGCAATCAAAAGCTTTCATCCCTATAAATCGGCAGGTGTTAACGGGATAATCCTTGCAGTTATGCAGGTCGGACTAGACAACCTCCTTCCACATCTGGTAAGAAAATTTAGAAGTAGTCTAGCACTTGGGTATATACCGACAAGCTGGAGAAGGTGGGGAAAAAAGATCCCACCCATCCGAAGTCATTCAGACCAATTAGCCTAACTTCGTTCGTCTTAAAGACCATCGAACAGGTTATCGAAAACTATATTAGTTCGAGAATACTGGAAAAAGAACCATTACATTCCAGTCAGCACGCATACAGAGCGGGCAGATCTACGAAGACCGCACTGAGGGAGCTAACGGAAAGCATAAGGAGGTCTCTTACCAGTAAAAGAATATTTAAAAGTAGTCTAGCACTTGGGTATATACCGACAAGCTGGAGAAGGGCATGGGTGTTATATATACCGAAGGTGGGGAAAAAAGATCCCACCCTTCCGAAGTCCTTCAGACCAATTAGCCTAACTTCGTTCGTCTTAAAGACCATCGAAAAGGCTATCGACAACTGTATTAGGTCGAGAACACTGGAAAAAGAACCATTACATTCCAGTCAGCACCGCATACAGAGCAGGCAGATCTACGGAGACCGCACTGAGGGAGCTAACGGAAAGCATAGAGAGGTCTCTTGCAGTAAGAGAATCGCGCTTTGCGCCTTCCTTGACATCGAAGGAGCTTTCGAAAATGCATCTCATGATGCGGTAAGAACTGCTCTGGAAAAAAAGAAAGTTGACAGCACAATCACTAAATGGTTGTGCGATAGGCTGGTCACCAGAACAGCGGAGACTATAGTTGGTGACAAAACCATTATGGTCAACACTACAAGTGGATGCTCATAAGGAAGAGTTTTCTCTCCCCTTCTGTGGAGCATCCTTGCAGACGAATTACTCCAGCGACTAGCTGAAGCAGGGACTTACGCCCAAGGCTACGCAGATGATATAGTCATCGTAGCTAGAGGGAAGTTCGAGGAAGTCCATAGTTCAAGTGACAAAATGGATTAACCATCACAAGTAGATGGTGTCAAGAGGTGGAACTCAAGGTTAACGCTAACAAGACCACACTGGTTCCCTTCACCAACAGAAGGAAGTTGAGGCGTATTCACTCGATGACCCTAAATGGAGAAGAGATCACTATCAGCAAAGAGGTTAAATACCTGGGACTGATATTTGATAGTAGACTGCTCTGGAACAAACATCAACAAGCAGTGCTAAAAGAATAAAAAGACAATGATGGTGTGCAGAATGGTGGCAGGAAAATCGTGGGGAGTTAGCCCCAGAATAATGCACTGGATACGTCTCCTTCTACGAGAAGGCCAGCAATCAACATTACAGAGGCTGAAGTTCGCCCTGTTTATACCCCCTCTTATATTTTTTTCATTTTTATTTTATTTTAAAATTTATTGTTTAAAATTAAATTGCTGCAAATATAAACATGTAGTAGATTAAGTAGTCAAAATTATTGTTTAGTAATAAGCAATTCCAAAAAAAAACAATGTAAATACGTCGGGCCCCTACTGTTGAGCCGACACTTATTAATAATAGTTATAAGTTTAGTTTTAAGTCAAAATTGTATATTACTGAAATGTTTAATAAAAATATCTTAATCCAATGCACTGGATGTACACCATGAT
Source organism: Nephrocerus scutellatus (assembly GCA_947095585.1). Taxonomy (NCBI): domain Eukaryota; kingdom Metazoa; phylum Arthropoda; class Insecta; order Diptera; family Pipunculidae; genus Nephrocerus; species Nephrocerus scutellatus. The sequence goes on from OX352762.1 coordinate 64,446,011, forward strand.
AGTTATTCCAATGATTACCTACGGAGCAGTTGCATGGGCGAACAGGACTAAGCTAAGCACCACGAAAAGGGAGTTGGAAAAAGTACAGAGGCTGGCCTGCGCTTTAATTACAGGGTCCATGAGAACCTGCCCAACAGCGAGCATGAAGGCAATCCTTGGGCTTCTCCCTCTACACTTAGTGGTAGAGAGCAAATCCATGGAAACCAAGTTACGTTTGAGCAAAGTAGGCTGCTTCACGGACAGGAGGGCAAGGGGGATATTAGAACCACTTACCAAGCTGATTCCTCTAGCGAGCATGCCGTGCGATGGTGCGGAAGCTTGAGTTAAAAAAAAACGTTGAAATCAAAATGAGCATCAAGAAGGAATTCAGGTCAGCAACTGAATACCAGATACATCCGGGTGCCATAAAGCGGTATACGGATGGATCAAAGAAGACAAAAGGCACGGGTGCTGGAATATATGGGCCACGAACCAAACACTCCATATCGATGGGGATGTACCCGAGTATATTCCAGGCAGAAGTACATGCCATTGAAAGATGGGCTCACTTCAATCTGTAAAGGAACTACATTAGGCAGGAAATAGCAATCATGACAGACAGCAAAGCTGCTTTAGAAGCTCTAGACGCATTCCACGTCACATCAAAACTGGTGGAGGAACGCAAGGAAAAGCTTAACAAGCTTGGTGAAACCAACAAAGTTCGTTTACACTGGGTGCCGGGACACACCGGCATTGTGGGGGGCGACATGAGATCTAAAGGACCCTGTGACTTGCACTCACAACAAAGACCCTGTGACGCATCTTGTGAGAGTAATGTCGCCTTAACCGACTACAGACAGTTTTTTTTTTATTGTGGCTCTAATAAGCTTATCGGTCGCCAATACGGCACTCAACCAGATGAAATTCCAATGCTGGAATTTTCGGGTTTTCTCTAGGCATTATAACAAAGTAGACCAAGAGGCAAAGCCATTTAGAATGACGAAGAGAAAAAATAATAATAACGAATGCGAATTGCCAATTGCTCAGGTATGATACTTGACCGAATTGCTGCCAATGCTCATACACTTGGTGAGTCGCTACGCTCCCGTTTTTTCTGTTGTTTCCAGTAGAAACCGCACCATAACTGCAACGATCAAATGTACCAAGAGAGCGAACTGAAAGAAAATAAAGAGCATTCGAGCCCGACCAACTGCACAGTGGCGAGAATACATATACGGGGTGGTTGAAGCTTGTAGACAACGAACGACAAAAAAAAGAATTGAAGTAATGAGAGTGGTGAAAACTTGTACTCTATACAGTCAGTGCGCATTTTTAAGCCGTAGGGCACGGTCATCATTGATTATAAATCATCAATTTACACAGTCCGCGTCACCAAAATGGGCAGTGTACTTCTTCTAGTTTTTTTTTCTGAAAATTTAAATAAACAAAATTTCGCATTCAAAATTTATGCTTTATCTTTCGGAATTTTAAATACAATAAAATAAATGCGATTTACATGTGCTCTAAAAAATTTGAAAATTGTGCCATCCATCATACCGCCATGCAGCCACAAAATGGCCGCTGCCCATCAAGCTTCCTAAAAAGAAAAAAAAATTAATTAAAACTGAACCTTTAAGAATTAGTATACGTACCAATAACTTCCAAACTTCCCTAAGAGAAAATACAATGGTTATAAGAACTCAACGAAAAGGGAAGTCGTTTGTTTTTCCGGCGCTCCGTCTACGGAAGGGACTACACCTTCAGCTCCAGCATCGGCTTATGGTGGACACCGAATTCAGAACTCCTACTTTGATTTAGTCACACCAATACAATTCTACTTCTATTAAGAACCGAGAACCGAAGAAAAGAATTTCATTTTTTTTGTTCATGTTATTATTCTTCTTCTCCTTAATTTTGATGTCCGCCCCGATTTTTATTTCATACCCGAAAGTAGTACTTAGCCATTATTAATATTAACTCATTAACATAACCATTGACCCACAGAGTGTAACATCGATCTCGTCAGCGCTGCCGAGGGAGTTGTACAGGAATTCTCAGTGAGTATTGTCGCACAAATTATTTAATTTAATTGTCATTTTCCAAATATATATATATATATATATATATAATATATAGATTCCCCCTGATTGTTTTTCTTTTGGTATATTTATCCTATAATAAAGATGTAGAATGTAAAAAAAATGTTTTTTTTCTCGTCTCCATTTATCTTTAGTTTAATTTCAGGTATTTAACTTCAAATAAAGTATGTAAAATTAAAGAAAGAAAAATAAACCTAAATAGTTCTTAAAATTTTCTTTTGTCTTCATAAACTTTATTTGATTTTTTTCTTTGCTTACTTACCCTATAATAAAGTTGTAGAATTCAAAAAAAAAAGACCTAAATAGTTCTTAAAATGTTCTTTTGTCTTCATAAATTTTACTTGATTTTTATTCTTTCCCTCCGTTTCCCCTATATAATTTATTCCTACTAGTGCACGCAATTTGACTTTTATGTGATGCAGGTGGTATGGCGGGCGTCAAAGAACCCCCCCACAACCCTACGAGCTAGGCTAGAGCTTCGTTAGGCGTGCACACCGTCGGTCGGCATTCCAGCCCAGGTTCACCCTGTCACACCTCCCCAAAGGGAAAAATAACATCTACGACAGGTTACTCTCGATGTAAGAAAAAAAATATACGTAATCGAGAGCCTATAAAGATGCTGACGACGATAAGAGAAGTATCCATCTCCGCTAAACAACCTGCTTGCAATTAAAAAACAACAACAACAAAATCCATTACATAAAATGGCGCCCAACGTGGGGCCCGAAAGGGTTTAGACGATAGTCCGAATGTTTTTGGGTCCCACACTATTGTGTTTTTACCAACCGACGGTGAAGGTAGTTAGCTATCCCGTTCGGCACAAAAAAAAAGTTGTTTTTCCTTCACTTCCCAATTCGAATTTCATCCCTTGTATTAGCTTAATTGAAATCGATGTATAAAAGACTCGAACAGTTTTTTGTTTGTTCAGCGAGTGAGGGCTATCCAGTTTAATAGGAATACAAGCAATTTGCTGTTCGACTGCTGAGTGCTTGACCAAGAATTGGAGTGCATGTATTTCACCCGGAAATGCAGGTGATCTGGCGTATGGCTGCTGGATACCTGACCGATGACTCCGTTTGTCTTATTTTATCCGGAAATGCAAGTGCACTTAGGAAGTTCGCCCTGTTTATACGCCCTCTTATATTTTTTTCATTTTTATTTTATTTTAAAATTTATTGTTTAAAATTAAATTGCTGCAAATATAAACATGTAGTAGATTAAGTAGTCAAAATTATTGTTTAGTAATAAGCAATTCCAAAAAAAAACAATGTAAATACGTCGGGCCCCTATTGTTGAGCCGACACTTATTAATAATAGTTATAAGTTTAGTTTTAAGTCAAAATTGTATATTACTGAAATGTTTAATAAAAATATCTTAATCTAATGCACTGGATGTACACCATGATAGTTATTCCAATGATTACCTACGGAGCAGTTGCATGGGCGAACAGGACTAAGCTAAGCACCACGAAAAGGGAGTTGGAAAAAGTACAGAGGCTGGCCTGCGCTTTAATTACAGGGTCCATGAGAACCTGCCCAACAGCGAGCATGAAGGCAATCCTTGGGCTTCTCCCTCTACACTTAGTGGTAGAGAGCAAATCCATGGAAACCAAGTTACGTTTGAGCAAAGTAGGCTGCTTCACGGACAGGAGGGCAAGGGGGATATTAGAACCACTTACCAAGCTGATTCCTCTAGCGAGCATGCCGTGCGATGGTGCGGAAGCTTGAGTTAAAAAAAAACGTTGAAATCAAAATGAGCATCAAGAAGGAATTCAGGTCAGCAACTGAATACCAGATACATCCGGGTGCCATAAAGCGGTATACGGATGGATCAAAGAAGACAAAAGGCACGGGTGCTGGAATATATGGGCCACGAACCAAACACTCCATATCGATGGGGATGTACCCGAGTATATTCCAGGCAGAAGTACATGCCATTGAAAGATGGGCTCACTTCAATCTGTAAAGGAACTACATTAGGCAGGAAATAGCAATCATGACAGACAGCAAAGCTGCTTTAGAAGCTCTAGACGCATTCCACGTCACATCAAAACTGGTGGAGGAACGCAAGGAAAAGCTTAACAAGCTTGGTGAAACCAACAAAGTTCGTTTACACTGGGTGCCGGGACACACCGGCATTGTGGGGGGCGACATGAGATCTAAAGGACCCTGTGACTTGCACTCACAACAAAGACCCTGTGACGCATCTTGTGAGAGTAATGTCGCCTTAACCGACTACAGACAGTTTTTTTTTTATTGTGGCTCTAATAAGCTTATCGGTCGCCAATACGGCACTCAACCAGATGAAATTCCAATGCTGGAATTTTCGGGTTTTCTCTAGGCATTATAACAAAGTAGACCAAGAGGCAAAGCCATTTAGAATGACGAAGTGAAAAAATAATAATAACGAATGCGAATTGCCAATTGCTCAGGTATGATACTTGACCGAATTGCTGCCAATGCTCATACACTTGGTGAGTCGCTACGCTCCCGTTTTTTCTGTTGTTTCCAGTAGAAACCGCACCATAACTGCAACGATCAAATGTACCAAGAGAGCGAACTGAAAGAAAATAAAGAGCATTCGAGCCCGACCAACTGCACAGTGGCGAGAATACATATACGGGGTGTTTGAAGCTTGTAGACAACGAACGACAAAAAAAAGAATTGAAGTAATGAGAGTGGTGAAAACTTGTACTCTATACAGTCAGTGCGCATTTTTAAGCCGTAGGGCACGGTCATCATTGATGATAAATCATCAATTTACACAGTCCGCGTCACCAAAATGGGCAGTGTACTTCTTCTAGTTTTTTTTTCTGAAAATTTAAATAAACAAAATTTCGCATTCAAAATTTATGCTTTATCTTTCGGAATTTTAAATACAATAAAATAAATACGATTTACATGTGCTCTAAAAAATTTGAAAATTGTGCCATCCATCATACCGCCATGCAGCCACAAAATGGCCGCTGCCCATCAAGCTTCCTAAAAAGAAAAAAAAATTAATTAAAACTGAACCTTTAAGAATTAGTATACGTACCAATAACTTCCAAACTTCCCTAAGAGAAAATACAATGGTTATAAGAACTCAACGAAAAGGGAAGTCGTTTGTTTTTCCGGCGCTCCGTCTACGGAAGGGACTACACCTTCAGCTCCAGCATCGGCTTATGGTGGACACCGAATTCAGAACTCCTACTTTGATTTAGTCACACCAATACAATTCTACTTCTATTAAGAACCGAGAACCGAAGAAAAGAATTTCATTTTTTTTGTTCATGTTATTATTCTTCTTCTCCTTAATTTTGATGTCCGCCCCGATTTTTATTTCATACCCGAAAGTAGTACTTAGCCATTATTAATATTAACTCATTAACATAACCATTGACCCACAGAGTGTAACATCGATCTCGTCAGCGCTGCCGAGGGAGTTGTACAGGAATTCTCAGTGAGTATTGTCGCACAAATTATTTAATTTAATTGTCATTTTCCAAATATATATATATATATATATATATAATATATAGATTCCCCCTGATTGTTTTTCTTTTGGTATATTTATCTTATAATAAAGATGTAGAATGTAAAAAAAATGTTTTTTTTCTCGTCTCCATTTATCTTTAGTTTAATTTCAGGTATTTAACTTCAAATAAAGTATGTAAAATTAAAGAAAGAAAAATAAACCTAAATAGTTCTTAAAATTTTCTTTTGTCTTCATAAACTTTATTTGATTTTTTTCTTTGCTTACTTACCCTATAATAAAGTTGTAGAATTCAAAAAAAAAGACCTAAATAGTTCTTAAAATGTTCTTTTGTCTTCATAAATTTTACTTGATTTTTATTCTTTCCCTCCGTTTCCCCTCTATAATTTATTCCTACTAGTGCACGCAATTTGACTTTTATGTGATGCAGGTGGTATGGCGGGCGTCAAAGAACCCCCCCCACAACCCTACGAGCTAGGCTAGAGCTTCGTTAGGCGTGCACACCGTCGGTCGGCATTCCAGCCCAGGTTCACCCTGTCACACCTCCCCAAAGGGAAAAATAACATCTACGACAGGTTACTCTCGATGTAAGAAAAAAAATATACGTAATCGAGAGCCTATAAAGATGCTGACGACGATAAGAGAAGTATCCATCTCCACTAAACAACCTGCTTGCAATTAAAAAACAACAACAACAAAATCCATTACATAAAATGGCGCCCAACGTGGGGCCCGAAAGGGTTTAGACGATAGTCCGAATGTTTTTGGGTCCCACACTATTGTGTTTTTACCAACCGACGGTGAAGGTAGTTAGCTATCCCGTTCGGCACAAAAAAAAAGTTGTTTTTCCTTCACTTCCCAATTCGAATTTCATCCCTTGTGTTAGCTTAATTGAAATCGATGTATAAAAAACTCGAACAGTTTTTTGTTTGTTCAGCGAGTGAGGGCTATCCAGTTTAATAGGAATACAAGCAATTTGCTGTTCGACTGCTGAGTGCTTGACCAAGAATTGGAGTGCATGTATTTCACCCGGAAATGCAGGTGATCTGGCGTATGGCTGCTGGATACCTGACCGATGACTCCGTTTGTCTTATTTTATCCGGAAATGCAAGTGATTTGGCGTATGGCTGCTGGATACTTGACCGGTGACCTCGTGAAAATGTTTACTCGTTTATTAAATTTCTGTCGCAGGACATCATCTTTCGCTGGATGAACCGGTTGGTAGGCTGCGTTGCCTGAGCTGGTGGGTTTGTCTCGGAATTGCAGGATTTGGCATCTGTTAAATACCTGGCTAGAAATGCCCTGCAGTTCAAGGTAGCGAATGCCGACGATTTTTCTTTGATTTCCTAACTGCTTTATTTTTCCATAAATTGACAACTCGGGGTTCGCTTGTTGAAACCAACGGTTTCAGTGGCGCTTCCATCAGTTGCATTGGCGGGTCACTGGCGACCAACGTCCTGCTTAACAAAGTGGCACTTAGGCGTTTCGTTTCATCCCTCAAAACAGCTGATGGAAATTCTCAAACGGTCTGTGGGTCTTTCAAAGCGGACTTCGTTTTTCGGAACAAGACCAAACGGTTAACTTTGTGTGTGGTTCTTCCTTCGTCTTATCTAACTTTGATTTTTTTTTATATTCATATTAGTTTTATTAATATTCTTAAGGTTGTCCGGGAGCACACATGCCATAGGGTTGAACACGTAGCGCTCAATTCCCTGGCATTAAACCATAACAATGAACAATTTTTTTTCTGTTGTGGAGTTCTTGGTCTTATACTGGACAGTACAACTTGGCTACTACGTACTTCCAAGAAAGTAAAAAAAAAAATTTTTTTTTTGTTTGTTTCATCTATTTGTTCTCCGAAGATCAATCATTAGACCGATTCAAAAGAAAAAAAATCTTTAAATTTGCTCATTGAAAAAAGGTCTGAAAAGGCCAAACGTACCTTTAGAGGTGATTGCATACGAGTCGCTTGAATGTCCACTGTGCAAAATTGACATAAACGGTAGTGCGGAGAGCGTAATTACAACCTGCAATCACGCTTTCCACAGATATTGCTTGACGGAAACCCTCAAAATCAAGGAAATCTGCCCATATGCAATCAGCCGTACTTGCTGCATACGTTGCGGCCGTTTGTGGTCCGACCTGGTTCCAGTGGCGCGGGTGGCATTGAAGCAGTGGATGGCACCAATGCTCATAATAAACGGAATAGATCGAAAAGGAAACGTCCACTTCGACTTCAGCCGAGTGCACAGAGGGGTCAGCCAATTGAAGACTCAATGGCTAATGCGGGACTAGGACGTAAATCAGAAGGTGCCTCTGTCACTGAGACACATACCCGACTATCCTTACCAGGCAACACTGTTCGACAAAATCGGAGAGAGTCCAGTCTAGTGACTATGATACGACGTGTGGTTAATGACTTCATCGACCAAATTCAGGGGTCAATGTTGCAGCATGTCACCCAAGACATCTCACAACTTATCGAGACCAACGTCGAATGGTGCTTTGATAAGTTGAAACTACAAGATAACCCATCAAGGACTAACGAAGTGCCAGCTAACCGGCTCCATACGAAATCGTGGAAGGTGATCGGTTGCCGGGAGGAAGGAGATTGGACACTCACTACCCTCTCCATCGACTCTCGCAGCCGAGAGCCGAGAGAGAAACTCGGGATGGGCGTGAACCACCTAGAGCAAAGAATCCGATGGGCAATCAAAAGCTTTCATCCCTATAAATCGGCAGGTGTTAACGGGATAATCCTTGCAGTTATGCAGGTCGGACTAGACAACCTCCTTCCACATCTGGTAAGAAAATTTAGAAGTAGTCTAGCACTTGGGTATATACCGACAAGCTGGAGAAGGTGGGGAAAAAAGATCCCACCCATCCGAAGTCATTCAGACCAATTAGCCTAACTTCGTTCGTCTTAAAGACCATCGAACAGGTTATCGAAAACTATATTAGTTCGAGAATACTGGAAAAAGAACCATTACATTCCAGTCAGCACGCATACAGAGCGGGCAGATCTACGAAGACCGCACTGAGGGAGCTAACGGAAAGCATAAGGAGGTCTCTTACCAGTAAAAGAATATTTAAAAGTAGTCTAGCACTTGGGTATATACCGACAAGCTGGAGAAGGGCATGGGTGTTATATATACCGAAGGTGGGGAAAAAAGATCCCACCCTTCCGAAGTCCTTCAGACCAATTAGCCTAACTTCGTTCGTCTTAAAGACCATCGAAAAGGCTATCGACAACTGTATTAGGTCGAGAACACTGGAAAAAGAACCATTACATTCCAGTCAGCACCGCATACAGAGCAGGCAGATCTACGGAGACCGCACTGAGGGAGCTAACGGAAAGCATAGAGAGGTCTCTTGCAGTAAGAGAATCGCGCTTTGCGCCTTCCTTGACATCGAAGGAGCTTTCGAAAATGCATCTCATGATGCGGTAAGAAATGCTCTGGAAAAAAAGAAAGTTGACAGCACAATCACTAAATGGTTGTGCGATAGGCTGGTCACCAGAACAGCGGAGACTATAGTTGGTGACAAAACCATTATGGTCAACACTACAAGTGGATGCTCATAAGGAAGAGTTTTCTCTCCCCTTCTGTGGAGCATCCTTGCAGACGAATTACTCCAGCGACTAGCTGAAGCAGGGACTTACGCCCAAGGCTACGCAGATGATATAGTCATCGTAGCTAGAGGGAAGTTCGAGGAAGTCCATAGTTCAAGTGACAAAATGGATTAACCATCACAAGTAGATGGTGTCAAGAGGTGGAACTCAAGGTTAACGCTAACAAGACCACACTGGTTCCCTTCACCAACAGAAGGAAGTTGAGGCGTATTCACTCGATGACCCTAAATGGAGAAGAGATCACTATCAGCAAAGAGGTTAAATACCTGGGACTGATATTTGATAGTAGACTGCTCTGGAACAAACATCAACAAGCAGTGCTAAAAGAATAAAAAGACAATGATGGTGTGCAGAATGGTGGCAGGAAAATCGTGGGGAGTTAGCCCCAGAATAATGCACTGGATACGTCTCCTTCTACGAGAAGGCCAGCAATCAACATTACAGAGGCTGAAGTTCGCCCTGTTTATACCCCCTCTTATATTTTTTTCATTTTTATTTTATTTTAAAATTTATTGTTTAAAATTAAATTGCTGCAAATATAAACATGTAGTAGATTAAGTAGTCAAAATTATTGTTTAGTAATAAGCAATTCCAAAAAAAAACAATGTAAATACGTCGGGCCCCTACTGTTGAGCCGACACTTATTAATAATAGTTATAAGTTTAGTTTTAAGTCAAAATTGTATATTACTGAAATGTTTAATAAAAATATCTTAATCCAATGCACTGGATGTACACCATGATAGTTATTCCAATGATTACCTACGGAGCAGTTGCATGGGCGAACAGGACTAAGCTAAGCACCACGAAAAGGGAGTTGGAAAAAGTACAGAGGCTGGCCTGCGCTTTAATTACAGGGTCCATGAGAACCTGCCCAACAGCGAGCATGAAGGCAATCCTTGGGCTTCTCCCTCTACACTTAGTGGTAGAGAGCAAATCCATGGAAACCAAGTTACGTTTGAGCAAAGTAGGCTGCTTCACGGACAGGAGGGCAAGGGGGATATTAGAACCACTTACCAAGCTGATTCCTCTAGCGAGCATGCCGTACGATGGTGCGGAAGCTTGAGTTAAAAAAAAACGTTGAAATCAAAATGAGCATCAAGAAGGAATTCAGGTCAGCAACTGAATACCAGATACATCCGGGTGCCATAAAGCGGTATACGGATGGATCAAAGAAGACAAAAGGCACGGGTGCTGGAATATATGGGCCACGAACCAAACACTCCATATCGATGGGGATGTACCCGAGTATATTCCAGGCAGAAGTACATGCCATTGAAAGATGGGCTCACTTCAATCTGTAAAGGAACTACATTAGGCAGGAAATAGCAATCATGACAGACAGCAAAGCTGCTTTAGAAGCTCTAGACGCATTCCACGTCACATCAAAACTGGTGGAGGAACGCAAGGAAAAGCTTAACAAGCTTGGTGAAACCAACAAAGTTCGTTTACACTGGGTGCCGGGACACACCGGCATTGTGGGGGGCGACATGAGATCTAAAGAACCCTGTGACTTGCACTCACAACAAAGACCCTGTGACGCATCTTGTGAGAGTAATGTCGCCTTAACCGACTACAGACAGTTTTTTTTTTATTGTGGCTCTAATAAGCTTATCGGTCGCCAATACGGCACTCAACCAGATGAAATTCCAATGCTGGAATTTTCGGGTTTTCTCTAGGCATTATAACAAAGTAGACCAAGAGGCAAAGCCTTTTTTTTCTGAAAATTTAAATAAACAAAATTTCGCATTCAAAATTTATGCTTTATCTTTCGGAAATTTAAATACAATAAAATAAATGCGATTTACATGTGCTCTAAAAAATTTGAAAATTGTGCCATCCATCATACCGCCATGCAGCCACAAAATGGCCGCTGCCCATCAAGCTTCCTAAAAAGAAAAAAAAATTAATTAAAACTGAACCTTTAAGAATTAGTATACGTACCAATAACTTCCAAACTTCCCTAAGAGAAAATACAATGGTTATAAGAACTCAACGAAAAGGGAAGTCGTTTGTTTTTCCGGCGCTCCGTCTACGGAAGGGACTACACCTTCAGCTCCAGCATCGGCTTATGGTGGACACCGAATTCAGAACTCCTACTTTGATTTAGTCACACCAATACAATTCTACTTCTATTAAGAACCGAGAACCGAAGAAAAGAATTTCATTTTTTTTGTTCATGTTATTATTCTTCTTCTCCTTAATTTTGATGTCCGCCCCGATTTTTATTTCATACCCGAAAGTAGTACTTAGCCATTATTAATATTAACTCATTAACATAACCATTGACCCACAGAGTGTAACATCGATCTCGTCAGCGCTGCCGAGGGAGTTGTACAGGAATTCTCAGTGAGTATTGTCGCACAAATTATTTAATTTAATTGTCATTTTCCAAATATATATATATATATATATATAATATATAGATTCCCCCTGATTGTTTTTCTTTTGGTATATTTATCCTATAATAAAGATGTAGAATGTAAAAAAAATGTTTTTTTTCTCGTCTCCATTTATCTTTAGTTTAATTTCAGGTATTTAACTTCAAATAAAGTATGTAAAATTAAAGAAAGAAAAATAAACCTAAATAACGGGTGTTTTTTTAAGAGGTTGCCGATTTTTTTTTTGAATAAAACACATATAAAATTATGAAATGACCAAAATTTTTTTTTATTTGGTAGATAATTTTTTGGCATTTAACATTTAAACACAATTTCTGGCATATGGCTACCACGACTATTTTTCACAAATGTCATTCTGGAGGTCCAATTTTCCAGCACTTTTTCAAGGCGTATGTCAGCAATGACACGTTGAATATTGGTTTCCAAAGCGTCAATCGATTGAGGTTTATCCACATAAACCAATGACTTCACGTATCCCCACAAAAAGTAATCGAGTGGCGTCAAATCGCACGAACGCGGAGGCCAATTCACCGGACCATTTCTCGAAATAATGTTGTCGTTGAAAGTTTCTTTCAATAAGTCGATTGTTTCACGTGCTGTATGGCAAGTGGCACCATCTTGTTGAAACCACATTTCATCCATATCCATATCTTCAAGATTTGACAACAAAAACTCATTTAACATGGTTCTGTATCGATTTCCATTCACGGTAACGCGTCGTCCTTCATTTTTAAAGAAATATGGACCGATGATCCCACCAGCCCATAGACCGCACCAAACAGTACATTTATCAGGATGCATTGGTAATTCTTGAACGGCGTGTGGATTATCTTTGCTCCAAATGCGACAATTTTGTTTGTTGACGTATCCATTTAACAAAAAATGCGCCTCATCACTGAAGAGAATTTTACGGTAAAAAAATGGATCTTCGTTCAATTGATTTAACGACCAATCACTGAATTCACGGCGCAAACGATGGTCGTGTGGCTTTAATTCTTGCACCAATTGAATTTTGTATGGCACCAAACCCAAATCTTTACGTAAAATTTTCCATAAAGTCGATAGACAAAGTCCAATTTGCTGAGCACGACGACGAATCGATAAATTGTCGTTTTCTTCGACACTGGCCTCAACGACAGCAATATTTTCTTCTGTACGAACTCTTCTCATTCTTGTCGGTGGCTTGGCATCCAAAAGAGTGAATGTAGACCGAAATTTGGTAATTACGTTCTTTATGGTGGTCTCTGACGGACGATTATGTGCACCATAAAATTCACGAAGTGCTCTATAAACATTTTTAATTGAACACTGATTTTGAAAATAAATTTCCACGATTTGAAAACGTTGTTCTGGAGTTAACCTATTCATAATGATTTGCCAAACAATACTGAGTAGAAATGCCACTTTGAGCTGTCAAAACAACTGTCATAAAATAAAACGACATCTATCGGAAAAACAAACCTCCTAAAAAAACACACTTTAGTTCTTAAAATTTTCTTTTGTCTTCATAAACTTTATTTGATTTTTTTCTTTGCTTACTTACCCTATAATAAAGTTGTAGAATTCAAAAAAGAAGACCTAAATAGTTCTTAAAATGTTCTTTTGTCTTCATAAATTTTACTTGATTTTTATTCTTTCCCTCCGTTTCCCCTATATAATTTATTCCTACTAGTGCACGCAATTTGACTTTTATGTGATGCAGGTGGTATGGCGGCCGTCAAAGAACCCCCCCACAACCCTACGAGCTAGGCTAGAGCTTCGTTAGGCGTGCACACCGTCGGTCGGCATTCCAGCCCAGGTTCACCCTGTCACACCTCCCCAAAGGGAAAAATAACATCTACGACAGGTTACTCTCGATGTAAGAAAAAAAATATACGTAATCGAGAGCCTATAAAGATGCTGACGACGATAAGAGAAGTATCCATCTCCGCTAAACAACCTGCTTGCAATTAAAAAACAACAACAACAAAATCCATTACATAAAATGGCGCCCAACGTGGGGCCCGAAAGGGTTTAGACGATAGTCCGAATGTTTTTGGGTCCCACACTATTGTGTTTTTACCAACCGACGGTGAAGGTAGTTAGCTATCCCGTTCGGCACAAAAAAAAAGTTGTTTTTCCTTCACTTCCCAATTCGAATTTCATCCCTTGTATTAGCTTAATTGAAATCGATGTATAAAAGACTCGAACAGTTTTTTGTTTGTTCAGCGAGTGAGGGCTATCCAGTTTAATAGGAATACAAGCAATTTGCTGTTCGACTGCTGAGTGCTTGACCAAGAATTGGAGTGCATGTATTTCACCCGGAAATGCAGGTGATCTGGCGTATGGCTGCTGGATACCTGACCGATGACTCCGTTTGTCTTATTTTATCCGGAAATGCAAGTGATTTGGCGTATGGCTGCTGGACTGGACTTGACCGGTGACCTCGTGAAAATGTTTACTCGTTTATTAAATTTCTGTCGCAGGACATCATCTTTCGCTGGATTAACCGGTTGGTAGGCTGCGTTGCCTGAGCTGGTGGGTTTGTCTCGGAATTGCAGGATTTGGCATCTGTTAAATACCTGGCTAGAAATGCCCTGCAGTTCAAGGTAGCGAATGCCGACGATTTTTCTTTGATTTCCTAACTGCTTTATTTTTCCATAAATTGACAACTCGGGGTTCGCTTGTTGAAACCAACGGTTTCAGTGGCGCTTCCATCAGTTGCATTGGCGGGTCACTGGCGACCAACGTCCTGCTTAACAAAGTGGCACTTAGGCGTTTCGTTTCATCCCTCAAAACAGCTGATGGAAATTCTCAAACGGTCTGTGGGTCTTTCAAAGCGGACATCGTTTTTCGGAACAAGACCAAACGGTTAACTTTGTGTGTGGTTCTTCCTTCGTCTTATCTAACTTTGATTTTTTTTTATATTCATATTAGTTTTATTGATATTCTTAAGGTTGTCCGGGAGCACACATGCCATAGGGTTGAACACGTAGCGCTCAATTCCCTGGCATTAAACCATAACAATGAACAATTTTTTTTCTGTTGTGGAGTTCTTGGTCTTATATTGGACAGTACAACTTGGCTACTACGTACTTCCGAGAAAGTAAAAAAAAAATTTTTTTTTGTTTGTTTCATCTATTTGTTCTCCGAAGATCAATCATTAGACCGATTCAAAAGAAAAAAAATCTTTAAATTTGCTCATTGAAAAAAGGTCTGAAAAGGCCAAACGTACCTTTAGAGGTGATTGCATACGAGTCGCTTGAATGTCCACTGTGCAAAATTGACATAAACGGTAGTGCGGAGAGCGTAATTACAACCTGCAATCACGCTTTCCACAGATATTGCTTGACGGAAACCCTCAAAATCAAGGAAATCTGCCCATATACAATCAGCCGTACTTGCTGCATACGTTGCGGCCGTTTGTGGTCCGACCTGGTTCCAGTGGCGCGGGTGGCATTGAAGCAGTGGATGGCACCAATGCTCATAATAAACGGAATAGATCGAAAAGGAAACCTCCACTTCGACTTCAGCCGAGTGCACAGAGGGGTCAGCCAATTGAAGACTCAATGGCTAATGCGGGACTAGGACGTAAATCAGAAGGTGCCTCTGTCACTGAGACACATACCCGACTATCCTTACCAGGCAACACTGTTCGACAAAATCGGAGAGAGTCCAGTCTAGTGACTATGATACGACGTGTGGTTAATGACTTCATCGACCAAATTCAGGGGTCAATGTTGCAGCATGTCACCCAAGACATCTCACAACTTATCGAGACCAACGTCGAATGGTGCTTTGATAAGTTGAAACTACAAGATAACCCATCAAGGACTAACGAAGTGCCAGCTAACCGGCTCCATACGAAATCGTGGAAGGTGATCGGTTGCCGGGAGGAAGGAGATTGGACACTCACTACCCTCTCCATCGACTCTCGCAGCCGAGAGCCGAGAGAGAAACTCGGGATGGGCGTGAACCACCTAGAGCAAAGAATCCGATGGGCAATCAAAAGCTTTCATCCCTATAAATCGGCAGGTGTTAACGGGATAATCCTTGCAGTTATGCAGGTCGGACTAGACAACCTCCTTCCACATCTGGTAAGAAAATTTAGAAGTAGTCTAGCACTTGGGTATATACCGACAAGCTGGAGAAGGTGGGGAAAAAAGATCCCACCCATCCGAAGTCATTCAGACCAATTAGCCTAACTTCGTTCGTCTTAAAGACCATCGAACAGGTTATCGAAAACTATATTAGTTCGAGAATACTGGAAAAAGAACCATTACATTCCAGTCAGCACGCATACAGAGCGGGCAGATCTACGAAGACCGCACTGAGGGAGCTAACGGAAAGCATAAGGAGGTCTCTTACCAGTAAAAGAATATTTAAAAGTAGTCTAGCACTTGGGTATATACCGACAAGCTGGAGAAGGGCATGGGTGTTATATATACCGAAGGTGGGGAAAAAAGATCCCACCCTTCCGAAGTCCTTCAGACCAATTAGCCTAACTTCGTTCGTCTTAAAGACCATCGAAAAGGCTATCGACAACTGTATTAGGTCGAGAACACTGGAAAAAGAACCATTACATTCCAGTCAGCACCGCATACAGAGCAGGCAGATCTACGGAGACCGCACTGAGGGAGCTAACGGAAAGCATAGAGAGGTCTCTTGCAGTAAGAGAATCGCGCTTTGCGCCTTCCTTGACATCGAAGGAGCTTTCGAAAATGCATCTCATGATGCGGTAAGAACTGCTCTGGAAAAAAAGAAAGTTGACAGCACAATCACTAAATGGTTGTGCGATAGGCTGGTCACCAGAACAGCGGAGACTATAGTTGGTGACAAAACCATTATGGTCAACACTACAAGTGGATGCTCATAAGGAAGAGTTTTCTCTCCCCTTCTGTGGAGCATCCTTGCAGACGAATTACTCCAGCGACTAGCTGAAGCAGGGACTTACGCCCAAGGCTACGCAGATGATATAGTCATCGTAGCTAGAGGGAAGTTCGAGGAAGTCCATAGTTCAAGTGACAAAATGGATTAACCATCACAAGTAGATGGTGTCAAGAGGTGGAACTCAAGGTTAACGCTAACAAGACCACACTGGTTCCCTTCACCAACAGAAGGAAGTTGAGGCGTATTCACTCGATGACCCTAAATGGAGAAGAGATCACTATCAGCAAAGAGGTTAAATACCTGGGACTGATATTTGATAGTAGACTGCTCTGGAACAAACATCAACAAGCAGTGCTAAAAGAATAAAAAGACAATGATGGTGTGCAGAATGGTGGCAGGAAAATCGTGGGGAGTTAGCCCCAGAATAATGCACTGGATACGTCTCCTTCTACGAGAAGGCCAGCAATCAACATTACAGAGGCTGAAGTTCGCCCTGTTTATACCCCCTCTTATATTTTTTTCATTTTTATTTTATTTTAAAATTTATTGTTTAAAATTAAATTGCTGCAAATATAAACATGTAGTAGATTAAGTAGTCAAAATTATTGTTTAGTAATAAGCAATTCCAAAAAAAAACAATGTAAATACGTCGGGCCCCTACTGTTGAGCCGACACTTATTAATAATAGTTATAAGTTTAGTTTTAAGTCAAAATTGTATATTACTGAAATGTTTAATAAAAATATCTTAATCCAATGCACTGGATGTACACCATGATAGTTATTCCAATGATTACCTACGGAGCAGTTGCATGGGCGAACAGGACTAAGCTAAGCACCACGAAAAGGGAGTTGGAAAAAGTACAGAGGCTGGCCTGCGCTTTAATTACAGGGTCCATGAGAACCTGCCCAACAGCGAGCATGAAGGCAATCCTTGGGCTTCTCCCTCTACACTTAGTGGTAGAGAGCAAATCCATGGAAACCAAGTTACGTTTGAGCAAAGTAGGCTGCTTCACGGACAGGAGGGCAAGGGGGATATTAGAACCACTTACCAAGCTGATTCCTCTAGCGAGCATGCCGTGCGATGGTGCGGAAGCTTGAGTTAAAAAAAAACGTTGAAATCAAAATGAGCATCAAGAAGGAATTCAGGTCAGCAACTGAATACCAGATACATCCGGGTGCCATAAAGCGGTATACGGATGGATCAAAGAAGACAAAAGGCACGGGTGCTGGAATATATGGGCCACGAACCAAACACTCCATATCGATGGGGATGTACCCGAGTATATTCCAGGCAGAAGTACATGCCATTGAAAGATGGGCTCACTTCAATCTGTAAAGGAACTACATTAGGCAGGAAATAGCAATCATGACAGACAGCAAAGCTGCTTTAGAAGCTCTAGACGCATTCCACGTCACATCAAAACTGGTGGAGGAACGCAAGGAAAAGCTTAACAAGCTTGGTGAAACCAACAAAGTTCGTTTACACTGGGTGCCGGGACACACCGGCATTGTGGGGGGCGACATGAGATCTAAAGGACCCTGTGACTTGCACTCACAACAAAGACCCTGTGACGCATCTTGTGAGAGTAATGTCGCCTTAACCGACTACAGACAGTTTTTTTTTTATTGTGGCTCTAATAAGCTTATCGGTCGCCAATACGGCACTCAACCAGATGAAATTCCAATGCTGGAATTTTCGGGTTTTCTCTAGGCATTATAACAAAGTAGACCAAGAGGCAAAGCCATTTAGAATGACGAAGTGAAAAAATAATAATAACGAATGCGAATTGCCAATTGCTCAGGTATGATACTTGACCGAATTGCTGCCAATGCTCATACACTTGGTGAGTCGCTACGCTCCCGTTTTTTCTGTTGTTTCCAGTAGAAACCGCACCATAACTGCAACGATCAAATGTACCAAGAGAGCGAACTGAAAGAAAATAAAGAGCATTCGAGCCCGACCAACTGCACAGTGGCGAGAATACATATACGGGGTGTTTGAAGCTTGTAGACAACGAACGACAAAAAAAAGAATTGAAGTAATGAGAGTGGTGAAAACTTGTACTCTATACAGTCAGTGCGCATTTTTAAGCCGTAGGGCACGGTCATCATTGATGATAAATCATCAATTTACACAGTCCGCGTCACCAAAATGGGCAGTGTACTTCTTCTAGTTTTTTTTTCTGAAAATTTAAATAAACAAAATTTCGCATTCAAAATTTATGCTTTATCTTTCGGAATTTTAAATACAATAAAATAAATGCGATTTACAT
Source organism: Nephrocerus scutellatus (assembly GCA_947095585.1). Classification (NCBI taxonomy): domain Eukaryota; kingdom Metazoa; phylum Arthropoda; class Insecta; order Diptera; family Pipunculidae; genus Nephrocerus; species Nephrocerus scutellatus. The sequence goes on from OX352762.1 coordinate 64,464,739, forward strand.
GTGCTCTAAAAAATTTGAAAATTGTGCCATCCATTATACCGCCATGCAGCCACAAAATGGCCGCTGCCCATCAAGCTTCAAGAAAAAATTAAAAAAAAATGGAAACATTACGAATTAGTATACATACCGAATAACTTACAGTCAGTGCGCATTTTTAAGCCGTAGAGCACGGTCATCAGTGATTATAAATCATCAATTTATACAGTCCGCGTCACCAAAATGGGCAGTGTATTTCTTCTAGTCTTTTTTTTTCTAAAAATTATATTTTAATTTAATTTATTTAATTTTAAATTAAAATTTCGCATTCAAAATGTATGCTTTGAAATTTTAATACAAGGCAATAAAATAAATGCGATTTACATGTGCTCCAAAAAAAATTAAAATTGTGCCATCCATCATACCGCCATGCAGCCACAAAATGGCCGCTGCCCATCAAGCTTCCTAAAAAGAAAAAAAAATTAAATAAAATTGAACCTTTAGGAATTAGTATATGTATCAATAACTTCCAAACTTCCCGAAGAGAAAATACAATGTTTATAAGAACTCAACAAAAAGGGAATGCAACCTCAACGACCCATCTTTGCACCTTTGACCCGCACAATTGGATATCCGGACCATGGGGAAACCATCCGTCATTATTAATATTAACTCATTAACATAACCATTGACCCACAGAGTGTAACATCGATCTCGTCAGCGCTGCCGATGGAGTTGTACAGGAATTCTCAGTGAGTATTGTCGCACAAATTATTAATTGTCATATTCCAAATATAGATATGTATATATATATATATATATATATATATATATATATATATATATATATATATATATATAGATTCCCCCTGATTTACTTTCTTTTGGGATATTTACCCTATAATAAAGTTGTAGAATGTAAAGAACATTTTTTTTTCGTCTCCATTTATCTTTAGTTTAATTTCGGGTATTTAACTTCGAATAAAGTATGTAAAATTAAAGAAAGAAAAAAAACCTAAATAGTTCTTAAGATTTTCTTTTGTCTTTATAAACTTTATTTGGTTTTTTTTCTTTGCTTACTTGCCCTATAATAAAGTTGTAGAATTAAAAAAAAATAAAAAAAACCAAAATAGTTCTTAAAATGTTCTTTTGTCTTTATAAATTTTACTTGATTTTTTTTTCTTTGCTTACTTAGCCTATAATAAAGTTGTAGAATTTAAAAAAAAAAAAACAAAAAAAAAAATATCTTTGTCTTCATAAATTTTACTTGATTTTTTTCCTTGCTTACTTAGTTGTAGAATTTAAAGAAGAAAAAAGAAAAAAAAACATAAATAGTTCTTGAAATTTGCTTTTGTCTCCATAAGCTTTACTTGATTTTTATGTTTATTTATCCTATAATAAAGTGGTCGAATTTTAAATAGAAAAACAAAAAAAAACTTAAATAGTTTAAAAATTTTCTTTTTCATAAGCTTTACTTGATTTTTTTGTTTATTTATTTATTATTTATTTATTTATTTCTATATATATAAAAAGAAGTGTACATTTTGATTGTCACTCCATGACTCGAGAACGGCTCAACCGATTGCCATAACATTTTTAGGGAAGGTGCAGGGAGGAGTGATGATGGTTGATTGATTTCCAAAATCGGTCCAGCCATTCTCGAGTTATGATTTTTATCCTGAAATGAACTCGCTCTTTCTAAAACAACAACAAATACACGTGAAATCGAAAAGTGAAACTTTGTAAGTATGTATGTATGTCCGGTATGGACTGCCAAACCCTTCAACCGATCGCGTTCTAACTTTGCATATGGATTTTCTACCATAATAGGTACTTAATACGCATATTTTAAAAGTGGTCAGACTCCTAGGTCAAGGGGTCACCATACGAATTTTTTTTATTGTTTTTACGAATCGATCGCGTTCAAACTTTGCATAGGGGTTTTACACCATAATGGGCACATAACAGGCATATTTTGAAAGTGGTCAGACTCCTTTGTCAAAGGGTCTCCATAAGAATTTTTTTTATTGTTTCTACAAATTGCATGTTTTTATGAACCCATCGCGTTCAAACTTTGCGTAGGGCACTAAATAGGTATATTTTGAAAGTGGTCAGACTCCCAGGTCAAGGGGTCACCATACGAATTCCGTTTAAAATTAAATTCTCGACAGAAGACGGCCTTTACAGTTCCCACGCGCCCATTATACCAGTTTAAGGTTATGCCCTTTGGGCTACGTAACGCTCCCCAAACCATGTGTCGTTTGATGGACAAAGTCATCCCGCTGACCTCCACGATAGAGTATTTATATACCTAGACGATCTGCTGGTCATAACAGAGGTTTTGACAGCCATGAAAATACACTTCAGGAAGTCGCAAGACATCTCCGTCGGGCTGGTCTGACACTAAATGTGGCCAAAAGTAAGTTTTGCCTTACAGAGGTTCGATATCTTGGCCATATCATCGGACATGGCGGTTTGAGAACGGATCCCGATAAGATTCAAGCGATTGTGAAGTACCCTGTTCCCAAAACCGTGCGCCAGCTTCGACGCTTTCTCGGCATGGCCGGTTGGTATAGGAAATTCATAGCGAATTTCGCAGTAACTTGTACACTGTTGACGGAAGGAAAAACCTAAAAGCCTTCAGTGGAATGGTGATGCGCAGACTGCCTTTGATGCCCTAAGGTCAAACTTACTTTGTCTCCCGTGTTGTACACCCCTGATTTCACCAAACCGTTCATGATTCAGTGCGACGCTTGTCAAACAGGAGTCGGGAGTGTTCTTGTGCAAACCCTGGACGACGGTTCTGAAGTGCCGATTGCGTATTGGTCCCAGAAACTCAACAAGGCCCAACGTAATTATAGCGTAACCGAGCAAGAATGCTTGGCCGCGGTGCTTAGCATCAAACACTTTCGCCCCTTCGTTGAGGGACTTGATTTCACAGTAATCACCGATCACGCGTCTCTGCAGTGGCTTATGCGCCAAACTGACCTCACTGGTAGGCTGGGAAGGTGGGCACTTAAGCTTCAAGGTTACAAATTTGAAATCCGTCATCGTAATAGATCGCCTCGATTGACTTGTTAGCGCCAGAAATTGATTTAAACTCATCAGAGTTCACCTCCCCGGAATACAAATACCGGAAGTTATCAAGAATAGCGTGAGGCTGCCAGATTTGAAGGTAGTAGATCGATTTCTATACAAGCGGACCGAATTCTGCCGTGGGGAAGAGTTGCATGAACAGTCAGTGTGGAAGTTATGGGTTACTAATAATCTCACGAACCAGGTGATCGGAAGAGCGCACGATGCCCCAACATCGGCACACGGGGGCATCAACAAAACCTTTCAACGGATAAGGAAACATTTCTTTTGGCCGCATATGTTTACTCAAATGCGAGATTAAGTCCTGAAGTGCGCGGTGTGCAAAACCACCAAACACCCAAATGTTACGTTAAGACCGTTCATGGGTCGGTAAAACACCTCGGAGAGACCGTACTTGGACTTAATCGGTCCTTTCCCATGATCCAAGGCTGGACATATCGGGTTGCTAATCATTCTAGACCACTTCACCAAGTTTCATTTCCTTTGGCCGCTTAAGAAGTTCATCGCCAAACCCATCATAAAATACCTGAGAAATCAACTCTTTCCCATCTTCGGTGTGCCTGAAACCATAGTTACGGACAATGTAGTACAGTTCTAAATCAAGGAATTTAACAAACTTTTGGCCACGTATGGCGTGAAACATACGTATACAGCGCTCTATTCCCCCCAACCAGTCCTGTTGGGATCAAAATCTCGGCCATATTAGTAGTTCTCTGCGGAGCTCGGTACACAATGCCACGGGGTTTTCGCCATATTTCTTGGCTTTCGGCCAAAACATGATTGTGCACGAGAAAGTAAAAAAATCATTCATTGTTTCATCTATTTGTTCTCCGAAGATCAATCATTAGACCGATTCAAAAGAAAAAAATCTTTAAATTTGCTCATTGAAAAAAGGTCTGAAAAGGCCAAACGTACCTTTAGAGGTGATTGCATACGAGTCGCTTGAATGTCCACTGTGCAAAATTGACATAAACGGTAGTGCGGAGAGCGTAATTACAATTACAACCGTTTGTGGTCCGACCTGGTTTCAGTGGCGCGGGTGGCATTGAAGCAGTGGATGGCACCAATGCTCATAATAAACGGAATAGATCGAAAAGGAAACCTCCACTTCGACTTCAGCCGAGTGCACAGAGGGGTCAGCCAATTGAAGACTCATTGGCTAATGCGGGACTAGGACGTAAATAAGAAGGTGCCTCTGTCACTGAGACACATACCCGACTATCCTTACCAGGCAACACTGTCTAGTGACTATGATACGACGTGTGGTTAATGACTCCATCGACCAAATTCAAGGGTCAATGTTGCAGCATGTCACCCAAGACATCTCACAACTTATCGAGACCAACGTCGAATGGTGCTTTGATAAGTTGAAACTACAAGATAACCCATCAAGGACTAACGAAGTGCCAGCTAACACGCCAGACTTTGATAACTATCCTTGGCTGCGCGATATGCCATTCAAACAAAGGCACCAAAATCCGCAGACTTTTTACCCAGATCGTTTATCCCAATTAGATATAAACACCGCCGTAAAAGTGTCCAACATTATCTCGAGTTGGCATCTCTAATTCGAAGGCTCGGCGGATGGTCTGACGGTGGAAAATTTCATATATCAAGTACAGTCCTTGACTCAGCAAAGTCTAGATGGAAACTTCGAATTATTGTGTAAAAATGCACATCTTTTGTTCAGGGGCAGAGCCAAAGAATGGTTTTGGAGGTTCCACCGGTCGCATCCGTTTTTCATATGGGACGATTTAATCGACTACCTGCGACAACAATACAAGGACAGCCGGTCGGACTATGACATTCGCGAAGCCATCCGATGCCGGACACAATGGAACAGAGAGACATTCCATGAATACTATGACTCGATCGTTAGGCTGACAGACAGACTCAGAAAGCCAATCGCTGAATTAGACCTAGTAGAAATCTTAATAAGGTATCTTCGTTCGGATGTACGACATGAAATCCTCCACTGAGAAATTTCCTCCGTGTACATGCTGCGACGAGTGGTTCGGCGACGCTTCCTATATTATGTTTACCGAACCACGCCAATCGTCAAACCAACATATCCCAAGCGTCAGATTGTGGAGCTGAATCGACCGGTGAACGAGGAGATCATTCCAGTAACGACTCCCTCGACTCCGGATACTCCTAGGGCCACTTACCACGAAGGTCAGTCATCCCAGAAGGTAGTATGTTGGAACTGCGACATCGAAGGTCATCGATTTGATATGTGCCTGGAACAGCGAAGAATATTCTGCTATGGTTGTGGTGCAAAGAATCTTTACAAATCAAACTGCCCTAAATGCAACCGTCAGGGAAACTGGACGAGGGGTGTGAACCGAACCACCAGTTCACCCCCACGTTAGACCCAAACGCTTCTAGAATGAACGACCCTGGGGGGATAATACGCTACCACCAAAAGTGATTCTAATGAGAAACTGTAAAGTCTCAGATTTAGAATCGTCTCGTAGGAAAGGGGATGTGACAATGACCCCCATAAAGCCATACTGCATCCGAATCACCAATTATCAGTTGGCTCGTGCAAGAATTTTTAAAAAGATGGATGGGCTGGAGCCGACGTCACCCAGTCGATCCTCCAAAAGGATAAAGGAGTTTTGGAAGAAGGTCCGAGATAACCGGATCTTGTTAATGAGGGCGATCCTAAACAAAACTAATGACGCCAGACCGTACGCTTCAGTCACACTGTTAGGTAAAGAACACTTAGGGTTACTGGACAGTGGCGCTTCCATCAGTTGCATTGGCAGGTCACTGGCGACCAACGTCCTGCTTAACAAAGTGGCACTTAGGCGTTTCGTTTCATCCCTCAAAACAGCTGATGGAAATTCTCAAACGGTCTGTGGGTTTTTCAAAGCGGACATCGTTTTTCGGAACAAGACCAAACGGTTAACTTTGTATGTGGTTCCATCCTTGGGCCAAGATTTATATCTAGGCATCGACTTTTGGAGGGCGTTTGATCTAGCTCCAGACATTGTTTCAGAGATGAACGTCGGACAAGTGATGTTTTGCAAAATAGATGTCACTTGAATGATTCGCAGTTGGTTAGAATAGAGGCAGTGAAAAACTTATTTCCATCTTACGACACCGAGGGTTTGGGGAAAACCTCACGGGTAGAACACACAATAGATACCAACGGGCGTAAAGCCATAAAGCAGCGGCACTACCCGGTGTCACCGGCGATCGAGAAGCAGATTTTCGATGAACTGGATCGAATGCTGCGACTAGGGGTGATTAAGGAGTCCCAAAGTTCGAGGAGCTCCCCCGTAGTCCTAGTTCGGAAACCGGGTAAAGTGAGGCTCTGTCTAGACTCACGAAAATTAAACGCTGTGACCGTTACGGATGCGTACCCCCTCCCACACATCCAGGGAATTCTGAGTAGGTTGCCACGGGCAGAATTTATATCCAGCTGGCACCTGAAGGATGCGTTCTGGCAAATTCCGTTTAAAATTAAATTCTCGACAGAAGACGGCCTTTACAGTTCCCACGCGCCCATTATACCAGTTTAAGGTTATGCCCTTTGGGCTACGTAACGCTCCCCAAACCATGTGTCGTTTGATGGACAAAGTCATCCCGCTGACCTCCACGATAGAGTATTTATATACCTAGACGATCTGCTGGTCATAACAGAGGTTTTGACAGCCATGAAAATACACTTCAGGAAGTCGCAAGACATCTCCGTCGGGCTGGTCTGACACTAAATGTGGCCAAAAGTAAGTTTTGCCTTACAGAGGTTCGATATCTTGGCCATATCATCGGACATGGCGGTTTGAGAACGGATCCCGATAAGATTCAAGCGATTGTGAAGTACCCTGTTCCCAAAACCGTGCGCCAGCTTCGACGCTTTCTCGGCATGGCCGGTTGGTATAGGAAATTCATAGCGAATTTCGCAGTAACTTGTACACTGTTGACGGAAGGAAAAACCTAAAAGCCTTCAGTGGAATGGTGATGCGCAGACTGCCTTTGATGCCCTAAGGTCAAACTTACTTTGTCTCCCGTGTTGTACACCCCTGATTTCACCAAACCGTTCATGATTCAGTGCGACGCTTGTCAAACAGGAGTCGGGAGTGTTCTTGTGCAAACCCTGGACGACGGTTCTGAAGTGCCGATTGCGTATTGGTCCCAGAAACTCAACAAGGCCCAACGTAATTATAGCGTAACCGAGCAAGAATGCTTGGCCGCGGTGCTTAGCATCAAACACTTTCGCCCCTTCGTTGAGGGACTTGATTTCACAGTAATCACCGATCACGCGTCTCTGCAGTGGCTTATGCGCCAAACTGACCTCACTGGTAGGCTGGGAAGGTGGGCACTTAAGCTTCAAGGTTACAAATTTGAAATCCGTCATCGTAATAGATCGCCTCGATTGACTTGTTAGCGCCAGAAATTGATTTAAACTCATCAGAGTTCACCTCCCCGGAATACAAATACCGGAAGTTATCAAGAATAGCGTGAGGCTGCCAGATTTGAAGGTAGTAGATCGATTTCTATACAAGCGGACCGAATTCTGCCGTGGGGAAGAGTTGCATGAACAGTGTGGAAGTTATGGGTTACTAATAATCTCACGAACCAGGTGATCGGAAGAGCGCACGATGCCCCAACATCGGCACACGGGGGCATCAACAAAACCTTTCAACGGATAAGGAAACATTTCTTTTGGCCGCATATGTTTACTCAAATGCGAGATTAAGTCCTGAAGTGCGCGGTGTGCAAAACCACCAAACACCCAAATGTTACGTTAAGACCGTTCATGGGTCGGTAAAACACCTCGGAGAGACCGTACTTGGACTTAATCGGTCCTTTCCCATGATCCAAGGCTGGACATATCGGGTTGCTAATCATTCTAGACCACTTCACCAAGTTTCATTTCCTTTGGCCGCTTAAGAAGTTCATCGCCAAACCCATCATAAAATACCTGAGAAATCAACTCTTTCCCATCTTCGGTGTGCCTGAAACCATAGTTACGGACAATGTAGTACAGTTCTAAATCAAGGAATTTAACAAACTTTTGGCCACGTATGGCGTGAAACATACGTATACAGCGCTCTATTCCCCCCAACCAGTCCTGTTGGGATCAGAATCTCGGCCATATAAGTAGTTCTCTGCGGAGCTCGGTACACAATGCCACGGGGTTTTCGCCATATTTCTTGGCTTTCGGCCAAAACACGATTGTGCACGGGGATAGTTATGAACTCTTGCTGAAGTTGGATCTGCTAGAATCCCCTAATACCCCGATATTTCACGAGGGAGGGATGGCCCAGATTCGTAGCAACGCCAAAGAACAAATGAAAAGGGCATATGAAGTGACTGAGAGGAACTACAACACCCGATCTAAGCCGTTCGACTTTCGAGTGGGACAAGAAATATATAGGCGCAATTTCGCACAGAGTAACTGGCAGATAGGGTTTAATGCAAAACTAGCGCCCACCTTCTTAAAGGCTCGAATTAAGGAAAAGTTAGGGAAATGCTATTACATGCTAGAAGACCAGCAGGGGAAACAGTTAGGCGTGTACAATGCGAAGAATATCCAGCAGTAGAATTGTTAAATTAGGGGATTCGCCCGTTTTCAGCCTTTCGGTGCCTTAAGGGTAAAGTCCCCGTAAATCCTGTTTTGTGGGGGGCGACATCCGATCTAAAGGACCCTGTGGCTTGCACTCACACCAAAGACCCTGTGACGCATCTTGTGAAAGTAGTGTCGCCTTAACCGACTACAGACAGTTTTTTTTGTTGTGGCTCTGATAAGCTTATCGGCCGCCTATACGGCACTCAACCAGATGAAATTCCAATGCTGGAATTTTTGGGTTTTCTCTCGGCATTATAACAAAAAAGACCAAGAGGCAAAGCCATTTCAGAAAGACGAAGAGAAAAAAAAATAATAATAATGAATGCGAATTGCTGCGAATATGCTCATACACTTGGTGAGTCGCTACGCTCCCGTTTTTTCTGTTGTTTCCAGTAGAAACCGCACCATAACTGCAACGATCAAATGTACCAAGAGAGCGAACTGAAAGAAAAAAAAGAGCATTCGAGCCCGACCAACTACGCAGTGGCAAGAAGGCATATACGGGGTGGTTGAAGCTTGTAGACAACGAACGACAGAAAAAAAATAGAATTGAAGTAATGAGAGTGGTGAAAACTTATTCTCTATACAGTCAGTGCGCATTTTTAAGCCGTAGGGCACGGTCATCATTGATTATAAATCATCAATTTACACAGTCCGCGTCACGAAAATGGGCAGTGTACTTCTTCTAGTTTTTTTTTCTGAAAATTTAAATAAGCAAAATTTCGCATTCAAAATTTATACTTTTTGCTTTCGTAATTTAAATACAAAGAATACATGTGCTTTTTAAAAATTGAAAATTGTGCCATCCATTATACCGCCATGCAGCCACAAAATGGCCGCATAGTAGTTTTTCTGAAAATTTAAATAAGCAACATTTCGGATTCAAAATTTGCATTTTATTCTTTCGGTAGTTTAAATACAAAGCAATACATGTGCTTTTTTAAAAATTGAAAATTGTGCCATCCATTATACCGCCATGCAGCCACAAAATGGCCGCTGCCCATCAAGCTTCAAGAAAAAATTAAAAAAAAATGGAAACATTACGAATTAGTATACATACCGAATAACTTACAGTCTTACAGGCATTTTTAAGCCGTAGAGCACGGTCATCAGTGATTATAAATCATCAATTTATACAGTCCGCGTCACCAAAATGGGCAGTGTATTTCTTCTAGTCTTTTTTTTTCTAAAAATTATATTTTAATTTAATTTATTTAATTTTAAATTAAAATTTCGCATTCAAAATGTATGCTTTGAAATTTTAATACAAGGCAATAAAATAAATGCGATTTACATGTGCTCCAAAAAAAATTAAAATTGTGCCATCCATCATACCGCCATGCAGCCACAAAATGGCCGCTGCCCATCAAGCTTCCTAAAAAGAAAAAAAAATTAAATAAAATTGAACCTTTAGGAATTAGTATATGTATCAATAACTTCCAAACTTCCCGAAGAGAAAATACAATGTTTATAAGAACTCAACAAAAAGGGAATGCAACCTCAACGACCCATCTTTGCACCTTTGACCCGCACAATTGGATATCCGGACCATGGGGAAACCATCCGTCATTATTAATATTAACTCATTAACATAACCATTGACCCACAGAGTGTAACATCGATCTCGTCAGCGCTGCCGATGGAGTTGTACAGGAATTCTCAGTGAGTATTGTCGCACAAATTATTAATTGTCATATTCCAAATATAGATATGTATATATATATATATATATATATATATATATATATATATATATATATATATATATATATAGATTCCCCCTGATTTACTTTCTTTTGGGATATTTACCCTATAATAAAGTTGTAGAATGTAAAGAACATTTTTTTTTCGTCTCCATTTATCTTTAGTTTAATTTCGGGTATTTAACTTCGAATAAAGTATGTAAAATTAAAGAAAGAAAAAAAACCTAAATAGTTCTTAAGATTTTCTTTTGTCTTTATAAACTTTATTTGGTTTTTTTTCTTTGCTTACTTGCCCTATAATAAAGTTGTAGAATTAAAAAAAAATAAAAAAAACCAAAATAGTTCTTAAAATGTTCTTTTGTCTTTATAAATTTTACTTGATTTTTTTTTCTTTGCTTACTTAGCCTATAATAAAGTTGTAGAATTTAAAAAAAAAAAAACAAAAAAAAAAATATCTTTGTCTTCATAAATTTTACTTGATTTTTTTCCTTGCTTACTTAGTTGTAGAATTTAAAGAAGAAAAAAGAAAAAAAAACATAAATAGTTCTTGAAATTTGCTTTTGTCTCCATAAGCTTTACTTGATTTTTATGTTTATTTATCCTATAATAAAGTGGTCGAATTTTAAATAGAAAAACAAAAAAAAACTTAAATAGTTTAAAAATTTTCTTTTTCATAAGCTTTACTTGATTTTTTTGTTTATTTATTTATTATTTATTTATTTATTTCTATATATATATAAAGAAGTGTACATTTTGATTGTCACTCCATGACTCGAGAACGGCTCAACCGATTGCCATAACATTTTTAGGGAAGGTGCAGGGAGGAGTGATGATGGTTGATTGATTTCCAAAATCGGTCCAGCCATTCTCGAGTTATGATTTTTATCCTGAAATGAACTCGCTCTTTCTAAAACAACAACAAATACACGTGAAATCGAAAAGTGAAACTTTGTAAGTATGTATGTATGTCCGGTATGGACTGCCAAACCCTTCAACCGATCGCGTTCTAACTTTGCATATGGATTTTCTACCATAATAGGTACTTAATACGCATATTTTAAAAGTGGTCAGACTCCTAGGTCAAGGGGTCACCATACGAATTTTTTTTATTGTTTTTACGAATCGATCGCGTTCAAACTTTGCATAGGGGTTTTACACCATAATGGGCACATAACAGGCATATTTTGAAAGTGGTCAGACTCCTTTGTCAAAGGGTCTCCATAAGAATTTTTTTTATTGTTTCTACAAATTGCATGTTTTTATGAACCCATCGCGTTCAAACTTTGCGTAGGGCACTAAATAGGTATATTTTGAAAGTGGTCAGACTCCCAGGTCAAGGGGTCACCATACGAATTCCGTTTAAAATTAAATTCTCGACAGAAGACGGCCTTTACAGTTCCCACGCGCCCATTATACCAGTTTAAGGTTATGCCCTTTGGGCTACGTAACGCTCCCCAAACCATGTGTCGTTTGATGGACAAAGTCATCCCGCTGACCTCCACGATAGAGTATTTATATACCTAGACGATCTGCTGGTCATAACAGAGGTTTTGACAGCCATGAAAATACACTTCAGGAAGTCGCAAGACATCTCCGTCGGGCTGGTCTGACACTAAATGTGGCCAAAAGTAAGTTTTGCATTACAGAGGTTCGATATCTTGGCCATATCATAGGACATGGCGGTTTGAGAACGGATCCCGATAAGATCCAAGCGATTGTGAAGTACCCTGTTCCCAAAACCGTGCGCCAGCTTCGACGCTTTCTCGGCATGGCCGGTTGGTATAGGAAATTCATAGCGAATTTCGCAGTAACTTGTACACTGTTGACGGAAGGAAAAACCTAAAAGCCTTCAGTGGAATGGTGATGCGCAGACTGCCTTTGATGCCCTAAGGTCAAACTTACTTTGTCTCCCGTGTTGTACACCCCTGATTTCACCAAACCGTTCATGATTCAGTGCGACGCTTGTCAAACAGGAGTCGGGAGTGTTCTTGTGCAAACCCTGGACGACGGTTCTGAAGTGCCGATTGCGTATTGGTCCCAGAAACTCAACAAGGCCCAACGTAATTATAGCGTAACCGAGCAAGAATGCTTGGCCGCGGTGCTTAGCATCAAACACTTCCGCCCCTTCGTTGAGGGACTTGATTTCACAGTAATCACCGATCACGCGTCTCTGCAGTGGCTTATGCGCCAAACTGACCTCACTGGTAGGCTGGGAAGGTGGGCACTTAAGCTTCAAGGTTACAAATTTGAAATCCGTCATCGTAATAGATCGCCTCGATTGACTTGTTAGCGCCAGAAATTGATTTAAACTCATCAGAGTTCACCTCCCCGGAATACAAATACCGGAAGTTATCAAGAATAGCGTGAGGCTGCCAGATTTGAAGGTAGTAGATCGATTTCTATACAAGTGGACCGAATTCTGCCGTGGGGAAGAGTTGCATGAACAGTCAGTGTGGAAGTTATGGGTTACTAATAATCTCACGAACCAGGTGATCGGAAGAGCGCACGATGCCCCAACATCGGCACACGGGGGCATCAACAAAACCTTTCAACGGATAAGGAAACATTTCTTTTGGCCGCATATGTTTACTCAAATGCGAGATTAAGTCCTGAAGTGCGCGGTGTGCAAAACCACCAAACACCAAAATGTTACGTTAAGACCGTTCATGGGTCGGTAAAACACCTCGGAGAGACCGTACTTGGACTTAATCGGTCCTTTCCCACGATCCAAGGCTGGACATATCGGGTTGCTAATCATTCTAGACCACTTCACCAAGTTTCATTTCCTTTGGCCGCTTAAGAAGTTCATCGCCAAACCCATCATAAAATACCTGAGAAATCAACTCTTTCCCATCTTCGGTGTGCCTGAAACCATAGTTACGGACAATGTAGTACAGTTCTAAATCAAGGAATTTAACAAACTTTTGGCCACGTATGGCGTGAAACATACGTATACAGCGCTCTATTCCCCCCAACCAGTCCTGTTGGGATCAGAATCTCGGCCATATAAGTAGTTCTCTGCGGAGCTCGGTACACAATGCCACGGGGTTTTCGCCATATTTCTTGGCTTTCGGCCAAAACACGATTGTGCACGGGGATAGTTATGAACTCTTGCTGAAGTTGGATCTGCTAGAATCCCCTAATACCCCGATATTTCACGAGGGAGGGATGGCCCAGATTCGTAGCAACGCCAAAGAACAAATGAAAAGGGCATATGAAGTGACTGAGAGGAACTACAACACCCGATCTAAGCCGTTCGACTTTCGAGTGGGACAAGAAATATATAGGCGCAATTTCGCACAGAGTAACTGGCAGATAGGGTTTAATGCAAAACTAGCGCCCACCTTCTTAAAGGCTCGAATTAAGGAAAAGTTAGGGAAATGCTATTACATGCTAGAAGACCAGCAGGGGAAACAGTTAGGCGTGTACAATGCGAAGAATTTCCAGCAGTAGAATTGTTAAATTAGGGGATTCGCCCGTTTTCAGCCTTTCGGTGCCTTAAGGGTAAAGTCCCCGTAAATCCTGTTTTGTGGGGGGCGATATCCGATCTAAAGGACCCTGTGGCTTGCACTCACACCAAAGACCCTGTGACGCATCTTGTGAAAGTAGTGTCGCCTTAACCGACTACAGACAGTTTTTTTTGTTGTGGCTCTGATAAGCTTATCGGCCGCCTATACGGCACTCAACCAGATGAAATTACAATGCTGGAATTTTTGGGTTTTCTCTCGGCATTATAACAAAAAAGACCAAGAGGCAAAGCCATTTCAGAAAGACGAAGAGAAAAAAAAATAATAATAATGAATGCGAATTACTGCGAATATGCTCATACACTTGGTGAGTCGCTACGCTCCCGTTTTTTCTGTTGTTTCCAATAGAAACCGCACCATAACTGCAACGATCAAATGTACCAAGAGAGCGAACTGAAAGAAAAAAAAGAGCATTCGAGCCCGACCAACTACACAGTGGCAAGAAGGCATATACGGGGTGGTTGAAGCTTGTAGACAACGAACGACAGAAAAAAAAATAGAATTAAAGTAATGAGAGTGGTGAAAACTTATTCTCTATACAGTCAGTGCGCATTTTTAAGCCGTAGGGCACGGTCATCATTGATTATAAATCATCAATTTACACAGTCCGCGTCACGAAAATGGGCAGTGTACTTCTTCTAGTTTTTTTTTCTGAAAATTTAAAGAGGCAAAATTTCGCATTCAAAATTTATACTTTTTGCTTTCGTAATTTAAATACAAAGAATACATGTGCTTTTTAAAAATTGAAAATTTTGCCATCCATTATACCGCCATGCAGCCACAAAATGGCCGCATAGTAGTTTTTCTGAAAATTTAAATAAGCAACATTTCGGATTCAAAATTTGCATTTTATTCTTTCGGTAGTTTAAATACAAAGCAATACATGTGCTTTTTTAAAAATTGAAAATTGTGCCATCCATTATACCGCCATGCAGCCACAAAATGGCCGCTGCCCATCAAGCTTCAAGAAAAAATTAAAAAAAAAAATGGAAACATTACAAATTAGTATACAAACCGAATAACTTACAGTCAGTGCGCATTTTTAAGCCGTAGAGCACGGTCATCAGTGATTATAAATCATCAATTTATACAGTCCGCGTCACCAAAATGGGCAGTGTATATCTTCTAGTTTTTTTTTCTAAAAATTATATTTTAATTTAATTTATTTAATTTTAAATTAAAATTTCGCATTCAAAATGTATGCTTTGAAATTTTAATACAAGGCAATAAAATAAATGCGATTTACATGTGCTCCAAAAAAAATTAAAATTGTGCCATCCATCATACCGCCATGCAGCCACAAAATGGCCGCTGCCCATCAAGCTTCCTAAAAAGAAAAAAAATTAAATAAAATTGAACCTTTAGGAATTAGTATATGTACCAATAACTTCCAAACTTCCCGAAGAGAAAATACAATGTTTATAAGAACTCAACAAAAAGGGAATGCAACCTCAACGACCCATCTTTGCACCTTTGACCCGCACAATTGGATATCCGGACCATGGGGAAACCATCCGTCATTATTAATATTAACTCATTAACATCGATCTCGTCAGCGCTGCCGATGGAGTTGTACAGGAATTCTCAGTGAGTATTGTCGCACAAATTATTAATTGTCATATCATAAAGTTGTAGAATGTAAAGAACATTTTTTTTTCGTCTCCATTTATTTTTAGTTTAATTTCGGGTATTTAACTTCGAATAAAGTATGTAAAATTAAAGAAAGAAAAAAAAACCTAAATAGTTCTTAAGATTTTCTTTTGTCTTTATAAACTTTATTTGGTTTTTTTTCTTTGCTTACTTGCCCTATAATAAAGTTGTAGAATTAAAAAAAAATAAAAAAAACCAAAATAGTTCTTAAAATTTTCTTTTGTCTTTATAAATTTTACTTGATTTTTTTTTCTTTGCTTACTTAGCCTATAATAAAGTTGTAGAATTTAAAGAAAAAAAAACATAAATAGTTCAAAAAAAAATATCTTTGTCTTCATAAATTTTTTTCCTTGCTTACTTAGTTGTAGAATTTAAAGAAGAAAAAAGAAAAAAAAAACATAAATAGTTCTTGAAATTTGCTTTTGTCTCCATAAGCTTTACTTGATTTTTATGTTTATTTATCCTATAATAAAGTGGTCGAATTTTAAATAGAAAAACAAAAAAAAACTTAAATAGTTTAAAAATTTTCTTTTTCATAAGCTTTACTTGATTTTTTTGTTTATTTAAATTTATTTATTTATATTTCTATATATATAAAAAGAAGTGTACATTTTGATTGTCACTCCATGACTCGAGAACGGCTCAACCGATTGCCATAACATTTTTAGGGAAGGTGCAGGGAGGAGTGATGATGGTTGATTGATTTCCAAAATCGGTCCAGCCATTCTCGAGTTATGATTTTTTTCCTGAAATGAACTCGCTCTTTCTAAAACAACAACAAATACACGTGAAATCGAAAAGTGAAACTTTGTAAGTATGTATGTATGTCCGGTATGGACTGCCAAACCCTTCAACCGATCGCGTTCTAACTTTGCATATGGATTTTCTACCATAATAGGCACTTAATACGCATATTTTGAAAGTGGTCAGACTCCTAGGTCAAGGGGTCACCATACGAATTTTTTTTATTGTTTTTACGAATCGATCGCGTTCAAACTTTGCATAGGGGTTTTACACCATAATGGGCACATAACAGGCATATTTTGAAAGTGGTCAGACTCCTAAGTCAAAGGGTCTCCATAAGAATTTTTTTTATTGTTTTTACAAATTGCATGTTTTTATGAATCGATCGCGTTCAAACTTTGCATAGCGGTTTTATACCATAATTGGCACATAATAGGCATATTTTAAAAGTGGGCAGACTCCTAAGTCAAAGAGTCTCCATAATAATTTTTTTTATTGTTTCTACAAATTGCATGTTCTTATGAACCAATAGCGTTCAAACTTTGCGTAGGGGTTTTATATCATAATGGGCACTAAATAGGTACATTTTGAAAGTGGTCAGACTCCTGGATCAAGGGGTCACCATTTCACAAATTGCATACAGGTATTTAAAAAAAATTAACCCGATTTTCTTCAAATTTTATACACATGAGCCACGAAAACTGCATTTGTTTGATTAGTAGTTATTTTATTTTACACAGAGGGAATGTAAAATGTTAATATCATCCACATTTTTAAACTGAATTTTTAGAACTTTTAAGATATATTATTGGCAGGTAGGGGAAAGTTATAGGTATATATGGAAGGGGAGAAAGGTAAAATTTTAACATGAGATTTACAAACGTATTTTTAAAAAAATGTCAACGTAAATTATTGGCAGATGAGGGAAGGTTATAGGCTATAGTACTCCCCTCACCCCGGGGGTTCATGTGTGCGCGTAGCAAAGCGCCCGAGAACAGCTAGTTATGAATAAAGAATATGATTGAAAATAAACACTGACATGCGTACTTGTAAAGTTGAAGGTGGGCTGGCGTCTCTCTCTTTCTTGATGCAGGTTGCTCTTCGTCTCGGCTGAGTGGTAAGTTGCTGGCAATATTAGTCCATGGCGGTATTGAACCACAGGGCCGTCTTACAGGATTTTTTCTTCTTTCCCTCCGTTCACCCTCTATAATTTATTCCTACTAGTGCACGCAATTTAACTTTTATGTGATGCAGGTGGTATGGCGGCCGGCAAAGAACCCCCTCCACAACCCGACGAGTTACGCTAGAGCTTCGCTAGGCGTGCACACCGCCGGTCGGCATTCCAGCCCAGGTTCACCCTGTCACACACCCCCAAAGGGAAAAATAACACCTACGACAGGTTACTCTCGATGTAAGAAAAAAAAATGTACGTAATCGAGAGCCTATAAAGATGCTGATGACGATAAGAGAAGTATCTTTTCTCCGCTAAACAACCTGGTTGCAATTAAACAACAACAACAAAAACAAAATCCATTACATCATAAAAGGCAACGAAGCTGCGAATAGGCTCGCGAATAAAGGAGCAGAAACTCCGCTTGTAGGTCCAGAACTCTTCTGTGGCACCGCATAGTGCGGAAAGTATGGGTAAGGCAGCCACTTCCGAAAGAGGGGGGAATCTCCCAGGCCTACGGCAAGCAAAGGAAATGCTGGGGAATTATAACCCAAAGAAGTCCCGCCTAATATTGGAACTAAGTAGAAGTAATGTAAGAACCATTACGGGTTTCCTAACAGGACATTGCAAACTGAAGTTAAAAATAGAAGAGGATGGAAGCTTCAGACTCTTTGGGAGGCGGAGGAGACCCCATGGCATTTACTCAGCGAGTGTGGAGCAACGATCCGTCAGAGAAGAGACCACTTGGGAACCCACGCAATCTCGGAGTCCGTGCGGCATTCATTGAACCCACTCCATTTCATTGGATTCTTAAGAAGCATTGATATGGACGGGGTGCTATAGGGACGGGCATGCTCTATAGCACTAGTCAGGGGGGAGCTCAATGACTCAATTAACTGTACGCAGGATTTCGACAACTTATTTTCGAGGTCTCGTTACGTTTATACTGAATATACTACTTAATAACCTCCGCTTACCGTTGGTCGGGGCTTGTCAAGGAAAATAAGTAGTCGTTGATAGCTGGTTTTGAACTATATTTTATTATACAGAATTTGGGATATTTATACAAATTTTTAATGCTTTTTTATAACTAACGATAACATCCAACTGTGGGAACATGCTAAATTGCATATTCCCAGTAATAACTGTGTGAACCGTGTAAGTGCATGATTGCACATTTAGCATAAAAAATGACAATATCATATTATATAACTGAAATGTTCTAATAATAATGTGGAAATATGCTACATTGCAATACAGTAAAAACTGTGTAAATATCATATTATTATGAAATAGCGTGTGCAATCAGTCATGTTTGGTGACGGTGAGCAAACAGCTTGCTGGTTTTTTTTTGCAGTTTTTGTTGATTCATCAACATATTGCCTCCTCCGGCGATGGTTGCCACCTAATTTCAAAACTGTGATCCGGAATCTTGTGGTCTGTTACGTCGATGTCGGCAGAGTGGACGATCTTTTTTCGACAAGTGCCGTATTTTAGTATAACAGCTTAGAAACATATAATGACCATCAGGATTGCACAAATTGAACCAAACCCTATTTTTACAAAAATGCATGACTAATCTCGTCTCCTTAAATAATTTTGCTTTCAAAAGCACGAATTTTGTTTGAATGACACAGTCCGGAGTAAGGTGAATAATGCCGGTGTTATTTATAATAACTTCCTCTCGAGTCATTCCACAATCTATGAATATAGTAGTTTCCTCTCAGGCCGTAGGATAAATGTAGTTTAATTGCGTGTTGGTGCTTGGGTTACATCTTCCAACGATAACTCGAAATACCTTTGGAGGTTGAAATTAACTCCAAACACTGTTTGATGCATCTGGACTTCTCGAAATGTCTGCTCGTCTACCTTCTCTGGAACAGTATTGGCCTTAATCAGGTCATATCTATCCGTATTACTGAATAAAAGGTAACCTGTGACAAAAATATCCGTCGGTGTTGAGGACATCTCTAGGTTGTCCGTACACTTTTTGATAATTTCTTCCATTTCCTTGTGTGACAGGAATTCAAACAAATGACTCCGGTTTAGATATGCATTAAACAACTTGTTGTACTTTGTTTTGATTTCTCGCATATAGCTGAGTGCAATCAGGTATGCATTTGTCACATGTAAATTTATTTTATTTTTGTCAACCAAATGGTACCACGATTCCATCTTGTTTATATCTTCTAGACCAGCATTCAGTTTTTTTGTGAAGTTGTTGATCTTCTTGTTGATTCTAGCTTTTGTCTCGTTTACAGTGTAGATTGTACACAGCATAGTTTTGGTGTTTGTTTTTGCTTTTTTCATCAGTTACTTCTGATTATTGTCCAGGGCTTCGATGTCATGGTATACTCATTGATTCAGTCATTGACTCCAAATAATGCGTTTAGTACGGTTCCTAGTAGTCCTCGTTTTTTCCTATGTAAAGGTTTCATTTGAATCTTATTAAAATTGGAGAACATATTCTTCCATCCTTCTTCTATTTGTCCACGCAGAGGGTTCATTTGAAGCCTGTTGAAAATTGAAAGCCTATTCTTCCATTCTTCTTCCATGTGATGACGCAGTTCATCGCACTGACTTTCTTTTGTGACTGCATTTGCCTTGTGTCATAACTCGGTCATTAGATCCCTTGTTTTGTTCATGTTAACTTCATCACGTTAGAGATCTGTGATTGGAAATCGAATGCTCGTTCCTAGTACTCCTCGTTGAATTTTGGCTGTTCCAATTTGTTCTATAAACAATCCTGCGCTTAGGTGAGTTATTGTATATGTTGTCGATCCAGACATTACAAACCTAAACGTCGTTAGAATCAATAGGACGACAGAAGAATTTGATGATACATTGATTGATTTTTGTTTTTTATTTCTAAGATTCCTTCTGGGCATGCTTGATGGTAATGGTTTTGCCTCCAACGATGAAGATGGCTGCTCCGATTGTTCCCTAGTTTGACTTTAGTCGTTCTTGCGCCCAATGAAATTATCTTCTATTGGCAGTAAACACACCTTAGCTATTGGTCGCTTATATATTCCCTTTTCAGTCTTCACCGTGACAACTCTGACAAAATCATCCATACCTCTGTGTACTTCAGTTATTTTGCCAAGAGGCCATATAGACGGTGTTAGTAGCTCGTTCTTCAGTATTACTAACCGACCAACCCTTAAATTTATTGCTGTCTGCTTACACTTATATCGCTGTTGAAGTTTGGTTATGTAATCCTCGTACCATCGGTTGAAAAAGTCTCGTTTGATTTTTTGGATGAGTTTCCATTATTTTAAACTGCTCTATGCTAGATCCAGAATGATATCATGTCTTGATGCTATTAGTGGCGATCCCACAATGAAGTGACCTGGCGTTAGTGCGTCTTCAATGTTATCGGTTAACGGACAGAGCGGTATTGAGTTCAGACATCCTTCTATCTGAACCAAAATTGTGTTCATCTCCTCGTATGTTAACTTCTGTTCTCCTATGATGCAATTCAAATGGTATTTTATTGCTTTAACCCCAGCTTCTCAAAGTCAACCAAAGTGTGGGGCTCCAGGTGGGATTAAATGCTATTGGATCCTATCTTCGGCTAGCGCTGTTTTTAATGCATCAATCATATTTTTTGCCCCAACAAAATTGGTTCCATTGTCAGTATATAGATGATCTTTGGATCCTCTCCTACTGATCATTCTTCGTAATGCTGCCATGAATCCATCCGTTGTTAAATCGGAGGTCAACTCAATGCAGACTAAGAGCGCTATGTAGGTCTTATGCGACTTAACACGTCAGATTTGTGAGCAACGTATGTTAATTGGCCCTGCGTAATCTACCCCACAATGTGTAAAGGGCAGTGAAAAACTTGCCCGTGCCTCCGGAAGTTGACCCATTAGTTGATTACATTATTTTGCCTTAAATCGGAAGCACATCACGCATTGATTTATGACTGCCTTGACAGTGTTAGTTCCTCGGATGATCCAAAATTTTCTGCGAATGTGATTGAGAGTTAGTTTCACTTCACCGGGAAGTGTGTCGGTGTGGCTTTTATTGATGATGAGTTTTGTCAAAGGATGCGTTGATGATAAAATCATAGGATGTTTCTGATCAATTCAACCCATCGATTGAACCCATAAATTTCCAGAAATGGAAAAAACGCAGCAAGAGCTGCACTTGCTCCTAAGAGTAAGTTAGGCAATGGTAGACCAACGGGTCAACCGAGCCAGACTGCCTGCCACAGGGGTAAGGGCCCCAAGAAAGCGGTTCTAATCCGGCAGGCCCTTTCTCAGAAGGAGGAAGGATGAGCACCATAAAGGTGCTACAGGCGAATCTACATCATGCTAAGGGGGCGTCCGCAACACTTAGCAACAGATTCGTCGAGGAGAAAATAGCGCTTGGCCTCATACAGGAGCCTTGGGCTATTAGCGGACAGTTGAAGGGTCTAAAGGACGGGAAAGGTAAGTTGATAGTAAAATGTGGGGAGGCAGTGCCAAGAGCGGCCTGCCTTATCAGATCTAATATTAACTTTCTTTCCATTCCAGAATTTATAACAAAAGACCTTGTTGCCGTTCTAGTGGAGGTTCCGACCGAGAGGGGGAAACATAATATAGTATGTGCCGCAGTATACTTCCCCGGCGATGAAGTATATTTTCCGCCAAAAGAGGTGCAAGATCTGATTACGCACTGCAAAGCTCGGAACATCCAATTCATTATAGGATGTGATGCCAACGCACACCATGAGGTTTGGGTCAGCAGCGGTATCAATAGAAGGGGTGAGTGTCTTTTAGATTATCTTATTAGCAATAATGTAGATATTGTAAACAAGGGCTCTAAACCAACCTTCATAAATGCGATTCGCGAAAAGGTACTAGATCTCACACTCGCGAGTCAATTTATCTCAAATTCTATTGTTAATTGGAATGTGTCCGATGAGGCCTCGCTGTTAGACCATCATCACATCAGGTTTGACATTCCAGGCGCATTGGAACATGCCTCTCCCAGATATGATCCTAAGTCAACGGACTGGAATCTTTATCGAGGACTAGTCCTCTCCAAACTAGATTTGCTTGTCTCACCTATTGACTCTATAGAAGTACTAGACGAGGCAGCTTACATAGTAAATGATCTACTGCTTACTTCCTATCATGGCAGTTGTGCCGTCAAAACTAACCTTTGTAAACGCAAAGTTCCTTGGTGGAATGACATACTGGCCAAGCTTAGGAGGAAAGTTAGAAAGCTCTTCAACTCTGCTAAACGCGCGAAGAGTTGGGACGAATACAAGTCCGCCCTTACAGAGTATAACTCTGAATTAAGATGATCTAAATGGGCCACGTGGAGGAAGTGTTGCGAGAATATCGCTGAAATACCAGCAGCTGCACGAGTCCACAAGGCACTTGTTAGGGATCAGACAAATAGTGTGGGTCTCTTGAAAAAGACTGATGGCACCTACACGACGGACCGGTAGGATACACTGAGAACACTTCTGCATGTTCATTTCCCCGGCTCGTACAACAGTGCACAACACACAAATTCGAACACGCTTGACCGAAGGCTTAATATCGCTAGTAGAACTAATAGTTTATATGGTAAGATCTTCACCCCAGATAAGGTTAGATGGGCAGTAGGCTCCTTCAAATCATTCAAAGCTCCTGGTGGGGATTGCATCTTTCCTGCTCTTCTACAGAAGGCGATCGATGCAATCCTTCCAAGATTAATTTTATTATTTAGAGCTAGCTACAATTGGGGATGCATCCCTTTTGTCTGGAGACAGGTAAATGTGATTTTAATCCCCAAACCTGGCAATAGGCCTAGTGAGCCACCTAAATCATACAGACCAATCAGTCTAACATCTTTTCTCTTGAAAATCATGGAGAGACTCATTGATGTTCATATTAGAAGCAGACTAGAGGTGTCTGCTCCTTTGCACTCAAGTCAGTTTGCATACAGAAAAGGCAAAAGCACAGAAGGTGCCCTCCACTATCTGGTTAAAAAGATAGATCCAAGCAGGTTGCTTTGTATGCATTCCTCGACATTGAAGGCGCCTTCGATAACACTGGCTATGACTCTATAGAGAGAGCTATTAGTAACAAGGGTATCGAAACCTCGACCAATATATGGATTAGGGCTATGCTCGAGAGTCGAGATATTACTTCTTCCTCAGGAGGAGTGTCAGTATCTGTGACCGCAGTAAAAGGGTGCCCCCAAGGAGGAGTCCTCTCTCCCCTTCTGTGGTCACTGGTCATAGACGATCTCTTGGCCAATCTACACAGATCAGGCTACATCGCCATTGGCTATGCTGATGACCTAGCGATTATTATTAGGTGCAAACACTGCACGACTATTTCTGCTGTCACAATGTGCGCTTTTAAAAGTTTTAGACCGGTGTAGCAGGGAAGGGTTATCCATCAATCCTTGCAAAATGGTTCTAGTGCCTTTCACTAAAAGAAGGTTGGTTGACTTAAATCCAATCACCATTAAAGGCACCACTCTAATGTATTCCAGCGAGGTCAAATACCTCGGTGTTATCCTTGATAAAAGACTTAACTGGAATGCTCATATCAAGTCTGCTCCTAAACGCGCTACAAGGGCCCTATGGGCCTGCAGAAGACTTTACGGCAGTACTTGGGGCCTCAGTCCTAAGATGATACACTGGATTTACACGAGGATAGTGAGACCCATAATCACGTATGCGGCCATAGTATGGTGACCAAAGGTACTCGAGCGGACAACGGCAAACGAGCTTCAGAAGCTCCAAAGAATTGCCTTTCTAGGTATTACAGGTGCTATGCGTACCTGCCCTACGACAGCATTAGAAGCTATCGTATGTCTTTCGCCCCTT
Organism: Nephrocerus scutellatus; assembly: GCA_947095585.1. Classification (NCBI taxonomy): domain Eukaryota; kingdom Metazoa; phylum Arthropoda; class Insecta; order Diptera; family Pipunculidae; genus Nephrocerus; species Nephrocerus scutellatus. Next base: position 64,489,004 of record OX352762.1, read on the forward strand.
CAAATCTTCATTAGGAAGACGGACGCTAGATGCGCTATAAAGCTGCAACTAGAATATAAGTATAAACCAGGCGACCTTGTGGGACACCTGAGAATTCTCAACTCAATTCCCGAAAGAGACATGTTCTGCACAATACCGGACGTTATGGTCAGGGAGTACTGTTTCGGAAGGTTATTTGAGGTAGAGATCTCAGACCAAGCTGGTCTAATGGTCTAGTTTGGTTCACTGATGGATCAAAGATGGAATCTGGAGTTTGTGCTGGTGTCTAAGGACCAAATACAAAGGTCTCGATACCAATGGGAGACAGCCCAACGGCCTTCCAAGCTGAACTCCACGTCATAGAGATCTGCGCCAGGTTAAACCTTAGTAAAGGCGTTAAAGGCGCAAGAATATATATCTATTCAGATAGCCAGGCAGCACCCAAAGCTCTGTCGTCCAAGTCAATGGACTCATTAACATTAGCGTTAATTGGTGTGCCGCCACAAAGATAATAAACTGCTGGGAGGGCAAACTTCGCCTGGCTCATTGGGTAAATACCCCGGGGCTAAGGCAATCCAAACAACTGATCAGACCCTATTCATATAAAGAAATCCTGCATTTAGATAAAGGTAGCATTAGGAAACTAGTGAGTTTTCTAACTGGCCACTGTGGTCTAAGATATCATCTTAGCAAAATGGGTGTGGGCTCTGTGACAGAATGTAGATTCTTTTCGGAGGATGAGGAGACATCCGAACATGTTCTCTGCGGTTGCCCAGCACTCATTTGGTTAAGGAAACGCATATTCCATAAGGAAATATGCTCAACAGCGGAGTTGAAAAACTCTGCTACTAAGGACATATTATCTTTTATTAGGAAAGCTGTATGTCTATTAGATAATTAATGCCCTATTGATACAATAGATCTTTTAGGTCGCGGTGTCAGTCACTTGGACTAGGGTTTACCAAAAAAAAAATTTGATGGGTTAGAATGTTTTAGTCGACCTCCTACTCTCAATATTCCATTGGCGTCGATAAATGGGTGCAGTGATGATATCTTGCTGTTTGATTTCAGAGTTAAATTCAAACTTAAATTCTGCATATAATCGGCGAAACTTCGCTGAGCACTCCTTATAGGAGCCATTTCTGTTTTCTGGTACTCCTTCACCGTCAAACTTCCAGTTATTAGTGGTTAGTTCCGTTTTATCCTTTGGCAATTGGATTTAAACCCTATACAGTATGCGCTTATACGTTGAAGTTTTGAAAGTGACGAAAAGGCGAGAATTATGTCGTCCTTGCCCAACGGATTATTTGTTTGCATCATGCAAACGTGAGATTTTCGAATCTCAGGCATATCTTGCACTTCCCTCATAGTTTTGTTAGCTGGCCAATGTTGTTCGTCCTTTTTCAACCATTCTGGACCATGCCACCACATTGGATTTTCAGCTAGAGTATCTCCAAAAGATCCTCTAGACGGAATGTCAGCAGGATTCTCGTATCCAGGTACGAACCCCCAATGACCCTTGAAATGTTGTTGCACATAGGATACCCGGTTGGCGACAAAAGCATTCCATTTTACTGGGTGCTGTGTTAGCCAGTTAAAGACGATTGTAAAATCTGACCATGCAACAACTGTGGTGTATTTTGTGTCTATACCTTCTCTGATGGACTTCATAAGCTTTGTGAGTAGAGCAGCTGCGCATAACTCCAGCCTTGCTAATGAAACTTGTTTTTCCGGCGCTACTAAGGTTTTTGACGCGATGAGCCGTATTGTCGCAGAGCCGCTGTTTATAATTTTCTTATACACTACTGCTGCATACGCTGATTCTGTTGCATCTGTGAATCCGTGTAGTTCCATTTTAGAGTCTTCCAATTGTTGCGTCCATCGTGGAATTCTTACTCCTTCAAGCGTTGTTAACCTTGTCTTGAACTCGTCCCATTTATTTTGAATTTTTGTTGGGACATTTTCGACCCATCCAATAGCCAAAGCCGTTGTATGTTTTATCATAATTTTTGCCTTGATAGTTATTGGCGATAGCCACCCAAATGGATCAAATATTTTTCTAGCGTCACTCAGGATTGCTCGTTTGGTAGTTTTTGTGCTGAATGATGAAGCATAGACCCTAAAATGAAAGTCATCTTTTCTAGGGCACCATTTTATTCCCAAAATTTTGAATGTCGAATCACTATTGAAGTCATGTTCTGGCTGCATTTCAATAACTTCTCTCGGTAATGCCTTTATGAACTCTGAACTATTTGATGTCCATTTGCGCAAATTGAATCCACCTTTGCTAAGTAGCTTCATCAATTCTTGCTGAAGGTCTTGACACTCTCGTAGTGAATTTGCCCCTCCAAGACAGTCGTCTACATAAAAACCGACTACTCGTGGATACATTTTTTTTTCGTCTTCACCTAGTTGACATAAAGTTTTAATTGCTAAATATGGTGCGCATGTTGTACCATATGTGACGGTTCTTAGAGCGTACTCCCTAATTGGACCACTGCAGTTTTTTCTCCATAAGATCCGTTGTAAGTTTTGATCATCTCGATAAAAAAGAATCTGCCGATACATTTTTTCCACGTCGGCTGTGAACACGATTGGGTATGACCTCCATTGATGTAGTAGGAAAAACAAATCTCTTTTAACTGTCCTGTCATCATAATGCTATTCAGTGATTCCCCTGACGTGGTTTTGCCGATGCGTCGAATACCACTCTAAGTTTCGTAGACGTACTGTCACTCTTTATTACAGCGTGATGTGGAAGATAGTATGTTGTAGTTTGTGTTTTTCCAATGTAACTCTCCGGTATTTCCTCCATGTGCTCCAGAGCAATGTATTCCTCAATGAACTTGGAATACTCGTAAAATAGACTCTTATTTTTGGCAAATCTCTTTTCCAACATGAAAAATCGCGTTAACGCCATTGCGTGATTCGTCCAAAACCGTGCGATCTAGCTATCCTTTTTTGGAGTTATAGTGGTAATGACTGGTCTTGATAGTATCCAGCCAAATCCTTTGATCAATCCATGTGACAGGAATTGCGGTAAAATGTCTGATCCAATCAATATCTCAATCTCCTTCGGTTGTTCGTACCAGGGATCTGCCAACTTCAAACCTTGGATGTGTGGTCACTGGTTGGGTGTAAAGTTTTGTCCAGGCAACCTCGATGTTATAACTGGAATCACTAGAGCTTCTATGTTCAAGTTAACTCTTTCGTCATGAATTGAACTGATGGTATGCTGGATGGCATTTTGCGACGATTTGAGTAGTATGACTGTTGATTCCATTGATGTTTGACTGATATTTGACCAACGGTACTCTGATTTGACGCGCTCATTTTTCTGTCAAAAACGATTGTGACCCTTGATCAATTAGAGCTTGCACGAGTTTAACTTGTCCTCCAACGCATATATTTACCATGGCTGTGGCTAGTAGTACCATCCTGTTGTTGTGACATGCGGTAGCGATTTGAGATGTTGATGGCCTTTCTTCACTTGGTGTTCTTTCTGCGACTGAAACGGTGGTCGTCTTGCCTCTCGGGAAATGAAGTAAGGAATTATGCTGTTGTGCGCAAGTTTTGCAACCCTTCTTCGTCAGACACTCCTAGATGGCATGTCCTTCTCGCAAACAGTGTAACGAGGTTTTTCCCAGCCGGGGTAAAACTCAGTGTGACCAGGGTTCCTTCTACTACTAGGGTCGTTACAATAAAAAGAATTTATTTGTTTAGGGAATGGAATTCAATTGTTTTATTATTTTTTTCCTTTTCTAAGCTTAATCCGTAAACTTAAAACTATTATTGGCTTAAAACTACGTATAAGGTTAAATTGTGTTTGTTAGGCACTCTCGGCCGTGAGGATAGTTGTACTAGCGTAAAGCGTGGACGTGAAGGCAAGGATTTCACCGATGCACTTTCAAGCGTGAGGATAATGATACTAGCGTGAAGGCAAGGATTTCACTCTTGCACTTTCAAGCGTGAGGATAATGATACTAGCGTGAAGGCAAGGATTTCGCTCTTGCACTTTCAAGCGTGAGGATAATTGCGTTAGCGTAAAGCGTGGATGTGAAGGCAAGGATTTCACTCTTGCACTTTCAGGCGTGAGGGTAGTTATACTAGCGTAAAGCGTGGGCGTGAAGGCAAGGATTTCACTCTTGCACTTTCAGGCGTGAGGATAGTTATACTAGCGTAAAGCGTGGACGTGAAGGCAAGGATTTCACTCTTGCACTTTCAGGCGTGAGGGTAGTTATACTAGCGTAAAGCGTGGGCGTGAAGGCAAGGATTTCACTCTTGCACTTTCAAGCGTGAGGATAATGATACTAGCGTGAAGGCAAGGATTTCACTCTTGCACTTTCAGGCGTGAGGATAATGATACTAGCGTAAAGCGTGGATGGGAAGGCAAGGATTTCACTCTTGCACTTTCGATCGTACACTTGTTGCCGGGAGGAGGGATCGCTAGGAAAGAAGGGCGATTGTTAGGACTGCTGGCCTTTTATACTCTTCCGTCTTGTGAAGGAGTCCCGTTAAATGCTACGATCGAAGAGTCCGTTAAATCGTATGATCGGTCGATGGTGTATTGTTGTTGCTTCCTTTGTTCTGGCATTGTTGTTGTTGTTTGTTGTTGGCCGGTTAGCATTGCTGCGCTTGATGGGTTGTTGTTGGCCGGTTAGCATTGCTGCGCTTGATGGCTTGTTGTTCCCAGGTCCCGTTGATGCAACGATAGGGAAATCCGTTAAATCATACGATCGACCAGTGGTGTGGCGTTGTTGTTGCCTCCGTCGACCCTATGTTGTTTGTTGATTTTCCTGGTCACCATGCATTGCGTGCTGTTTGTTGTTGTTCTATTTGTGATTCGGTGCCGTCTTAAAATACATGCTCGTTGTTGTTGTCATCGATCGGATCTTCCGAGTCTGCATTGCCTGTTTGTTGTTATTGTACCTCTCTGCTTGTCTAGTGATGCTGCGAACTGTGGAATGTACGCGGCCATGTATGCATATTATTTGTTGTTGTTTCCTTCCTAAGTCTGCCCCGTTTTGTAGTGCATGCTTATTGTTGTTGTTCTCTTAAATTGACATCGATCGGATCTTCCGAGTCTGTGTTGTTTGCCTGTTGTTGTTGTACCTCTCTGCTTATCTGATAATGCTCTGAACTGTACGCGGCCATGTATTGCATATTGTTTGTTGTTGTTTCTTGAATCGACATCGATCGGATATTCTATGTCTGTGGTGACTCGTACTGCCTGTGTGTTGTTGTTGCTTGAATCGACATCGATCGGATATTCTATGTCTGTGGTGACTCGTACTGCCTGTGTGTTGTTGTTGCTTCCGAGTGTATTGCGGGTGCGTTTACTCCTTAGTCATCGATTTGGGTATTCCCAGTCTGTGTGATCTCGTATCATGTTGTTGTTGTTTCGCTCAGCCGCTTGATGATGATGCGTACTAGCTATCTGTGGTGAGTTTACGAGAGAAGAGAGGAAAGGGGAAACAATAGAAAACTGGAGTTTCCTGAACCATAAGACGAGAGTATTCTTTTGGTGAGTGTTTTTACAATTCACTCAAGGAGAGTGGGCAGCATGTTGCAATCCACTTAAGGAGAGTGGGCAACATGTTAAATGAGAAAAAAAAATACTATGGTGTCTGTTTGTAATGGGTATACAAGTTTACTTTTATTCAAATTAAAAATGTATATATGTAACATAGACACAGTCATCAGTAGTGGTCAGCAGTAGTTAGTCGTTAGCAGTAGGCAGTAGTCATCAAGTAGTCGTTACAAGTAGTCAACAGTCAGTCATCGGCAGTAGTCAGTCATCGGCAGTAGTCAGTCATCGGCAGTAGTCAGACATCGGCAGACAGCAGTATTGCGTAGTGAGCAGTAATCAGTCGTGAGCAGTGTTCAATCGTCGCCAGTCGTGTGGATCATCATCTCAACATCATCATTATCATCTTTGTGGTTACTCTTGTGCTAGCTTTTCACTTTGTCAATTTATTTTTTAATTAACCATCTTTGGTTAAACCTATGATTAATAATCTACTTGATTATAGTAATAAAATATAAGGGTAGTTAAACTCTATCATTTTTACATTTGGGGGCTCAACCGCTTCAACTCATACGCATTCAATTGTCCTCTCGGAGATTGGCAGAAAGGCCGTCGTGATTCGTTAAAGCAATTACAAAATGCAAACATTTTTGTGAAATTCACGCTGAAATTGGTGGCTAAAAAACGAAATCGTTAGTAACGGGCATTCAACAAGCCGTTATACAAAGATAAAATACGCAGTTAGTTCATGAGTGAAAAAATTAAGTCGCTTAGTTCATGAGTGAAAAAATTAAGTCGCTTAGAACCACCGCAAAAAGTAAGCAGCTTTCACCATCAGTGCAAGCGAGACGTATATGCAATACGCGGTCGGCAAAACAGAAAAATACAAAGATGTATGATTCAAAGGAGGATCTGGAAAACGGGCAGCAGCAGCAGCAGTCGACATCAAAAAACAACAACGAGCAAGGAAGAGATGAACAAAAGGAAGAGAAAGATAATAAAATTGCCGAAAACAATGCAATGTTACAACAGTTAGTTCAATTGCTGACGCTAAAAATTCAGGCTGATGAAGTAAGCAAAAATGATTCGAAGTTGGTTGTGGAGAATTTTGCTAAAATAATTCCTGATTTCGACGGAGAAGATACGCAAGTGCGGCAGTGGTTTGCGAATTTCGAACTTAATGCTGATGCATATGGACTAAACGAAAAGCAAAAATACGTACAAGCCCGTGCCAAGATGACGCGAACAGCCCAGTTGTTCTTGGAAGCAACAAAAGTATACGAATATAAAGAACTGCGTCAGTTAGTAATAGAAGAGTTCGAACGTGAGTACGTTTGCAGTGCCGAGTTACATAAAGAGCTGAATGCAAGCAGGAAACAAAAAGACGAAAGTTTTCACCAGTACATTCTTCATATGAAACGAATCGCAGCACGCGGCATTATTGACACAGAGTCAGTAATTAGATACATCGTGAGTGGTTTGAATCTTCAAACTGATTTCAAATATAACCTATATAGTTGCAAATCATATAAAGAGTTGAAAAACAAATATGAGGTCTACGAGAGTGTGGCAAAGACGTCTCAAAACACAGATAAAAAGCAGCATATATCCAACAATAACAATAGCACGTATGGCAGAAGTGAAAAGAAGCGGCATTGTTTTAACTGTGGCTCAGCAGAACACTTGCGAAAAGACTGCAAAGGAGATCCGAAGTGTTTTCGCTGCAATAAAAGTGGACATATGTCAAGAGAATGCCCAAATGGAACAGCTGTTAATGTTGTATATGATGCCAAGCGACTAAAAAGGCTAATAATTAACAGCGTAGAAGTGAAAGCGCTAGTGGATACGGGCGCAGACGTCACAATCCTGAGGAATTCGGTGGTCAATAAAATCAAGGATGTAGTGCTGCAGAAGAGCATGACAACGCTACAAGGATTGGGCAAAAATACAACGCGACCTGTGGGCTATTTCATAGCAGACGTGGTGCTCGACAACATGCACGTTGCCCAAAAATTTCTTGTCGTGGCGGACGACGCCATTGGATTTGACGCGCTGCTTGGTCATGATTTTGTCAGCAAGTTCAACTTCAAGTCAACAGCGGCTGGCTATAAGTTTTCTCCTCTGTTAGAGGAGGAAACTGAGGAAACAAATCAGATAAGTATCTATAACATTGTTGGGACAAATAATGATTCTGATACCCCTCCGCAGTTCAAAGACATGGTGCAAGAAATGATCGACAACTACAAACCGATTGGGTTCGCTACTGAAGGCCCGGTCAAACTGAAAATTGTTCCAGATGGCGATATGATGCCATTCCGGCACGCACCAAGTCGCATTGCAATTGGCGAGATTGAAGCAGTGAAGAAGCAGATTGACGAGTGGCTCGACGCAGGTATTATACGGCGCTCTTCGTCAAATTTCGCGAGCCGTATTGTCATTGTCAAAAAGAAAGATGGGACTAACCGTGTTTGCGTCGATTTTCGTCAATTAAATAGAATGGTGCTTAGGGACTGCTTCCCAGTGCCGGTAATTGATGACGTGCTGGAAAAACTTCAAAAGGCAAAGTACTTCACTATTATGGACTTGGAGAATGGTTTTTTCCACGTTCCAATCGAGGAAAGCAGCAAGAAATTTACAGCATTTGTAGTCAAGGATGGTTTCTTCGAATTCAATAGAGCCCCTTTTGGATTTCGAAACTCACCAGCAGCTTTCATCCGTTTTATTAACTATGTATTCCGAGATTTGATAAACAATGACGTACTTGATCTCTACATGGATGACATCATCATACATGCAGTAACAGCTGATGAATGCTTCGCAAAGATGGAAAAAGTTTTCAATACAGCAGCAGCATCCGGACTTAATATAAAATGGAAGAAATGTAATTTTCTCCAGTCGTCAGTTCACTTCCTAGGGCATACCGTTGAGTCTGGTCAGATAAAGCCGGGTATAGAGAAGACAAACGCAGTCAACAGGTTTCCGGTTCCAAGAAGTATCAAAGCTGTACAAGCTTTTTTAGGACTAACTGGGTTTTTCCGCAAATTTATAAGGAACTATTCACAGATTGCAAAGCCGCTTACAAACTTGTTGCGGAAAAATACTGAGTTTAAAATGGATCAAGAACAGTTGCACGCATTCCGGCTGTTAAAAGAGGCATTGGTCAACGAACCTGTATTGAGGATATACAACAGAGAGGCTAAAACTGAAATACATACAGATGCATCGAAGGATGGATTTGCTGCGGCTATGTTACAGTGGTGGGACGGTCAGCTGTATCCCGTATACTTTTGGAGTAAAAAGACTACCGATGTGGAAGCACGGCAGCACAGCTATATACAAGAGGCTAAAGCGATTTACCTGGCGTTTAAGAAGTTCCGTAGGTATATACTGGGCATTTCATTTAAGCTAGTAACGGACTGCGCCGCATTCAAGCAAACGCTGAGCAAGAAGGACGTACCGCGGGAAGTTGCGCAATGGGTCGTTTACTTACAAGACTTTGATTTCCAAGTAGAGCACCGAGCCGGCGAACGGCTGAAACATGTAGACTGTCTTAGTCGATATCCGCAGCAGATTATGTTGGTTTCATCAGAGCTGTCAGCTCGAATCAGAAAGGCACAACAGAACGATGCAATGATTAAAGCCGTTTCAGAAGTGCTTATCAATCGTCCTTATGAAAACTTCAAGCTAAAAGGAGGCCTTATGTTCAAAGCAGTGGACGGTACAGATCTTTTAGTGGTGCCAAAACATATGGAAAGAGAAATTATCGCTGATGCTCATAATGCTGGACATTTTGCCGTCCAAAAAACCATTCACGCTATTAAGCAGAAGTACTGGATACCGCATTTGGAGAACAAAGTCGCGCATGTCATAAGAAACTGTGTTAAGTGCATTGTCTACAACAAAAAGCTTGGCAAAAAGGAAGGCTTTTTACATCACGTCGAAAAAGGAGTCACGCCGCTGCACACATTGCATTTTGACCACCTTGGCCCTATGGATGCCACCGCAAAACAGTATAAGTACATCTTCGCCATGGTGGACGGATTTACAAAGTTTGTATGGTTATACCCGACAAAGACGGTAAGCTGCGAAGAGGTGCTCAGAAAGCTGGCAGAATGGGCTGCAATTTTTGGCAACGCAGTTCGAATTGTAAGCGATCGAGGAGCAGCATTTACGGCAGGTATGTTCGGGGAGTATGCAAAAACAAATGGCATCGAACACGTATGGAGCACTACAGGAGTACCAAGGGGGAATGGCCAAATCGAAAGAGTCAATCGGTCGGTGCTGGCAATCATATCCAAGCTATCATCAGAGGAGCCAGCTAAATGGTTTAAGTTTGTGCCGAAAGTACAAAAAGCCATAAACAGTGCCATTCACGTTTCGACTAAGAGATCTCCTTTTGAATTGATGTGTGGTATCAAAATGAATAACATGGCAGAAGATCGTATTCTGCAGCTACTTGAAAAGGAGATGTATGACAATTTCGATGACGAAAGGCAGCAGATGCGTCAAAGAGCAAAAGCAGAAATTCAACAAGCTCAAACCACTTACAAGGAACAGTTTGATAAAAAACGTAAGAGCGAATATGGGTACAAACTTGGCGATCTAGTTGCAGTGCGTCGAACACAGTTTGTGGCTGGAAGAAAGCTGGCTAGTGAATACCTTGGGCCGTACGAGATTACCAAAGTTAAGCGTAATGGGCGATATGAAGTACGCAAGGCTGCAGACGTCGAGGGACCCAACAACACGGCCACAAGTTGCGATAATATGAAATTGTGGAAGTATGCAGTATACAACGAAGAACCTTGGTCATCGGAGGCCGATGAATAATCAGAATGGCCGAATGTAACATAGACACAGTCATCAGTAGTGGTCAGCAGTAGTTAGTCGTTAGCAGTAGGCAGTAGTCATCAAGTAGTCGTTACAAGTAGTCAACAGTCAGTCATCGGCAGTAGTCAGTCATCGGCAGTAGTCAGTCATCGGCAGTAGTCAGACATCGGCAGACAGCAGTATTGCGTAGTGAGCAGTAATCAGTCGTGAGCAGTGTTCAATCGTCGCCAGTCGTGTGGATCATCATCTCAACATCATCATTATCATCTTTGTGGTTACTCTTGTGCTAGCTTTTCACTTTGTCAATTTATTTTTTAATTAACCATCTTTGGTTAAACCTATGATTAATAATCTACTTGATTATAGTAATAAAATATAAGGGTAGTTAAACCCTATCATTTTTACATATATACGAATAGTGTGGGAAAAAATTGTGTGGGACAATTTTTTTTTCCTCACACCTCCCCCTCACTTCGGCGGATGCTGACTTTCCCTTTCCAAGTTACTAGTACTCCAAACCGAGTTTTCCCTTGTGTGTGGAGGAAATGTATTCGCCGCATCGTTCCAGTTGCCACCCTTTCCTTGGCTTCATTTATTTTGGCCTGGAGTTCTTGGGGCAAGATTTCAGCCGTGGTCCCGCCGTCGTGCACCGTGTCGCTTCCTGTGAGTGGCAGGACGTCGTTATGCTGCCTGGGCGCCTCTGGGTTTGGGGGGTCACGTTCATCCGATACGAGCTTGGTAGGGTCTTCCTGGTGGTGGGCGGTCGTACGGGTGGAATTTCCTCTTTTCCTCTTGTTGTCGGTTTCGCTGCTGCTGCTGCTACTGCTGCTGCTACTGTTGCTACTACTACTGCTGCTGCTGCTACTACTGTTGCTACTGCTGCTGCTACTTCTATCTTGTCTGCTACGGCTCCGGTAGCGATGGCGAGTGCGGCGCGGAGTTCTTTGCCTACTGCGATTGTTCCTCTCTCGTCCTAGGTCGTCGTCGTCTAATTTGAGGTCTGGGAGTTTTATCGTTCGTTCGGCATTGCCCCGGATAAAAGCTGCGAGCATCCTTCGTTTCTTGTGGGCGCTGTCCACCGACATCTTCTGTCCTGGCGATTCGGGTCCTGATAATCCCCATGCGAGGACCTTTTCTGCGGCCTCCAGGAGGAATGCGCCGCAATCCACCCCGTTTTGTTGCTGTGGCATATCCATATGACGGCCTGGATAGCAAGTTTCGAATTCGGCCCAGGTCCACGGATGCCCCTTCGCTAGGTGCTGTTGTATGACATACCCGCGGATAATTTGGATGGTTTCCGTCCTCGGTGATTTGGCCCACGAGTCGTACACGTCGATGGTGGCTCGGAGTGGTCTGCCCGGGTTGGTAACCACCACGAGGTACCAATGGTTGCCATCACAGATGGGCACTAAGACCAGGTCCTTTTCGATGAGCTCCTTACGCCGGTCCCACCTACTCACCAGTGCGTGTCGCCTGATGGCTGTCCTCTCAGGGTCCTCTTGCTGCTCTGGTCGGTACTGCTGCATGCGTGAAAAGAGGAACGTGCTACAAACCATGATCCTGTCCCTGTATTCTCCCTCCATCCTTCCTCCTAGCCACCTTAGTCCGACTTCTACCAGGACGTCGTTTAGATAGACTCCCCTCTTCAGTCGGCAGTAGTCGGCCATTCGTACGTCGACGCCGCCTGGCCCTGGGGGAAAACTCCCGATCACTTGGCCCAGATCGATTTCTTCGGATGCGGGTGCAATACCTGTGCCCTTTTCGATGACACGTCGTACGGCTTCGTTGTCTTCCTTTAGTATCCTCTGGTTGTTCATCATGTTTGCTTTCTTCTGAATTTTTGGTTTACTGTTCGGGTTTAATGTCTGACTGGATTCAGTAATCACTTTAGACTAATTTTTACTTGCTGAGTGCACTTGAAACGAAAACAAGTTGCGGGACCTGTGTTCCGTTGTTTTCTCCTCTGGCGCAGTTCACTTCGTTGTTATTCCAGTGTATTTTGGTCGGTTACAGCATTTGGGCATCGTGGCGTTGATTTCGATGTTTTCGAGTTGTTGTCACAGCTTTACAGTAGTTCCAGATGAGGTCGTCAAATGCCGTTTTTATTTTAAGTGTAAGTGTGCTGTTGATGCGTTGTGCTGGATTTCGTGGATGAGGTTGTCGATCGCTGTCGCATTTTCATCATGCATCTGGCTTCTCTTTTCGGCTTGTGCTCTGTGGTGTGGTTGCTTGAGGTTTGTTGCTGAGTGTTTTGGCCTCGTGGTTTTAATGGACAGGCGTTTTGCCCATGGCTCTTTGCTTGCAAGTTATGTGGGTGGCTATACCCTTTATTCTGCCGTTTGCTACTGTAATGTATTTCTGTTGATTCCTGAGGGTGTTCCACGTGAGGTGGCATTGTTGTTGCGATGCGGTTTGTCTTTTCTGGCTCGGGTGGGGGGTTTCCGTGAAAGTCCTTTAGTTCACTGACATGGGCTGTGCGCTCCTTACTTTGTCCATGTTTCCTCAGCCTTACGATGACTGGCGAGATGAAGTCCATCACGTAGTATGGTCCATCGTATCGCGGCGCTAGCTTACTGGCGAACCCTTCTACTGCTTTCGATAAGTGGTGCTGTTTGACCAGTACTAAGTTCCCGATTTCTGGCTTCCAAGTACGTCGCCTCAGATTGTAGTGGCGGGCTTGGTCCTTTGCGGCTCGTTCCAGGTTCTGTCGCACGATCTCGAAGATTTCTCTCATTCGGGTCTCTCGGTCCTCGGGGTCTTTACCTAGCGTGCCTGTACCCGGAGTGGTCTCGTCATATAGTGTGTGTGGGAGGCGTGGTTCTCGGCCTTGTGTCAGAAAGGCTGGGCTGTACCCCGTTGAGTCCTGAACGCTTGAGTTTATCGCCAACATGACTTCGGGCAGCCTTTCGTCCCAAGTGCGTTGTTGTGACCCTGATAGTTGTGCAATTATCGTTTTGATGGTGCGGTTGGCTCTTTCCGTAGGGTTTTCCTGGGGAGTGTACGATGCTGTAAACTGTTGGCGTATGCCCATGGTCTCCAAAAATCGACGAAACGCTCTGCTGCTGAATTGTGCCCCGCTGTCCGTTATCAGGATCTGGGGAGTGGCCCAATGAAGTCACTGCACAACGTGGCCCATGGTTCGTCGGCCACCTGGGTTAGCATCTTCCCTGCTGCTTGCTGTTGACTGGGTTTGTAGCACTGGCAGCTTTCGCATCTCTTCACGTGCTGTCGGATGTCGCGAAACATACCCGGCCAATAGTAGCGACCACATATTCTCGCCGTGGTCTTCCGGATTCCTAGGTGTCCTGCTGACGCGCTGTCGTGGTTCTCTTGTAATACTCGACTTCGCAGGGTACTCGGCACACACAGCTTCCATGGTGCGTTGTCCTCGTCTCCGGCTCGATGCCCTATGTGTCGATACAGTTGTTGACCTTCGATCACGTAGTCGGGGAATTTGGCGGGGTCCTCTGCGACCTGGTGGATTTTATTCTGCAGCCAGTGGCACTTCTGTTGCCCGGTGTGTTCTTCGGAGGTCGTCATCAGCGTTTCTGGAGGTTGTCTTGATAGCGCGTGTGCGACGACGTTGAGTTTACCCCGCCGGTATTGTATGTCATAATTGTATTGTTGTAGCTCCAGTGCCCATCGTGCGATCCGACCGGAGGGGCTGGATATGGAGTTGAGCCATTTGAGGGAGAGGTGGTCTGTTACTACCGTGAACCTATACCCTTCGATATACGCCCGCATCTTCCGTATTCCCCATATGATAGCCAGGCATTCCTTCTCGGTCGGCGAGTAATTCCTCTCTGCAGGGTTTAGGTGCCGGCTGGCGTAAGCTATGACCCGTTCACTGTCGTCGATCTCCTGGGTGAGGACTACTCCCAAGCCGTAATCGCTGGCATCTGTCTGAAGTGTGAATTTCTTAGAGAAATCGGGGCATGCCAGGATTGGGGCCTCGGTAAGTTTAACCTTCAGTGTTTCGAATGCTTCCTGTTGCTCCTCTCCCCACTTCCAGTGCTTCCCTTTCTTGAGTAAGTTGGTCATTGGTCGTACGGTCTCGGCAAAATCTGGGACAAACCGTCGGTACCATGAAGCGATGCCCAGATACCGGCGCACTTCTCGTACATTCCTTGGTGGTTGGAGTTCTTTGATCGCCGCCACTTTGTCGGGGTCAGTGTGTATGCCTTTGTTACTGACCACGTGTCCTAGGTATCGTATTTCTGTTTTGCAGAATTCACACTTTTCCGGGTTAATTTTTAAGTTAGCCATTTGCAATCGCTTGAACACCTTGCGCAGATTTTCTATGTGTTCGTCAAACGTCCTCCCGATGACAACTATGTCATCCAGGTATGCAAACGCATGGGGATCCATCTCTGGTCCGATGACTCGATCGAGCGCTCGCTGGAAGGTTGCGGGGGCCGAGTGCAGTCCAAACGGCATAACGCGCCATTGAAACAGTCCACGGCCGGGTACCGTGAAGGCGGTGTACTGCTTACTCCTCTCTTCCATGGGGATTTGCCAATATCCATTTCTCAGGTCCAGGCTACTGATGAATTTTGCGCCGCGAAGCTTTTCTAGGATGTGTTGGATTCGTGGTAAGGGGTATGCGTCGGGCACCGATCGTGCGTTCAGTTCTCGATAGTCGATACAGAGTCTCCATTTGCCCGTCTTCTTTCGCACGAGAACTATGGGCGCGCTGTGGGGGCTATGCGAAGGCTCGATACATCCCTTTTCCAACAACTCGTCGATCTCTGTGTTTATTATTTCCTGCATGGCTGGATTACGGGGGAAGTAGCGTTGTTTTATGGGACGCTCATCGTGCATGACGATTCTGTGTTCCGCGATGTTGGAGACGGCGGGTAGTTGATCAAATTTCTTGAATTCTTGTTGCAGAAACGCTGAAAGCTGTTCCTCTTCTCTCCGTGGTGTTTCCTGCGTGGTGGTGCATTGTCGGATGTGTTCGGTGGGCGTTGTTCTGTGTTGTAATTTTATGGTCTGGCCACCGCAGCTTAGACGGGCCTCCACCCGTGACAAAAAGTCCAAACCTAATATTACTTCGTCCATTGCATCGGGGAGAATCAAGAATGGAAACTGTATCTCCCTATTACCTATCTTGACATCTAGCTGTAGGGCTTCTCGGATCAGCTTGGCTGTCCCTTCGGCCATCCGCACGGTCACATCTACGGGTAGGCCCTTTGTTGTTTCTCTTTTGTTCTCCGCAAAACGTTCGCTTACGAAACTCCTAGTAGCCCCTGTGTCAATCGTAGCTTTTACCGGTGTTCCTCCTAGGGTGATGGTGGCGAATATCCGGTTGGAATCAAATGCGAGGAAGTTTACTGAGTCCGGGGTGTCGGCCTTGGGGTTTCCGTCGCACCACGGTTTCGGCGGTCCCCTTGCTCGTTTCCCGATCGTTCGACGCGTTTCCGGCAGCATTCCACGGTCCGAACATTTCGCAAGCCGCAGTCCCAACAGAATATGGTTTGGGGGTTACGACAGTCCCGCCTCATGTGTCCGTCCTGGCCACATCGCAGGCAAGCTGTCCTTACATTTATTCGTCCTTCCAGATTTTGTGCTGCCATGAAACTCCTTTCGGGTTGTCTGGGCCGAGGCGAGGGTTTGATAGGTTCTGCTGCTCCAGCGATGCCTTCAAAGTCTTCCGCTAGGCTGATGAGTTCGTGGAGGTCTCTAAAGTCCTTCTTCCGGATATAGTACTGGTACTCCTGACGACAGTTCCGGAAGATCCTTTCGACCTGTTGTGTAGTGGTGTAGTTAGCGTGCCTCATGAGATTTTGCATGACAATGACGAAATCCTTGAAGCACTCCTTTGGCTTTTGTTGGCGTTGACGAATTTCGTCTTCCAAGTGTTCCCAGTACCTGGAGGGCAGGAAGTCTGTCGTGAAGGCGTTCCAGGTCTCCGATTTTCGGTTGTTGTTGCGGAACCATAATAACGCACGGTCACGGAGCAGTTCCGGCATGGTTCTCGGCAGGAGGTCCCTGTTTAAACAGTAGGCATCCGCCAGTTCTTCTAGCCTTTCGATGAACAGAAGGGGCTCTTTACCCCCATCGTATCTCACTGACCACTTTCTCACTTGGTCCATTATTTGAGCGTACGACGTAACTGTCGTGCCCGTCCTGTTTCGCGTTGGAACCAGTTCCGGCGGTGTCGGAGATTTTGCCCTGATGGTTGTCTTTAGTTCGTCGTGTGCCGTATCTTCAGCCGGGTTTAGAGTTATCACGGGCACTGGTGACGAGCTGCGTCTATGCTTCTCCTCGAGCTCACTTAGGCGTATCTCGTCCTCCGACGCAACGTCTCGTCCCGAAACATAGCTGGAAAACCTTTTCCTTAACTCTTCCACTGCGCCGTTGCTGTCGATTCGGAACTCGCTCATGTAGCTCTTCAGCTCCTCTTTTGACAGTGTATAAATCCAACTGGTCTTAACCATCGTGGTTATCTAATTGTGTTCTGTCTTTATTGGTATAATTTCTTTTCTCTATCAAATTCCAGGGTCCCTGCTCGGGCGCCAATTGTCCCTGCTCGGGCGCCAATTGTAACGTGGTTTTTCCCAGCCGGGGTAAAACTCAGTGTGACCAGGGTTCCTTCTACTACTAGGGTCGTTACAATAAAAAGAATTTGTTTGTTTAGGGAATGGAATTCAATTGTTTTATTATTTTTTTCCTTTTCTTAGCTTAATCCGTAAACTTAAAACTATTATTGGCTTAAAACTACGTATAAGGTTAAATTGTGTTTGTTAGGCACTCTCGGCCGTGAGGATAGTTGTACTAGCGTAAAGCGTGGACGTGAAGGCAAGGATTTCACTCTTGCACTTTCAAGCGTGAGGATAATGATACTAGCGTGAAGGCAAGGATTTCACTCTTGCACTTTCAAGCGTGAGGATAATGATACTAGCGTGAAGGCAAGGATTTCGCTCTTGCACTTTCAAGCGTGAGGATAATTGCGTTAGCGTAAAGCGTGGATGTGAAGGCAAGGATTTCACTCTTGCACTTTCAGGCGTGAGGGTAGTTATACTAGCGTAAAGCGTGGGCGTGAAGGCAAGGATTTCACTCTTGCACTTTCAGTCGTGAGGATAGTTATACTAGCGTAAAGCGTGGACGTGAAGGCAAGGATTTCACTCTTGCACTTTCAGGCGTGAGGGTAATGATACTAGCGTGAAGGCAAGGATTTCACTCTTGCACTTTCAGGCGTGAGGATAATGATACTAGCGTAAAGCGTGGATGGGAAGGCAAGGATTTCACTCTTGCACTTTCGATCGTACACTTGTTGCCGGGAGGAGGGATCACTAGGAAAGAAGGGCGATTGTTAGGACTGCTGGCCTTTTATACTCTTCCGTCTTGTGAAGGAGTCCCGTTAAATGCTACGATCGAAGAGTCCGTTAAATCGTATGATCGGTCGATGGTGTATTGTTGTTGCTTCCTTTGTTCTGGCATTGTTGTTGTTGTTTGTTGTTGGCCGGTTAGCATTGCTGCGCTTGATGGCTTGTTGTTCCCAGGTCCCGTTGATGCAACGATAGGGAAATCCGTTAAATCATACGATCGACCAGTGGTGTGGCGTTGTTGTTGCCTCCGTCGACCCTATGTTGTTTGTTGATTTTCCTGGTCACCATGCATTGCGTGCTGTTTGTTGTTGTTCTATTTGTGATTCGGTGCCGTCTTATAATACATGCTCGTTGTTGTTGTCATCGATCGGATCTTCCGAGTATGCATTGCCTGTTTGTTGTTATTGTACCTCTCTGCTTGTCTAGTGATGCTGCGAACTGTGGAATGTACGCGGCCATGTATGCATATTATTTGTTGTTGTTTCCTTCCTAAGTCTGCCCCGTTTTGTAGTGCATGCTTATTGTTGTTGTTCTCTTAAATCGACATCGATCGGATCTTCCGAGTCTGTGTTGTTTGCCTGTTGTTGTTGTACCTCTCTGCTTGTCTGATAATGCTGTGAACTGTACGCGGCCATGTATTGCATATTGTTTGTTGTTGTTTCTTGAATCGACATCGATCGGATATTCTATGTCTGTGGTGACTCGTACTGCCTGTGTGTTGTTGTTGCTTGAATCGACATCGATCGGATATTCTATGTCTGTGGTGACTCGTACTGCCTGTGTGTTGTTGTTGCTTCCGAGTGTATTGCGGGTGCGTTTACTCCTTAGTCATCGATTTGGGTATTCCCAGTCTGTGTGATCTCGTATCATGTTGTTGTTGTTTCGCTCAGCCGCTTGATGATGATGCGTACTAGCTATCTGTGGTGAGTTTACGAGAGAAGAGAGGAAAGGGGAAACAATAGAAAACTGGAGTTTCCTGAACCATAAGACGAGAGTATTCTTTTGGTGAGTGTTTTTACAATTCACTCAAGGAGAGTGGGCAGCATGTTGCAATCCACTTAAGGAGAGTGGGCAACATGTTAAATGAGAAACAAAATACTATGGTGTCTGTTTGTAATGGGTATACAAGTTTACTTTTATTCAAATTAAAAATATATATATACGAATAGTGTGGGAAAAAATTGTGTGGGACAATTTTTTTTTCCTCACAACAGTTGAAACACAGCTTCGACTGTTGTACCACATCCATTCGGTTTTTTGGCTGCATACTAAAAAACCTTTTGCAATTGTACAATTGATGAAGCTCGCCGTAAACAACGCATTTTGACTGTGTAAATGTAGACAAATGCTTTTTGGGGGGTGTGGCTTTTAGTATTTGTGACTGGTGTTCACGGTGAATTTCGCGACTGCCTTCCAATCCTCGGAATCTACCCGCTATGAAGTCAAAAAATTCACTTAACCTTCGAATTTCTGTTGAAGTTCTTCTTGATTGCTGATATGATTTTCTTGATTCCGGGTCTAGCTTAGGGCATAACAACTGAATCACTTATGGATCCCAGGAGCTTACGTCAACTCCCAAGTTTTTTATTCCGTATAAGATTTCCTTAGACGTATCCATCATAGTTTTTCAATGTCTTCAAGGTCAGTAATTTTTGTATATTGTTTCTCCTATCGTGAGAAGAATGATTTTCCCACATTGTCGATTTTGCCAGCATTTTATTTCGGCTGTCGTTAGCACCTTGAGCGAAGTTCACATTTTTGTAATGAGAGTATGTTGCGAACATACTTTATTTTTACCTTTCGGAAATGGAGTATGTTGGGAACATACTTTTGTTATCGCTGCAATTTTGTATATGTATATTGTAAGTAATTTTTACTACAAATTAAGTCAAATTTTGATAAATAAATGAATTCGTTATCAATCTACCAAACGAACCAGAACTCGTTTTTTGACGTTTTAGGATTCATTGGATGCACTTGTATTGAACTGTATCACACCCCAATCAGACCTAGGTTTATGTACCTAAGATCTTATCCAAGTAAAGTAACTTGGGTCTAAACATTTGGCGACCGTGACAGGACTTCCACGAACTCGTAATATCCATATTTGGTGGCTCTATTGTGTGGGGCAGGCGTAACACCCATTTCGTTGGTTTCTAGCATACGACTAGTGCGTGAACTGGGCCTAAACACAGTTCAGATATTAGTTTATCAAATATCAATTTATTAATCACAGTAAATTTGGGTGCTTTGAAGGCGTGAATTGGGCCAAACACAATTCAGCAACGCAAAACCTATTACTCATTGAATTTTCGGCATCCATCCATAAACTTATGACATGGATCTTGATGCATACACCCAACAACAGGCAGAGTTGGGAGAGCACATTATTAAACAATGGAGGAACTACAAAAAGGATTCTTCAGAGAGGAAGACATTGGCCTACTTAAGGTCCCGCCTGGATCTGGACAAAACCGATAGCGTGATCAAAGAGAAATGGGCTGGAGATATGGACAATTAACAGAATCCTATAGAACTGATATGGAACAAAAATTGATAGAGGCTTCAAGGGAGCCTATCATGCAAGGTGATAATATTCAAGAGGTTAAGGAGTCAGCAAGTGGACAGCCAATGCTTCAATCAATTAACCAAATAAATCTAAGGCAAATATATAATTTGGTGGTTGGAATTGTGACAAACCCATAGGTAAGAATAAATCGGAACAGTTCTATCGCATCCATATCAATACTGGAATGACGTATTATATGCTGGAATGATGTAAAATATGCAACAACGTGTGACCACGGTATGGAGGTATTGAAACATCTCAAGAAATACCAGTTTCTAATCATACTACTATGAAATTGCCAAAGGTTAAGTTACCTAAGTTCTATGGTAATTATTTAAAATGGCAGCAGTTCTCCGATTTATATACAGAGATTATTCACAATCAACAAATGTCGGATGCACAAAAAATATGGTTCCTTTAATATAGCGTAACGAAAGAGGCGGAAAAATTTATTCGACACCTTTCAGTATCAGGAGCTAATTATAAGGCAGCATAGAAGATGCTGATCGATCGCTATGATAATCCACGTATATTGGTAGGATCATTGTTGGCAAAATTGTTATCGCATCCGAATTCGCAACTTGAGAATGCAAAATCAATTCGTAGTCTGCATGACTCAATTCAAAAATCTCTGCTAGGATTGCAAGGTTTAGGCTTGGATACGAGCAGCTGGGATCCAATATTGCAGCACATTTTTGTAAAAAAGCTGGATAGAGATACACATACACTTTATGAGCAATCGGTGATCCATCCACGAAAACTTCCTTATTTTACGAAATTTCTCGAGTTTCTGGAAAATCGTTTCCAATCACTTGAGGCACTTGGCACTAGGACACGCTAGATGAAAATCGATCGCACAAGTTAGGACTCGAAACTTTATCGGCAGTGGCATCTCAGCATTCAAATTGTTTAAATTGCAAGGGCAACCATCCCATACACACCTCAACATCATGCAGCGATTAAACATCATAAAACAAAGATTTATGTATCAATTGTCTACGATCGGGGCATTTTGTGACGAATTGCAGCTCCAGTAGTTGTTTCAAATGCAATGGTAGACATCACACGCTTATACATATTGATCAAGACAACAGTCGTCCAGCTAAGAAATCAATTATAGCCAAGAGAGGAGACCCCTCAACAAATCGCACATCAACGAATGAGCCAAATCTCGCTATTAGTGCACTACTTAATCAACCGAAACGTCCATTTGTGCTTATAGGGACGGCCAAGGTAAAGATTACTGGTAATAACAACCACACAATAGACTGCCGAGTACTATTAGATTAGAAGTGAACATTATTACTCAAAGAATAGTACGTGCACTTAAGCTGACAACTAAATCGGACTCACTAACCATCGAAGGAATAGGCCATAAAAAGCAAGAGTCAAATTACCGAGACAACATAACGATGCAATCAAACAACCTATACCACTAGAATTTGCATTTGTCCTAAGGGACATAATTTCACCACAACCTATCCAGCATCTGGATATATCGAAATGGAAAAATTCAGATAATATCCACCTAGAAGATCCAGATTTTAACCGACCAGGCACAATCGATTTATTGTTAGGAGCCGAATTTTACCATGAATTACTTGCTGTCGGACAAATAAAACTATCAGACGACTTGCCCATCTTGCAAAACACAGTTCTTGGGTGGATAGTATCGGGAAGAGTTCCTGGATTTGCTCCTATAATCACAACATGTGGAGTATGCCCGGAAGATGAATTACTCAATAATATTGTAGAGAAATTCTGGCGAATGGAAGAAGTAGCTAAAGACACATCGACCTTAACTCCCGCTGACCAAAGATGCACCAAACACTTCGAAATAACCGTATCTCGTGAACAATGGAATGGAAGATTTGTAGTAAGGCTGCCATTTGCGCGTCATCCATCGGAATTAGGTGATTCAAATCAGATCGTGAAAAGAAGATTTTTCTCTTCTTAAAAAGGAGATTAAATAAGGATGAGCAGCAAAGAATTCATTATGAAAATTTTATGGAAGAATACCTTCGATTGGGACACATGGAAGAAATGTATATTGACAATATGAGTCCACCGCACTAGTTCCTTCCGCATCATGGCGTGCTAAAACCAGATAGCTCCACGACAAAGCTTAGAGTTGTGTTTGATGCATCTATAAAAACATCGATAAATCTCTCGTTAAATGATATTCTATTCAACCGGTCCCACCATTCAAGACGATATCTTCTCCATACTACTACGTTTTCGGTTACCGCAGTTTGTGTTCGTTGCAGATATAGAAAAAATGTACCGACAAGTTATGATTCATGAAGATGATCGTAAATACCAACTGATATTTTGGCGGAAGAAACAAGATGAAAGACTAAGATGTTATCAGCTGAGTACGGCCATTGATAACGCACACAATAACTCATTAGGAGCCAAAATACTGGAAAACGACTTTTACATGGATGAAGTCATGTCCGGTGCTAATAGTATATCAGAAGCCCTTTGAAATGCAAGGGCAGTTAGTAAAGATTCTGAAATCAGCCGGATTTACTCTACGCAAATGGTGCAGCAATACACCGCATCTTCTTAAACATATTCCAGCTCAGGATCAAGTGAATCAAGCAGATTTTTGAGATAAGGAATCACCTACACTAAAAACATTGGGGGTTTATTTGGAACCCGCAACGAGACGAAATGTTAATTAATTCAATCCTGCAAATTAAAAGGTGGACGACCAAGCGAACGACACTATCAGAAATAGCTCACATTTTTGATCCATTGGGCATCGCCAACGCTATAACGACTACAGCGAAGATTTTTTTGATTGGGATGCCGCACTTCCAATGGAATTGCACACAACTTGGGAGACATTTTGGAAGGATCTGGCCGCAATAAGGGAACTTAAGATTGCTAGACACATTTTTAATAACAAAATTGCAAGCGGGATTCAACTACATGCTTTTGCCGATGCCTTGGGAAGGGCCTATGAAAGCGCCGTCTATATTCGGTCAAGTTATAGCGATGGAACAATAACTGTTTATTTACTATGTTCAAAATCTAGATTAGCACCAATTAAAAGAGGAAAAGACTAGAATAGAATAGAATAGATAGGAGAAATCACTCCGACAACAACAACACCACGATTAGAATTGTGCGCCGCCAGGTTAACTGCAGAACTCACTCAACGAGTAACAAAAGACTTAAAACTAGGAGAGCTGGATACATACTTTTGGACCGATTCCGAAATTGTGTTAGCTTGGGTAAACTCGGAAGCATCCAAATATCACTGTTTTATAGCAAATCGAATCAAGTTTATCAGAAGCAAAACTCTCCCTGAGCAATGGCGTCATGTTCCAACTAAGCAAAACCTTGCTGACATCGTATCCAGAGGAATATCAACAGAAAAGCTAAAATCTTTTACTCCGTGGTTCTATGGGCCTTTATATCTATATGGTCCAAAAACCACCTGGCCAGGGATTTATAAGAAAGGAATGGAAAGGAAACACAGATTGTGAGGTCAAAATGTACGCAATCGTACTGGCAACAACAGTCGGAATCACTATTACAAATGGGATAGATCATCAAATCTCGTTTGCACGATTACAACGAGTTATTGCATATGTAAGAAGATTTATATACAACTGCAAGACTTGTAATATGAACAAAAGATTGTCAGGCCATCCGTCGTCGGTCAAACTAAGCCAGGCCAACAGTGTAATAATGAAAGAAGTGCAACATCAAATGTTTAAGGAAGATCTAAAACTACTATCCGATGGAAAATATGTCCAAAATCAAAGTGTGCTAAGCAGTTTGTCACCATTTGTGGATGAGGAAGCAATACTTTGTGTGGGAGGTCATCTAGAATCATCAGCATTAAGCTATGATGCGAAGCACCCAATCTTGCTCCCATATAACCACGATCTCACAAAATTAATAGTAACAAAGATTCACCAGAACAATCTTCATGTCGGTCCACAGCGATTGTTAGCAGCCGTGCGTCAGAAGTATTGGTCCATTAGGGGAAAAACACTTGCTCGTTCGGTAGTCCAGAAATGTGTTCGATGTGCTAGAGCAAAACCCAAATTAATGACGCAAGTGATGGGAGATCTATCAGCGACGCGGGTACAACCTGCTCGACCCTTCGTGAACACGGAGTAGACTTTTTTTGACCTGTTTGGGTACACTTTAAAATAAGAGGGAAACAACCGCGGAAGTTCTACGTGGCAGTATTTTGTTGTTTCACAACGAAGGCAACACATTTTGAGGTAGTTAGCGATCTTACTACTGAAGCATTTATAGGTGCACTTAAGCGGTTCACAGGAAGAAGAGGTAATTGTCAAAATCTCTACTGCGACAACGCGACAAATTTCGTTGGAGGGAGAAATCAGTTGGAGTTTATAGAGCCATCCATACATTCATCAGCATCCAAAGAAAAAATTGCATCTTTCTGCACGGAGAGGAGTATGCAAGTCCATTTTATACCACCGCGAACACCACACTGCGGCGGTTTATGGGAAGCCGCTGTTAAATCAGCTTAGCACTTTCTAAAACGCAATAGAAGCAATAGAAGCAATTCTACATTCAAGACCACTAACGTTTCTGTCTTCAGATCCCAACGATCTCTCTGCGCTGACTCCGGGACATTTCCTGATTGGAGAACCTTTAACGTCCACAATCGATGCTAGATCAACAAAGTTAAACACCAACCTTAAGTTAGATGGAGAACAATTTTGGCAGCGCTGGTCACACGAATATTTATGTGAGCTACAGCATCGAAATAAATGGCGAAGCAAGCAAGATAACGCTACTCCTGGGATGTTAGTTGTCATAAAGGACGATAACTTACCGCCAATGCAGTGGCAGCCAGGAAGAATTGTGAAATGCATTAGAGGAAATGACAATTTAGTTCGAGTAGTAGAAGTTAAGACTACCAGTGGTCTGCTCAAAAGACCAATACATAAGCTAGCACCCTTACCAGTCGACAGTGAACCAACGATTATTCAAGATAACAACAAATCGACACCCACGACATCTCCTACAGAAGAAATACCTAGGAAACGTATCGAACATTCATTGGGTTCCAGTGTAGTAACGATGTTACTAGTCTTACTCACAATTCCAATTAGTCAAGGACTGCTAAATCATTTGGAGCTGTTCAAAGCTTATCCAGGTATTTATTTCGAAAATATAGGCCCAGCGATCATGATATCCAGTGATTGGAATATTATAGCATATTATGATATGCAGCTTTATGCCAAGGAACTAAGGCTCGTCCAGAATGCCAGTTTCTTCCTGGAAGGTCTGTGCAATAAAATGAACCCCAAGGACCAGTGTAGAAGTATAACAACTCAAATTCAGCATCTTACAAAGGAAATGGTAGCTACCAATGACCTTTTGTCGCACACCTCTATCCCAACTCGAATAAAACGGGGAGCCTTAAATCTAGTGGGAAATGTAGCCAATACATTGTTTGGCGTTTTGGATTCCAAAAACGCCGAGCGAATGTCGAATACAATCGATGGACTGAAGGAAAACGAAGAGCACTTACTATCTTGCCTGAAGAATCAGACGTCATTCCTCGCAGTCACGGTACACCTTATGAATCGAAATCAAGAGGCGTTATTCTAACATTTTGAAGCAATAATTTGATGAATTGAAAACACGAGTCGACAATATAGCTAAGGAAGTTCATCAAGAAAAAATGTCAAGCATATTTATCTTCCTTGCAATACAAACTTTGACTAACACAGAAAATTTTCAACGTATCCAAGCCTCTCTCTTAGCCGTTATTACTTACAGTCAACATGGAAAAATTAGCCCATTGTTGTTCCCCCCATCTCAGGTAAGCCAGGATCTACGACGTATAATGGAACACTTAACTTCGGACCTAAGACTTCCGACAGCAATCTTGTATCTAACTAATTTATACAATTTAATGACCATTGAAGGAAGAATTCTACCAAATCACGCAATTTTTAAAATCAGGATACCATTGATATCAGCCGAACCATTCGAATTATTTCATTAAATCCAGTACCAGTACTTGTAGATGAAACCTTCACCGAAATACGACCAACATCACCATTTCTTATAATAAACCTACAACGAGATCAGTACTACTCTCTCTCCGAAGAAGGTGTAAAAGGTTGTGCATCTACTAATCAAGGAGAATATTTATACAGGCAACAAGGTCCTTTACATCATAAGGGCTCAATCGCTAGTGCGCGCGAGATTTCACTTTTTAACCACATTCCCGATTAGCACAGCTGTCAAACACAAAGGTCAGGTGAAGGGCCTCATTGGATTCAGCTTCACAATCCAAACGAATGGATTTACGCCTTGCGACAAGTATCAACTCAATATAGTATGTGGTCCAAATTCCAAAACTCATCAAACCATTCAAGGCTCAGGAATAGCAAAGCTAGAACCGGACTGCATCATGAAGCAAGCGTTTCTGACCATAGGGGAGCATAATATATATGTCAGTCAGTCATGAGGATATCATACCTACAGCTAAGCAACCTTACGGATGTCATTATTCCTGATCAAAATACCACGCAAAATGTGTCTCTCCCTTCTAACCAACGCCATGAAGAAGAAATCTAAGCGCTGAAGCAAAACATCCAAAGATTTCAAGATACCTTGCCAACTAACCTCTAACACCATGACATCCACCATAGCATCTGACTCATTGGGGTACTAGTTGCAGTTTCTATTTTGATTTTTCTATGCTATAGTGCTACCGAAAGCCGAGGAAAATTATCAAGGCAGTTCCAATCCCGAGGACCCGAAGTGATGTCCATGTACAAGACGCCAAACCACCCCGAAGGCAGATTCGTGATTAACATTGATGAATGACTAAGTTTAAGCAATTTATATAGTATACTCGTATATATCAAAATTTTTTGTCCATAATTAAATAATTAAACTCAATTATCATTGATATGTTGAACCTTCTGTTCAACGCGGGGCAGAATGTTGAACTCTCGTTCAAGGTTGCTCAGACGCAGACGACAAGCGCAGCATAATGCCAAATTATGCTTACATTGCATTTTCTCCTATCGTGAGAAGAATGATTTTCCCACATTGCCGATTTTGCCAGCATTGCATTTAGGCTGTCGTTAGCACCTTGAGTGAAGTTCACATTTTTATAACGAGAGTATGTTGCGAACATACTTTGTTTTTACCTTTCGTGAATGGAGTATGTTAGGGAACATACTTTTGTTATTGCTGCAATTTGTTTTCTGCTTAGCGGAATATGCAACGAAGCAGTTTATGTTATTTGTATATGTATATTGTAAGTAATTTTTACTATAAATTAAGTCAAATTTTGATGAATATATGAAGTCGTTATCAATCTACCAAACGAGCCAGATCTCGTTATTTGACGTTTTAGGATTCGTTGGATGCACTTGGTTCGAACTAAGCGTATCACCATCATACCAATCAGATCTAGGTTTATGTACCTAAGATCTTATCCAAGTAAAGTAACTTTGGTTTTAACATATATAATTATTTACCAATGCTGCTTCTTTTTGGAATCGTTTTGTTAACAACTCTATAGCAGTTGCATAATTGCCCGAAGTTGGTACCAAGTGGTTGACAATTCTCGCTGCTTCTCCCTTCAGATTGCCTTTTAATTATTGAATACCTTCAACATCGCTTAAGGATACGTTCTGGTGAACTTATCGTTGAAATAATTCCCAGAATGATGTCCACTCTTCGTACCTGCCGCTAAAAGTTGGTATGATAATAGCTGGAAGTTTTATTTGTGTTGCAGGCTCTGGTATCCGTAGTCGCTGTTCTGCCTCCTTAATTTGGATGTATGTATCTTGATACATCTGCTCCAAGTCGATGAACTCGTTGTTGCACACGTACTCCTGTTCGTAATCAGCTTCTTTAAGTTAGGACATGATCACATCATTCAATGACTCCAGCTTTGCCCAGCATTCCCATAATTGTTGGCATTTGAACCCAAGATAAACTGGATTCTGAATCAAATCTAAGTTTTCGATCATTTCGATGAAATTGTTCTTAATGAGGTTCAACATCTTAAAACTTGCGGGGCACTTCTTTTTTTCTGATTCTATAAAGTTGTCTTTCCGAGAAATGTTGTCAACTTCTGCTGTCTTTTTGGCTTCGATGTTTCACCTGCTATAGCTGGAATTGGGCTTCTCCTTCCAGGAACTGAATGTTATGCTTGCATCCCTGCATCGGTAGGTAACGACAGTGAAGACTTCTCTGTCTTCCTTAAAGACTCCAAATGAGCCTTGAAAACACCTTTGATCTCGACGTACTTGTCTTAAAATTGACTAAAATACTTTTTTGCAAAGTAGTCATGCCGGGGATTGATTTTCCCAAGATTTTCCAAATACCCGTTATTTATTTGAGAATTCAACCAGTGCTGTGCTAATTAATCCAATCTCCTTAGGATGTACTCCACTGAGTGCCGGGATTCTCCATCCTTCTTGAAATTTGTCCACTATCGGTGGACTTCTTCAGTTATTCTCGTCTGACTTTACGAGACTTCTTCAAATGTAGACTTGTCCTCACTATTATTTATGTTTGTAAACTAAACTTTCACTTTCTAAATTATTCACTTTTCCGGTAATCCGGCTCGAAGGACCAATGATCAGTTTGATAACACTGAATACACTACTTAATAACCTCCGCTTACAGTGGGTCGGGGCTTGTCAAGGAAAATAAGTAGTCGTTGATAGCTGATTTCGAACTATATTTTATTATACAGAATTTAGGATATTTATACAAATTTTGAATGCTTTTTTAATAACTAACGATAACATCCAACTGTGGGAACATGCTACATTGCATATTCCCAGTAACAACTGTGTGAACCATGTAATTGTTGGGTCCCCATGACCCTCCAAACCCTGTCTCCAAAATTTTTGCAAAAAGTGTTGCCCATCGGAGATACACACGTATCTCATCAAACCATTCAAGGCTCAGGAATAGCAAAGCTAGAACCGGACTTCATCATGAAGCAAGAGTTTCTGACCATACGGGGGCATAATATATATGTCAGTCAGTCATGAGGATATCATAACTACAGCTAAGCAACCTCACGGATGTCATTATTACTGATCAAAATACCACGCAAAATGTGTCTCTCCCTTCTTACGAAAGCCATGAAGACGAAATCTAAGCGCTGAAGCAAAACATCCAAAGATTTCAAGATACCTTGCCAAATAACCTCCAACACCATGACATCTACCATAGCATCGGACTCATTGGGGTACTAGTTGCAGTTTCTATGCTATAGTGCTACCGAAAGCCGAGGAAAATTATCAAGGCAGTTCCAATCCCGAGGACCCGAAGTGATGTCCATGTCCATGACGCCAAATCACCCCGAAGGCAGTTTCGTGATTAACATTGATGAATGATTAAGTTTAAGCAATTTATATAGTATACTCGTATATATCAAAAATCGTTATCCATAATTAAATAATTAAACTCAATTATCATTGATAAGTTGAACCTTCTGTTCAACGCGGGGCAGAATGTTGAACGCTCGTTCAAGGTTGCTCAGACGCAGACGACAAGCGCAGCATAATACCAAATTATGCTTACATTGCATTTTCTCCTATCGTGAAAAGAATGATTTTCCCACATTGCCGATTTTGCATTTAGGCTGTCGTTAGCACCTTGAGTGAAGTTCACATTTTTATAACGAGAGTATGTTGCGAACATACTTTATTTTTACCTTTCGTAAATGGAGTATGTTAGGGAACATACTTTTGTTATTGCTGCAATTTGTTTTCTGCTTAGCGGAATATGCAACGAAGCAGTTTATGTTATTTGTATGTTATTTGTATATGTATATTGTAAGTAATTTTTACTATAAATTAAGTTTTGATGAATATATGAAGTTGTTATCAATCTACAAAACGAGCCAGATCTCGTTATTTGACGTTTTAGGATTCGTTGGATGCACTTGGTTTGAACTAAGCGTATCGCCATCATACCAATCAGATCTAGGTTTATGTACCTAAGATCTTATCCAAGTAAAGTATTATTTAACAATGCTGCTTCTTTTTGGAATCGTTTTGTTAACAACACTATAGAAGTTGCATAATTGCCCGAAGTTGGTACCAAGTGGTTGACAATTCTCGCTGCTTCTCCCTTTTAATTATTGAATACCTTCAACATCGATTAAGGATACGTTCTGGTGAACTTATCGTTGAAATAATTCCCAGAATGATGTCCACTCTTCGTACCTGCCGCTAAAAGTTGATATGATAATAGCTGGAAGTTTTATTTGTGTTGCAGCCTCTGGTATCCGTAGTCGCTGTTCTGCCTCCTTAATTTGGATGTATGTATCTTGATACATCTGCTCCAAGTCGATGAACTCGTTGTTGCACACGTACTCCTGTTCGTAATCAGCTTCTTTAAGTTAGGACATGATCACATCATTTAATGACTCCAGCTTTGCCCAGCATTCCCATAATTGTTGGCATTTGAACCCAAGATAAACTGGATTCTGACTCAAATCTAAGTTTTCGATGATTCGTATGAAATTGTTCTTAATGAGGTTCAACATCTTAAAACTTGCGGGGCACTTCTTTTTTTCTGATTCTATAAAGTTGTCTTGCCGAGAAATGTTGTCAACTTCTGCTGTCTTTTTGGCTTCGATGTTTCACCTGCTATAGCTGGAATTGGGCTTCTCCTTCGAGCAACTGAATGTGATGCTTGCATCCCTGCATCGGTAGGTAACGACAGTGAAGACTTCTCTGTCTTCCTTAAAGACTCCAACTGAGCCTTGAAAACACCTTTGATCTCGACGTACTTGTCTTCAAATTGACTAAAATACTTTTTTGCAAAGTAGTCATGCCGGGGATTGATTTTCCCAAGATTTTCCAAATACCCGTTATTTATTTGAGAATTCAACCAGTAATGTTCTTATTAATCCAATCTCCTTAGGATGTACTCCACTGAGAGCCGAGATTCTCCATCCTTCTTGAAATTTGTCCACTATCGGTGGACTTCTTCAGTTATTCTCGTATGACTTTACGAGACTTCTTCAAATGTAGACTTGTCCTCACTATTATTTATGTTTGTAAACTAAACTTTCACTTTCTAAATTAATCACTTTTCCGGTAATCCGGCTCGAAGGACCAATGATCAGTTTGATAACACTGAATACACTACTTAATAACCTCCGCTTACAGTGGGTCGGGGCGTGTGCAATCAGTCATGTTTGGTGACTGTGAGCAAACAGCTTGCTGACTTCTGATTTTTTGTTGATATAAAATAAAATAATAATTATAAAATCCGAAAAAAAAACGCAAGAAAATTATAATAAATAAAAAACAACCCATAAAAATACAATTTTTCATGTAAATTCTCTAATAGAAAATGGGTATGTGTTAAAATTTGAAGAAAATCGAGCTAATTTTTAAAAAATTTATACGGACACCCCTCGGACCTCAGGGCCTCCAAAAAATTTACAAAAAAATTGTCCATCGGAGATACACACGTATATAAAATTTAAAAAAAAACGGGTTAAGTTTTTTAAAAAATTTGTTGGGGCCCCATGACCCTCCAAACCCTGTCTCCAAAATTTTTGCAAAAAGTGTTGCCCATCGGAGATACACACGTATATAAAATTTTAAAAAAATCGGGTTAATTTTTTTTTTAAATTTTGGGGCCCCACGACCCCGGGACCCAAATTTTCTACAAAAAGTTTTGTCTATCGGAGAGACACATGCGAGCTTCACAATCCAAACGAATGGATTTACCCCTTGCGACAAGTATCAACTCAATATAGTATGTGGTCCAAATTCCAAAACTCATTAAACCATTCAAGGCTCAGGAATAGCAAAGCTAGAACCGGACTGCATCATGAAGCAAGAGTTTCTGACCATACGGGGGCATAATATACATGTCAGTCAGTCATGAGGATATCATACCTACAGCTAAGCAACCTCACGGATGTCATTATTCCTGATCAAAATACCACGCAAAATGTGTCTCTCCCTTCTTACCAACGCCATGAAGACGAAATCTAAGCGCTGAAGCAAAACATCCAAAGATTTCAAGATACCTTGCCAATTAACCTCCAACACCATGACATCTACCATAGCATCGGACTCATTGGGTTACTAGTTGCAGTTTCTATTTTGATTTTTCTATGCTATAGTGCTACCGAAAGCCGAGGAAAATTATCAAGGCAGTTCCAATCCCGAGGACCCGAAGTGATGTCCATGTCCATGACGCCAAACCACCCCGAAGGCAGATTCGTGATTAACATTGATGAATGATTAAGTTTAAGCAACTTATATATATAGTATACTCGTATATATCAAAAATTGTTATCCATAATTAAATAATTAAACTCAATTATCATTGATAAGTTGAACCTTCTGTTCAACGCGGGGCAGAATGTTGAACTCTCGTTCAAGGTTGCTCAGACGCAGACGACAAGCGCAGCATAATGCCAAATTATGCTTACATTGCATTTTCTCCTATCTTGAGAAGGATGATTTTCCCACATTGCCGATTTTGCATTTAGGCTGTCGTTAGCACCTTGAGTGAAGTTCACATTTTTATAACGAGAGTATGTTGCGAAAATACTTTATTTTTACCTTTCGTAAATGGAGTATGTTAGGGAACATACTTTTGTTATTGCTGCAATTTGTTTTCTGCTTAGCGGAATATGCAACGAAGCAGTTTATCTTATTTGTATATTATTTGTATATGTATATTGTAAGTAATTTTTACTATAAATTAAGTCAAATTTTGATGAATATATGAAGTCGTTATCAATCTACCAAACGAGCCAGATCTCGTTATTTGACGTTTTAGGATTCGTTGGATGCACTTGGTTTGAACTAAGCGTATCACCATCATACCAATCAGATCTAGGTTTATGTACCTAAGATCTTATCCAAGTAAAGTAACTTGGGTTTTAACATATATAATTATTTACCAATGCTGCTCCTTTTTGGAATCGTTTTGTTAACAACTCTATAGCAGTTGCATAATTGCTCGAAGTTGGTACCAAGTGGTTGACAATTCTCGCTGCTTCTCCCTTCAGATTGCCTTTTAATTATTGAATACCTTCAACATCGCTTAAGGATACGTTCTGGTGTACTTATCGTTGAAATAATTTGAACCCAAGATAAACTGGATTCTGACTCAAATCTAAGTTTTCGATGATTCGTATGAAATTGTTCTTAATGAGGTTCAACATCTTAAAACATGCGGGGCACTTCTTTTTTTCTGATTCTATAAAGTTGTCTTGCCGAGAAATGTTGTCAACTTCTGCTGTCTTTTTGGCTTCGATGTTTCACCTGCTATAGCTGGAATTGGGCTTCTCCTTCGAGGAACTGAATGTGATGCTTGAATCCCTGCATCGGTAGGTAACGACAGTGAAGACTTCTCTGTCTTCCTTAAAGACTCCAACTGAGCCTTGAAAACACCTTTGATCTCGACGTACTTGTCTTCAAATTGACTAAAATACTTTTTTGCAAAGTAGTCATGCCGGGGATTGATTTTCCTAAGATTTTCCAAATACCCGTTATTTATTTGAGAATTCAACCAGTGCTATTCTAATTAATCCAATCTCCTTAGGATGTACTCCACTGAGTGCCGGGATTCTCCATCCTTCTTGAAATTTGTCCACTATCGGTGGACTTCTTCAGTTATTCTCGTCTGACTTTACGAGACTTCTTCAAATGTAGACTTGTCCTCACTATTATTTATGTTTGTAAACTAAACCTTCACTTTCTTAATTATTCACTTTTCCGGTAATCCGTTTCGAAGGACCAATGATCAGGATGATAACACTGAATACACTACTTAATAACCTCCGCTTACAGTGGGTCGGGGCTTGTCAAGGAAAATAAGTAGTCTTTGATAGCTGATTTCGAACTATATTTTATTATAAAGAATTTGGGATATTTATACAAATTTTGAATGCTTTTTTAATAACTAACGATAACATCCAACTGTGGGAACATGCTACATTGCATATTCCCAGTAATAACTGTATGAACCAGGTAATTGCATGATTGCACATTTAGCATAAAAAATGACAATATCATATTTTATAAATGAAATGTTATAATATTAATGTGGGAATATGATACATTGCATTGCAGTTTGCATTTTTGGAATCGTTTTGTTAACAACTCTATAGCAGTTGCATAATTGCTCGAAGTTGGTACCAAGTGGTTGACAATTCTCGCTGCTTCTCCCTTCAGATTGCCTTTTAATTATTGAATACCTTCAACATCGCTTAAGGATACGTTCTGGTGTACTTATCGTTGAAATAATTTGAACCCAAGATAAACTGGATTCTGACTCAAATCTAAGTTTTCGATGATTCGTATGAAATTGTTCTTAATGAGGTTCAACATCTTAAAACATGCGGGGCACTTCTTTTTTTCTGATTCTATAAAGTTGTCTTGCCGAGAAATGTTGTCAACTTCTGCTGTCTTTTTGGCTTCGATGTTTCACCTGCTATAGCTGGAATTGGGCTTCTCCTTCGAGGAACTGAATGTGATGCTTGAATCCCTGCATCGGTAGGTAACGACAGTGAAGACTTCTCTGTCTTCCTTAAAGACTCCAACTGAGCCTTGAAAACACCTTTGATCTCGACGTACTTGTCTTCAAATTGACTAAAATACTTTTTTGCAAAGTAGTCATGCCGGGGATTGATTTTCCTAAGATTTTCCAAATACCCGTTATTTATTTGAGAATTCAACCAGTGCTATTCTAATTAATCCAATCTCCTTAGGATGTACTCCACTGAGTGCCGGGATTCTCCATCCTTCTTGAAATTTGTCCACTATCGGTGGACTTCTTCAGTTATTCTCGTCTGACTTTACGAGACTTCTTCAAATGTAGACTTGTCCTCACTATTATTTATGTTTGTAAACTAAACCTTCACTTTCTTAATTATTCACTTTTCCGGTAATCCGTTTCGAAGGACCAATGATCAGTTTGATAACACTGAATACACTACTTAATAACCTCCGCTTACAGTGGGTCGGGGCTTGTCAAGGAAAATAAGTAGTCTTTGATAGCTGATTTCGAACTATATTTTATTATAAAGAATTTGGGATATTTATACAAATTTTGAATGCTTTTTTAATAACTAACGATAACATCCAACTGTGGGAACATGCTACATTGCATATTCCCAGTAATAACTGTATGAACCAGGTAATTGCATGATAGCACATTTAGCATAAAAAATGACAATATCATATTTTATAAATGAAATGTTATAATATTAATGTGGGAATATGATACATTGCATTGCAGTAATAGCTGTGAAAACCGTGGAAGTGCTAGATCTCACATTGAGCATAAGAAATTACAATATCATATTATTATGAAAAAGCGTGTGCAATCAGTCTTGTTTGGTGACGGTGAGCAAACAGCTTGCTGACTTCTGATTATTTGTTGATATAAAATAAAATAATAATTATAAAATCCGAAAAAAAAAACGCAAGAAAATTATAATAAATAAAAAAAATAATGTTTGGTGACGGTGAGCAAACAGCTTGCTGACTTCTGATTTTTTGTTGATATAAAATAAAATAATAATTATAAAATCCGAAAAAAACGCAAGAAAATTATAATAAATACAAAACAAATAAAAATACAATTTTTCATGTAAATTCTCTAATAGGAGATGGGTATGTGTTAAAATTTGAAGAAAATCGAGCTAATTTTTAAAAAATTTATATGGGCACCCCTCGGACCTCAGGGCCTCACTCCAAAAACTTTACAAAAAAATTTGTCCATCGGAGATACACACGTATATAAAATTTTAAAAAAATCGGGTTAAGTTTTTTAAAAAATTTGTTGGGGCCCCATGACCCTCCAAACCCTGTCTCCAAATTTTTGCAAAAAGTGTTGCCCATCGGAGATACACACGTATATAAAATTACAAAAAGTTTTGTCTATCGGAGAGACACATGCAAGCTTCACAATCCAAACGAATGGATTTACCCCTTGCGACAAGTATCAACTCAATATAGTATGTGGTCCAAATTCCAAAACTCATCAAACCATTCAAGGCTCAGGAATAGCAAAGCTAGAACCGGACTGCATCATGAAGCAAGAGTTTCTGACCATACAGGGGCATAATATACATGTCAGACAGTCATGAGGATATCATACCTACAGCTAAGCAACCTCACGGATGTCATTATTCCTGATCAAAATACCACGCAAAATGTGTCTCTCCCTTCTTACCAACGCCATGAAGACGAAATCTAAGCGCTGAAGCAAAACATCCAAAGATTTCAAGATACCTTGCCAATTAACCTCCAACACCATGACATCTACCATAGCATCGGACTCATTGGGTTACTAGTTGCAGTTTCTATTTTGATTTTTCTATGCTATAGTGCTACCGAAAGCCGAGGAAAATTATCAAGGCAGTTCCAATCCCGAGGACCCGAAGTGATGTCCATGTCCATGACGCCAAACCACCCCGAAGGCAGATTCGTGATTAACATTGATGAATGATTAAGTTTAAGCAACTTATATATATAGTATACTCGTATATATCAAAAATTGTTATCCATAATTAAATAATTAAACTCAATTATCATTGATAAGTTGAACCTTCTGTTCAACGCGGGGCAGAATGTTGAACTCTCGTTCAAGGTTGCTCAGACGCAGACGACAAGCGCAGCATAATGCCAAATTATGCTTACATTGCATTTTCTCCTATCTTGAGAAGGATGATTTTCCCACATTGCCGATTTTGCATTTAGGCTGTCGTTAGCACCTTGAGTGAAGTTCACATTTTTATAACGAGAGTATGTTGCGAAAATACTTTATTTTTACCTTTCGTAAATGGAGTATGTTAGGGAACATACTTTTGTTATTGCTGCAATTTGTTTTCTGCTTAGCGGAATATGCAACGAAGCAGTTTATCTTATTTGTATATTATTTGTATATGTATATTGTAAGTAATTTTTACTATAAATTAAGTCAAATTTTGATGAATATATGAAGTCGTTATCAATCTTCCAAACGAGCCAGATCTCGTTATTTGACGTTTTAGGATTCGTTGGATGCACTTGGTTTGAACTAAGCGTATCACCATCATACCAATCAGATCTAGGTTTATGTACCTAAGATCTTATCCAAGTAAAGTAACTTGGGTTTTAACATATATAATTATTTACCAATGCTGCTCCTTTTTGGAATCGTTTTGTTAACAACTCTATAGCAGTTGCATAATTGCTCGAAGTTGGTACCAAGTGGTTGACAATTCTCGCTGCTTCTCCCTTCAGATTGCCTTTTAATTATTGAATACCTTCAACATCGCTTAAGGATACGTTCTGGTGTACTTGTCGTTGAAATAATTTGAACCCAAGATAAACTGGATTCTGACTCAAATCTAAGTTTTCGATGATTCGTATGAAATTGTTCTTAATGAGGTTCAACATCTTAAAACATGCGGGGCACTTCTTTTTTTCTGATTCTATAAAGTTGTCTTGCCGAGAAATGTTGTCAACTTCTGCTGTCTTTTTGGCTTCGATGTTTCACCTGCTATAGCTGGAATTGGGCTTCTCCTTCGAGGAACTGAATGTGATGCTTGAATCCCTGCATCGGTAGGTAACGACAGTGAAGACTTCTCTGTCTTCCTTAAAGACTCCAACTGAGCCTTGAAAACACCTTTGATCTCGACGTACTTGTCTTCAAATTGACTAAAATACTTTTTTGCAAAGTAGTCATGCCGGGGATTGATTTTCCTAAGATTTTCCAAATACCCGTTATTTATTTGAGAATTCAACCAGTGCTATTCTAATTAATCCAATCTCCTTAGGATGTACTCCACTGAGTGCCGGGATTCTCCATCCTTCTTGAAATTTGTCCACTATCGGTGGACTTCTTCAGTTATTCTCGTCTGACTTTACGAGACTTCTTCAAATGTAGACTTGTCCTCACTATTATTTATGTTTGTAAACTAAACCTTCACTTTCTTAATTATTCACTTTTCCGGTAATCCGTTTCGAAGGACCAATGATCAGGATGATAACACTGAATACACTACTTAATAACCTCCGCTTACAGTGGGTCGGGGCTTGTCAAGGAAAATAAGTAGTCTTTGATAGCTGATTTCGAACTATATTTTATTATAAAGAATTTGGGATATTTATACAAATTTTGAATGCTTTTTTAATAACTAACGATAACATCCAACTGTGGGAACATGCTACATTGCATATTCCCAGTAATAACTGTATGAACCAGGTAATTGCATGATTGCACATTTAGCATAAAAAATGACAATATCATATTTTATAAATGAAATGTTATAATATTAATGTGGGAATATGATACATTGCATTGCAGTTTGCATTTTTGGAATCGTTTTGTTAACAACTCTATAGCAGTTGCATAATTGCTCGAAGTTGGTACCAAGTGGTTGACAATTCTCGCTGCTTCTCCCTTCAGATTGCCTTTTAATTATTGAATACCTTCAACATCGCTTAAGGATACGTTCTGGTGTACTTATCGTTGAAATAATTTGAACCCAAGATAAACTGGATTCTGACTCAAATCTAAGTTTTCGATGATTCGTATGAAATTGTTCTTAATGAGGTTCAACATCTTAAAACATGCGGGGCACTTCTTTTTTTCTGATTCTATAAAGTTGTCTTGCCGAGAAATGTTGTCAACTTCTGCTGTCTTTTTGGCTTCGATGTTTCACCTGCTATAGCTGGAATTGGGCTTCTCCTTCGAGGAACTGAATGTGATGCTTGAATCCCTGCATCGGTAGGTAACGACAGTGAAGACTTCTCTGTCTTCCTTAAAGACTCCAACTGAGCCTTGAAAACACCTTTGATCTCGACGTACTTGTCTTCAAATTGACTAAAATACTTTTTTGCAAAGTAGTCATGCCGGGGATTGATTTTCCTAAGATTTTCCAAATACCCGTTATTTATTTGAGAATTCAACCAGTGCTATTCTAATTAATCCAATCTCCTTAGGATGTACTCCACTGAGTGCCGGGATTCTCCATCCTTCTTGAAATTTGTCCACTATCGGTGGACTTCTTCAGTTATTCTCGTCTGACTTTACGAGACTTCTTCAAATGTAGACTTGTCCTCACTATTATTTATGTTTGTAAACTAAACCTTCACTTTCTTAATTATTCACTTTTCCGGTAATCCGTTTCGAAGGACCAATGATCAGTTTGATAACACTGAATACACTACTTAATAACCTCCGCTTACAGTGGGTCGGGGCTTGTCAAGGAAAATAAGTAGTCTTTGATAGCTGATTTCGAACTATATTTTATTATAAAGAATTTGGGATATTTATACAAATTTTGAATGCTTTTTTAATAACTAACGATAACATCCAACTGTGGGAACATGCTACATTGCATATTCCCAGTAATAACTGTATGAACCAGGTAATTGCATGATAGCACATTTAGCATAAAAAATGACAATATCATATTTTATAAATGAAATGTTATAATATTAATGTGGGAATATGATACATTGCATTGCAGTAATAGCTGTGAAAACCGTGGAAGTGCTAGATCTCACATTGAGCATAAGAAATTACAATATCATATTATTATGAAAAAGCGTGTGCAATCAGTCTTGTTTGGTGACGGTGAGCAAACAGCTTGCTGACTTCTGATTATTTGTTGATATAAAATAAAATAATAATTATAAAATCCGAAAAAAAAAAACGCAAGAAAATTATAATAAATAAAAAAAATAATGTTTGGTGACGGTGAGCAAACAGCTTGCTGACTTCTGATTTTTTGTTGATATAAAATAAAATAATAATTATAAAATCCGAAAAAAACGCAAGAAAATTATAATAAATACAAAACAAATAAAAATACAATTTTTCATGTAAATTCTCTAATAGGAGATGGGTATGTGTTAAAATTTGAAGAAAATCGAGCTAATTTTTAAAAAATTTATATGGGCACCCCTCGGACCTCAAGGCCTCACTCCAAAAACTTTACAAAAAAATTTGTCCATCGGAGATACACACGTATATAAAATTTTAAAAAAATCGGGTTAAGTTTTTTAAAAAATTTGTTGGGGCCCCATGACCCTCCAAACCCTGTCTCCAAATTTTTGCAAAAAGTGTTGCCCATCGGAGATACACACGTATATAAAATTACAAAAAGTTTTGTCTATCGGAGAGACACATGCAAGCTTCACAATCCAAACGAATGGATTTACCCCTTGCGACAAGTATCAACTCAATATAGTATGTGGTCCAAATTCCAAAACTCATCAAACCATTCAAGGCTCAGGAATAGCAAAGCTAGAACCGGACTGCATCATGAAGCAAGAGTTTCTGACCATACAGGGGCATAATATACATGTCAGACAGTCATGAGGATATCATACCTACAGCTAAGCAACCTCACGGATGTCATTATTCCTGATCAAAATACCACGCAAAATGTGTCTCTCCCTTCTTACCAACGCCATGAAGACGAAATCTAAGCGCTGAAGCAAAACATCCAAAGATTTCAAGATACCTTGCCAATTAACCTCCAACACCATGACATCTACCATAGCATCGGACTCATTGGGTTACTAGTTGCAGTTTCTATTTTGATTTTTCTATGCTATAGTGCTACCGAAAGCCGAGGAAAATTATCAAGGCAGTTCCAATCCCGAGGACCCGAAGTGATGTCCATGTCCATGACGCCAAACCACCCCGAAGGCAGATTCGTGATTAACATTGATGAATGATTAAGTTTAAGCAACTTATATAGTGTACTCGTATATATCAAAAATTGTTATCCATAATTAAATATTTAAACTCAATTATCATTGATAAGTTGAACCTTCTGTTCAACGCAGGGCAGAATGTTGAACTCTCGTTCAAGGTTGCTCAGACGCAGACGACAAGCGCAGCATAATGCCAAATTATGCTTACATTGCATTTTCTCCTATCTTGAGAAGGATGATTTTCCCACATTGCCGATTTTGCATTTAGGCTGTCGTTAGCACCTTGAGTGAAGTTCACATTTTTATAACGAGAGTATGTTGCGAACATACTTTATTTTTACCTTTCGTAAATGGAGTATGTTAGGGAACATACTTTTGTTATTGCTGCAATTTGTTTTCTGCTTAGCGGAATATGCAACGAAGCAGTTTATCTTATTTGTATATTATTTGTATATGTATATTGTAAGTAATTTTTACTATAAATTAAGTCAAATTTTGATGAATATATGAAGTCGTTATCAATCTACCAAACGAGCCAGATCTCGTTATTTGACGTTTTAGGATTCGTTGGATGCACTTGGTTTGAACTAAGCGTATCACCATCATACCAATCAGATCTAGGTTTATGTACCTAAGATCTTATCCAAGTAAAGTAACTTGGGTTTTAACATATATAATTATTTACCAATGCTGCTCCTTTTTGGAATCGTTTTGTTAACAACTCTATAGCAGTTGCATAATTGCTCGAAGTTGGTACCAAGTGGTTGACAATTCTCGCTGCTTCTCCCTTCAGATTGCCTTTTAATTATTGAATACCTTCAACATCGCTTAAGGATACGTTCTGGTGTACTTATCGTTGAAATAATTTGAACCCAAGATAAACTGGATTCTGACTCAAATCTAAGTTTTCGATGATTCGTATGAAATTGTTCTTAATGAGGTTCAACATCTTAAAACATGCGGGGCACTTCTTTTTTTCTGATTCTATAAAGTTGTCTTGCCGAGAAATGTTGTCAACTTCTGCTGTCTTTTTGGCTTCGATGTTTCACCTGCTATAGCTGGAATTGGGCTTCTCCTTCGAGGAACTGAATGTGATGCTTGCATCCCTGCATCGGTAGGTAACGACAGTGAAGACTTCTCTGTCTTCCTTAAAGACTCCAACTGAGCCTTGAAAACACCTTTGATCTCGACGTACTTGTCTTCAAATTGACTAAAATACTTTTTTGCAAAGTAGTCATGCCGGGGATTGATTTTCCTAAGATTTTCCAAATACCCGTTATTTATTTGAGAATTCAACCAGTGCTATTCTAATTAATCCAATCTCCTTAGGATGTACTCCACTGAGTGCCGGGATTCTCCATCCTTCTTGAAATTTGTCCACTATCGGTGGACTTCTTCAGTTATTCTCGTCTGACTTTACGAGACTTCTTCAAATGTAGACTTGTCCTCACTATTATTTATGTTTGTAAACTAAACCTTCACTTTCTTAATTATTCACTTTTCCGGTAATCCGTTTCGAAGGACCAATGATCAGGATGATAACACTGAATACACTACTTAATAACCTCCGCTTACAGTGGGTCGGGGCTTGTCAAGGAAAATAAGTAGTCTTTGATAGCTGATTTCGAACTATATTTTATTATAAAGAATTTGGGATATTTATACAAATTTTGAATGCTTTTTTAATAACTAACGATAACATCCAACTGTGGGAACATGCTACATTGCATATTCCCAGTAATAACTGTATGAACCAGGTAATTGCATGATTGCACATTTAGCATAAAAAATGACAATATCATATTTTATAAATGAAATGTTATAATATTAATGTGGGAATATGATACATTGCATTGCAGTTTGCATTTTTGGAATCGTTTTGTTAACAACTCTATAGCAGTTGCATAATTGCTCGAAGTTGGTACCAAGTGGTTGACAATTCTCGCTGCTTCTCCCTTCAGATTTGCCTTTTAATTATTGAATACCTTCAACATCGCTTAAGGATACGTTCTGGTGTACTTATCGTTGAAATAATTTGAACCCAAGATAAACTGGATTCTGACTCAAATCTAAGTTTTCGATGATTCGTATGAAATTGTTCTTAATGAGGTTCAACATCTTAAAACATGCGGGGCACTTCTTTTTTTCTGATTCTATAAAGTTGTCTTGCCGAGAAATGTTGTCAACTTCTGCTGTCTTTTTGGCTTCGATGTTTCACCTGCTATAGCTGGAATTGGGCTTCTCCTTCGAGGAACTGAATGTGATGCTTGAATCCCTGCATCGGTAGGTAACGACAGTGAAGACTTCTCTGTCTTCCTTAAAGACTCCAACTGAGCCTTGAAAACACCTTTGATCTCGACGTACTTGTCTTCAAATTGACTAAAATACTTTTTTGCAAAGTAGTCATGCCGGGGATTGATTTTCCTAAGATTTTCCAAATACCCGTTATTTATTTGAGAATTCAACCAGTGCTATTCTAATTAATCCAATCTCCTTAGGATGTACTCCACTGAGTGCCGGGATTCTCCATCCTTCTTGAAATTTGTCCACTATCGGTGGACTTCTTCAGTTATTCTCGTCTGACTTTACGAGACTTCTTCAAATGTAGACTTGTCCTCACTATTATTTATGTTTGTAAACTAAACCTTCACTTTCTTAATTATTCACTTTTCCGGTAATCCGTTTCGAAGGACCAATGATCAGTTTGATAACACTGAATACACTACTTAATAACCTCCGCTTACAGTGGGTCGGGGCTTGTCAAGGAAAATAAGTAGTCTTTGATAGCTGATTTCGAACTATATTTTATTATAAAGAATTTGGGATATTTATACAAATTTTGAATGCTTTTTTAATAACTAACGATAACATCCAACTGTGGGAACATGCTACATTGC
Source organism: Nephrocerus scutellatus (assembly GCA_947095585.1). Classification (NCBI taxonomy): domain Eukaryota; kingdom Metazoa; phylum Arthropoda; class Insecta; order Diptera; family Pipunculidae; genus Nephrocerus; species Nephrocerus scutellatus. Next base: position 64,532,824 of record OX352762.1, read on the forward strand.
ATATTCCCAGTAATAACTGTATGAACCAGGTAATTGCATGATAGCACATTTAGCATAAAAAATGACAATATCATATTTTATAAATGAAATGTTATAATATTAATGTGGGAATATGATACATTGCATTGCAGTAATAGCTGTGAAAACCGTGGAAGTGCTAGATCTCACATTGAGCATAAGAAATTACAATATCATATTATTATGAAAAAGCGTGTGCAATCAGTCTTGTTTGGTGACGGTGAGCAAACAGCTTGCTGACTTCTGATTTTTTGTTGATATAAAATAAAATAATAATTATAAAATCCGAAAAAAAAACGCAAGAAAATTATAATAAATAAAAAAAATAATGTTTGGTGACGGTGAGCAAACAGCTTGCTGACTTCTGATTTTTTGTTGATATAAAATAAAATAATAATTATAAAATCCGAAAAAAACGCAAGAAAATTATAATAAATACAAAACAAATAAAAATACAATTTTTCATGTAAATTCTCTAATAGGAGATGGGTATGTGTTAAAATTTGAAGAAAATCGAGCTAATTTTTAAAAAATTTATATGGGCACCCCTCGGACCTCAGGGCCTCACTCCAAAAACTTTACAAAAAAATTTGTCCATCGGAGATACACACGTATATAAAATTTTAAAAAAATCGGGTTAAGTTTTTTAAAAAATTTGTTGGGGCCCCATGACCCTCCAAACCCTGTCTCCAAATTTTTGCAAAAAGTGTTGCCCATCGGAGATACACACGTATATAAAATTACAAAAAGTTTTGTCTATCGGAGAGACACATGCAAGCTTCACAATCCAAACGAATGGATTTACCCCTTGCGACAAGTATCAACTCAATATAGTATGTGGTCCAAATTCCAAAACTCATCAAACCATTCAAGGCTCAGGAATAGCAAAGCTAGAACCGGACTGCATCATGAAGCAAGAGTTTCTGACCATACAGGGGCATAATATACATGTCAGACAGTCATGAGGATATCATACCTACAGCTAAGCAACCTCACGGATGTCATTATTCCTGATCAAAATACCACGCAAAATGTGTCTCTCCCTTCTTACCAACGCCATGAAGACGAAATCTAAGCGCTGAAGCAAAACATCCAAAGATTTCAAGATACCTTGCCAATTAACCTCCAACACCATGACATCTACCATAGCATCGGACTCATTGGGTTACTAGTTGCAGTTTCTATTTTGATTTTTCTATGCTATAGTGCTACCGAAAGCCGAGGAAAATTATCAAGGCAGTTCCAATCCCGAGGACCCGAAGTGATGTCCATGTCCATGACGCCAAACCACCCCGAAGGCAGATTCGTGATTAACATTGATGAATGATTAAGTTTAAGCAACTTATATAGTGTACTCGTATATATCAAAAATTGTTATCCATAATTAAATATTTAAACTCAATTATCATTGATAAGTTGAACCTTCTGTTCAACGCAGGGCAGAATGTTGAACTCTCGTTCAAGGTTGCTCAGACGCAGACGACAAGCGCAGCATAATGCCAAATTATGCTTACATTGCATTTTCTCCTATCTTGAGAAGGATGATTTTCCCACATTGCCGATTTTGCATTTAGGCTGTCGTTAGCACCTTGAGTGAAGTTCACATTTTTATAACGAGAGTATGTTGCGAACATACTTTGTTTTTACCTTTCGTGAATGGAGTATGTTAGGGAACATACTTTTGTTATTGCTGCAATTTGTTTTCTGCTTAGCGGAATATGCAACGAAGCAGTTTATGTTATTTGTATATGTATATTGTAAGTAATTTTTACTATAAATTAAGTCAAATTTTGATTAATATATGAAGTCGTTATCAATCTACCAAACGAGCCAGATCTCGTTATTTGACGTTTTAGGATTCGTTGGATGCACTTGGTTTGAACTAAGCGTATCACCATCATACCAATCAGATCTAGGTTTATGTACCTAAGATCTTATCCAAGTAAAGTAACTTGGGTTTTAACATATATAATTATTTACCAATGCTGCTTCTTTTTGGAATCGTTTTGTTAACAACTCTATAGCAGTTGCATAATTGCCCGAAGTTGGTACCAAGTGGTTGACAATTCTCGCTGCTTCTCCCTTCAGATTGCCTTTTAATTATTGAATACCTTCAACATCGCTTAAGGATACGTTCTGGTGAACTTATCGTTGAAATAATTCCCAGAATGATGTCCACTCTTCGTACCTGCCGCTAAAAGTTGGTATGATAATAGCTGAAGTTTTATTTGTGTTGCAGCCTCTGGTATCCGTAATCGCTGTTCTACCTCCTTAATTTGGATGTATGTATCTTGATACATCTGCTCCAAGTCGAAGAACTCGTTGTTGCACACGTACTCCTGTTCGTAATCAGCTTCTTTAAGTTAGGACATGATCACATCATTCAATGACTCCAGCTTTGCCCAGCATTCCCATAATTGTTGGCATTTGAACCCAAGATAAACTGGATTCTGACTCAAATCAAAGTTTTCGATGATTCGTATGAAGTTGTTCTTAATGAGGTTCAACATCTTAAAACTTGCGGGGCACTTCTTTTTTTCTGATTCTATAAAGTTGTCTTGCCGAGAAATGTTGTCAACTTCTGCTGTCTTTTTGGCTTCGATGTTTCACCTGCTATAGCTGGAATTGGGCTTCTCCTTCCAGGAACTGAATGTGTTGCTTGCATCCCTGCATCGGTAGGTAACGACAGTGAAGACTTCTCTGTCTTCCTTAAAGACTCCAACTGAGCCTTGAAAATACCTTTGATCTCGACGTACTTGTCTTCAAATTGACTAAAATACTTTTTAGCAAAGTAGTCATGCCGGGGATTGATTTTCCTAAGATTTTCCAAATACCCGTTATTTATTTGAGAATTCAACCAGTGCTGTTCTAATTAATCCAATCTCCTTAGGATGTACTCCTCTGAGAGCCGGGATTCTCCATCCTTCTTGAAATTTGTCCAATATCGGTGGACTTCTTCAGTTATTCTCGTCTGACTTTACGAGACTTCTTCAAATGTAGACTTGTCCTCACTATTATTTATGTTTGTAAGCTAAACTTTCACTTTCTAAATTATTCACTTTTCCGGTAATCCGGCTCGAAGGACCAATGATCAGTTTGATAACACTGAATACACTACTTAATAACCTCCGCTTACAGTGGGACGGGGTTTGTCAAGGAAATAAAGTAGTCGTTGATAGCTGATTCCGAACTATATTTTATTATACAGAATTTGGGATATTTATACAAATTTTGAATGCTTTTTTAATAACTAACGATAACATCCTACTGTGGGAACATGCTACATTGCATATTCCCAGTAATAACTGTGTGAACCAGGTAATTGCATGATTGCACATTAAGCATAAAAAATGACAATATCATATTTTATAAATGAAATGTTATAATATTAATGTGGGAATATGCTACATTGCATTGCAGTAATAGCTGTGAAAACCGTGGAAGTACTAGATCTCACATTGAGCATAAGAAATTACAATATCATATTATTATGAAAAAGCGTGTGCAATCAGTCATGTTTGGTGACGGTGAGCAAACAGCTTGCTGACTTCTGATTTTTTGTTGATATAAAATAAAATAATAATTATAAAATCCGAAAAAAAACGCAAGAAAATTATAATAAATAAAAAAAAAATGTTTGGTGACGGTGAGCGAACAGTTTGCTGACTTCGGATTTTTTGTTGATATAAAATAAAATAATAATTATAAAATCCGAAAAAAAAACGCAAGAAAATTATAATAAATAAAAAACAACCCATAAAAATACAATTTTTCATGTAAATTCTCTAATAGGAGATGGGTATGTGTTAAAATTTGAAGAAAATCGAGCTAATTTTTAAAAAACTCCAAAAACTTTACAGAAAAATTTGTCCATGGGAGATACACACGTATATAAAATTTTAAAAAAATCGGGTTAAGTTTTTTAAAAAATTTGTTGGGGCCCCATGACCCTCTAAACCCTGTCTCCAAAATTTTTGCAAAAAGTGCTGCCCATCGGAGATACACACGTATATAATTTTTTTAAAAAAAGTTATGGGGCCCCACGAACCCGGGCCCGGGGTCTCCAAATTTTTTACAAAAAGTGTTGTATATCAGAGATACACAAGTGTATAAGATTTGAAGAAAATCGAGTAAAATTTTGTAAAATATTTGTTGGGGAGCCCACCGACCCCGTGCCCCGAGGGTCCTCAAATTTTAATAGAAAGTGTTGTCATCGGAGATATGCATGTGTGCAAAATTTCAATGAAATAGGACTTTGGGAAGTGGGTCAAAAATTGATCGCAAGATTCCATGACACACAAATCCACAAATCCACAAACCCACAAACACACGGGCAAGTGAAGTTAAAAAATAAAAAGGAACAGTTAATAAGAGTGTTCAAATAGAATTATTATAATGCAAAGTGAATCGTCATACACAACCACACCAACTGCCTCAACTCCTTATTTCTCCCTTACACAAAATGTTTAATTTTAGATCCAGCATCAAATTCAAAGCACGAGTTATATCAACCAACGACGCAGTTGTTGTATTAATGCAATGTTCATAAAAAACTAAACGGACATTGCTGATCTGGCAAAATCAACAATGAACGGAGCTTAGTGTTCGACCCATTAATGTCAAGTCCATAAGACCTAATTTATTAATGCAATATTAAAGCACTAAACGGACATTGCTGATCTGGCAAGATCAACAATGATCCGAACTTAATGTCCGACCCATTAATGTCGAGTCCATAAGACATAATTTATTAATGCAATACTCATAGAAAACTAAACGGACATTGCTTTTCTGGCAAAATCAGCAATGAACGGAGCTTAGTGTTCGACCCATTAATGTTTATAAAAGCAATACTCATTATCGATCTGGCAATATCAACCATGATATATAAAAAAAAAACTATATAACACACACACACACAATTATGAAATTCCTCTTGGTGTTAAGTTTAAAGCGGTCGTCTAACCGGGACGTTTTTCGCGCTTCGCAGATAAAATCTCGGAGAATTTCAAACGGTCAAAGTTCAACCCAATTATATCAAGACATAATTTTTTTTAAAAAAAAAGTATACTTTAACTTAAGTAGTTATAAAAAAAAGTCTCACTTATTGAATTTAAAATTCAAAAACATGCCGAAGGAAGTTAAAAGCCTTTCGAAGTACTCACGATCACCACATAATTTGTTTTTTCGTGACTCTTTCGTTTGTAAGGCCTGGTAGTACAAGCGAATCCGTTGCGATTTTCTGTTGAGCTGTTGGTTTTAAAAAAAAAATCATCTTATTATTGTTATTGTTATTTCCAAATTATTATTGTTTTTATTTTAATTTTTGTTTTTAATTTTATAACATATTTTTTCGTGCATTTTCCGATTTCGGTATTTTTACTTTGTGAAATGAATTATTATTTTGAAATTCATTTCACAAATATTCGCGGCATTAAGGGTAATTTTAACTCCATCGTAGCGCATCTTCACGCGAGTAAACCTGCGGTTTTTAGTTTATGTGAAACGCAGGTTTCTTTTATGGGTACCCCTAATGATTTTCAATGTACGGGGTATTCTCGTGTCGACTGTTTGGTTCCGCATCGAGGGGTTGTTCTCTTTATTAGAGATGATATCTGTTTCAGTGTTCCTAAATTTAATGTTCCGAACTGTAATCCCTTGTTCAATACGATTTGGATTGAAATTATAATTGCAAACCATTCAATGTTTATTTGTTCCCTTTATCGTAGTCCTAATTTGTCACCTGATGACACTATTATTGAATTTGATTATTTATCGGAAACTATTGACAAGATTTACCAATCCTCACCAACTTCAGAATTGGTAGTCTTGGGCGATTTTTATGTCCATAATGATTCTTGGTTAACATATTCGAATGGTAGAGATCGATCAGGTGAATCCGCTGTACTATTTTCAGATATCAATCTTCTAACCCAACTCGTCGATAAGCCAACTAGATATCCCGATACAACTGGTCAATCACCTCACTTATTAGATTTATTTCTAACTTCTATGCCAGATAAATATTCAATTGATTTATCAGCTCCATTAGGTCTTTCCGACCACGCTCTAGTATTAGCCAAATTTTCAATAACCCAGGCCCTTGTAGAGCCTACAAGTAAAAGGTTACTCTGGCACTTCAAAAATGCTAACTGGGAGCTTCTGAATAAATTTTATAGCTCATTTGATTAGTCAACCTGCTTTTCCAACAATAATGCTGATGAAGCATCTCAACTGATCACGTCAACCATTCTGCTAGGAATGAAAAATTTCATTCCTTCCTCCATTAAGAAAAGCAAAATTCGTAAGAATAAGTGGTTTAATGATAACTGCAGGTCAGCTGTCACGAGTAAAAAAACATCCCATTTGGACTACGTTAATTGCCCAGCATGCGGAAAATTTTAGATTCAGATTCAAACGGTAGAAGCTTTTGGTCGTTTGCAGCCATGGTTAAAAGAAACTTTGCAGAAAAGACTTCTTCTGTTCCTTCTTTATTCCTTCTTAACACCAAAGTCCACCAATTCTTCCGAATGTAGGCCCAGGGATGTCTACAATATATTTCCGTCGACGGGTTGTTTCCAAAATTCTTAAAGAACTTGACCCCAATAAAGCAGCTGGACTCGACAGTATTCCACCATTATTATTGAAAAGATGTCATCATACTTTGTCAAAACCGCTCAGCAAATTCTTTCATCTCTCAATGAAGACAGTTGTTTTTTCGTCAATTTGGAAAATAGCTAATATTCAACCCGTCCCGAAAAAAGGGGATAAATCTGCACCTACTAACTACCGCCCTATTGCTCTGTTGTCGTTTTATCAAAGGTAATGGAATCTATCATTAATTTCAAACTAATGAGCTATCTATATTCGAATGCTCTTTTATTCGATGTACAGTATGGATTTCGAAAAAAGGGATCTTCAGGTGAACTAATGACGTGCATGACTCATTGTTGGGAGTGAAGCATTGATAATCTAGGCGAACGAAGCGTTGTGTCCTTGGATATTTCTAAGGGTTTTGATAGAGTATGGCATATTTGTCTTATTAATAAGATTCGTGTGCTCAACTTACACACCTCTCCCATTACATGGATTGAGGATTATATATGGAACCGCAATTTAAAAGTTGTATTGAATGGCTTTTCCTCATCTTCGCATGGGATCAATGCTGGCGTTCCTCAAGGGTCATCCTTAGCACCTACACTATTCTTAATATATATCAATGACCTGTTGTCTTCTACAACCTGTGATATCCACTCATTTGGTGATGTTACGACGTTATCGGCTTCCATGGAGTTTGTTAGTAAAAAAGAATGCAATTCTCGCTTGATTGGTACACGTGAATTAATGAATTCGGCAATTCTGTCGAACGTTCAAGTCATTTTTGATTGGGGCAGATCTAATAGGGTGGAATTTAACCCAAATAAATTCCAGGCTTGTCTTTTTTTCTCAACATTACGTACCATCAGTAATTAATGGTGCCACTATTGCGAGATCAGTTTCACTTATGATATTAGGTTTAAAAGTTTCAAGTGAACTTTCCTGGAAGGAACATATTTATGAAAACTCAAAAAGAGCGAGCCAATGCTTGGGCTTCGTAAGACGTTGTAACTTTTACTTCAACCCCTCTGAAGTATTAAGATTATATAAATCTTATGTTAGACCAATTTTAGAGTTTAATTCATATGTGTGGGGTGGGGCTTCAAGATCGCATTTGGTTTATCTTGATGGAATTCAATTCAGAAGCCCGTTCTCTATTCCCAGGTCCTTTTTACAGCTCCGTTAACATTCGTTTCAGGTCTAATCAACATAGATTTGCCTTAAAACTGTTCTCATGTAGAACCCAACACTTAAAATCGTCCTTTTATCCGGGAGTGACTTCGATGTGGAATCAATTGGTCGACTCCGTGTTTCCCGAATCTTATAATCTACAGGCCTTCAAAATAGCCGCCAAAAACTTCCTGAAGGACGACCGTAGTGTTCATTAGAGGCTTCGATTATTTTATTTTATTATTTATAATATTTGTTGTTTATTTTGTAATATTTTCTTGGTCAAGGTTTTTTGTAGTTTTCCCTGACCATTCATTGATAAAAGTATTTGGACTCGCGTCGTTTTAGTTTCGTGTTCGTTTTTCCTATTGCTTTTTCAATGAATCAGAGATAATTCTGAGAAAATAAATTGAAACCGGCTACAGACGTGAGGAATGTGATATGTTATAATTCTCATTCCTTCGAATTTTAATTTTTAATTTTAATAAAAGGCATTTCCCAACTTATTGCCGTGACGCAAGTCATTCAGGGACTTATCCCTTGGCAATGAGTCTATATATAAAAAAAAATAAAAAATTAAAAATGGAACCAACAACAACATCAACAGAAGCAGCAGCTTCTCTTCTAGCACCATATCAACAACAAGTCAGCTTTCAATTATCGGCCAGCGAACTGATGAAGGAAGCAGCAAATATCAAGGAGTACAGAGGGACAGAGCCTTTCATCATACATCAGAGAAGTGAAGATGATCTTGCCTCTATTTCAGGAAAACCCACCGCTATATGAATACGGCTACAAAAGAAATATACTGAACAAAATCTTGGCCGACCCATTAATGTCAAGTCCATAAGTCATAATTTATTAATGTAATATTAAAAAACTAAACAGACATTGCTAATCTGGCATAATTAACAATGATCCGATCATAATGTCCGACCAATTAATATCGAGACAATAAGACATAATTTATAAATGCAATATTCATAAAAAACTAAACGGACATTGCTGATCTGGCAAAATCAACAATGAACGGAGCTTAGTGTTTGCCCCAATTATGTTTATAAATGCAATAGTCATTATCGATCTGGCAAAATCAACAATGAACAAGACATATCAAGACATAATTTTTTTAAAATAAAAAAGTAGATTTTAACTGAAGTAGTTATAAAAAAAGTCTCACTTATTGAATTTAAAATTCAAACATATGCCGAAGGAAGCTAAAAGCCATTCGAAGTACTCACCCCTACCACATAATTTGTACCAAAGTTCCAATCCGGAATTCAATTCCATCTGGCCTAAGTAAAGGCACACGAGCGCAACATTTACTACTGTTTCCTTTGAAGAAGCCCCCACTTAGACAGTGTTTCAACTCAGAGCGAGTTTGATGCACTGTCTGATTCAATCTTAAGAATTGAAAATCGTAAAAACGAAATCGTTATTGCGGGCGATTTCAATGTACACAATTCTGGGTGGCTTCGCCATTCTGGCCAGACAACACCCGAAGGAAGGTGTGTTGAGTTATTCGCTGAGTTTAATAAACTAACTCAGCTTGTAAATGAGCCTACAAGAATTCCTGACATTGCAAATCATTCCGCAAACACCCTTGACTTGTTCCTTACCTCTCTTCTTGATAAGTACTCCGTCAATGTATTATCACCTCTAGGCTCGTCAGACCATTATGTAGCTAATTTCTCGTTAATAAATAACGTAGTTAGAGAAAAAAACCCCAAAAAAAGAGTGTGGCAATACAAGAAAGCCAATTGGGAGGGCCTTAAAATCTTCTTTGGGAGAATTAACTGGTCGCTATTGTTTCACGATAGCAACGTGGATGCCGCTGCTGATGCAATCACAAACATCATTCTTATTGGTATGAGAAAGTTTATCCCTTTCAGAAATAAGTCTATCAAAACAAAGGAAGATGGATGGTACGACTCGAGCTGTAAAGAGGCTTCTAGGATTAGAGAGGTATGCTTTCGGTTTTACAAAGCAAACCCTACTGAGCAAAACCGAAAAAAATTGCAACGAGCCAAAAATGATTGCAATGCCCATCTCCGGCAAGTGAAATTCGCCTACGATCACCAATAATGCAAAGTAAGTGAATTAAAAAAGTAACTAGGAGAAATGTTTAAAGAAAGTATTATTAAGGTGCACCTAATAAATAACCGTATTGAAATAACCGATCCTTGTAAGAAGAATTTAATACTAAATGGATTACCACATACTTCCAACTAGCGGACATGCTAGAATAAACCGGATGATACAAAACATAAAGAAAATATACTTTTGGACAGGAATGCAGAGCGATGTGACGACATTCGTAAAGCATTGCCAGATCTGCCAAAGAAATAAACACATCCAGTCTAAACAACAACCAATGACTATCACATCGACAGCCGGATCAGGTTTTTACAAACTATATCTAGACTTAGTAGGACCTCAAGAAGAATCAGAAGATGGCTCAAAGTATATCCTGACAATTCAAGACGAACTAACGAAATTTATGGAAACTGTTCCACTTTTAAATAAGGAAGCAGACAGAGAAGCAAAAGCTTTAGTAGACGGTTTTGTTCTTAAATATGGAGAACCACTTAAAATAGCATCAGATCAAGGAACTGAATTTGTAAATCAGGTTTTAAATGGTTGCTGTAAATTATTACAAATAGAACAATTACAATCTTCATCCTACTATCATGAAAGCATAGGAGCATTAAAAAATTCTCATAAGGTTTTAGGAGCATATCTCAGAAGCTACGTTTCAGAAAAACATACCGTTTGGAACACCTGGTTGTCCTATTATGTTTTCTATTTAACACTTTTGTACACTCAGAGACGGGTTACACACTTTTTAAATTAATGTTCGGAAAAGAGTGTAACCTACTGTCAAATTTACAAAACATATGGAACCAGTATACAACTATGAAGCCTACGTAATCGATTTGAAAAATCAATTGCAAGTTACTCATAGGGATGCTTGAGAAACTTTAATATAAAAGAAAAATGTTATAAAAGTCAGATATGATGTAGATGGTAACACAAAGAGTAAACATTTTGAAATAGGAAGTCTAAGTAATTTTATTGATAAATGAGGCTAGAAAGAAACTAGATCCAATTTATATAGGACCGTACGAAGTATTATCACAAAAAGGTGTAAGCTGTAAAATAAAATGTGACAACAAAAGAATAACTGTACATAAAAAAGTCTAAAGTCATTTTACATATATTATATAAATATTATTCACCTACCATTTTTAATTTTATATATAAATATTACTGACTTTCATAAGCGAAAAGTATAAAATTGATCATTTTACTAATTGAAAAAAGTTTAAGGGTTAGAGAGTGCATCACCACAGTGTAAATAAATAAATAAATATATATATGATGAAGGAATATATATATAAGCAAAACAAGTGGGCGCCGTGGCTCAGTGGAATTGCGGGTGGCTACTGAGCAGGAGGTTCGCGGTTCGAATCCCAGTAACACTAAATGAATTTCACGGTGTCCCACCTCTCGCGAATGGGTGACAAATGTTCCGAGAGTAATAAATTGTCACGGAAAGCTTCGCAATTCGCCGTTCGGAGCCGGCCTTAAATAGTAGGTCCCTTCCATTTGTTTCCAAAAATATTAGTGCGAAACACAAATGGTCGCAACACGCGAGGTCGCCTTGGACCGCAATGGTCTGTCGCGCCGAATATTATTGTTATTATTACAAGCAAAAACTTAAAGAACAAAGTAGAAGTAAAAATAAAATTAAAGTTAAAGTTTAAATAATTTGGTAAAAAATAAGATAAAAATTTTTTTTTTTATAATTTGCGCACGCATAATTAATTAATTAATTAACGCGTGGGCGTTAAGGAAAAGAAGAAAAAAGAGGAGATGTCTATGAGCTTGTGTTTTGAATGCCTGTGGATCATAGTGATGTGGAAAGACAGAGCTTGCCAGATCATTCCTCATACGTATTGTACGGCTGAAGAACGAATCCCTGAATTTAACTGTACGTACGAAGATGGGCTTGAGGGTAAACTGATGAGCATTTATAGCGCCAGGAGTATTGCGGTTGAATTCAAGGAGAGGTGGCATGCAGCTGGCTATTTCTCTTGAGCACCGGTGGAAGAAGCGATAAATGAGTGACAAGCAGGAGACGTTCGTGCGGTGTTCAAGCGAATCTATTGATTTCGCAATGTTTTCGTCACCGATAAGTTTTATCGCACGGTTTTGTATTCTATATAGTTGATGCAAGGTGGTTTTAGACGCACCAGACCAAATACGACAATTGTGTTCAAGTTTAGGGCGAATAAAAGCCTTGTAGATAGTAGCCAGATCAGAGGGAGTTAAATATTTCTTGCACCGGGTTAGAAAACCTAAACATTTCGCAGCATTTTTGGCGATGGTAAATATGTGGTCATTCCAACGAAGCTTGTCGTTAACGCACATACCGAGAATTGCGAGATTTTCAGTTTCCTCCATGTAAGTGCCATGCCATTCATGGATAATGGCATGGGATTTGGGATTCCCTTAGACGACAGGAGACAGCATTGGGTTTTGGAAGCGTTAAATTCTACTCGATTGATTTCTCCCCATTGTATTATGCTGTGTAGGTCAGAATTTAACGTGCTTAACATACGAATTTGTTTGAGTTCCACATGAGAAGTGGAGGGACGTTCCTTAAACTTATATGAGAAGCTGAGAGTGCTGTCGACAGCGAAAGAGTGAATTGGATTAGAAGTCACAAATAAGAGATCATTTATAAAAATAAGAAAGAGTGTCGGGGACAGAGCAGAGCCCTGGGGAACGCCAGCATTTATGTGTTGTATTTCAGACTTGAAACCGTCCAAAACAACTTGAATTTAGCGGTCCAAAAGATAGCTTCTAATCCAATGAAGCAGTTTTTCATCGACACCACAAGTACGCATTATGGACAAAAGAGCTTGATGCCAAACTCGGTCAAATGCTTTGGAAATATTGAGTGCAACAGCTTTGCTTTCACGAAATTGATGCAAAGACCGGTTCCACTGTTCGGTGAGATATACCATCAAATCACCAGTGGAACGTTGCCCAAGAAATCCATACTTCCGGTCACTAAAGATTTCGTTGGTTTCAAGATATTTCATGAGCTGAAAATTGATCAGCGTTTCCATGACCTTGGAAAGAATGGATGTAAGTGCTATTGGGTTGGTACGAAGAAGGAGACGACGGCTCGCCTTTTTTGGGTACTGGACAGCTGGGCAAAGGCTGTTTTCCTTCTCGGGAAGAGTCCAGAAGAATATGGGACAGATATTCATTCGTACTCGTGCAGTAGCTAGAGTTTTAAACGATCTCAACACTCACAAATCCGCTGGGCTAGATGGTATTTCCCCATTAGTCTGAAGAGGTGTTCTTCCAAGCTGGCATTACCATTGCGTAAGCTTTTCCGTCTATCCTATTCTTCTGGAATTCAACCCCAATACTCGTGGCTGGCGATCTAAATGCTCATCAGTTTACCCCTAAGACCATCTTTAGACGTACAGTTAAATTCAGGTTAAATTCGTTCTGAAGCGTGCGCGAATTATAAAAAAAAAGGAAACAGCAAATATCAAAGAGTACAGAGGGACAGAACAATACGACCTTTCATCATTCATCAGAGAAGTGGAGATGATCAAAATCCAGGGAGCAGCACTTTACTCAATCGGGACAGTAGGACCAAACCCAACGTGGGAACAAATAAGGGGGGATCTCATAAGAAACTTTGGAGTTAGAGAACATATCATAATATAAATTTCCAAGCAATGAACATGAAAAATAATTATAATGTTAGTGAATTTTATGAAGAATTTAAAACCATTCTTGGTATATTAAATACTAAGTATGAATTCGACATTTGTAAACCTGTAGAATTTTTACCCTTAATAAATGAGTCTATCATTTTCAAATAATTTTTAAATGGGTTGCACCCAAGCTTATCAAGTATAATTTTGAGTAGAAATATAACAAATTTAAGAGATGCATACTATATATTAGAAGAGTCGGGAGTGATTAAAAGCGAAAAATGTTACAGCAAAAGTTATTACAGAAAATATTATAGAAACGAACAAAATTTACAAATGGGTTCGGGACAAAATAGTACACATTTTGGACAGTTTAGACAAAACAATAATACAAATTTCAGACAAATTAGCCCAAACAATAATGTGTATTCTGGTCGGTTTAGACAAAAACACAACTTAAACTCTGGACAATTTAGACAAAATAACAGACAATATACAAACTTTGGTAGTTCGGAACAACAACGACTTAACAGAGATAATTCTGGACAATTCCGGCAAAACAGAGTAGAACAAATGGAAGTTGATCAAATTCAGTCAGAGGATGATGAACAAGTAAATTTTCAATTGGTGGACAGGAACCTTGTCTTCCGATAGTAGAATTGACCGTAGGAAAGAGTAAAATTAGGTGTTTGGGCTCAATAACATCATTATTAGACTACCATAAATTACTACAATACAAACGAGTTAGACTTACGAATCAATTCGGCAGCCAATTCACCCCACACTTTTTTTCTTTTTAAATATACATACTTACTTATATTTTCGTTATGAAATTAATCGACATGGAAAAATTATCATTACAACAAGACCATTTCTATATCAACATGCATTAAATTGAAAATTCCGACGGCATCTCTGCTCAGACGCCGGCCGACTGCACTTCTCCACTTTATAAATACGATTATAAGACCACACCTCCATTTTTGGGACACTGATTACAAATCGACATAACAATTATGAATATTGAATAGCCGCGCATGTACTGCAACCACCATAATGTAACGATAGGAGAGGACAGTGCATATGACATGCAAAACTCAACAAACGTAATCCCCTACATAAAGGGGTTTTCGTCAACATTTTTGCAAACAACAATGCCGTTGAGTGCATAGCCCGGTTCGAAGTTTTAAACCGCTTCACGTCCTATAAAAGGGGACACAGATCCAGTACACAGCCTCTTCTTCTTCGGACAGACTCCTGATAGTGAACCGAGCGTAGAATCCTCTTTGCGCTGGTCAAAACACTTGGACGGCTCTACTGACAGTGAAGTGAGCGTAGAATCCTTGCCTACTGGTCAGATTATTACTTGGATCCCGCTGGACCAAGGCATCAAACCACAGGACAGATTATTTAGAATCTAAGACTTAAGTCAAACTATTTCATAATCATTTTCCTTTTTTTAAAAAAGAAATAAACATTGAATTCGGAGTTCCATAACAAAATAAATCTTTTATTGTAACGACCCTATATCAAACGAACCCTGGTCACACTGAGAATACCCCGCCTGGGAAAAACCTCGTTACAATTGGCGCCTGAGCAGGGACTCTGAAAGACAAGAAACGACTTTCATCACCTAGCTTCTCGGAGACCACACGACCACTGACCGCCCTACTCGAAAAGGGAAAACATTGGAAGTGGACAGAGGAGCAACGAAAAGAACTATTCCCCTACCGAAAAGGAGTGCCTAGCGATAGTCTGGGGAATTAGGAAAATGCGGCCATACATAGAAGGGTATCAGTTCACAGTAATAACAGACCACCTCTCCCTTAAATGGTTAAATTCCAATTCTAGCCCCTCCAGACGAATCGCACGTTGGGCACTCGAACTCCCTCAGTACACATTCGACGTTCAATACGTTTTCAGGAAGCCCCGACCGAGCGAAGATAACCATTTATGATTCACTGGCTACAGAAGGATGGGACCACGCCATCACCATATTGAAAGCGTATTGTATTCAGGAACTGCGCACGAAGGGACATCTGGGGACGTGCGAGGTCGCCTTGGACCGCAATGGTCTGTCGCGCCGAATATTATTGTTATTATTACAAGCAAAAACTTAAAGAACAAAGTAGAAGTAAAAATAAAATTAAAGTTAAAGTTTAAATAATTTGGTAAAAAATAAGATAAAATTTTTTTTTTTTATAATTTGCGCACGCATAATTAATTAATTAATTAACGCGTGGGCGTTAAGGAAAAGAAGAAAAAAGAGGAGATGTCTATGAGCTTGTGTTTTGAATGCCTGTGGATCATAGTGATGTGGAAAGACAGAGCTTGCCAGATCATTCCTCATACGTATTGTACGGCTGAAGAACGAATCCCTGAATTTAACTGTACGTACGAAGATGGGCTTGAGGGTAAACTGATGAGCATTTATAGCGCCAGGAGTATTGCGGTTGAATTCAAGGAGAGGTGGCATGCAGCTGGCTATTTCTCTTGAGCACCGGTGGAAGAAGCGATAAATGAGTGACAAGCAGGAGACGTTCGTGCGGTGTTCAAGCGAATCTATTGATTTCGCAATGTTTTCGTCACCGATAAGTTTTATCGCACGGTTTTGTATTCTATATAGTTGATGCAAGGTGGTTTTAGACGCACCAGACCAAATACGACAATTGTGTTCAAGTTTAGGGCGAATAAAAGCCTTGTAGATAGTAGCCAGATCAGAGGGAGTTAAATATTTCTTGCACCGGGTTAGAAAACCTAAACATTTCGCAGCATTTTTGGCGATGGTAAATATGTGGTCATTCCAACGAAGCTTGTCGTTAACGCACATACCGAGAATTGCGAGATTTTCAGTTTCCTCCATGTAAGTGCCATGCCATTCATGGATAATGGCATGGGATTTGGGATTCCCTTAGACGACAGGAGACAGCATTGGGTTTTGGAAGCGTTAAATTCTACTCGATTGATTTCTCCCCATTGTATTATGCTGTGTAGGTCAGAATTTAACGTGCTTAACATACGAATTTGTTTGAGTTCCACATGAGAAGTGGAGGGACGTTCCTTTAACTTATATGAGAAGCTGAGAGTGCTGTCGACAGCGAAAGAGTGAATTGGATTAGAAGTCACAAATAAGAGATCATTTATAAAAATAAGAAAGAGTGTCGGGGACAGAACAGAGCTCTGGGGAACGCCAGCATTTATGTGTTGTATTTCAGACTTGAAACCGTCCAAAACAACTTGAATTTAGCGGTCCAAAAGATAGCTTCTAATCCAATGAAGCAGTTTTTCATCGACACCACAAGTACGCATTATGGACAAAAGAGCTTGATGCCAAACTCGGTCAAATGCTTTGGAAATATTGAGTGCAACAGCTTTGCTTTCACGAAATTGATGCAAAGACCGGTTCCACTGTTCGGTGAGATATACCATCAAATCACCAGTGGAACGTTGCCCAAGAAATCCATACTTCCGGTCACTAAAGATTTCGTTGGTTTCAAGATATTTCATGAGCTGAAAATTGATCAGCGTTTCCATGACCTTGGAAAGAATGGATGTAAGTGCTATTGGGTTGGTACGAAGAAGGAGACGACGGCTCGCCTTTTTTGGGTACTGGACAGCTGGACAAAGGCTGTTTTCCTTCTCGGGAAGAGTCCAGAAGAATATGGGACAGATATTCATTCGTACTCGTGCAGTAGCTAGAGTTTTAAACGATCTCAACACTCACAAATCCGCTGGGCTAGATGGTATTTCCCCATTAGTTCTGAAGAGGTGTTCTTCCAAGCTGGCATTACCATTGCGTAAGCTTTTCCGTCTATCCTATTCTTCTGGAATTCAACCCCAATACTCGTGGCTGGCGATCTAAATGCTCATCAGTTTACCCCTAAGACCATCTTTAGACGTACAGTTAAATTCAGGTTAAATTCGTTCTGAAGCGTGCGCGAATTATAAAAAAAAAGGAAACAGCAAATATCAAAGAGTACAGAGGGACAGAACAATACGACCTTTCATCATTCATCAGAGAAGTGGAGATGATCAAAATCCAGGGAGCAGAACTTTACTCAATCGGGACAGTAGGACCAAACCCAACGTGGGAACAAATAAGGGGGGATCTCATAAGAAACTTTGGAGTTAGAGAACATATCATAATATAAATTTCCAAGCAATGAACATGAAAAATAATTATAATGTTAGTGAATTTTATGAAGAATTTAAAACCATTCTTGGTATATTAAATACTAAGTATGAATTCGACATTTGTAAACCTGTAGAATTTTTACCCTTAATAAATGAGTCTATCATTTTCAAATAATTTTTAAATGGGTTGCACCCAAGCTTATCAAGTATAATTTTGAGTAGAAATATAACAAATTTAAGAGATGCATACTATATATTAGAAGAGTCGGGAGTGATTAAAAGCGAAAAATGTTACAGCAAAAGTTATTACAGAAAATATTATAGAAACGAACAAAATTTACAAATGGGTTCGGGACAAAATAGTACACATTTTGGACAGTTTAGACAAAACAATAATACAAATTTCAGACAAATTAGCCCAAACAATAATGTGTATTCTGGTCGGTTTAGACAAAACCACAACTTAAACTCTGGACAATTTAGACAAAATAACAGACAATATACAAACTTTGGTAGTTCGGGACAACAACGACTTAACAGAGATAATTCTGGACAATTCCGGCAAAACAGAGTAGAACAAATGGAAGTTGATCAAATTCAGTCAGAGGATGATGAACAAGTAAATTTTCAATTGGTGGACAGGAACCTTGTCTTCCGATAGTAGAATTGACCGTAGGAAAGAGTAAAATTAGGTGTTTGGGCTCAACAACATCATTATTAGACTACCATAAATTACTACAATACAAACGAGTTAGACTTACGAATCAATTCGGCAGCCAATTCACCCCACACTTTTTTTCTTTTTAAATATACATACTTACTTATATTTTCGTTATGAAATTAATCGACATGGAAAAATTATCATTACAACAAGACCATTTCTATATCAACATGCATTAAATTGAAAATTCCGACGGCATATCTGCTCAGACGCCGGCCGACTGCACTTCTCCACTTTATAAATACGATTATTAGACCACACCTCCATTTTTGGGACACTGATTACAAATCGACATAACAATTATGAATATTGAATAGCCGCGCATGTACTGCAACCACCATAATGTAACGATAGGAGAGGACAGTGCATATGACATGCAAAACTCAACAAACGTAATCCCCTACATAAAGGGGTTTTCGTCAACATTTTTGCAAACAACAATGCCGTTGAGTGCATAGCCACAGTGGACAATTGAAATGGAAAATACAATAACAAACACACGGGGAATTCTCACCAACATTTCGTCAAAGGAAAAAAAACCACAAGGACAATAAAATAACGATAGCAGCCTGGAGCGTATACACATAAGCGACAAAAATAAAAACAACAACAACAACACGGCATGACGCATACGCAATGTAGCTCCGATGGAACTGATCATGAAAAGAAAAACAGCATAGCAACAACGGTGATTTACCGGACGATGGAAAATATGGAAAAAGGACAACCCGGTTCGAAGTTTTAAACCGCTTCACGTCCTATAAAAGGGGACACAGACATATGCATATGACATGCAAAACTCTGTGCGCATTCGGGAGCGCAGAAGCGTAGGCAGACTCTTAACATAAAATAAACGCATACACAACACCAACATCCACCAAAACAACGCAAACACAAGCAGAAATTACGATAATCAAAATCAACAGATGAGGTCAACGACCGAGGAGCGTTGACCAAAATACGATTTACATACAACAACAACACTATGCATAGCCCGTTGAACACATTAGCTAGAGTAGACAAACGGAATCCCCTACATAAAGGGGTTTTCGTCAACATTTTTGCAAACAACAATGCCGTTGAGTGCATAGCCACAGTGGACAATTAAAATGGAAAATACACTAACAAACTCACGGGGAATTCTCACCAACATTTCGTCAAAGGAAAAAAAGCCACAAAAACTATAAAATAACGATAGAATCCTGGAGCGTATACACATCAGCGACAAAAATAAAAACAACAACAAGAACACGGCATGACGCATACGCAATGTAGCTCCAATGGAACTGGTCATGAAAAGAAAAACAGCATAGATACAACGGTGATTTATCGGACGATGATGGAAAATATGGAAAAAGAACAACCCGGTTCGAAGTTTTAAACCGCTTCACGTCCTATAAGAGGGGACACAGATCCAGTACACAGCCTCTTCTTCTTCGGACAGACTCCTGATAGTGAACCGAGCGTAGAATCCTCTTTGCGCTGGTCAAAACACTTGGACGGCTCTACTGACAGTGAAGTGAGCGTAGAATCCTTGCCTACTGGTCAGATTATTACTTCGATCCCGCTGGACCAAGGCATCAAACCACAGGACAGATTATTTAGAATCTAAGACTTAAGTCAAACTATTTCATAATCATTTTCCTTTTTTTAAAAAAGAAATAAACATTGAATTCGGAGTTCCATAACAAAATAAATCTTTTATTGTAACGACCCTATATCAAACGAACCCTGGTCACACTGAGAATACCCCGCCTGGGAAAAACCTCGTTACAATTGGCGCCTGAGCAGGGACTCTGAAAGACAAGAAACGACTTTCATCACCTAGCTTCTCGGAGACCACACGACCACTGACCGCCCTACTCGAAAAGGGAAAACATTGGAAGTGGACAGAGGAGCAACGAAAAGAACTATTCCCCTACCGAAAAGGAGTGCCTAGCGATAGTCTGGGGAATTAGGAAAATGCGGCCATACATAGAAGGGTATCAGTTCACAGTAATAACAGACCACCTCTCCCTTAAATGGTTAAATTCCAATTCTAGCCCCTCCAGATGAATCGCACGTTGGGCACTCGAACTCCCTCAGTACACATTCGACGTTCAATACGTTTTCAGGAAGCCCCGACCGAGCGAAGATAACCATTTATGATTCACTGGCTACAGAAGGATGGGACCACGCCATCACCATATTGAAAGCGTATTGTATTCAGGAACTGCGCACGAAGGGACATCTGGGGACGTGGCAGGAGCTCCAAAACAACTATCCTGACCACCGCGCCAACACACTACAACAACAAAACCTCACAGACTGCGGGCTATATATGCTGGAGGCAGCCGAAAAGTTGATGGCCTGCAAGATATCCGAGCTTATTTGGTGGGTGACGAAATGTCCCACCAAAGTGCAATGGGTAAGAGAAGGTTGTTAGCTGAGCTGGTTTTCGGTGAGGGTCATCATCATCATCATATTTGGCTCTACAACTGGGGAACGGTCCTGGCCTCACGCAAAAAGTCTCTCCAACGGTTCCGATTTCGTGCCGATGTCATCCAGTTTGGCATCCCTAAACTCTGGGCGTCCTGGTCTACGCCATCCTTCCAGCGTAGTCTTGGCCGGCCTCGCTGTCCTGTTGCATAAATCCTACCGCAAAGGATTTTCCGAGCAGGATCCTCTTCGCTCATGCGAGCTTGGTGTCCTGCCCAACGGAGCCTACCGAGCTTAATTTTCTTCACGTTGTCGACATCGCGGTAACGCTCGTAGATCTCATCATTATAGAGTCTCCGGAATCGTCCTTCCTCACATACGGGGGCAACAATTCTCCGTAAGACTTTTCTCTCGAACGCGGCTAAGAGGTCAGAATCCTTTTTGCCATGCATCCAAGTCTTGGATCCATATGAAAGTACTGGTATGACCATTTTCTTATATATCAGCAGCTTGGATGTTATGGTTAAGTTCCTGGATTTGAAGAGTCTTGACAGGCTATAGTAGGCTTTGTTGGTTTTAAGCAACCGTGCGCGTATTTTTGGTTCCATGCTGTTATCGGCAGCTATAGTTGACCCGAGATAGTTAAAGGATTGCACTACTTCAAATTCGCGCTCCACTATTTGAATTGAGGGACCAATGTTGGATCTTCTACTCGTATACGTGGCCACCATGTACTTTGTTTTGCTCTCATTCATGTGCAGCCCCAGATTTCGTGCCGCCTGCTCTATCTGGATGAAAGCTTCCTGTACAGCTCTTTGGTTTCTACCAACGATGTCAATATCGTTTGTGTAAGCCAGTATCTGAATGGACTTATAGAGGATTGTTCCTCTCGCCTTACCGTTACGTCTGAACGCCATGTTGAAGAGGATGCAGGCCAGTCCATCCCCTTGTCGGAGCCCGTTATAGATGTTGAATGGGCTTGATAGTGATCCGGATATTTTTACTTGGCTTATAACATTGGTCATGGTCAACCTACATTGCGTGTCAGTTTATTTGGGATGCCGAACTCTATCATGGCTTTATAAAGTTCTACTCTGGCTATGCTATCATAGGCGGCTTTAAAGTCTATAAAATGGTGTAGTGAGTTTTGAAACTCTAGACATTTTTCCATCACCTGCCTTAGGGTGTAAATCTGATCAGTTGTTGATTTGCCTGGGATGAAGCCACACTGGTATGGACCAATGATGACTTTAGCGTATGGGGCTATCCTGTCTTGAAGGACAGAGGAGAAAATCTTATACGCGGTACTCAACAACGTTATACCACGATAATTGCTGTATTTTGTGATATCTCCCTTCTTATGTATGGGGCACAGGATGCCTCTTCGCCAGTCTTCTGGCATAAATTTTTCTTCCCATACTTGCACTATTATTTCATAAATTGCTTGGTGTAATGTGGGGCCTCCTATTTTTATCAGTTTCGCTGAGATCCCATCAGATCCCGGGGCCTTATTATTTTTGAGCCAATTATCGCTCTGCTAACTTCGACTATGCTTGGTGGCGGCAGCATAGTATGATCTTCGGTCATTGGTGGAGCCTCCAATTCCTCAGTTAGCTGGCCATTTAGCAACTCATGAAAGTGCTCTTCCCATCGCTCTAAGATGCCTTTAAGATCGGCGATCAGATTACCCTCTTTGTCCTTGCAGTATGTGCAACGCGGTGTATATCGCGTCAAACCGCGGACCCTTTGGTAGAACTTCCGCGCCTGGTGCGGTCCTTGCGCTCTGTACTATTCCAGTTCACGGACGAGATTCTTCTCCCAGGCTGCTTTCTTTCGCCAGTGAACTGTTTTTTCATATCTTCTGAGCTCTTTATATTCATCTTCGCGTGCCCGCGTTCTATGAGATTGTTGCATTGCTCGGTACGCAACATTTTTACGTTAAGTCGCTAGCTTACATTCGTCATCGAACCAGTCGTTTCGATCTCTATGACTACTGCCTAAGATGGAGTCAGCAGTACCAATGACAGTATTTTTAAGGCGTGTCCATTTCTCTTCTACGCCCGACATCTCAGTGGATATTTTTACGCGCAAACCTTTTACTCGCAACGACCAAGTTATTGCTTGCTGCCATCTCTATGACTCGTTGTCCATTGTCATTAGTGTTCTCGTGTAAGCTATGGGTGCCAATGTACTGCCTGAATACTGGCTCCCTACCTATTTTAGCATTCACATCCTCTGTGCTGTTCAGCTCGAGCTCTATACACTGAGCGTAAGTTCCATGAGAAAATTATTAAATCGTTTAGCTGTTTCCGTTGCCGTGGTCGTCGTCGTTCATCAGTGTATCCGAGACTGATTTTAGGTTCCGTAATAATAATTTTTTACAGGCGAGGTTATTGGCCTCGCGCCAACCTTACTTTGAAAGGACTAGCCCGATCATTCAGCTTTTCCTGCATTGGAGGAAAATTAACAGCGGCCACGACGTGGAGGTTTGATCGCACTTCCACCAGTCAGAGATAGTGACGGCCACCTGCAATTCCAGAGCATACTGTGTTATTCCCCCTATTTCTGCTGATGGCTGACTGCCTTTCGGTGAGGATAACCAGCAGAAAGAAGCCAAGCCACGTATCCACCGGCACAAACACAGCCGCAGCCGAAGAAGCAGCAGAAATTGCAACAGCAGTGGTAGCAGTAGCAGCAAACATCGCAACAACACTAGCAGCAGTAGCACCAGTAATAGTACAACCGACGACAACAGCAGCGAGGACAGCGAACGGAGGAGATTTGCTCCCAGGGTCTACGGGAGAAAATCGACCAAGCAAGATCAAAAATTAAGACGAGAGGATGGCGGAGATTAAAGTTCTCCCACCACCAGGACAACATTTTGTTCACGGCCATCGTGACCGTCACCGGAAGAATCAGCGTTGTCCGACGTGACCGGGAGGTGTGAGGAGTCAATTCGGCAGCAAATTCACCCCACCCATTTTTTCTTTATAAATATACATGCTTACTTATATTTTCGTTATGAAATAAATTCACATGGAAAATTATCATTAAAAGAAGACCATTTCTATATCAACATGCATTAAACTGAAAATGCCGACGGCATCTCTGCTCAGACGCAGACCGACTTCTCAACTTTATAAATACGATTATTAGACCACACCTCCATTTTTGGAACACTGATCGCAAATCGACAAAACAATTATGAATATTGAGTAGCCGCGCCTCTACTGCAACCACCATAATGTAACGATAGGAGAGGAAAGGAGACAGTGCATATGACATGCAAAACTCCCTGCGCATTCGGAAGCGTAGGCGGACTCTTAACATAAAATAAACGCATACACAACACCAACATCCACCAAAACAACGCAAACACAAGCAGAAATTACGATGATCAAAATCAACAGATCAGGTCAACGACCGAGGAGCGTTGACCAAAATACAATTTCTATAACCCGTTGAACACATTAGCCACAGTAGACAAACGGAATCCCCTACAACAACAAACATAAAGGGGTTTTCGTCAACATTTTTGCAAACAACAATGCCGTTGAGTGCATAGCCACAGTGGATAATTGAAATGGAAAATACAACAACAAACACAGGAGGAATTCTCGCAAACATTTCGTCAAAGGAAAAAACCAACAAATATAATAAAATAACGATAGAAGCCTGGAGCGTATACACATAAGCGACAAAAATAAAAACAACAACAACAACACGGCATGACGCATACGCAATGTAGTTCCGATGGAACTGATCATGAAAAGAAAAACAATATAGCAACAACGGTGATTTATCGGACGATGGAAAATATGGAAAAAGAACAACCCGGTTCAAAGTTTTAAACCGCTTCACGTCCTATAAAAGGAGACACATATCCACTACACAGCCTTTTCTTCTTCGGACAGACTCTTGATAGTGAACCGAGCGTAGAATCCTCATTTTACTGAACAAAAAACTTGGACGCAGAGACTCTTGGCAGCGAACTGAGCGTAGAATCCTCTTTTCACTGTTCATCATACTTAGACATATCAACTCTTGGCAGCGAACTGAGCGTAGAATCCTCTTTTCACTGGTCAACATACTTGAACATAGCAACTCTTGGCAGCGAACTGAGTGTAGAATTCTCTTTTCGCTGGTCAAACACTTGGACATAACGGCTCGACTGACAGTGATGTGAGTGTAGAATCCTTGCTTACTGGTCAGATTATTCCTACGTAGACGGATTACTCTGCATTGCGATTGATCGGGAAACTACTGACTGCTCAAAACTTGGTTTGGGCCAGTAGCGCAACAATCAAGTTCGTGATGTAGTGCTTGCTCTACCTCCTCGTGGTTGTCCCCGGGCAACTATGTGTATAAATCCTTAGACATGTAGGCTAAAACTGCAAGTGCGAACGGTCTAGCGTTTCTAGTCTAGGTAACGTGGGCTAGCACCCTGCTTTACCGAAAAATACCCGCTACTGAAACTGACACAACGCCTCGGATAAGTAATGATCGAATATTGACGACTTTTGGCTATTGTACCCGGACTAAGATTGGTTTCTGGAATGTGAGGACGCTCCTTGACTCTGGGAGTGAAGGACCTCAAAATGCCAGATTTCTTCAACTGAAACGTGAGTTTCTTCGATATAATTTGGACATACTGGGAGTGAGTGAAGTAAGATGATTCGACGCGGGAGAGTAACAATCCCCGACGTGTAACACTGTGCTACTCTACTCTGGCAAACCCTCTGGCAGTCCCCGTGAATCTGGAGTGGGTCTGCTGCTAACGCCAACAGCACGTAGAGGCCTAATTTGCTAGCACCCGCATAGTGATCGGATCTTATCGGCCAGATTTCGGACTAGAGTACGGCGCGTCATGATCATACAGTGCTACGCCCCAACGAATCCCTCGACTGAGGATGAAAAGGACAACTTCTACAATCAACTAAACGCTGTATTCAACGCAACGCCGAACGGAGATATCGTCATCTTGATGGGGGACTTGAATGCCAAGGTTGGCAACGACAATGAAGGACTCAAGCATGTGATTGGGAAGCGCGGCCTCGGCGAACGAAATGACAATGGTGAAAGGTATATATAGGTATATAAAGGCCTAGGTATAACATCGACCGGCTAAGGATCCCCTCAGTTCGCCCACAATTAAGGGATAATTTATCGCAAGGAGTGGAAGCAATCAGCAGCTCACTGCCGACAACCATCCAGGAGCATTGGAAGGCTGTGAAAAATGTTTTCACATCTGGAGCGGAAAGTATTGTTGGTAGAAGCCAGGCAAGGCACAGCACGTGGCTTACCGAAGATACCTGGAGGCGGATATTCAATCCGTAACGTAAACTATTTAAAGCTCGTATTGTAGATATCCGAGCAGCAGCGAGGAGCGAGCTAGAGTCCATGTATCGAAGAAAAATGAGAGAAGTGCAGCGTAGTGTAAGACGTGAAAAACGTAACTATATTAACAACCTGGCCTCAGAAGCAGAGGAAGCAGCGAGCAGGTGCGATAGCAGAACCGTTTATAGAATCACCAAAGAGCTGACAGGTGGTCACCGCTCTAGCCAATATCCGGTGAAAGGCTTTGATGTTGCCGTACTCGTTTCAGATGAGGATCAGCTCAAGCGATGGAAGGAGCATTTCTCTACGGTCCTTAACCGTGTATTTGCTAACGATATGCAAATAAATGGAGCTGCCGGAAGTAACAATTTCCCGAATTCGCACCTGAACTCCCAGTAAAGACGAGATCGCTACCGCGATTAACGCACTAAAAAACAACAATTCGGTAGGACTAGATGGTATACACTCAGATTCTGCATGCAGCTCCAACGACATCAGCAGAGCTTTTATATCCTCTTATAGAGAGAGCTTGGGAGGTAGAAAGTTTCCCCGACGAGTGGAAGAAGGGAATGATTGTCAAGCTCCCTAAAAAGGTAGTTTTATGGAGTGCAGTTGCAAAAGTAATAGCCAAAGTAGAACTTGAGCGTATTAAGGAACATCTGGAAGATACACTCGATGCCGAACAAGCAGGTTTCCGCACTGGATCCTCCTGTGTAGACCACATAAACACCCTGCGGATCATTATTGAACAGTGCGTTGAATTCCGGTTACCACTGCACCTGCTGTTTATCGATTTTAAGAAACTGTCAATAGACAGTTTATCTGGCTCGCCTTGTGCAGTAGAGGTATACCCGATAAACTAATAGCTATTATTAAAGCAACCTATGATGGCTCTAAAAGTCACGTGCTGCATAGAGGAAAGCTGTCAGAGGAATTCGAGATCCTAAGTGGGGTACGACAAGGTTGCATTCTATCGCCGATCCTTTTTTTGCTGGTGATTAGCGATGTACTTCGCGCAGCTTTATCTACTGGAAACGGAGGAATTCGTTGGACTCTTACATCTCAACTCAAACATCTGGATTACGCTGACGACGTTTGTTTACTCTCACATAGAATTATGGAGCTGCACCAAATGACTACAAATGTGGAGAGGGAGGCAAATGTTGCGGGTTTGAAGATTAATACTGCCAAAACCAAAATCATCGACCTTGGCACTAACTCAGTTACTCATGTTAACATTGCTGGACAGCCGGTAGAGAGAGTAGAGAGTTTCCAATATCTTGGGAGTATTGTCTCGACCGAAGGTGGAACCGAACAGGACATTGTCAACCGAATCAGCAAAGCAAAATCGGTGTTTGGAATGATGTCCATGATATGGCGAAGCAATGCGATCAGCTTAAACACCAAGCTGCGACTGTTCCGCTCAAATGTTGAATCTGTGCTGTTGTATGGGTGCAGCACTTGGAAGGTGACCGCTACTATCACAAAAAGATTACAAACATTCGTAAATAGGTGCATACGGAACATCTTAAGGGTTTTCTGGCCTAACCGTATCTCTAACGAACATCTTTACCAGATAACAGGTCAGGAACCAATAGGCACAACCATCCAACGACGGAAGTGGCAGTAGATTGGTCATACACTCCGAAAAGGCGACAGTTCCATAGCAAACTACGCAATGCAATGGAACCCGTTATCTCAGGATGGTAGAAGAACGGGTCGTCCGAGAAATACAGGGCGCAGAACAATTGAGGAGGAGGCACGGCAATTGGGGAAGAGTTGGAGAGAGCTGAAGTAGAGGCCCTAGGACCCACAAGGGGATACAGGACATAAAGAAAAAGAAGAAAGACGGATTACTCGATCCCGCTGGACCAAGGCATCAAACCACAGGACAGATTAATTAGAATCTAAGACATAAGTCAAACTATTTCATAATTATTTTCCTTTTTTAAAGAGAGAAATAAACATTGAATTCAGAGTTCCATAACAAAAGAAAACTTTTATTTTAACGACCCTATATCAAACAAACCCAGTGTTACACTGAGGATACTCCGGCTGGGAAAAACCTCGTTACAACACTTAGTGGACAGACAAAAGAAGAGTATGAAATAATAACTTAACAGTTTTAAGTTTAGCTCTTCCAATAATGGCACCTCAATTAGATAGATCCTTTGCATTTAAACTCATCCCAGAATTCGATGGGACTCGTTCATTATTACACAAATTCGTAAAAACTTGTGACCGCTAAGAAGAAACACCTTCTACTGATTTACCGGTTCTCCTCATAATAAACAAAGTAAGTTATCTGGTCCCGCGTACAACATTAAGCATTAGCCAATTTCAACAATGCATGCATAACTAGTGAAGGTATTGCTAATTCAGTGTACATACAAAGTATAAATGGTAAAATCGCGTTTAGGAGCTTCGAAAAAGGGCTCCATCCGAAATTAAGTTTGATCATTAAAGCATCAAGGTTTGGTACTTTAACATAAGCTGTCGAAGCAGCAGTACAGGAAGAAAAAAGTTCTGCTTCACATTCTTACTATCCATCTTATCCACAAAAAACAACATCGTCAAAAGTTATATGAACATATTGTACGAAATCGGGTCATAATATCGAACAATGTTACACAAAAAAGAGTAAAGATCGTCTACCCACTTTCAAAAGCGAAGTGAAAACGGTCAATGTTACTGTAGTTATCGTAAGAACCCTGGTGTGGTGACCAGGAATGTAGGAAAAGTGAATTTAATAACAAAAAGAAACAAGCTAACTCTGTCTCTGAATCTTCTCGAAACCACACAGAGGCCGGCAGCAGTGGCAGGTTCCGGACTCGAAACTAACCTCATCTAGCCATAACCTTAACCTTAAACCTTAAAAATAAAAAATCTCGTGTAGACTCAATCGTGATATCCTCTATATCCACAATTAATCCTAACTCATCCAAATTTCTTATCGATGGTGGTGGTGAAATTTGTCTTATAAAATCTGATAAAATAAAATCTAACATAACAATTGACTCTTACATAATACACTCCTTATCCGGAATAACAAATTCAGAAATAATAAATGTTCACGAATTAAACCAGATCCTAGTAAAATAGAATGCCTATAAATGTGAGAAGAACTATTCCACTACAGATAAGGAATTGCTTGTCATTGTTTGGTCAGTCCGGCATTTCCGTCCTGTGGCAATTGGTATAGCCCTCGCCACATAATTCACAATTTATGGCATATGGCATAGCCTCGCAAACACAGCATTAATGCCAACCTGACAAACAATCATTTCCTTTTGATGAACATAAAAGAAGAAAGAGAAAAAAAAGAAAAGAAGAGGACGAGACCTTTTTCCGCTTTTTATTGTTGAACGAAAAAGTTGGGTTTTTTCTTTGTTCTTCTTATTTGAAATATTATAACATTTTAAATTATAATACATAAGATTGTAAAATACCTAATACAATTACGTAATCGTTAAATACCTAAACACAAAAAGAATTTAAAACGTATAAATTGATATTAAGGAGTACCCCATCACGTTTTCGTGTGGTTCGTCGCCGTCGCTAAATTCGCCATCTACCCGGGCACGAAAGTCACGGAGTTCGTGTGAGAGAGTCGTATTATAAATCGAATGTGAATCGAGAAGGTGCTTCGCAAGATTCTTGGCAGTTTTTACAGGAGCCAGGAAAGAAGAATGGAAAATTTTTATTTGCGAAGGATAAACTCATTCGAAATTCGTGGTGAAATCGGAAATTTGCGTTCCATTTTTATCACACGAAGTTAATATCGCCAATAGCATTCGGTCTGCGATTTACATTCGGTGGTATTCGGTGAAGAAGTTCTCTCTGCAAAAGAGAAGGGTCGTTACTAACTGGTTGTTCTTGCTTACGTTAGTTGCAGCGTTAAATTAATTCGTCATAATTTTCCACAAAAATATATGGAATAAAGTTGCAATATTTCTACATTTAAAATGAATTCTTGTTAATTTGTTCACGCGTCGAAGGCCATTTTTATGTGAAGTGAAAAGTAGTCTGTACAGTGCAATTTTTTTGTGCGAACATCATCGAATGGGAGAAAAAGTGCATCGTACTCATTCCTCCCAAGATAATACAACATAAAAACTATCAATTTCTTCGCTGCAGTCAACACAAACAAGTCGTCGCTCGTCGGTCTGTGGAAGTGCGACGGCGTGGTCGATAGGAATTTCGCTCTGCAATCGCCGTCGGCTGCGGTTCATATCCGTTTTCGCATTGCTGATTTTGGTTTGTATTGCCGAATGTGTCTTTGTTCATCATCGCGGCCGCTGGTCGTCGGTTGGTTAGCTGTGTGTCCCAATATTGTACATACTTCTGAGGGGTATATTGCCGTGGTTTCGCTAAGAACTGAGATCGTATCGAAGTCACCATCGTTGTCAGCCTCAGCAGTATCATCACTCAAAATCATCGTTCAATCATCATCATCATCAAATCATCGTTGTCAGCCTCAGCAGCATCGTCACCAAATCATCACTGTCAGCCTCAGCAGCATCGTCATCGAATCATCATTGTCAGCTTCGGCAGCGTCATCATCATCATCAACAACAAATATTGTAATTTTTAAGCTAGATGTCAAGAAGATAGGTATTTTTTTTTACATACATACAGTATATATATATATATATAGTACACCTAAGTTTTGATTAATTAATCTGATTAATAAATTTTGGCTGGTGCACCAACCACTCCGTATATTTTTTCCGCTACCTTCTTATATTATACTATTATTATATTGCAATATTATCATTAAAATTATATTTAAGAATATATCTTAGGTTATATTACCGTCGTAAGACGGGAGTGATGTCCGTTTAGGCGGACACCTTTGAGGATGAGGCGGGGTTAGTAGCGGGGTCGGACGACAGGGGCGGGCACGGCATTTCCTTTCCTCATGAGGTTACACTTGGTTATACCCGTCTTCTTGTGTGTTGACTTGAATCAAATCGGAATCGGAAATTGTTTCTAGCCCATAGTCCCGTTTGTACAAGATAATTTTTCCACCGGGAATGAACTATTTCCGCTTATGGGATTGATTTTAGCCTAGTTTTCCGGTGTTTTTTTTTTTTTTAATTTCCGGGAAATTTTCTTATCCTGAATGCATGTCCAGCTTAGCTTTTTGACTCATGCTTGAGAGTTTAATTTTTTGAAATTTCAAGAATTTTTTTTATTCACACGGAATGCATGTCCAGCTTAGCTGTTTGACTTATAGAAGAGTGCTTGAGCACAGACTCTTTTGTTTGTTTGTTTAATTGTATCCTATATCCCCCTGTCCTCAACCCTCCACTACGGTGCCTGCCTGTCGGTCTGACGTTGTGCCCTGCCTTGGCTCATTCTCATCACCATCCATTGATTAACTCGTATTCTTTTTTTCACCATTCGGATTTTTTTTCTTCTTCTCTCTCTCCTCCTTCTTACAGCATTCATCGGTTTTGCTATAAGGTCATGGTCTCTTATCTTTTTGCAATTTTCCGCCTGATAGTGAATTCAGTACAATTTGAATTCTCAGATATTTAGTTTTGAAACAACATTAAAACTTTTAAGTAGTGTACCCACAGGCATTGTCGAATGCCACTGAAGTTTTAACAATTTGTTTTTTTTTATTATTGGTTAATAATTAAAAAGTATGGACATCGCCAGGTTAACCGCGAACGAACTTGAGATCGAACTCGAGGTACGAGGAATTCAATCTACTGCCCCTGATACTAGCATCCAAGCGACCAGACTCAGAGATTGAATTTTGTCAAAGCAGGTTGCTGACATTGCAGGATAATATTCTGCCACTGAAAGAAACCACTGAACCGGCACAGTCCTCGAAGGCCCAACAAATAGCTTCGCGCCTAAGACACATATACGGCCGGTTGGAACGAGCAGCCACTTCCCCTACGTATCGGAATTTTGCGGGTCAAGTACTCGAGTCCTGTAGGGCGTTGTTAGCTTCAATTGAGTTGTATATACCTCCAAAACCCGACTAATTTAGACGAGTCCAGAGTTGTCTCGAAACCAGTCCCCGTTGAACCGACATCACACACTATGATATGTCCACCGCCAATTGACGATGATATTCCGCAAGAGTTGTTAGTTCAGGAATCGAAGGTAACGCACCCGAACACCCGACCAGCAGGAAATGCTTCTAGCAACCAAGACCATAACGCCGATCGATCTCCGTCCTCTAACTCTATAATTAGGGCTCAGCTAAATCAATTGGTTGAGCAAATGGCCACTTTACATCAAAAGAACATTGAGTTGAAGGCCAAATTTTCTAATCTCCCGGGTGCAGTGACGAAACATAACAATTTACCAGCTATTTTTGAACGTACCCGAGGTCATGTTGCACATTACCCCCGAGGGCTCCGCCTTTATCCATGCCTAATGGGTCCAGCCAAATACCCAGCCTGTCTGCTTACGGTAATCAAACGGAGATGCCATCTATCGGTACATTTGTTGCAAACCCCGGGGTAAGGTCTGACTACCGGCAGAACGAACCAAGTTCGTCGGGATTCTCCACTGGTATGTTCCCTCCCTACACCACCAGAAAACCGGAATACCGCCCTCTTTCTCGGAGTGGTCTCTCTTACACTGGTTGTCCAAAAGGTATAACGGTTGAAATGATTTTCCTCCAATTGCAACCCGTCGCCTCCGGTCTGCAACTGTCCCCTGAGGCGTTGTTATTCGAATTGCACACGGTATTAAAGGATGGCGACCTTCAATGGTTCTAGACCTACCGGAAGCTCCACCCTTTGTCATCTTGGTCTGAATTGAAGGATGACTTTCTTGAAAGATTCAAAGATCGACGAAGTAATCTTGAAATCCGTAGAAGCATCGAGTCTCTAAAATAAGGAGGGACGAAGGCTTCCTGGATTTTTACCACTCGGTCTGGAACCTAACATTACAACATCAATGATTTGATCAGTAGTTGTGTTGCCTGGGAGGAGTCCTTTAAGAGATTTCGCAGCCCTCCCGTAACGCCAGCCTATCCTAGGCGACTAGTAAGCGAAATTCAGTCCGAGGTGTGCGGGGAAGCGATATCTCAATCTGTCGAAAGGTCTGATCCAACTCGACTCGACACATTCGGAATCCACTACTAGCCTAAAACGATCCTTGTTTCAGGAAGATAATAGACGCCCTCCTTTGAAAATGAACCTTCCAACGCACACTATATGCTATAACTGCTCGTACATTGGCCATACCTTTATCGAGTGTCCAATCGCTCCCACTGGTATATTTTGTTACCGTTGCGGACTGAGGGGAACGTTAACTCCCAGATGTTCTCGTTGTGCGGGAAACGCCACGCAGGGTCATTGGAGATCTGGTGCCCAGGGCCCGCCGAAACCATTCACCAGAGCAATCCGGGAGGAACCAGCCACCAAAACCCATCTCGAGTCTCGCCAAAGGGATCTTCCGAATGTGGAGTCCACGATTCGATAAGACCACCCGTTAACATGTCGTATCAGCCATTTTGTCCGAATAACATTCTCCCTGACATACCAAAACCACCAGGTTTATCACCTACTTCGAACCTAACCTCACCTATCTTATCGTCCTACGATCCTAAGTCCATCCACCATCCGGACACTAAGTTCCGCAGACATCGAACGCGAAAATACTTCGAGAGTAGACGATTTAGAAGGAGCCATGTTATGGCTTCAGTAATAAGCTCTGAGGAAGTTGGAGACAATAGACCCTATGCCTTGGTCCTCATCGATAGTGTGCGCTATAAAGGACTCTTAGATAGTGGTGCGACGATTAGTGTGCTCGGACGAGGATCCGAAAAGTTTCTGACAGACGGTAATTTTAAATTTCGACACTTCCCCTCGCACCTTACAACGGCAAGTGGTCACAAGCAGCGCGTTTTTGGGTATATCCGTGCTCTCCTACAGATTAACAACCTCAGTCATACCATGTGCCTCTATATAGTGCCTTCACTAGATCAACCACTGTACCTGGGGATTGATTTTTGGAACCGGTTCGGCATTGCCGCTAAAGTTTCATCTCTAGGTATGTCCGAGAACATTCCCACATCTCCTGAGGAACCTAAATTTCATTTTCTCTCGGTTGAAGACCGGAGTACGTTAGATGGTATTATCAAGCGCTTTCCATCAAGTACCAAAAGATTAAAAGAAGTGGCTGGACTTCTATCAGGGGCCGGACTAACCATAAACGTGGCAAAAACTCAGTTTGTCCTCCGTGAAGTGAACTACCTCGGTTATATTGTCGGGAACGGGTGCCTTCGCACGAACCCAGAGAAGTGCCGATCAATCATGGATTTTCCATCCCCTAAGACGATGAAACAAATCCGACGTTTCTTGGGAATGTGTTGCTGGTACCATCGCTTTATAAACATCTTTGCATCGATCGCTGCCCCACTCACAGATCTAACCGGAAAGTCGGCGCGGTGTAAATGGTAAGTAGCTGCCGATACCGCATTCATGTCCCTGAAGGCCGCCTTATCGTCCGCACCTGTTCTCGCTAACCTGAACTACGACCTACCCTTCTATATACAGTGCGACGCCAGCACCGTCGGCGTTGGCAGTGTATTGTTCCAAATTGATGCCGCGGGTGGCGAGCACCCGATCGAATATATCTCCCACAAGCTAAACGCTGTACTACGAAACTACTCTGTTACGGAGTTAGAGTGTTACGCCGCGGTTTTAAGCGCCTTACATAGAGGGGTAAGTACGAACATTATTGTGGATCCTCCGTTGTACGGGGATTTGGACTCATCAGCGTTTACGCACCCCGACTATGTTGCTCAAGTAGATAACGTCAAAGGATTATCAAAGCATGAACATAAACTGCTCGTAAACTTTTAATTGCCCCATCGTACGCTATACGGACACGGTTATTCCGGAGTGGAAACTGGTTATCACCCACCATTTACAAACTTCCCTAATAGAACGAGCGCACAATCCACCAACCTCGGCCCACATTGGAATTGCTAAGACACTGGATAGGTTAAGGCGACAGTTCTTTTGGCCGAAGATGGCACTTCAGGTGAAGCAGTTTATGGCCAACTGTCAAGATTGTAAGATGAATAAACCGGTGAACTACTCCACACGTCCAATGATGGGATCCGGGTTTGAATCATCGCGACCATTTGAAAGAATATTTGTGGATTTTCTAGGACCTTACCCAAGGCCAAAACAAGGGTGCTCCTACATGGTAGTTGTGTTGGATCACTTTTCAAAATTCGTACTGGTAAAAGCCCTTCGTGAAGCCACCGCGGTTTCTTTATGTACATTCTTGGAGAACAAAGCCTTTTTGATATTTTCTGTTCCCGAATTTGTAGTTAGTGACAATGGAAAACAGTTCATTTCGAACCTATTCCAAGACCTACTCCAGAAGAAGAGAATATCCCATGTTAGAACGCCCATATACTCGCCGCAAAGTAACGCGTCGGAGCGAGTAAGCCGAACGTTGCTATCAGCTTTACGCGCTTATCTCACGGATCGTAGCCACAATGAGTGGGATAAGCATCTTCCCAAAGTCTTAGCCGCCTTACGCAATGTGGTACATGATGTCCCCCGATATTCCCCGCACTATCTGGTGTTCGGACAGCACATGTCGTTAACGGGTTGCAGCTATTCCTTGAGAAGGCTTCTCTTTACCGTAGACCCCAACGAAGTATTCATGGTGTCCAAACCAGACCGACTCGATCTAATCAGAGACCAAATCTTGCATTATCTTAAAGTGGCTCAAGACAAAACATCGAGATACTATAATCTACGCAGTCGGCATCGGAGTTTTAATCCGGGTCAACATGTCTTCGTGAGATCCACAAAGCAACGCAGTTAGTAAATTTTCCGCTAAGTTGGCCTCTAAGTTTCTACCGGCAACAATTGAATCCAAGGTTGGGAATGTGGCCTATGCCGTCAAGGACCTTGGTGGAAAACCACTGGGTAATTTCCATGCGAAGGATATACGTACCTGACGAACTTCGCCTGATCTCAGCTTTACATCTAGGTCTTCTTTTGTCCGTTGGCCCAATGTCGGCGTTGGTGTCAAATTGGCCCGTCGTATCGAGACTCTATATCGGTTAGAAACTCTATAGTTAGATAGTTAGATGTATTTCATTCATTTGAATATCTTCTAAAACTTTTTATACAAAATCAGGAAAAAGTATTGGCCCGGCGTATCGAGACTCTATCTCGGAGTGGGTCGTCCCCACGATTTGTGGCAAGCGGTATAGCCCTCGCCACATAATTCACAATTTATGGCATATGGTATAGCCTCGCAAACACAGCATTAATGCCAACCTGACAAACAATCATTTCCTTTTGGTGAACATGAAAGAGAAGAAAAAGAAAAAAAGAGGACGAGACCTTCTTTCGCTTTTTAATGTTGAACGAACAAGTCGGGTTTTTTCTTTGTTCTCGAGTAAAAAAAAACTTGGACGCGACATTTAAAAAATTTATAATTCTACGTTCAAATTCACTTCTAATAAGTTTTCCATTATCATTTCTAGTTAAATAAATTTATTATGACCCATTTTAACTTAAATATATGATACACCTCGATGGTGAGAAAGAAAACGTGGCCGCGACATCTTTTTTCCTTATTGGCATTTTTGTTAGAAATCCGCACTTCGGTGGTTTCTTTTTCTTATTGGTTCGGTGCAAATTGGTTAATTTGTAATACATTTAAACCAAAAATATTAAATTTATTATTAGTAGTATTACACCGGTTACTCTTACCACTGTGCATCGTTTCCTTCTTATTTTGAAATATTATAACATTTTAAATTGTAATACATAAGATTGTAAAATACCTAATACAATTACGTAATCGTTAAATACCTAAACACAAAAAGAATTTAAAACGTATAAATTGATATTAAGGAGTACCCCATCACGTTTTCGTGTGGTTCGTCGCCGTCGCTAAATTCGCCATCTACCCGGGCACGAAAGTCACGGAGTTCGTGTGAGAGAGTCGTATTATAAATCGAATGTGAATCGAGAAAGTGCTTCGCAAGATTCTTGGCAGTTTTTACAGGAGCCAGGAAAGAAGAATGGAAATTTTTTATTTGCGAAGGATAAACAAATTCGAAATTCGTGGTGAAATCGGAAATTTGCGTTCCATTTTTATCACACGAAGTTAATATCGCCAATAGCATTCGGTCTGCGATTTACATTCGGTGGTATTCGGTGAAGAAGTTCTCTCTGCAAACGAGAAGGGTCGTTGCTAACTGGTTGTTCTTGCTTACGTTAGTTGCAGCGTTAAATTAATTCGTCATAATTTTCCACAAAAATATATGGATAAAGTTGCAATATTTCTACATTTAAAATGAATTCTTGTTAATTTGTTCACGCGTCGAAGGACATTTTTATGTGAAGTGAAAAGTAGTCTGTACAGTGCAATTTTTTTGTGCGAACATCATCGAATGGGAGAAAAAGTGCATCGTACTCATTCCTCCCAAGATAATACAACATAAAAACTATCAATTTCTTCGCTGCAGTCAACACAAACAAGTCGTCGCTCGTCGGTCTGTGGAAGTGCGACGGCGTGGTCGATAGGAATTTCGCTCTGTAAGGTATTTTTTTTCTATATATAGCACACCTAAGTTTTGATTAATTAATCTCGTTAATAAATTTTGGCTGGTGCACCAACCACTCCGTATTTTTTTTTTGCCGCTACCTTCTTATATTATACTATTTTTATATTGCAATGTTATCTTTTAAGGCCATATCTTAGGTTATAGTACAATAAAAAGGAAAAAAAGGAAAAAACACAAGGTTCAATTTTTCATTATTTTTTTTATTGTCGTAAGACGGGAGTGATGTCCGTTTAGGCGGAGACCTTTGAGGATGAGGCGGGGTAGCGGGGTCGGACGACAGGCGGGCACGGCATTTCCTTTCCTCATGCGGTTACACTTGGCACCTTTATACCCGTCAACACCCACTCCCATACCCTGACGCCTAGCCGGCAATGACCGCGACTGGTCCCTAATGTGCCTTTTCTGTTAACAACCACCCCCTTATGATCAGTCTAAGGAGGGGAAATATTACAGTCCCTATCTGTATGGAAGAAAATTCGTGCTTTATACCGATCACAAACCTCTCATTTACATCCACAATTGCAAGGACATAAGCTCAAGATTAATGAGGTATCGCCTACAACTTGAATAAGTTGACTACGAAATCATACATAAGAAGGCCGAACCAAATACAAACGCAGATTGCCTAAGTAAAATCATAAAAATGACCCTTTGATCATCTACTAAACCGCATCTACCAATTCGTCTACTAATTCTTGTACCAATTTTCCTAAATCATCTATTAATTCTTGTACCGATTCTACTAAATCGTCTACTAATTCTTGTAACAATTCTACTAAATAGTCTACTAATTCTTGTACCAATACTACTAAATCGTCTACTAATTCTTGTACCAATTCTACTAAATCGTCTACTAACTCTTGAACCAATTCTACTAAATCGTCTACTAATTCTTGTACCAGTTCTACTAAATCGTCTACTAATTCTTGTACCATTTCACGCGAGAGTTTGGCAAGCTGGAACCCGTGTAGGGTTAGAAAAGTATATTATAGGATAGCTTCTCGAGCTGCCCGGCATATCTTTTTGTGAATGGAAATTCTCGAGTGCCTGGCAGCTCCCTACCACATCGACCGGTCTTCGCGTCGATGCTACATGTTGTGCATTTTTGGTTTGGCACGGTTTGCATAGCAAACCTAATCGGAAATACCATATCCGTTAAATCATGGGAAGGTTTCATTTAACTTATATTTGCAAATCTGCAAATATTGCACTTTATTTAAAATGTATTATTGAAGTTTTCCCATGAATGCCGTTTTGCTGACTTGCGAAACGTGCCAAATCAATTTTAATTTATTAAAGGTGTAAAAATATTTTGGAATCAAGACGATCGTCAGTCTTGAGTAAAACAGAAGCCTGGTCGGTGTTTTTATTTTGAAATACAACACAACAATTTAGCGATTCTGCCAGGAGTTTTTTGAAAATTAGTTATTTGTCGGTTATTAAGAAAAATTTTTTTGTTGAAAAAAGTAGTGAGCTGAAAAAAAATATTAATAAAGTTAAAAAAATTTCAAAAAGTTGTATTAAAACAAAAAAACAACTGAAATCAATATTGAAATTTGTATAGTTTTGATTAAAATATGATATAATTTGAGGTCCAAAAAAGCAAATTGACAATAATTTTTTCCAGAGATCCAACACATTAGAACAAATTAAGGGGTAAGTGTACTGGTATTCATTTTTTTTATTACATCTATTTTGATTTTATTATATTCCAAAAAATAAAATTATTCTATATACATTTTCTGCAAAGAATAATATTTTTTTAGAATGTTATTAATTTATGTGTTAATTT
This sequence comes from Nephrocerus scutellatus, assembly GCA_947095585.1. Taxonomy (NCBI): domain Eukaryota; kingdom Metazoa; phylum Arthropoda; class Insecta; order Diptera; family Pipunculidae; genus Nephrocerus; species Nephrocerus scutellatus. Next base: position 64,572,336 of record OX352762.1, read on the forward strand.
AAATATTATTTAAAAATTCTTTGTGATAGCGAAATAAACTGATAATTATTATATGTTTATTGGTTTTTATCTCTTCTTGATTTATCTTAGAACCCACATAGATTAAAGTTTATATTATATGCAAAATCAGTATTCTAAATTTACTACATAATAAACTTAAAAAATAACATACACAATTTTAAAAGCTAGAAAATATAATTTTACTCATGGAAAAAGTTTAAATATTTACATAATTCAAAATTAGGATTATTGGCTTGGACCCTAAAATTACAGAAGACAATGCAAGAACGAAATAGTTAATAGCCTCACATAATATTTTTTATTTGTTAAACAAGTAAAAAACAAAAGTGTAATCTAAATTTATTACATAAAGTATTCTAAATTTATTACATAAATTGTTTGTTTTGGTACGAATTATTTTATTAAATACAAATATATTGAGAAATATCGAAAAAAATTTTTTTTTTAAAAAAAAAAAAAACAACCCATAAAAATTAAAATGTTTCATCTAAATTCTCTAATCGCAGAAATTCATATGGGAGCCCCTCGATCCTGTGTAAATTATTTTTTTTTTATTGTAGGAGAAAATCATCGAAAGAGACATTTGACATCAGATGTTAAAATTGAAAATGCTCAGATCATTTTATTCTGAGCACTTAGAGCACGCTCATACTCTGAGCAAATAAGAAACACGAGCATTTATCTTGAGAACTCTTTGACTGCTCTGAACTAATTTATGAAAACGCGAAATGACAGAATATTGTGAAAACTTGTTGTTCTATCTGTAAGTTGATATCGACAACAAAAAACGACATCAATAAAAATACAATTCAGTAAATAAGTAAGTAAGTTGAATTAAGCATAAAACATGTAGGTCTCGTTTAATTTGCTGTGTTCATTTGTGCGTGAGCTAAGATTTCTCTCTCTCTCTCTCCACCACCAAAACCATGCCGACTGCGCAGCACACACCACACACAGTCATTAAAGAACGACGGTATTTGATGCCACTGTAAGAAATTAAAAAAATGTATTAAGGCCTTGCGGCCGAACCCGGGGCCCGATCACTACCAAATTTTAGAAAATTTTATTGGGTATACACATGTGTGTAAAATTTGAAAAAATCAGGTAATTTTTATTTTAAATTTGTATGGGAGCCCCACGAACCCGGGGCCCGATCACTTCCAAATTTTAAAAGAAAGTATTGTCACTAGAAATACACATGTGTACAAAATTTCAGGAAAATCGGGTTTTATGAAGTGCGTTAAAAATGGATAATAAAAAAAAATTGTATTGGAGCCCCCCGACCCCAGGGCCCGATCGCTTCAAAAAATTTACAAAAAGTTTTGTCCATCGGAGATACACAGTTATCTTTTTTTAAAATATTTGTATGGGAGTCAAATTTTAATAGAAAGTATTGTCACCGGAAATATACATGTGTGCAAAATTTCAATATGGGCTATGGGAAGTGGGTTAAAAATTGATCAGAAAATCTGCCAGCCACCCAGCCATCCAGCCACGTGCACGCGAAGTTAATATATAGAATTTAAAAAATTTCCGTTTCAACAACACTGTACAATATTTTTCATCCGTTTCTGGTGTTGAGGATATAATTTTTTTTAGAACGTGTTAAATGTTTTTATATATTCATTTCTAATAATAATGCATTTAATGAGAAGTATTAATTAATTCAATTTATCTTTTTCGAATTATCTTTATTGTCCTGATCTATTGTAAGTCAATTAATGGCAACAGTAGAACAACTTAAGATTCAAGAACTTAAGGACGAAATCGAACTATATAAAAAAGGTAAAAAAGATCAAGATTCGAAAATAAACCGGTTTAACGAGGTTCTTTTAGGGGAAATAAAAAGTTTTACTAGCAAAGAAGTGTATCAACTAGTAAGAACACAGATCTCTTCATTGTGGGGAAAATTTACTAGGTTAGAAACGACCGGGATCCGGGTTTGAATCATCGCGACCATTTGAAAGAATATTTGTGGATTTTCTAGGACCTTACCCAAGGCCAAAACAAGGGTGCTCCTACATGGTAGTTGTGTTGGATCACTTTTCAAAATTCGTACTGGTAAAAGCCCTTCGTGAAGCCACCGCGGTTTCTTTATGTACATTCTTGGAGAACAAAGCCTTTTTGATATTTTCTGTTCCCGAATTTGTAGTTAGTGACAATGGAAAACAGTTCATTTCGAACCTATTCCAAGACCTACTCCAGAAGAAGAGAATATCCCATGTTAGAACGCCCATATACTCGCCGCAAAGTAACGCGTCGGAGCGAGTAAGCCGAACGTTGCTATCAGCTTTACGCGCTTATCTCACGGAAAACATCGAGATACTATAATCTACGCAGTCGGCATCGGAGTTTTAATCCGGGTCAACATGTCTTCGTGAGATCCACAAAGCAACGCAGTTAGTAAATTTTCCGCTAAGTTGGCCTCTAAGTTTCTACCGGCAACAATTGAATCCAAGGTTGGGAATGTGGCCTATGCCGTCAAGGACCTTGGTGGAAAACCACTGGGTAATTTCCATGCGAAGGATATACGTACCTGACGAACTTCGCCTGATCTCAGCTTTACATCTAGGTCTTCTTTTGTCCGTTGGCCCAATGTCGGCGTTGGTGTCAAATTGGCCCGTCGTATCGAGACTCTATATCGGTTAGAAACTCTATAGTTAGATAGTTAGATGTATTTCATTCATTTGAATATCTTCTAAAACTTTTTATACAAAATCAGGAAAAAGTATTGGCCCGGCGTATCGAGACTCTATCTCGGAGTGGGTCGTCCCCACGATTTGTGGCAAGCGGTATAGCCCTCGCCACATAATTCACAATTTATGGCATATGGCATAGCCTCGCAAACACAGCATTAATGCCAACCTGACAAACAATCATTTCCTTTTGATGAACATGAAAGGGAAGAAAAAGAAAAAAAGAGGACGAGACCTTCTTTCGCTTTTTAATGTTGAACGAACAAGTCGGGTTTTTTCTTTGTTCTCGAGTAAAAAAAAACTTGGACGCGACATTTAAAAAATTTATAATTCTACGTTCAAATTCACTTCTAATAAGTTTTCCATTATCATTTCTAGTTAAATAAATTTATTATGACCCATTTTAACTTAAATATATGATACACCTCGATGGTGAGAAAGAAAACGTGGCCGCGACATCTTTTTTCCTTATTGGCATTTTTGTTAGAAATCCGCACTTCGGTGGTTTCTTTTTCTTATTGGTTCGGTGCAAATTGGTTAATTTGTAATACATTTAAACCAAAAATATTAAATTTATTATTAGTAGTATTACACCGGTTACTCTTACCACTGTGCATCGTTTCCTTCTTATTTTGAAATATTATAACATTTTAAATTGTAATACATAAGATTGTAAAATACCTAATACAATTACGTAATCGTTAAATACCTAAACACAAAAAGAATTTAAAACGTATAAATTGATATTAAGGAGTACCCCATCACGTTTTCGTGTGGTTCGTCGCCGTCGCTAAATTCGCCATCTACCCGGGCACGAAAGTCACGGAGTTCGTGTGAGAGAGTCGTATTATAAATCGAATGTGAATCGAGAAAGTGCTTCGCAAGATTCTTGGCAGTTTTTACAGGAGCCAGGAAAGAAGAATGGAAAATTTTTATTTGCGAAGGATAAACAAATTCGAAATTCGTGGTGAAATCGGAAATTTGCGTTCCATTTTTATCACACGAAGTTAATATCGCCAATAGCATTCGGTCTGCGATTTACATTCGGTGGTATTCGGTGAAGAAGTTCTCTCTGCAAACGAGAAGGGTCGTTGCTAACTGGTTGTTCTTGCTTACGTTAGTTGCAGCGTTAAATTAATTCGTCATAATTTTCCACAAAAATATATGGAATAAAGTTGCAATATTTCTACATTTAAAATGAATTCTTGTTAATTTGTTCACGCGTCGAAGGCCATTTTTATGTGAAGTGAAAAGTAGTCTGTACAGTGCAATTTTTTTGTGCGAACATCATCGAATGGGAGAAAAAGTGCATCGTACTCATTCCTCCCAAGATAATACAACATAAAAACTATCAATTTCTTCGCTGCAGTCAACACAAACAAGTCGTCGCTCGTCGGTCTGTGGAAGTGCGACGGCGTGGTCGATAGGAATTTCGCTCTGTAAGGTATTTTTTTTCTATATATAGCACACCTAAGTTTTGATTAATTAATCTCGTTAATAAATTTTGGCTGGTGCACCAACCACTCCGTATTTTTTTTTTGCCGCTACCTTCTTATATTATACTATTTTTATATTGCAATGTTATCTTTTAAGGCCATATCTTAGGTTATAGTACAATAAAAAGGAAAAAAAGGAAAAAACACAAGGTTCAATTTTTCATTATTTTTTTTATTGTCGTAAGACGGGAGTGATGTCCGTTTAGGCGGAGACCTTTGAGGATGAGGCGGGGTAGCGGGGTCGGACGACAGGCGGGCACGGCATTTCCTTTCCTCATGCGGTTACACTTGGCACCTTTATACCCGTCAACACCCACTCCCATACCCTGACGCCTAGCCGGCAATGACCGCGACTGGTCCCTAATGTGCCTTTTCTGTTAACAACCACCCCCTTATGATCAGTCTAAGGAGGGGAAATATTACAGTCCCTATCTGTATGGAAGAAAATTCGTGCTTTATACCGATCACAAACCTCTCATTTACATCCACAATTGCAAGGACATAAGCTCAAGATTAATGAGGTATCGCCTACAACTTGAATAAGTTGACTACGAAATCATACATAAGAAGGCCGAACCAAATACAAACGCAGATTGCCTAAGTAAAATCATAAAAATGACCCTTTGATCATCTACTAAACCGCATCTACCAATTCGTCTACTAATTCTTGTACCAATTTTCCTAAATCATCTATTAATTCTTGTACCGATTCTACTAAATCGTCTACTAATTCTTGTAACAATTCTACTAAATAGTCTACTAATTCTTGTACCAATACTACTAAATCGTCTACTAATTCTTGTACCAATTCTACTAAATCGTCTACTAACTCTTGAACCAATTCTACTAAATCGTCTACTAATTCTTGTACCAGTTCTACTAAATCGTCTACTAATTCTTGTACCATTTCACGCGAGAGTTTGGCAAGCTGGAACCCGTGTAGGGTTAGAAAAGTATATTATAGGATAGCTTCTCGAGCTGCCCGGCATATCTTTTTGTGAATGGAAATTCTCGAGTGCCTGGCAGCTCCCTACCACATCGACCGGTCTTCGCGTCGATGCTACATGTTGTGCATTTTTGGTTTGGCACGGTTTGCATAGCAAACCTAATCGGAAATACCATATCCGTTAAATCATGGGAAGGTTTCATTTAACTTATATTTGCAAATCTGCAAATATTGCACTTTATTTAAAATGTATTATTGAAGTTTTCCCATGAATGCCGTTTTGCTGACTTGCGAAACGTGCCAAATCAATTTTAATTTATTAAAGGTGTAAAAATATTTTGGAATCAAGACGATCGTCAGTCTTGAGTAAAACAGAAGCCTGGTCGGTGTTTTTATTTTGAAATACAACACAACAATTTAGCGATTCTGCCAGGAGTTTTTTGAAAATTAGTTATTTGTCGGTTATTAAGAAAAATTTTTTTGTTGAAAAAAGTAGTGAGCTGAAAAAAAATATTAATAAAGTTAAAAAAATTTCAAAAAGTTGTATTAAAACAAAAAAACAACTGAAATCAATATTGAAATTTGTATAGTTTTGATTAAAATATGATATAATTTGAGGTCCAAAAAAGCAAATTGACAATAATTTTTTCCAGAGATCCAACACATTAGAACAAATTAAGGGGTAAGTGTACTGGTATTCATTTTTTTTATTACATCTATTTTGATTTTATTATATTCCAAAAAATAAAATTATTCTATATACATTTTCTGCAAAGAATAATATTTTTTTAGAATGTTATTAATTTATGTGTTAATTTAAATATTATTTAAAAATTCTTTGTGATAGCGAAATAAACTGATAATTATTATATGTTTATTGGTTTTTATCTCTTCTTGATTTATCTTAGAACCCACATAGATTAAAGTTTATATTATATGCAAAATCAGTATTCTAAATTTACTACATAATAAACTTAAAAAATAACATACACAATTTTAAAAGCTAGAAAATATAATTTTACTCATGGAAAAAGTTTAAATATTTACATAATTCAAAATTAGGATTATTGGCTTGGACCCTAAAATTACAGAAGACAATGCAAGAACGAAATAGTTAATAGCCTCACATAATATTTTTTATTTGTTAAACAAGTAAAAAACAAAAGTGTAATCTAAATTTATTACATAAAGTATTCTAAATTTATTACATAAATTGTTTGTTTTGGTACGAATTATTTTATTAAATACAAATATATTGAGAAATATCGAAAAATTTTTTTTTTTAAAAAAAAAAAAAACAACCCATAAAAATTAAAATGTTTCATCTAAATTCTCTAATCGCAGAAATTCATATGGGAGCCCCTCGATCCTGTGTAAATTATTTTTTTTTTATTGTAGGAGAAAATCATCGAAAGAGACATTTGACATCAGATGTTAAAATTGAAAATGCTCAGATCATTTTATTCTGAGCACTTAGAGCACGCTCATACTCTGAGCAAATAAGAAACACGAGCATTTATCTTGAGAACTCTTTGACTGCTCTGAACTAATTTATGAAAACGCGAAATGACAGAATATTGTGAAAACTTGTTGTTCTATCTGTAAGTTGATATCGACAACAAAAAACGACATCAATAAAAATACAATTCAGTAAATAAGTAAGTAAGTTGAATTAAGCATAAAACATGTATGTCTCGTTTAATTTGCTGTGTTCATTTGTGCGTGAGCTAAGATTTCTCTCTCTCTCTCTCCACCACCAAAACCATGCCGACTGCGCAGCACACACCACACACAGTCATTAAAGAACGACGGTATTTGATGCCACTATAAGAAATTAAAAAAATGTATTAAGGCCTTGCGGCCGAACCCGGGGCCCGATCACTACCAAATTTTAGAAAATTTTATTGGGTATACACATGTGTGTAAAATTTGAAAAAATCAGGTAATTTTTATTTTAAATTTGTATGGGAGCCCCACGAACCCGGGGCCCGATCACTTCCAAATTTTAAAAGAAAGTATTGTCACTAGAAATACACATGTGTACAAAATTTCAGGAAAATCGGGTTTTATGAAGTGCGTTAAAAATTGATAATAAAAAAAAATTGTATTGGAGCCCCCCGACCCCAGGGCCCGATCGCTTCAAAAAATTTACAAAAAGTTTTGTCCATCGGAGATACACAGTTATCTTTTTTTAAAATATTTGTATGGGAGTCAAATTTTAATAGAAAGTATTGTCACCGGAAATATACATGTGTGCAAAATTTCAATAAAATCGGGCTATGGGAAGTGGGTTAAAAATTGATCAGAAAATCTGCCAGCCACCCAGCCATCCAGCCACGTGCACGCGAAGTTAATATATAGAATTTAAAAAATTTCCGTTTCAACAACACTGTACAATATTTTTCATCCGTTTCTGGTGTTGAGGATATAATTTTTTTTAGAACGTGTTAAATGTTTTTATATATTCATTTCTAATAATAATGCATTTAATGAGAAGTATTAATTAATTCAATTTATCTTTTTCGAATTATCTTTATTGTCCTGATCTATTGTAAGTCAATTAATGGCAACAGTAGAACAACTTAAGATTCAAGAACTTAAGGACGAAATCGAACTATATAAAAAAGATAAAAAAGATCAAGATTCGGAAATAAACCGGTTTAACGAGGTTCTTTTAGGGGAAATAAAAAGTTTTACTAGCAAAGAAGTGTATCAACTAGTAAGAACACAGATCTCTTCATTGTGGGGAAAATTTACTAGGTTAGAAACGACGGATGCTATTTTGGTCGAGTTAAATAAGGTTATTGTTGAAAATAAAAATAAGCAATCAGAAGAAATCAAAAAATTGAAACAAAAAGCAAAGGAAGCAGTAATACAAATAGAGAAGTTTAAGAAAAATCAATTGGAATTTGAGACATACAGCAAGGAAGCGGAACAAAACATAGAAAAACTTACCAAAATAGTTCAAGAAAATTTAATAAAGGAAAAAGAAGTTAATAATTGTTTAGAAGAATCAAAAGAATCCATAGATAACTGCAAAAAGGAAATACAGCAATTACGAGAAAAAGAAGAAACACATACTGAATTAGAGGAAAAGGTATTAAACCATAATAAAATAGAAGAAAAAGAATTGCTAATTAAAATTTTAAAAGCTGAGTTAGAGGAATTATTGGAAACGAATTTAGATTTATCAGTAAAAGTTGAAACTGAAATATCTAATATTAAAACAAAAAGGTCTCCATTAAAGTGTACGCTAAATAAAGCCATGTATTACGAAACAATAAGCAAAACTATAGCTAGGGTAGTACCTCAATTTTCAGGAGCACGAACGCCGGAATTATCAAGTAGGGTGCATGAATTTGTAAATGCGTGTGAACTTGCGTTTGATTGTATAGGTAAAACAGATGAAGAAATTTTTGTTTCATTACTTTCTACAAGGCTTGAAGGTGATGCGTTTGAACTTGTTCGATGTAATAATATTAAAACATTGAACAATTTAATAACATTAATAAAAACCACATATTTAACAGCAAGGTTCTTAGAAAGCGTTATTGTAGAGCTCAAGCAGATGCGTCAGCTAATAACAGAGGATATCAAGTCATTCTCAAGAAGACTTTTAACTCTCGTTGCCCGAATAAGCGAAATAACAAATTCACTAATAACATCTTTCAAAATTGGACTGGCAGACCCTTCATTGCGGCAATTTATGTTATCCAGTACTGAAACAGACTTAGATAAACTTGGAGACACAGCTCTAAAAACGTCTCTTTTATTATAACCACAGTACATGCAAATGGGAATGTACCCCTAAATGCAAATTCTACAAAACCCTCAAGTACCTTCAGTTTTAAACCCCCAAATCTCATTACCTCAACAAAACCTCAATAATTTAATTATAAACTACTTAATATGAATAACTTTAATCAAATGCATTCACAATATGGCCAAATTCAGACTCAAACAAAAAATCAGTGGCCAAACCAATATAACAACCTAAGTTTACCTTATTATAACGCCTTTAATCCGACAATACCTAATTTTAATCCGCAAATTACTCAAACTTATTCTCAAGACTCAATTGTGCAACAGCAAGAACCAAAAAATACTCCTGCTACACAACCCTTTAAAAGACGAACCTATTCACCACAATACATAACAAAATGTGGTTTCTGCAATAAGCCTAACCACACGTATGCTGAATGTAGGCAGCGTCGTAACACTCTTATTGTCGAAATTGCAACTCTTATGGACATCAAAAAGACACCTGTCCAAAGTCAAGAATTCTCGTAACCAACACATATTAAAGTAAAATGAAATGTAGGTGGTATTCTAGAACAGGGCATCTAGAGGAAAATTGCTTAAGTAAAAAAAATTATAATACGCAAAAAGAGGGAAACGAGCAGGGGGCCGGCAACACCATCTAGGCTACGCCCCAACTAACTCTAATTCTATAGAAACTAAATCCGAAAACCCAATCAATACTTTACAACCCTCATTAATAATAAAAAAAAGTACTGAAGTAATAGACAATGAAGTTAACTCAAATATTAGTTTCAAGCAAAATATTTTACCAACCGTTGAACCAAATCAATCTGTTCCAACGGAGTCAGACAATATATCTTTTCCATTTCAAGAATTTCCAGAGAGCGAGGAACCACCCGCTAAAAATGTATTGAATGGAAAACATGAAGAAATGCGAAATTTAAACACACTCAAAAATAAAAAGAGTGTTAAAATCCGTAAAACACGTAAAAATCAAAAAGTCAATAAATCTGCCAATAATAACAATAGCGAAGGTGAAAAAAATCGCATCTGTTAGTATTTTACATCTTCATTTGCTTTCTATTTTCAATTTGGAATGCATTAAAGTACTACACGTACAAATGTATAGGTATAATAAAAGCGAAACGCAAATAATTGAATGCAAGTAAAAGTAATATACTTTTTCTACTTAAACTGCTTGAGAAAAATGATACTTTTATAGAATTACCAATGCCATTATCAAAAAATGGTAAAATACGTGTTTTAGTGGATACAGGAGCAGATACAAGTCTCTTAAAATAAGCTCTTTAATTAAACTTAATAAAATTAATATAAATAAAAAAGAAATAAAAGAACTGGGAGGTGTTTTTGGTGGTAATAGTACTACTCTGGGTTCAGTTACTGTAGAACTGCCCTTATCAAAAATGTTCAAAGCGAAATGGCACGTGGTTGATGACCTTAACGCCATACCAGAAGATGGTATATTGGGGCGCGATATTCTGTGGAATCGCCCCGTAATCGAAACAGTATCCAAAACGCTAAAAATATTGATTGATAAACAGGAAATTTTTACGGAAGCACCACTCAAAACTTTAAATTATTTCTTAAATATTAAAAAATATAAAGGAAAAATAGCGGCACATACACAAACAATTGCTTAAATACATGTAAAAACAGGTTTGCGTCCTTGTAAACTCGCAAGAAATCGAACCTGGAATTTATATAGCAAATGTACAAGATGGTGTCATTAACGTCCCAATATTAAACGCCACTACAAAAGATTATATTATAGACAATAATTTTACACCTAATTTTAGTAACTTTAATCAATTTAAAATAGGTAGTGAAAACCAAAGTAAAGTTTTCAATATTACTATTAAAAAACCTATCTCTAGTAGAATCTCGTTATTACTAGCATCATTAGAATAAGACCAGAATTTAAATCCCGAAGAAAAAATCTCAATTGAAAATTTGTGTGGTCATTACAATGACATTTTTCTGTTATAAGGTGATCCTCTAGCTCATACGTCCGTGTGTACTCATACAATCCCAACTAAAGTTGACCAACCTGCTATTAATCAAAAGCAATACAGATTGCCTCAGATTCATAGGGACGAAATTAACAAGGAAGTCGACAAAATGTTAGAGCAGGATATAGTTTCGCAAAGTAAATCACCATGGAACTCAACACTGTTGGTGGTGCCTAAAAAACCAGTTCCAGTTGGATAAAAACGGTGGCGTGTAGAAGCACCAGCCACTTTCCAAAGGATAAGGAACCATATTCTGACAGGTCTAAACGGAATTGACTGCTTTGTTTACCTAAACGACATTGTCATTTACGGGAGATCCTTAAAAAAGCATAACGAGCGACTAGAAAAAGTATTTTCTAAACTTAGACAAAGTAATTTGAAATTAAATACTGAATACTATTACCGTAAATTTATTCTTGGTTTTTCAAAAATAGCTTCACCAATTACTAATTTATTAAAAAAGGATAAAAAATTTAATTGGACAGAAGATTGTGAAACAGCTTTTACAGCTTTAAAAGAAGCAATAGTATTTCCACCAAATCTTATTTACCCAGATTTTACTAAACCTTTTATTCTAACAACAGTCGCCAGCAATTAAGGGTTAGGTGCAATATTATCACAAGGTGAAGTAGGCAAAGATAAACCAGTTGCATTCGCTAGCCGTACATTAAACGCTGCAGAAAAAAACTATTCGGCAACTGAAAAGGAACTTCTAGCTATAGTATGGGCTACAAAAAAATTTCGCACGTACTTGCTAGGAAGGCCATTTACAGTATTCACTGATCATAATGCATTAAAAGGAGTTTTTAACGTCAGTGATCCGACAACTAGACTTGTTCGATTCCACCACAAACCGTCGGACTATGATTATAAAATAGAATACAAGCCAGGAAAAGCTTACACCAATGCCGATGCACTGAGCAGAAAACCTGAGCCAACAGACAGTGAGAATATAGCAGTCATAAAAACAAGAAGCAAAACACAAATGGAGGATGAAGAAAAAAAGTTACAAACGTCAAAGGAAGATGAAAATGAAGAAGTAGTGTACATAAATCCTCCGGGAAATGTTGAAAATGATAACAAAGTAAGTAAAAAAAGCAAAAGGTTTGAAGTCCTTACCGACCGAGAGGAAATAAATACAATCTTAAAATGACTTCCACAACTCTATTTTAGGTGGTCACCAAGGTATGAAAAAAAACTTATAGGAGGATAAGGAAACAGTATCGCTGGAAAAACATGCAAAAAGACATAAACTAATATATTAAAAAATGTCATAAGTGCCAGTTGAATAAAAGTTCAAAACAAACAAAAATGTCTATGATTATTATGGATAAACCACAACTATCATTCGATAAAGTGTATATAGACATAGTCGGAATTTTGCCTGAAACCTACTCTGGTATTCGGTACATCTTAACTTTCCAAGATGATTTGACGAAATATATGGAATGTGCCGCTTTACCAGATCAAGATGCAGTTACAGTAGCCAAGCTATTTGCGCAAACGTGTAAATTATTAGGAATTAAAAAAATGCATATCACCGCATACCATCCACAAGCTAATGGCAGCCTCGAGCGTAGTCATTGTCCCTTAGCAGAATATTTTAGAAATTTTGTGGCCAATGACGAAAGGTCATGGGACCAATGATTGAGGCAAGCTGTACATGTCCATAACAATACACAACATGCAGGTACTAAATTGACTCTGCTTAATTGTTTGTTTGGGTTCAAGTTTGACATGCAAACAAACTTAAAAAGGACTCCTACTCCAGCTATATGGATTGGACCATATGAAATTACAGCAATAAATAGTCCAGTCACTACCTCACTTCAAATAAAAATAAAATAAAAATGGTCCACAATAACAGAATTAAATTATTTAACGAGTAGAAATAAAGAACTTTTGGTTAGAAATTGCTAAGTAAACTATACCTCATATACATAAAAAAAATATTTTTTTTTTACCCAAATATTTATGTTGTGCATAAATCTTGCTACATATGTTTGCCTTATATCCATTTATCTAAAAAAAATATATATATATGATTCGTTTTAATATAATATGTTATAAGCAACTATCTCTCTACAACTTTTGTGTAAGCAAAAACGAAGTAAAATATTGAAACATTCGTTTATAAATACCTAAAATTAAAAGAATGATTATTTTTGTTTTTTAATCGAATAGAAAACCAAATTATATATTATATACTATGATACACAATTATGAGGCATTTTATACTTTTTGTCTTCATTCAGTAAGTTTATCATAACCAAGGTCAATCAAACAAATATTCTGAAAAATAAATTAAAGAAACACAAAGAATAATGATCAATTACGAAATTTTAGATTAAAACTTATCTGAATGTATTGGTTGATTCCGTTTTTTTTATCTAAAGAGTAATTTTATCCAGATTAATTTATTTTAGTTGCATTTTTTTTTCTAAAAAAAAAAACAAACCCTGATTCAAATAGCGAATTCCATTATTTTGTTTTGGTATAAATTAGGTTATAATGCTCTTGTAATATCTAACACTGTATAATAAATAACTAAAATGTATCGTAACTGTTAATTAACAAATATTTAAAGTAAGTAATACTTTATATAATTACTCAAAATATAAAACTGAAAAAGGTAATTTATTTAAATACATGACATTTTGAGTAAATATTTAAAATTTTAAGTAATGTACGCAGCCATGTGTATGGTAATAAAAATGTAAATATACTTACATATAACAAAATAACATTAAGTGTCCAACACAAAACAAAAAAAACTCATATAGCCAACATACAAGAAAAATTATCGGTATAGTGGGCGATTCTGCATCAACACAGAATTCTCTACGAATTCATAATTCGGAATTCTTAGTTATAACAGAATTCTTAGTCATATAACTTTTTACAGTTTTACTGGAGAAAACTATATAAAACTAATATATTTTTAAAATTTAAAAGTTGTAGAAGTGTATAAATCTATTAAATAAACAATATTTAAACATTCGATAAAAATATTTAGACATTAAATTAAAAATATATAAAAAATTAATAAACAAATGTCTAAGTATTTCTAATCCGGTTAAACAAATTTTATGTTTCCAAATAATAACTGTTTCTCATTCCATATAAAGCCATAACTACCTGGAGGAGATACAATTAATTTAGGACAAGAAAATATAAGATAATTAGCATCAAATACCAATTTAATAACATAATAATAAAGTAACAATTAGTCAATTATATTAATAAATTTTTTATATGAAACTATTAGAATTTAAAATATTGTTTATATAAGTAAAAAATATTGACAAGTATTAATGAATAAATAAATAAATAAAATTTAGATTCTGTTATAGTAAAAAAAAAAAGATTTTATAAATTTGATAAAAATTGATAATTTTAGTTAAGAAGTAGTCTAATTAAAAATCTATATAATAAAAATCAATTGCTGTTCGTTGGTCTCGCTAAAACTCGAGAACGGCAGGACGAAATTGTATACTTCCTTCTGCGAATTTGTTCGTAATTGCTACGCGAAGCCTTAAAAGTTGAGTCAGCCCCGCTAGGTGGCGCTGGTATCGTTTTTTCTGAAAATTCTTATGTATGGAACGATTTGGCTCAAATTCACACCATATAATATTTAAAAAAAAAGAAAGTCGTTGACCAAAGTAAAGTTTTCAATATTACTAGTAAAAAACCTATCTCTAGTAGAATCTCGTTATTACTAGCATCATTAGAATAAGACCAGAATTTAAATCCCGAAGAAAAAATCAATTGAAAATTTAATTTGTGTGGTCATTACAATGACATTTTTCTGTTATAAGGTGATACTCTAGCTCATACGTCCGTGTGTACTCATACAATCCCAACTAAAGTTGACCAACCTGCTATTAATCAAAAGCAGTACAGATTGCCTCAGATTCATAGGGACGAAATTAACAAGGAAGTCGACAAAATGTTAGAGCAGGATATAGTTTCGCAAAGTAAATCACCATGGAACTCAACACTGTTGGTGGTGCCTAAAAAACCAGTTCCAGTTGGACAAAAACGGTGGCGTGTAGAAGTGGACTTTCGGAAACTAAATCTTGCGACAATTAAAGATGCTTTTCCGTTGCCTAGAATCGAGGATATTCTAGACCAACTAGGTAACTGTTGTTATTTTTCTACCTTGGATTTAGCAAGTGGCTACCACCAGGTGCTATTAGCCGATCGCGATAAAGAAAAGACGGCTTTTAATACGGCGCGGGGTCATTATGAATTCAACAGGATGGCTTTTGGGCTTATGGGAGCACCAGCCACTTTCCAAAGGATAAGGAACCATATTCTGACAGGTCTAAACGGAATTGACTGCTTTGTTTACCTAGACGACATTGTCATTTACGGGAGATCCTTAAAAGAGCATAACGAGCGACTAGAAAAAGTATTTTCTAAACTTAGACAAAGTAATTTGAAATTAAATACTGAAAAATGTCAATTTTTACGCCGCGAAGTAATATATTTGTGGCACAAATGTTCAGAGTCGGAAGCACTGCCAGATCTTTCAAAAACTAGTTGTGTAACTAATTATCCTTCTCCTAAAACTATTAAAGTAACGCAACCTTTCCTAGGTTTAGCAAACTATTACCGTAAATTTATTCCTGGTTTTTCAAAAATAGCTTCACCAATTACTAATTTATTAAAAAAGGATAAAAAATTTAATTGGACAGAAGATTGTGAAACAGCTTTTACAGCTTTAAAAGAAGCAATAGTATTTCCACCAAATCTTATTTACCCAGATTTTACTAAACCTTTTATTCTAACAACAGACGCCAGCAATGAAGGGTTAGGTGCAATATTATCACAAGGTGAAGTAGGCAAAGATAAACCAGTTGCATTCGCTAGCCGTACATTAAACGCTGCACAAAAAAAAATTATTCGGCAACTGAAAAGGAACTTCTAGCTATAGTATGGGCTACAAAAAAATTTCCCACGTACTTGCTAGGAAGGCCATTTACAGTATTCACTGATCATAATGCATTAAAAGGAGTTTTTAACGTCAGTGATCCGACGACAAGACTTGTTCGATTCCACCACAAACTGTCGGACTATGATTATAAAATAGAATACAAGCCAGGAAAAGCTAACACCAATGCCGATGCACTGAGCAGAAAACCTGAGCCAACAGACAGTGAGAATATAGCAGTCATAAAAACAAGAAGCAAAACACAAATGGAGGATGAAGAAAAAAAGTTACAAACGTCAAAGGAAGATGAAAATGAAGAAGTAGTGTACATAAATCCTCCGGGAAATGTTGAAAATGATAACAAAGTAAGTAAAAAAAGCAAAAGGTTTGAAGTCCTTACCGACCGAGAGGAAATAAATACAATCTTGAATGACTTCCACAACTCTATTTTAGGTGGTCACCAAGGTATGAAAAAAAACAATATCGCTGGAAAAACATGCAGAAAGACATAAACGAATATATTAAAAAATGTCATAAGTGCCAGTTAAATAAAAGTTCAAAACAAACAAAAATGCCTATGATTATTATGGATAAACCACAACTATCATTCGATAAAGTGTATATGGACATAGTCGGAATTTTGCCTGAAACCTACTCTGGTATTCGGTACATCTTAACTTTCCAAGATGATTTGACGAAATATATGGAATGTGCCGCTTTACCAGATCAAGATGAAGTTACAGTAGCCAAGGTTTTTTATGAGGAAATCATAACAAGATATAGAATACCTAAAATCCTGGTTACTGATAATGGATCCAATTTTACTTCCAAGCTATTTGCGCAAACGTGTAAATTATTAGGAATTAAAAAAATGCATATCACCGCATACCATCTACAAGCTAACGGCAGCCTCGAGCGTAGTCATTGTCACTTAGCAGAATATTTTAGAAATTTTGTGTCCAATGACGAAAGGTCATGGGACCAATGATTGAGGCAAGCTGTACATGTCCATAAAAATACACAACATGCAGGTACTAAATTGACTCTGCTTAATTGTTTATTTGGGTTCAAGTTTGACATACCAACAAACTTAAAAAGGACTCCTACTCCAGCTATATGGACTGGACCATATGAAATTACAGCAATAAATAGTCCAGTCACTACCTCACTTCAAATAAAAATAAAATAAAAATGGTCCACAATAACAGAATTAAATTATTTAACGAGTAGAAATGAAGAACTTTTGGTTAGAAATTGCTAAGTAAACTATACCTCATATACATAAAAAAAAATATTTTTTTTTTACCCAAATATTTATGTTGTGCATAAATCTTGCTAGCATATGTTTGCCTTATATCCATTTATCTAAAAAAAATATATATATATATGATTCATTTTAATATAATATGTTATAAGCAACTATCTCTCTACAACTTTTGTGTAAGCAAAAACGAAGTAAAATATTGAAACATTCGTTTATAAATACCTAAAATTAAAAGAATGATTATTTTTGTTTTTTAATCGAATAGAAAACCAAATTATATATTATATACTATGATACACAATTATGAGGCATTTTATACTTTTTGTCTTCATTCAGTAAGTTTATCATAACCAAGGTCAATCAAACAAATATTCTGAAAAATAAATTAAAGAAACACAAAGAATAATGATCAATTACGAAATTTTAGATTAAAACTTATCTGAATGTATTGGTTGATTCCGTTTTTTTTTTATCTAAAGAGTAATTTTATCCAGATTAATTTATTTTAGTTGCATTTTTTTTTCTAAAAAAAAAAACAAACCCTGATTCAAATAGCGAATTCCATTATTTTGTTTTGGTATAAATTAGGTTATAATGCTCTTGTAATATCTAACACTGTATAATAAATAACTAAAATGTATCGTAACTGTTAATTAACAAATATTTAAAGTAAGTAATACTTTATATAATTACTCAAAATATAAAACTGAAAAAGGTAATTTATTTAAATACATGACATTTTGAGTAAATATTTAAAATTTTAAGTAATGTACGCAGCCATGTGTATGGTAATAAAAATGTAAATATACTTACATATAACAAAATAACATTAAGTGTCCAACACAAAACAAAAAAAACTCATATAGCCAACATACAAGAAAAATTATCGGTATAGTGGGCGATTCTGCATCAACACAGAATTCTCTACGAATTCATAATTCGGAATTCTTAGTTATAACAGAATTCTTAGTCATATAACTTTTTACAGTTTTACTGGAGAAAACTATATAAAACTAATATATTTTTAAAATTTTATTACATAAAGTTGTAGAAGTGTATAAATCTATTAAATAAACAATATTTAAACATTCGATAAAAATATTTAGACATTAAATTAAAAATATATAAAAAATTAATAAACAAATGTCTAAGTATTTCTAATCCGGTTAAACAAATTTTATGTTTCCAAATAATAACTGTTTCTCATTCCATATAAAGCCATAACTACCTGGAGGAGCTACAATTAATTTAGGACAAGAAAATTTAAGATAATTAGCATCAAATACCAATTTAATAACATAATAATAAAGTAAAAATTAGTCAATTATATTAATAAATTTTTTATATGAAACTATTAGAATTTAAAATATTGTTTATATAAGTAAAAAATATTGACAAGTATTAATGAATAAATAAATAAATAAAATTTAGATTCTGTTATAGTAAAAAAAAAAGATTTTATAAATTTGATAAAAATTGATAATTTTAGTTAAGAAGTAAAGTAGTCTAATTAAAAATCTATATAATAAAAATCAATTGCTGTTCGTTGGTCTCGCTAAAACTCGAGAACGGCAGGACGAAATTGGATACTTCCTTCTGCGAGTTTATTCGTAATTGCTACGCGAAGCCTAAAAGTTGAGTCAGCCCCGCTAGGTGGCGCTGGTATCGTTTTTTCTGAAAATTCTTATGTATGGAACGATTTGGCTCAAATTCACACCATATAATATTTAAATAAAAAGAAAGTCGTTGACAAAATTTGGACCCGATAGGTGGCACTGGTGTCTTTTTTTTCCTGAAAATTCTTATTTATGGAGGGATTTGGCTCAAATTCACACCATATAATATTTAAATAAAAAGAAAGTCGTTGACAAAATTTGGACCCGATAGGTGGCGCTGGGGTGGAAAATGTAGTTTTCCCTGTATATAATCTTCATATAAAGAATATTCATTTTTTGCCTGTATATGTGTCGATTCTATAATTTTCTGGATTGGTAAGTTGGTTAGTTATTGGGGTGTAAGTGGTCGTGGCGTCAGTGGGCGGGGGTCAGTGGGATGGGGCAGCCGGGAAACGCGGGTGTAAGTGGGCGTGGCGTCAGTGGGCGGGTAGCAAAGCGCCCGGGAACAGCTAGTAAATATATAAAAATGAAAATAGATTCACTGCTATCCATTTATGTAGTTGTTATTACTTGGGCGTTATCAAAAGGAACCAACATATCACAGCCATTCCAAAATCTACAAATGAACGTCACACCGGTAGTATTTGAAAAAATTGGCGGCGCAATTTTCTACAAAGATGTTTGGATGATTCTTACAAAATTCACACCTTTAGACTATTCTACTGTTTTAGACATCGCAGATATGTACGATGAAAAAATTTAAAAACTATGCGGCCTGGTAAAAGAAAACACAGCTACAGCTACAGCTAGTTTTAAACAATCGTGTCTGTTAATGGTAAAAGAAACATCAGTCATCAACAACAACAGAAGAAAAACCAACGAGCACATGCAACACATATTTGTAAAGAACAAATCGAAGAGAGCTATTGAAGTAATAGGAAATTTTGCAAAATGGGCATTCGGCACGATGGATAGTGAAGCTCCTGTCAGTAATAAACGGTCAACTATTGGAAGTGTATTATCGTCAATCTACAGAGTTGTCCATTTTAAATGACTTATACATGAACAAGCTACATCCGTTCATCCTAGCCAGCAATGCCATAACAAATGCATTAAAACGTTTATCGACAACAACTAGCATGCAGCCGTTTTTTCAAAATTTATTCACTATACACCAAGCGGCTTAAGTATCAGTATTTAAAGACGACAAAAGTTTATTAATCAAAGTTAAAATTCCGCTGCCCGATCCTATTACGTATTCAGTGCATCGAGTATATCCATTAACATCATTCCTCAATCAAAATTGGGATGTGTTACCTTCAATATCAGTAGAATACATGGAGAAGCTACAAATCTCCTTACTTATGAGGACTACACCAATTCTGTGAGCGTAGCTGTAAACACCACTGTATCCATTTCTGTATGCCAATATAATAAGCCAATCATAACTACTGGAACAACATAATGTGGAGTAGAGTTGCTGCAACATACTATAACATCGGAAGAACACTGCAAGTACGTTGCGGTACCAACAACAGAGGGTGTACTAATCAAGATGGCGGCCAGCAACCAATGGCTTTATAAAATCAAAACCACTCTCATATTGAAAATCAATTGTGATGGATTGTATCATACTGCCATGTTGAAAGGGATAGGGATACTGAAAATCTTGCAAGCTTGCGAAGTAAGTTCAAAGCAGATAAGATTACCATATGAAAAAGTGACGTACACTCAGACTAGCTACAAAAGATCAGAAGTTGACCATTCTCGTTTCTTTGAATATCTAAAACTTAAGCTGAAAGCTTTAAATACAAGCAAGGACCAATTGAAAACGTATAAACCGTCCAATCTGAAGATTGGAAGCCATAAAGAAATTGCAACTATTCTAGCGGAAAGGATGAAATCCATTGAAGAGCTTCAGGGAGAGGTGAATAGAACAATTGAAGCGAGAACCATAAATAAGAACGAATGGGAGCTGACAGTTCACCGCTTCTCATAATTTTCTATGAGCTCTTTAATATTTATACTTCTCATTATTGGCGCTATCATCCTCATTAGCAGGAGAAAAAACAACTGCAAATCGAAAGATGTGGAGTTAAACGTCACCAATATAGCTACCGGTGCACCCAACTACGATCAGGCGTTAGAAAACCGATCAACCCCCGAAATTGTTAAGAACTGCATCCAGAAAGTTAACTAAAGTCCAAGTAATTTAACCTTTGCATGCGTATAGTTTTTTTTTTGTTAATAATACTTTTTCGTAAAAAAAAAATTAAATTTAAGTTAACATATAAACAAAATATAAGAATAAATTTAAGTATTTACAATATTCCATTATTATTACAAAATAATATTATTATAAAATTTACTTTGGATAAATAACATTTAATAATGTTAAGTTAAAAAAAAAACAATAATAATATTAATTTTTTGTAATTGTTGAATTTTATTAAATAAATAACATTCTATAATATTAATTTCAAATCAAAAAAAATAGTAATTTCGCTAATTGTTAAATTTTTATTAAAGAACATTTCGTAATATTAATTTCTTTTAAGAAACTTTTGTCATAAAAACAATAATGAAAAAATTTATATTAAATAACCAAAATCAGGCGATCTCTTGAGCCCAAAACATGCCTGCACCATTCTTCAAAGGGGAAGTGATGTTGTGCATTTTTGGTTTGGCACGTTTTGCATAGCAAACCTTATCGGAAATACCATATCCGTTCAATCATGGGAAGGTTTCATTTAACTTATATTTGCAAATCTGCAAATATTGCACTTAATTTGAAGTTTTTCCATGAATGCCGTTTTGCTGACTTGCGAAACGTGCCAAATCAATTTTAATTTATTAAAGGTGTAAAAATATTTTGGTCTTGTCTTGAGTAAAACAGAAGCCTGGTCGGTGTTTTTATTTTAAAATACAACACAACACTACCATCAACCACCGGTGTCTAAGTCGGTAAGGACCCGAGGTCCCACCTCCCCGTCTCATAATTCGTCTAATAAATCGTCTACTAAATCGTCTACTAATTTGTATATTGAACTGACTTCAAACCCATCTACCAGACCTACTTCTTTCCCTAATTCGTGTCCAAATTCCATTTCAAATACCTTTCAAAATTCAAATTTATTAACTAATTCCTCCACCGATCGTGAACTCACACGCGAAGAAATCAAGACTACATATATTGAAGGAATTTGTTATGTACGCGTATGTTGTAACAATAATAAACAAAACAAAAAAACAATAATAAAAACTACCCTCAACCTATAAGATAATATATAGGAATAGACACTCACCCTTTTCTTAAATCCTAAGCTGTTGACGTCGGCAGCGACGCAGCATGGTATTGATGGCATCTGAAAAAGAAAAGAAAAGCAGAAGCCTCTACTTCATACAAATAAATTTCACTTACCTGTAGAATGAGATAATCCTCAGCTGACGTCGACGTCGAATGCATATGTCAAATGTATGTGCCGAAAAATTAGAAAACAAAGAAAATGGAATTAGCATTCTACTACGACAAATATTAATACTGAGACGCGATATCTATTTCCCAAATAAATTTTCCTTTTTTTTTGAAAAGGCAGAAATCACGCCTCTATATCATAGATTTACACTTACCTGTTGATTTTACACAGCGCAGCACAGCACAGTGGAGTTTGCCACTACTTCAGCATGCATGTAAAATGCATTGCAATTTTTGTGTCCAAATTGATTTCAGGGCTAGGGGCTGGATTTTCCCCCAGCCCTATCCACACATACACATTTTAACGTTGCACACGCAATAATTATTAATTGATAAATTTAAACCAAAAAAAAAAAAAGAAAACAAATCATGAAAAAGAAAATCAACAAACAAAACAAAAAAACGCACCTTGACAAGAAAAATACCGACTGAACATCTTGATTTGACATAAGCATTCAGCGAGTAGCTCTCTCAACTTCCCAAAATAATTTACCACGTTCGGGGGAAATTAATTCCTGTGCTGTTCAGCGACAGAAATTTTTCATAAGTGAAAACACCATTTTATTTCAAAAAAAGTAAAAGTAGTGCAAATGCACTAGAAGCCATTTTTTTGTGAAATTTAAACTAATCGAAATTTTTCATAAGTGAAAACACCGTTTTATTTAAAACAAAATAAAAATAAAAGTAGTGGAAATGAACTAGACGCCATTTTTGTGAAAGTCAAACTAATTAAAATCTTGAAATTTACCATAAGTGGAAACCCCATTCCTTTTTGTTTGTGAAAAGGCGCAGAATATTGAATCGTCCATTTTCTTTCATAAAGAAATCAAATATACAAAAACAACAACATCTATCATCAGTGTAGCTGATATAAAAACTACATCAACGACCATAAGTGTAGTTAATATAAAAAAAACTATATCAGCAATCATCAGTGTAGCTGATATAAAAACTACATCAACGACCATCAGTATAGTTAATAGAATAACTACAGCGACAATAATCGTGCCAGCGACGGGGCTCGTATTAGCTCATCAGGAACAAAACCCCCAAATCCTATATAAAAGTTTTCAGCAAACAGTGGATCGAGTTTCGTGTGTTTTAACAAAAAAAATTGAGTTTTAATTAAACCTAATTTAAAATTGAATTTACTTTTGAGTTTTTTTGTTGAATTTATTCAAATTGAGTTTTTCTTTTGAGTTTTTCTATTTGATATAAAGTTGTTCTTTTTATAGAGTCATTAAAATTGAGTATTTAGATAATTTAAAATTGAGTTTTCTTTCCTATTTCTGAGTTTTTTTTTTAAATTACCTTTACGTAATTCTGCTAAGTGTAAACTGCTACAGGTGATTCAACGACATCATGCCGACAGGATCTCCTTGAAAAAAAAACCTCCAAGTAATTCAAATTACATAAATTTTTTTTGGATATACCATTTTGCTACTAAGGGCAGTAAACAACAAATTTTACTTTTAAATTTTTGAAAAGAAACAGATTTTCTTCCGTAGTAATGTTTCATTTGTATAAAATATATAAATATAAATTTGCATTTTTTTTGAATTTTTATTTTGAACACACTTATAACTTTTGTTGTTAAACATACATACATGATATTTTAATATTCCTTACTTTATTTTGATTTGAAGTCTTTTTAATAAAAAGTAATACATGTATTTACAAATTGAAAATATAAATACGTGACTTCTTATTGCCGTTGCCCATTGGGTGGGAGGCACATTCCTTTTGAATATATATTTTTTTTTTGGTCCTCACCATGAGTGAGTAGATCAAGTTGGCTGTAGGTGTGTGGCTGGGATTGCTTATCCCACGGCGCTTTTCAGATGACGACGTGACGGACCATGGACGACCGGACGAAGTCGTCCTTTCCTTATTGATTTTCTGAGGCCTCGGTACTGGTGCAATCAAGTTATTCCTTTAAGATTTAATTAGCTATTAAGAAAAAAAGAAAATTTCCTAAAAGAAATCAAATTTTCTTTTATTAATTTAAATGTAATTTTAACGTAGAATAATATAGTTGTAAGTGTTAGAATGTAAAAACAAAGAAATGACCTGGCTGCACCGGGACTGAGGGACGGTATCCTTAATTCCCTCCCTTATCCAGCCATTTTGATACCACTTTCCTTTTTTATTTTTATAGATAAGTCGACACGACAATTAAAATTTTAGTTCATGACGAGGTGTCACTGGTAAGTGACAAGGACCACCCGTCCGGCGAGCTTAGCTGAGCAACCGCGAGCGTGTCGCGACGTCCTTGCCAATGGCAGAACCCCTAGTGGGACATCGCCTCCATAACAAATGGCGCCCAACGTTATACGGCTTTACCAATGGTAGTATAGCATCTTTCTTTTTAATTCCTTTTTTTTAACGTAGCTTTTGTTTGTTATTGTTTTGATTTTGTTATTTTTTTCATAAATTCCCTTATAATAAATATCCTTTTTAACTTCCATTTCCAAAACTCCCCTTTATTCCCCATAATTCCCATTCCAAACTACCTTTTAACAGAAGACTAGACAAGACAATTTGGACATTGACTGCTCTCCGAACGAGTTAACAATTCCGATTCAAGGATTTTAATAAATCCTGAATTTTGTGGTGTTGACTCGTTTGGAGACCAAAGTAGTCGATGTTAGTATTCGGTTAGGACATTGAACTAGGAGCGTGACTCCGGTTCACTTGACTACCGAATAGACACAGACATGACAGGGGTGCAGTGGGCAGCCGTTACCACAAGTACAACCAGTACAGGTAAAAGTGGGTTTACTGCTCCCTTTGTCTGAAAGTAGAGGTTCTTCTCACTCTCGGCGAATCGGCCCCATCATAGAGGCAACTCGCCAGTACTTTGAGTTGCGATTCGCCGGGAGAAGACGAAGCCTCTACTGACTTAGGACGACTTTCCGCAAAATCGTCAAGGAAACCGACTACGACTGGATTTACAAGACTAAGACAGACTAAAATTTCTGAGCGTTGAGAACGATCATGGGAGAACTGACCCAGCCACACATCAGCCCATCTGATTTAAAATTATAATATCAACTCAATAAACTCAATCTTTGAAATTTTGTTTGTTTACCAACATTTTCATAAAATCTTTTATACCAGAACTCAATTTTTTTTTGAAGAAGGAAAGAAAAATTTTTGAAGAGAGGAATTTCCTTTTTTTTTTGTCTTGAGGATAAAACCTTTATAAAACAATTATGAGCAGTCATAATAAAAAGACTGGTGCAGTCCCTAAAGTCTGCCCCAACGAGAGATCGAGGGTTCAGACGAGGCAAAGCCAGAGAAAGGCTTCAGGAGGAGCCTTAATTAAAATTAGAGGGCAAAGTAAGGCTGGTTCCACATCAGTAGACTTCAGCAATAATAAATCAAAGTCGAGTGTCTCTAATGTAGAAAGTAGCCATTCAAAAAAAGGTAGAGAAGAACGCTTTGATCAAGTGCTAAATAATATGAACCGAGATAGTAGTCGAGACAAGGAAGGAGTATAGTTTACTAGGTAGGGATCAAGGGGCAGTAGGGCCAAATCCTCCACCTGAAGATAACCGCCTCCTAGACAGGATTCAGGAGGTAATTTCTGGGGTGATCCAAAGAGATCAGTTGGCACTGGGATCACTTTTTACAAAAAAATTAGAAATGGTTCCGAGTACCCTAACAAGTCAGCTAGAAATGCTGTCACTAAAGGTGGAAATGCTGGAAGCACAGCAGGCAGGGGGAGGGGGCATACCTCAGAGGTCCACGCCGCTTCAGAGGTCTGAAGCGAGGGAAACAAGACCTATCGGCCGGTGACAGAATTATTCACCGGCTCGACACAACGCGACTTCACCACATGCCCACCAAAAAAGTGATCTACATAAATGGAATATTAAGTTTGATGGTACAAAAAAGTCGATGCTGGTGGAAAGTTTTTTTTTTCGCATCGAAACGATGCAGCAGAGATTGAACGTCTGCGAGGAACATATATTTTCCCAGTTCCACTACCTCCTTTCCGGAGTAGCCGATAGGTGGTACTGGCAGTTCCTGGAAGAGCGGGCCGACAATAGATTTCTGAACTGCCATGACGTGAAGAGGGAACTGTTACGCCAATTCCGTGCGGCAGACTCTGACCACGAAATCATGAGAGATATCATGGAAAGAAAGCAGATGCCATGTGAAAGCAGCGATGACTTTTTTTCAAGTGTGAGGTCTCTGGTCTTCCAGGTAAAACAAATGTTACCTGAAGAAGAGCTCGTCACAATTCTGAAACAAAACCTCCGCGACAAGATAGGTACTCTAATCTTCGGCTGTTCTATCTTCTCTCTCTCGGACCTACGATCAGCTTGCCGTCGGGCAGAGAAGCACCTTAATGCAAGGGAAAACCATTTCAAAAGAAAGCAAATTAACAAAATGTTGACGATGACGGGAGAGGACGAGTATAATGACGAAAGTAGAGACATGTTAACTGACAAAATAAGTGCTATCAGGAACAATTATCCCAAGGACAAAATTAGACAAATGACAAATAAAAATAATACTGACGATAGAAAGGTTGTGTGTGGTGATAATCAAAATCCATGTCCGTCTCATTTCCATTCACTGTTGTGTCCATCTTGCAAAAATAATCCGGAAAACCTGTTGAAGAGCGAAGCATCCGGGAGTGTTCGCTCAATAGAAAAGGTCCCGGAGAAACAGAACCAAAAGGAGTAAAAATTTTAAAAAGATTAGTCATAAAACAAGACGAAAACAAAATTAGTCAAACGCTACCTGTAAGGAAAAGTCTCCACCAGCGTATCCTTGAATACGAAGAGGCGCGTAAAAGGATGTTTACAGAAGATCCTAAAGAAAAAGAAAAAAAGAAGAGGAACTATATAAAGATAAAGAAATTGCGGGAAAAATTTGCAAGGAAAAGAAGTAGGTTTAAGAACTTGGAAGCCACTGTTATACAGACGCGAAGGTCAAATTAATAGACGATACGGTGTTAGGCCTTTTGGACAGTGGTGCGTGTGTAAGTTGCTTAGGGAAAGGGGCAATAAAGTTTATCGAAGACAATAGTCTTCAGATCAAAACGATCAACTGCAATATTCGGACAGCGGACGGAAAGAGACAAAAGATAATAGGCACAGTGACCATTCCAATATCTTGGAGGAACAGAACGGAAAATTTAGAATTTTATGTTGTTCCTTCCCTACAACAAACACTTTATCTCGGGGTGAATTTCTGGAAAACCTTTAAGGTTGCTCCGGATATCATCTCCGAGATAGATATACTAGACACGACGACTACAGACCCGACGATGCAGGTTCTCTCACCAGCACCTACGCATCCCCGTCCTACGCGAAACTTGGCCTCGGCAAGACAAGCCTAGAGGAGCATGTGATCGAGACCGCCGAAGTGGAGCCGATCAAACAGAGGTACTACCCAGTGTCTCCGGCGATCCAGAAGCTCCTCTTCGACGAGCTCGATCGCATGATTTCTCTGGGAGTGATTGAAGAGAGCCAGAGTGCGTGGAGTTCTCCGGTTGTGCTGGTGAGGAAACCTGGCAAAGACAGGCTGTGCCTAGACTCACGAAAAGTAAATGACGTAACAAAAAAAGACGCGTACCCGTTGCCCCACATTGAAGGGTTGTGCCGGTTGCAGGACACTCGGTTCATTTCGGGTATCGATTTGAAGGACGCCTTCTGGCAAATCCCTTTGGAGAAGAAGTCCAGAGAGAAAACGGCCTTCACAGTCCCTGGGCGGCCACTGTATCAATTTACAGTAATGCCATTTGGCTTGTGCACTGCAGCCCAGAGAATGTGTCGGCTTATGGACAAGGTGATACCGTCAAGGCTCAAAGACAATGTCTTTGTATACCTTGACGATCTCCTTGTCTGCTCTCCGGACTTCGAAAGCCATATGGGTTTGCTAGAGGACGTCGCTGGGTGTCTTCGCAATGCTGGCTTAACGATAAATGTTGAGAAAAGCAAATTCTGCCACAAAGAAATAAAATACCTTGGATACATTGTGGGCGACGGGTGCCTAAGGACTGATAGGCCTGAAGTGGCTGATGTCCCAAAAGGACTTGTCGGGACGTCTGGCTAGATGGAGCCTTAAGCTGCAGGCATTTAATTTTTCAATTGAGCACCGAAAAGGCACTCAGAATGTAGTACCAGATGCTCTTTCTCGCGTCCATATGGAGGAGATCACTGCTGACACAGGACGAATTAAGGTTGATTTTAACTCGCCGCATTTTTCTTCGGAGGAGTATGAATGCCTCCGTAAAACAATAAAAGAGAACGAGAATAAATTTCCAGATGTACGCATTTCAGACGGCTACGTTTATAAAAGGACAGATATACGTACCGGGGATATCATGCAGGAAGACAGAGCTTGGAAGCTCTGGGTACCGTCTGAGTTGAGAAAGAGTCTTATGATCTCGGCACACGATTCTCCAGCTGCGGGACATGGAGGGATCCATAAAACCCTCCATAAACTTCGACAACAATATTTTTGGCCTGGAAAGACTATTGATGTAAGCGACTTTATAAAAAAATGTGATATATGTAAGTGCAATAAAAGTACTAATACGAAGAATAGACCACCAATGGGGGTACAGACAGTGACAGAACGACCATTTCAGCGCTTATACATTGACTTTCTGGGACCCTATCCCAGATCCAAAAATGGCAACACCCAAATTTTTGTTGTGCTTGTTCACTTCAGAAAATTTGTCTTTCTTAAACCCATAAGGAAGGCAACTTCAGCTGCAGTGGTCCAATACTTAGAGGAAGCCATCTTTCATGTCTTTGGGGTTCCAGAATATCTACACTCTGACAACGGAAAACAATTCATATCTGAATTGTTTTCTAGTTTTCTAAAGCGCTACGGGGTTAAGCACGTGAGGACTGCGGTCTATTCTCCGCAGGCCAATGCCTCAGAACGGGTTAACCGTAGCGTATTGACAAAGATCCGTTCTTACCTTGGAAGTGACCAACGAGACTGGGACAAACATGTGAGTTTCGCGGCATTTTCCCTGCGAAGTGTCTCTCACGAAGCCACAGGCTTAGAGCCGTATTATGTTGTCTTCGGCTTCCAGATGGCACAGAACAGATCCGCTTTTGACATCATACGACGGTTAAATCACATTAAAGAGTCAGACGTTAGGACATTAGAAACAAAGGACAAACAACAAATCATATAAGACGAGGTATTTAAAAATGTAAGCAAGCCACACGACAAAGGAAGGAAAACATATGATTTAAGAAGTCGAGAAATAAAATATGTTGTAGGACAAATTGTATATAGACAGAATTTTCGACAAAGTGACAAGGCAGCAGGCTATAATGCCAAACTTGGACCGAAAGCTATTAAAAGCGTCATATTAAAGACAATAGGAAATTCCTTATACGAAGTAGGAAATATGGCCGGAAAAAAGGTAGGCATTTTTCATGCCAAAGACGTCTTTGTTCGTTAATGACTATAGGAATCTAGAAAACTGATGATATTTATTATCTATTATTTATTATTTATTGTTTAATTATATATTCATATTTATTTCATTGACTGAATAATTTCTGTGATATTTAGGTTTAAGGCTTTATGATTATGTGCAATATTTTATATTATAGATTAAGATTTATCTGTGATATTTTATGCAATATTTTATATTATAGATTAAGATTTATCTGTGATATTTTATGCAATATTTTATATTATAGATAAAGATTTATCTGTGATATTTTATGCAATATTTTATATTAGATGTATAGGGTGTTTTTTTGGGAGGTTTGTTTTTCCGATAGATGTCGTTTTATTTTATGACAGTTGTTTTGACAGCTCAAAGTGGCATTTCTACTCAGTATTGTTTGGCAAATCATTATGAAAAAAAAAAAAAAAAAAAAAAAAAAAAAAAATGACATTTGTGAAAAATAGTCGTGGTAGCCATATGCCAGAAATTGTGTTTAAATGTTAAATGCCAAAAAATTATCTACCAAATAAAAAAAAATTTTGGTCATTTCATAATTTTATGTGTTTTATTCAAAAAAAAAATCGGCAACCTCTTAAAAAAACACTTTATATCTAACGGGTGTTTTTTTAAGAGGTTGCCGATTTTTTTTTTTGAATAAAACACATATAAAATTATGAAATGACCAAAATTTTTTTTTATTTGGTAGATAATTTTTTGGCATTTAACATTTAAACACAATTTCTGGCATATGGCTACCACGACTATTTTTCACAAATGTCATTTTTTTTTTTTTTTTTTTTTTTTTTTTTATTTTCATAATGATTTGCCAAACAATACTGAGTAGAAATGCCACTTTGAGCTGTCAAAACAACTGTCATAAAATAAAACGACATCTATCGGAAAAACAAACCTCCCAAAAAAACACCCGTTAGATTTATCTGTGATATTTTCTTTCAATATTTATATGTATTATTTATTAATGGTTGACAATATATATAATTTACACATTAGCATAAAAAGTATAACAAAAGTGAGAGCATGATCTCAGGGAGCAGGCCCTTGACCCACGTTAGGTGATACGCTCGCGGAGACTATTCTGAAGGGCATATGAATGTGATGTAACTCAATTGCCAATTAAATTTAAATTACAACGTCTTTTCTACATACGCCTATTTTTTTTTTACGTTCCATTACACTCGCGACCACTCATGTAATGGAAACGAGCCTGTTATGTACGCGTATGTTGTAACAATAATAAACAAAACAAAAAAACAATAATAAAAACTACCCTCATCCTATAAGATAATTGATAGGAATAGACACTCACCCTTTTCTTAAATCCTAAGCTGTTGACGTCGGCAGCGACGCAGCATGGTATTGATGGCATCTGAAAAAGAAAAGAAAAGCAGAAGCCTCTACTTCATACAAATAAATTTCACTTACCTGTAGAATGAGATAATCCTCAGCTGACTTCGACGTCGAATGCATATGCCGAGAAGATAAAATAAGAAAAATAGATATAATATTCTATTACGACAAACTTTAAAACTGAGACGTGATATATATTTCCCAAATAAATTTTCTTTTTGGAAAAGGCAGAAATCGTGCATCTATATTTTAGATTTACACCTTCCTGTTGATTTTGCACAGCCGCAAATTCCACTACTTCTGCTTGTATGTAAAATGCATTACATTTCTTTTATGTCCTAGTTTTCTCAGGGCTAGGAGCCGGTTATTCCCTCAGCCCTATCGACACTATATTTTGCAAATTTCGCAAACCCGATTTAATTAATAAAATAAATAAAAAGAACAAATAAAGAAAAAGAAAAGCAAACAAAACACAAAACTCAAAAGTAGACACTCACGATTTGACAATATACAACAAAACAAATTATTGACTAATATCTGCCAATCAATAGGTTGACATAAATCAGCTGTTCAGAAATGGACTAGAAATATTTATAATGGCAGAGGGTTCCTACATAAAACAACGAAAGTTTGTTTCACACAGAGGGTGCTGGGGAGGCATAGGGATTTCAAATAGATTATTTTACTGGAAATGGGTTTGAGTGTTTGATGTGTGTATATATTAATAATTGTTTAAGTGTTGTATGATCGTTATTCATGTTTAATGTTTATTAGTAATTGTAATTTTTAAGTTTAAAAAAAGGACAGAAATATGACATGGCTTACGCACTATTAACGGACAAAAAAAGGAGAATACAAAGGACAAAATAATAATTGACGTATAAATAATTTCAAGAATGTTCGAGGGCGAAAAATGGGGTTGTGGTAGTCGGTCGAGAGGTGGATTATTTATGGCCAGCCGATAGAATAGCATTTTTAGAAGAGTTAGTTGAACTTTAGCTATCAACAAAAAAGCGTACTGCGGTATTAAAAAGTTTAAATCAAGTTTTTTTTAATGTTAAATTGAATTTTTATTCAAAACAGTTTTTTTCAAAGTTTAATGAAATTATATCAAAAAACAGTTTTCGTTCAAAGTTTATTTGAATTATTAAAGTTTCATCAAAATTATATTGAGCTATTTAAAAACAATTTTCTATATTTGAAAGTAAAAAGGAACTGCGCAGAACTACACACCAAATTTTGTTCTGGTAGAAGTGCTTAGTGCAGTGGGTTAGAGCCGCCATTTTTCATAAGTGTTTTAAACCAAAGTTGAAAATTGATCATCAACGACGAGAGTTAATTCTGGTGGAGATTTGAAAATTAGTTTAAAAGTTTTGTGAACGGAAAATAAGGCAGCACCATTTTTTTTAGTAAAAGTAGTGCAAATGCGCTAAACGCCATTTTTGTGAAATTCAAACTACTTGAAATCTTGAAATTCAAACTATTTGAAATCTTGAAATTGAGAACTAATTGAAATCTTGAAATTGAGAACTAATTGAAATCTTGTAAATGAAAACTAATTGAAATCTTGAAATTTTCCATAAGTGGAAACACCATTCCTTTTTTTTGTAAAAAGGTGCAAAATAGTGAATAGCCCAGTTTCTATCATAAAGAAATCAAATATTCGAAAGCTGCAACATCAACCATCAGTGTAGTTAACACCAAAGCTACAACATGAATCATCTATGTAGTTTTTTCAAAAACTACATCCACCATCTATGTAGTTAATACAAAGACCAACATCAACCATCAATGCGACGGAGCTCGTATTAGCTCATATGCGACAAGAACCCCAAATTCTATTAAAATAACTTCTCAAATATTGAGTCGAATTTGGTTTGCCTCAAAGATTAATTTATAAGTGAATTTATCTAAAATTGAGTTTTTTTGAGTTTTTCTTTATTCAAAGTAAAATCTAGTTTCTTACCTTTTTTTTGAATTTTTTTATTCAATTTAAAATTGCGTCCTAACTTTTTGTGAGTTTTTTTATTATTGCATTCAATTAAATATTGAATCCTCTTTAGTTTTTATTGAATTTTTTTAAAGTACATTTATTGTAAACTGCGTTTAGTTGGAAACAATAAATTTCTACAGTTTTCAACAGGTGATTCAACGACATCGTGCCGGCAGGATCTCTTTGAAATCCAAGTAAGCCATCATTGTATAATTTTTCTGAGACATTCCTTTTTCTTTTTAACTTTGATTTTTTTTTATTAAAATTTCATTTTTTTAAATTCATTGCAACCAAGTTGCATTAACAATAAAATTGATTTACTTTTTACAATTATTAATGAATTATAAATTCTTTTAAATATATACATACGAAATTAACATATAACATATATTTATAAGAACAATTAAGTTTTTATATAAACCCTTTAAATTCAAACTCAAATGAATAGTTAATTTTAAAATAAAAGTTTATAACGAATTAAATGAAAAAAAATTGAATTTTAAATCTGTTAAACCTTTGGGTTGGTATTTCATTTTTTTTGCTCGTACGTGATACTAGACATCATGAGTGAGTAGAGTACTTGGGCTGAAGGTGTGTGGCTGGGATCGATGATCCCGTGGTGGTTTTCTCCTTTCGCTTTTCAGAGAATGACCTGACGAATTATGGACTAATAGACTGAGCTATGTCGACCACTTCCTTGACTATTTTGCGATGCCTCGGTGCAGATGCAGCCAGGTCATTCCTCCTAGAATAGAATTAGATACTAGGTAATTAGATTATTTAAGGAAATGAAATATTTTCATTAAAGATAATGAAACAAATTTTCATTCACCTTTAGTTTTAATATAGGTTAATATAGAGTAGTTTAGTCATAGGTTTAATGTTAAGAAAGGAAGGAACGACCTGACTGCAACTGGACTGAGAGGACATCCTACCTTTTTACCTTTCCCCCCTTTCCTTTTTTTATAAATCGACACGAAAAAATTTTTTTGTTCATGGCGAGGTGTCACTGGTAAGTGACAAGGACCACCCATCCGGCAAGGTTAGCCGAGCAACCGCGAGCGTGTCGCGACGTCCTTGCCAGTGGCAGAACCGCTAGTGGGACCTCGCTCCATAACAAATGGCAATACACCCAACGGTGTATGGCTTTACCCATCGTTTCTTGGGGGACAAGAATTTCCGAAAGGAAGTTCCTGGCTTTCGACAAACGATTTTTTTTAACGTAACTTAAATTTTTATCATTTTCTTTTACTTTTAATTTTGTTATTTTTTTTGATAAATTCCCTTTTTAATAACTAACCTTTTTAACATCCATTTCCAAAACTCCACTTATTCCCATTTGAATCCCCCATAATTCCCATTCCAAACTACTTTTTTACAGAAGACTAGACAAGACAATTTGGACGTCGACTGCTCTCCGAACGAGTTAACAATTCCGATTCAAGGATTTTAATAAATCCTGAATTTTGTGGTGTGGGCTCGTTTGGAGTCTAAAGTAGTCGATGTTAGTATTCGGTTAGGACATTGAACTAGGAGCCTGACTCCGGTTCGCTTGACTACCGAATAGACACAAACGTGACAGGGGTGCAGTGGGCAGCCGTTACCACAAGTACATCCAGTACAGGTAAATGTGGGTTCACTGCTTCCTTTGTCTGAAAGTAGAGGTTCTTCTCACTCTTGGCGGATCGGCCTTATCATAGAGGCTACTCGCTAGTGCTTTGAGATGCGATCTCCCGGGATGAGACGAAGCCTCTACTGCAAAATAGTTAAGGAAACCGACTACGAATGGACTTACAAGACTAGGACAGACTACAATTTCTGAGCGTTGAGAACGATCATGGGAGAACTAACACAGCCACACATCAGCCCATCTGATTTTAAATTATAATTTCAACTCAATAAACTCAATCTTTTAATTTTTGTTTGTTAACTAACATTTTCATAAAGTCATTTATACCAGTATTCAATTTTTTTTTAAGAAGGAAAGCAAAATCCGCTTTAACGGTTTAAATTTTTTTTGAAGAGAAGAATTTCCTTTTTATTTTGAGGATAAAACCCATTTGAAATCATGAGCAATCATAATAAAAAGACTTGTGCTGTCCCTAAAGTCTGCCCCAACGAGAGATCGAGGGTTCAGACGAGGCAAGCCAGAGAAAGGCTTCAGGAGGAGCTTTAATTAAAATTAGAGGGCAAAGTAAGGCTGGTTCCACATCAGTAGACAGCAATAATAAATCAAAGTCGAGTGTCTCTAATGTAGAAAGTAGCCATTCAAAAAAAGGTAGAGAAGAACGCTTTGATCAAGTGCTAAATAATATGAACCTAGATAGTAGTCGAGACAAGGAAGGAGTATAGTTTACTAGGTAGTGATCAAGGGGCAGTAGGGCCAAATCCTCCTCCTGAAGATAACCGCCTCCTAGACAGGATTCAGGAGGTAATTTCTGGGGTGATCCAAAGAGATCAGCTGGCACTGATACTCGTCGTTATGTACTTCCATGAGGACAAATATCATTTTGAGGGGCAACTGTAATTACAAATTTAATATCAGCTATCCCATATTTAGGTATTGATTTAGTGCAATGAATTTGAGGAGGATTTGCTGTCGATAATGCAACATTAACACGATTTTTTACATTTTATTTTATTTTACCTTTTATTGTATTAGCAATAGTAATAATTCATTTAATATTTCTTCACCAAACTGGTTCTAATAATCCTTTAGAATTAAATTCTTATATTGACAAAATCCCATTTCACCCTTATTTTACATTTAATGATATTGTTGGTTTTATTATTATAATTATAATATTGATATTATTAACACTAATTAATACTTATCTATTAGGAGATCCTGATAATTTTATCCCAGCAAATCCTTTAGTAACCCCTATTCATATCCAACGTGAATGATATTTTTTATTTGCTTATGCTATTTTACGTTCAATTCCTAATAAATTAGGGGGGGTAATTGCATTAATTATATCAATTGCTATTCTAATAATTATACCATTTTGTCACTTTAGAAAATTTCGAGGAATTCAATTTTATCCTATAAATCAAATTATATTTTGAATTATAGCAATTTCAGTAATTTTACTTACATGAATTGGAGCTCGACCAGTAGAAGACCCTTATATTATTACAGGACAAATTTTAACAGTTATTTATTTTTTTTATTATATTATAAATCCTCTAATTTCAAAAATTTGAGATAATCTATTAAATTAAGTTAATGAGCTTGAAATAAGCATATATTTTGAAAATATAAGATAGAAATTAAATTTTCTATTTACTTTACTTAAGTTAATTAACTATATTAAAGAAAACATAAAGATTTTAACTCCAATAAAAAATATCAAATAATTTAAAGAAAAAGGTAAAAAAGATTTTCAAGCTATATACATTAATTTATCATAACGAAATCGAGGAAAAGTTCCACGAACTCAAATAAATATAAAAGAAATAAATCTCAATTTTATATAAAAAATTAATGAGAAAATATCTCCCCCTAAAAATAAAACACAAAATAATATTCTCATAAATAAAATTCTAGAATATTCCGCTAAAAAAATTAAAGCAAAACCCCTTCTTCTATATTCAACATTAAACCCAGAAACTAATTCTGATTCCCCTTCAGCAAAATCAAATGGTGTTCGATTAGTTTCTGCTAATAAAATTCTAAATCAAACTAAAACTATAGGAAATAAAATAAATAAAAATCAAATATAAGTTTGATAATTAAAAAATATTAATATATTATAACCCCCAATTAAAAAAATAAATGATATTATAATTAAAGCTAAACTAACTTCAAAAGAAATAGTTTGAGCTACAGCCCGCAATCCCCCTAATAAAGAATAATTTGTATTAGAAGATCAACCAGCAATTATTACTGTATACACCCCTATTCTAGTACAACATAAAAAAAATAAAAGTTCTAAATTAAAAGATAAAAAATTTAGAAATAAAGGTATACATATTCAAACTAATAATGATAAAAATAAAGAAAAAATTGGAGAAAAATAGTAAGAAACATAATTTGATATTAAAGGATAAATTTGTTCTTTTCTAAATAATTTAACTGCATCACAAAATGGTTGAGGAGTCCCTAAAATTCCAACCTTATTGGGACCCTTTCGAATTTGAATATAACCTAAAATTTTTCGTTCTAATAAAGTTAAAAATGCAACTCTAACTAAAACACAAATAATTAATATTAATATATTTATTAAAGATAAAAATAACTCAATATTTAACAAGTACTATTTGTAATTAAAATTACATTTATAAATTCTAAATTTTTTACAATTATCTGCCAAAATAGTATAAATATATTAATTAAATTCATTTTTAAAAAATAATTATTCAAATATTTGGTCCTTTCGTACTAAAATATTTTAATTTATTAAAGATAGAAACCAACCTGGCTTACACCGGTTTAAACTCAGATCATGTAAGAATTTAAAAGTCGAACAGACTTAAATTTTGAACTTCTACACCCAAAATTATTTCTTAATCCAACATCGAGGTTGCAATCTTTTTTATCGATATGAACTTTCCAAAAAAATTACGCTGTTATCCCTAAAGTAACTTAATTTTTTAATCACTAATAATAGATCAATTATTCATTAATCAATGTTATTTAAAATTAAAAGTTTTTTAAATTTTAATATCACCCCAATAAAATATTTATATAAATTATAACAAAATTTGTCTAAATAATTAAAACAAATATAAATTTAAAGATTTATAGGGTCTTCTCGTCTTTTAACTAAATTTTAGCTTTTTTACTAAAAAATATAAATTATAAATTATTGCAGTTAAAATCTCGTCCAACCATTCATTCCAGCCTTAAAAGACTTATGATTATGCTACCTTTGTACAGTTAAT
This sequence comes from Nephrocerus scutellatus, assembly GCA_947095585.1. Classification (NCBI taxonomy): domain Eukaryota; kingdom Metazoa; phylum Arthropoda; class Insecta; order Diptera; family Pipunculidae; genus Nephrocerus; species Nephrocerus scutellatus. The sequence goes on from OX352762.1 coordinate 64,610,264, forward strand.
ATACTGCGGCCATTAAAATTTCAGTGGGCAGGTTGGACTTTAAATTAAATTCAAAAAGACATGTTTTTGTTAAACAGGCGAATTTAATATTTTGCCTAATTCTTTATATAAACTTTTCAATTAAATTTAATATTACAATTTTTATATACTAATTTTATCATAATTACATTATTTTTAATATTAAAATAAATATTTTAATAAACCAATTAAAATATTAATAAATAATTTAATATCTTATAAATAAATTATAACATATTTTTTAATAATTGCTTTTTTCAAGCATATATTTATATAAATTATTTATTACTTTTAAAAATTTATTTTATAGCTTACCCATAAAATATTAATTTTTAAAATTTATAAAATATATAAAATAAATTCATATATTTTAAAAATCTAAATTAAATTTATTTCTTAAAAAACTAGATACCTTTAAAAACGAATTACATTTAATTTCTAATAAATTATTAAAAATAATTTTAACACACTAACTTTAATAATTTATTAACTCTCAAAAAATCGAGAAAAATATATCATAAATATTCTTTATTTAATAAACCCTAATACACAAGGTACAATAAATTAAATTTTTAAATATTTATTTTTCAAATTATTTAAATTTTCTTTCACAATACTATATAATACTCTATAATAAAAATTATTTATTCTTTAAATAATACTTAAACAATTAATTTTATAATTATTTTTAATACTTAAAATCATTAAATTTAATTTATCAATAAATACTTATTGATCAATCTATAATGATTTGCACAAAAATCTTTTCAATGTAAATGAAATACTTTACTAAATAAGCTTTAAACTGTCATTCTAGGTACACCTTCCGGTACATCTACTATATTACGACTTATCTTATCTTAATAATAAGAGTGACGGGCGATATGTGCATATTTTAGAGCTAAAATCAAATTATTAATCTTTATAATTTTACTTTCAAATTCACTTTTAATAAATTTTTCATAATCATATCCATTTAAATAAATTTATTGTAACCCATTTTAACTTAAATACAATCTACAACTTGATCTGATATAAATTTTTATAAAAATTATAGAAAATTATTTTTCTTATAAAATATTCTATTAACAACGATATATAAACTGAAAACCAAATTTAAGAAAGGTACAACGTGGACTATCGATTACAAAACAGGTTCCTCTGAATAGACTAAAATACCGCCAAATTTTTTAAGTTTTAAGATCATAACTATTACTACTCAAATAAATAAATTACAATTTAAATAATAGGGTATCTAATCCTAGTTTTTTTTTTAAATTTTTAAGCTTCAATTATTCTTTTTATTTAATATTAACAAAATTTAAAATTTTACTTAATAAATTTATATTTATAATATTAATTTTTATAATTTAACTTTTACTAATAAAATTTATTTGTATTATTCGTATAACCGCGACTGCTGGCACGAATTATGTCAATACTAATTAATATTTCTATTTCTAAATTTCTTTAATTTATAATTTTAATTACTGCGAATATAAATAAATTTATATATTATTTAAATAAATAAATATCCTCACAAAAATTTACATATAAAATAACTTAATAATAAATTTTTAAGCCAAAATAAAACTTTATAATTTATTTTTTTTTATTTAAATTTTTTATAATTCATTTTTTGAAAAAATTTAAATAATTAATTTTAATTAATTTTAAAAATGTTAATTTTAAAATTAATAAATATTAATATATATAATATAAATTAAGTAACTACCCCAATAATATTAAGAATTTTTATTCTAAATAAAATTTTAATAAATAACCTCTAATTATTTATATAAATTTATTCAATATTTTAAATTTAAAATTTTTTATATATATATATAAATATATATATATATATATATATATATATATATATATTTTGTTTCAATATTTATATCACATAAAATTAGTTCAAAAATTAGAAAATAATTTTATTTATTTTTATAAATATAATCTTAATATTTAATTAGTTATCTTTTAAAACCCGGTTTAAAATATTTAATATAAATAAATTTATTTTAAATATTTTTAATAAAATTTAAAATTTATTAATGTATGTATAATAAAAATTAAGTAACTACCCCTATAATATTAAGTATTTATATTCTAATTAAATATTATTTTTTTTTTAAAATTAAATTTTAATACATAACCCCTAATTATTTATATAAATTAATTTAATTTTTTAAATTAAAATTTATATATATATATATATATTAAATTATTTATTCCCCTAAATAAATAATTTTATTTCAATATTTATATCAAATAAAATTAGTTCAAAAATTAAAAAAGAATTTCTATCTATTTATATAAATATAATCTTAATATTTAATTAATTATCTTTTAAAAACCGGTATAAAATTTATATTATTATAAACTAATTAAATAAAATTAAATTTTAAAATGTTTACTCATTTTAAATTTATAATATAATTAATTAGTAAAAACCTAAATAAATATCTCCCATAATAATTTTCAAAATTCTCAAAAATTTAAATTTTTTTAATAATTTCTCCAATTTTTTTTTTAAAAAAATCTTATATTTTAAGATATATCTACATTCTATGTTTTTTTCTAACATTTAGTCTATACTAGGTATAAATTGTTAAATATCTATATATATATAAATAATTTATTAATATATAAATTGTTATATTTCCTATATTTTAATTTTTTAATCTTCATATATGTATATATTAATATTAAATATTTTATTTATATATATATAATATATTATTAACATATTTATTACATTATATAAATTAATCATATATTTAAAATTTATTATTATATTTCTTATATTTAAATTTTTTAATCTTCATATATGTATATATTAATATTAAATATTTTATTTATATATATATAATATATTATTAACATATTTATTACATTATAGAAATTAATCTTTTTTAACTTTATTAACTTTACTTAAGTTAATTAACTATATTAAAGAAAACATAAAGATTTTAACTCCAATAAAAAATATCAAATAATTTAAAGAAAAAGGTAAAAAAGATTTTCAAGCTATATACATTAATTTATCATAACGAAATCGAGGAAAAGTTCCACGAACTCAAATAAATATAAAAGAAATAAATCTCAATTTTATATAAAAAATTAATGAGAAAATATCTCCCCCTAAAAATAAAACACAAAATAATATTCTCATAAATAAAATTCTAGAATATTCCGCTAAAAAAATTAAAGCAAAACCCCTTCTTCTATATTCAACATTAAACCCAGAAACTAATTCTGATTCCCTTTCAGCAAAATCAAATGGTGTTCGATTAGTTTCTGCTAATAAAATTCTAAATCAAACTAAAACTATAGGAAATAAAATAAATAAAAATCAAATATAATTTTGATAATTAAGAAATATTAATATATTATAACCCCCAATTAAAAAAATAAATGATATTATAATTAAAGCTAAACTAACTTCAAAAGAAATAGTTTGAGCTACAGCCCGCAATCCCCCTAATAAAGAATAATTTGTATTAGAAGATCAACCAGCAATTATTACTGTATACACCCCTATTCTAGTACAACATAAAAAAAATAAAAGTTCTAAATTAAAAGATAAAAAATTTAGAAATAAAGGTATACATATCCAAACTAATAATGATAAAAATAAAGAAAAAATTGGAGAAAAATAGTAAGAAACATAATTTGATATTAAAGGATAAATTTGTTCTTTTCTAAATAATTTAACTGCATCACAAAATGGTTGAGGAGTCCCTAAAATTCCAACCTTATTGGGACCCTTTCGAATTTGAATATAACCTAAAATTTTTCGTTCTAATAAAGTTAAAAATGCAACTCTAACTAAAACACAAATAATAAATATTAATATATTTATTAAAGATAAAAATAACTCAATATTTAACAAGTACTATTTGTAATTAAAATTACATTTATAAATTCTAAATTTTTTACAATTATCTGCCAAAATAGTATAAATATATTAATTAAATTCATTTTTAAAAAATAATTATTCAAATATTTGGTCCTTTCGTACTAAAATATTTTAATTTATTAAAGATAGAAACCAACCTGGCTTACACCGGTTTAAACTCAGATCATGTAAGAATTTAAAAGTCGAACAGACTTAAATTTTGAACTTCTACACCCAAAATTATTTCTTAATCCAACATCGAGGTTGCAATCTTTTTTATCGATATGAACTTTCCAAAAAAATTACGCTGTTATCCCTAAAGTAACTTAATTTTTTAATCACTAATAATAGATCAATTATTCATTAATCAATGTTATTTAAAATTAAAAGTTTTTTAAATTTTAATATCACCCCAATAAAATATTTATATAAATTATAACAAAATTTGTCTAAATAATTAAAACAAATATAAATATAAAGATTTATAGGGTCTTCTCGTCTTTTAACTAAATTTTAGCTTTTTTACTAAAAAATAAAATTCTATTATAAATTATTGCAGTTAAAATCTCGTCCAACCATTCATTCCAGCCTTAAAAGACTAATGATTATGCTACCTTTGCACAGTTAATATACTGCGGCCATTAAAATTTCAGTGGGCAGGTTGGACTTTAAATTAAATTCAAAAAGACATGTTTTTGTTAAACAGGCGAATTTAATATTTTGCCTAATTCTTTATATAAACTTTTCAATTAAATTTAATATTACAATTTTTATATACTAATTTTATCATAATTACATTATTTTTAATATTAAAATAAATATTTTAATAAACCAATTAAAATATTAATAAATAATTTAATATCTTATAAATAAATTATAACATATTTTTTAATAATTGCTTTTTTCAAGCATATATTTATATAAATTATTTATTACTTTTAAAAATTTATTTTATAGCTTACCCATAAAATATTAATTTTTAAAATTTATAAAATATATAAAATAAATTCATATATTTTAAAAATCTAAATTAAATTTATTTCTTAAAAAACTAGATACCTTTAAAAACGAATTACATTTAATTTCTAATAAATTATTACAAATAATTTTAACACACTAACTTTAATAATTTATTAACTCTCAAAAAATCGAGAAAAATATATCATAAATATTGTTTATTTAATAAACCCTAATACACAAGGTACAATAAATTAAATTTTTAAATATTTATTTTTCAAATTATTTAAATTTTCTTTCACAATACTAATACTCTATAATAAAAATTATTTATTCTTTAAATAATACTTAAACAATTAATTTTATAATTATTTTTAATACTTAAAATTATTAAATTTAATTTATCAATAAATACTTATTGATCAATCTATAATGATTTGCCCAAAAGTCTTTTCAATGTAAATGAAATACTTTACTAAATAAGCTTTAAACTGTCATTCTAGGTACACCTTCCGGTACATCTACTATATTACGACTTATCTTATCTTAATAATAAGAGTGACGGGCGATATGTGCATATTTTAGAGCTAAAATCAAATTATTAATCTTTATAATTTTACTTTCAAATTCACTTTTAATAAATTTTTCATAATCATATCCATTTAAATAAATTTATTGTAACCCATTTTAACTTAAATACAAGCTACACCTTGATCTGATATAAATTTTTATAAAAATTATAGAAAATTATTTTTCTTATAAAATATTCTATTAACAACGATATATAAACTGAAAACCAAATTTAAGAAAGGTACAACGTGGACTATCGATTACAAAACAGGTTCCTCTGAATAGACTAAAATACCGCCAAATTTTTTAAGTTTTAAGATCATAACTATTACTACTCAAATAAATAAATTACAATTTAAATAATAGGGTATCTAATCCTAGTTTTTTTTTTAAATTTTTAAGCTTCAATTATTCTTTTTATTTAATATTAACAAAATTTAAAATTTTACTTAATAAATTTATATTTATAATATTAATTTTTATAATTTAACTTTTACTAATAAAATTTATTTGTATTATTCGTATAACCGCGACTGCTGGCACGAATTATGTCAATACTAATTAATATTTCTATTTCTAAATTTCTTTAATTTATAATTTTAATTACTGCGAATATAAATAAATTTATATATTATTTAAATAAATAAATATCCTCACAAAAATTTACATATAAAATAACTTAATAATAAATTTTTAAGCCAAAATAAAACTTTATAATTTATTTTTTTTTATTTAAATTTTTTATAATTCTTTTTTTGAAAAAATTTAAATAATTAATTTTAATTAATTTTAAAAATGTTAATTTTAAAATTAATAAATATTAATATATATAATATAAATTAAGTAACTACCCCAATAATATTAAGAATTTTTATTCTAAATAAAATTTTAATAAATAACCTCTAATTATTTATATAAATTTATTCAATATTTTAAATTTAAAATTTTTTATATATATATATAAATATATATATATATATATATATATATATATATTTTGTTTCAATATTTATATCACATAAAATTAGTTCAAAAATTAGAAAATAATTTTGTTTATTTTTATAAATATAATCTTAATATTTAATTAGTTATCTTTTAAAACCCGGTTTAAAATATTTAATATAAATAAATTTATTTTAAATATTTTTAATAAAATTTAAAATTTATTAATGTATGTATAATAAAAATTAAGTAACTACCCCTATAATATTAAGTATTTATATTCTAATTAAATATTATTTTTTTTTAAAATTAAATTTTAATACATAACCCCTAATTATTTATATAAATTAATTTAATTTTTTAAATTAAAATTTATATATATATATATATATATATATATATATATATATATATATATATATTAAATTATTTATTCCCCTAAATAAATAATTTTATTTCAATATTTATATCAAATAAAATTAGTTCAAAAATTAAAAAAGAATTTCTATCTATTTATATAAATATAATCTTAATATTTAATTAATTATCTTTTAAAAACCGGTATAAAATTTATATTATTATAAACTAATTAAATAAAATTAAATTTTAAAATGTTTACTCATTTTAAATTTATAATATAATTAATTAGTAAAAACCTAAATAAATATCTCCCATAATAATTTTCAAAATTCTCAAAAATTTAAAATTTTTTAATAATTTCTCCAATTTTTTTTTTTTTAAAAATCTTATATTTTAAGATATATCTACATTCTATGTTTTTTTGTAACATTTAGTCTATACTAGGTATAAATTGTTAAATATCTATATATATATATAAATAATTTATTAATATATAAATTGTTATATTTCCTATATTTTAATTTTTTAATCTTCATATATGTATATATTAATATTAAATATTTTATTTATATATATATAATATATTATTAACATATTTATTACATTATATAAATTAATCATATATTTAAAATTTATTATTATATTTCTTATATTTTAATTTTTTAATCTTCATATATGTATATATTAATATTAAATATTTTATTTATATATATATAATATATTATTAACATACTTATTACATTATAGAAATTAATCATATATTTATATAAATATATAAGTTAGTAGATTATTCGTTGCAAAAATAAAAAGAGCAAATTTTTGTATTTTCTTGAGGATCAACCTCTTTATTGAAACTCCAAAAGACAACTCGCTCTAGAACTAAATTAAACCTAACATGCAACCTCTACGAGTAAACAATTTTGTTGCGACGTCTGCATTTTCTGTTGCGCGTGACTTCAAGCGAATTTGGCTGGTGTGCATCCGGTAGAATGCGATGTTTGCATCTTGTATTGTTCGTGTTCCTTTGTTGAATTTGATCGTTGTCTTATCTTCTGCTAGCTTGCAATATTTGGAATTGTGGACGCTGCACTGTGTCCGTAGGATTGACTTATCTTGTGCTAACTCCTCCCTCCTTAAATTCGAGTGTCCTCACTCGATACCATGTAGAGTATTGGTCTTGTGTTTTCTTCACCTTGACCTCCAGGGTGGACTTCGGATGTAGTTGCCGTGATGTTATTTGCTAACTCAATTTTTTTGTTCTGCCTGATGATTAAAATTATGATTGCCAATATAACAAGGGATGTTAAGCTGTAGTTGGTGATGTTGTGGATTTGTTCACGATCTTCGGCTTCGTTTATGGATGCTGTGTTGTTTAAGTGGAGTTCCTTTAGCATTTCTAGTGTTAGCGGTTCTTTATATTTTTTTAATTCCGAATTTAGTTGTAAGATTGCTGGCATTGGTTTGGAAGAAGGGATTTCTTTTGAGTCGTAGTGCTGGCCGTTGACAAAGATTGATGCATTGTGGTAATGTAGTAAGTAAGTTCCGGTAAGGTTGACGACGTCTTCGTTTACAAGAATAGATCCGTTAAACTGATTCAACATGAGGATTCCGGGCTGGAGTTCTTCGATGGTTGGCATGTGCTGGTTGTTAATCTCATCGCAACTTGATGGTTTACTCTTTAATAGGTTTGGGATGCAGTTATCTAGACTTAAATTAACGATTTCATTCTTATAACATATAGTTATATCATTAAAAGTTTTACAGGTTTGTTTGATTCCATAGATATCATTTTGACAAATTAATAATTTTTCATGTTGCAATTTAATTGCTTTTATATTGTATTTTATTGGCTTTATTAGTAGCTTTTCACATATAAGGTTATTTGTAGTAGGAATGCTTATTATATAGAGTATAACTGATTTATTAGATGCTATTTTAATATCAGCAAACTCAAGTGCTTCTTCTAAATTTATAAAGGGTATATTATTTTTTTGAAACTTTTCTTTAACGATTTCTATTTCAGAGTTTGATAAAATGAAAGAATTAACGATTCCTTTTTTTGCCCAAAGCAAGGCATATTCAATCTTTAATTAAATCTAGTTTATATTTATTTAATATCTTGTATGTAAAGGGTGTTTTTTTAGGAGGTTTGTTTTTCCGATAGATGTCGTTTTATTTTATGACAGTTGTTTTGACAGCTCAAAGTGGCATTTCTACTCAGTATTGTTTGGCAAATCATTATGAATAGGTTAACTCCAGAACAACGTTTTCAAATCGTGGAAATTTATTTTCAAAATCAGTGTTCAATTAAAAATGTTTATAGAGCACTTCGTGAATTTTATGGTGCACATAATCGTCAGTCAGAGACCACCATAAAGAACGTAATTACCAAATTTCGGTCTACATTCACTCTTTTGGATGCCAAGCCACCGACAAGAATGAGAAGAGTTCGTACAGAAGAAAATATTGCTGTCGTTGAGGCCAGTGTCGAAGAAAACGACAATTTATCGATTCGTCGTCGTGCTCAGCAAATTGGACTTTGTCCATCGACTTTATGGAAAATTTTACGTAAAGATTTGGGTTTGGTGCCATACAAAATTCAATTGGTGCAAGAATTAAAGCCACACGACCATCGTTTGCGCCGTGAATTCAGTGATTGGTCGTTAAATCAATTGAACGAAGATCCATTTTTTTACCGTAAAATTCTCTTCAGTGATGAGGCGCATTTTTTGTTAAATGGATACGTCAACAAACAAAATTGTCGCATTTGGAGCAAAGATAATCCACACGCCGTTCAAGAATTACCAATGCATCCTGATAAATGTACTGTTTGGTGCGGTCTATGGGCTGGTGGGATCATCGGTCCATATTTCTTTAAAAATGAGGAAGGACGACGCGTTACCGTGAATGGAAATCGATACAGAACCATGTTAAATGAGTTTTTGTTGTCAAATCTTGAAGATATGGATATGGATGAAATGTGATTTCAACAAGATGGTGCCACTTGCCATACAGCACGTGAAACAATCGACTTATTGAAAGAAACTTTCAACGACAACATTATTTCGAGAAATGGTCCGGTGAATTGGCCTCCGCGTTCGTGCGATTTGACGCCACTCGATTACTTTTTGTGGGGATACGTGAAGTCATTGGTTTATGTGGATAAACCTCAATCGATTGACGCTTTGGAAACCAATATTCAACGTGTCATTGCTGACATACGCCCTCAAATGCTTGAAAAAGTGCTGGAAAATTGGACCTCCAGAATGACATTTGTGAAAAATAGTCGTGGTAGCTATATGCCAGAAATTGTATTTAAATGTTAAATGCCAAAAAATTATCTACCAAATAAAAAAAAATTTTGGTCATTTCATAATTTTATATGTGTTTTATTCAAAAAAAAAATCGGCAACCTCTTAAAAAAACACCCGTTAGTTATTTTTTAAGTTTTCGTTTGATTTAAAAAGTTGCAAAACTTCGTTAGTTACATTAGTTAATTTGTTTATTCTTTCCAAATAAGATTTATTGATAATAACTTGTTTATTATTATTAGCTAATATGTTATGAGTTTGAGTTTTAATTATTAAAAAATCGTCATGGTCCGGGGTACCGGCTAACCATTTCCAAGCAGTTCCTAGAAAGTTAAGCGATCTAGGACTTCTTATTTTAGGTTTCAATATGTTTATATGGTTTTTAATTTGATCAATTTGGTGGAACAGTGTTAATAGGATGGGGTTGGTTTTGTTAATCGTATTTTGAACTTTTTGCCGAATATTTTCAATAACTTCTTCGTAAGCTTCTACATCAATAATGTGAATTATTTTAAACGTACCCGTTTGGAGTTTTGCAGTTCCCATATTTGTTGAGATGATTTTAGAATTCGAGTAGTCCAGGATTTGGACTTCTGCATGGTTAAGTATTAAGAGACATCTGAAAAGAGGGGTTAATTCCTAACATTACTTTTGTGTACTATCTTTCCTGATTCAGTAAGTAAAGTGGTGGACCTATTTTCCTTAACTATTTCCTTTCTATATCTAGCAGATAGCTTGGTCCCTATACGTTTATTTGCTTTAACGTAAATCGTTTTACCTTTGGTGTAATTTTTTATTGGTTTCCTAATCTTGTTATGAAATGTATTATCTTTTTGTTGTTTTTCTTAAAGCTTTTCAATATTTTCTTTTCTAGTCTGTTCATACACTTCTGGATTACTGCTTACTATTCTTCCAAAAAAAATTTCTATGGGTCTTTTGTTTATTACTGAGTGTATGGAAAAGTTGTATTCGTAAACCGCTCGATCTAGCAGTTCCGTGAAGGATCTATGGATGCGTTCCGACTTGAGACAGCGCATAATTTCGGAAAGGGTCGAGTGAAACCTCTCCACTTGGCCATTTACCGCGCCGGTGTATGGGGGAGTTTTGAAGATTTCTATGTTAAGCTGATCTTTTAACATAAAGCAAATTGAAGCTGAACTAAATGTTTTTTCATTATCGAATATTACCATTTTTGGAACACCGAAGGCAAATATAAGTTGTCTTAATGGTTCTTTGACATCTTCGATAGCTCTTGAGTTTAAGATACGTACTTGCGCATATTTAGAAAATTTGTCCACTGCAGTCAGTACAGTCCCTTATCTGGGTTTGAGTAAATCTAGTTTTGTATGATTTGAAATGGTGGGGATAAATTTCCTGAATTTTCCCCATAACAGATTCGTTTGTAAAAATTCCATTTATGACGCTAGGGTTAAGAGATTTTTTTAGGATTGAAAGTAGGTCTTCATTAGTGTAGAAATTTTGAATAAATGTGTGTCTATGGTATGTTGGAAACGGGATTTTAAATTCATAGCTTTTATTGTCGCCAATGAGGAGCATTATTTGGTTTTTAAATACATTAATAGGACTTTCTATTGCGGGAATTAAATCATGTGACGAACTTTCGTCACTGTGTTGGGTCATTGTTAGCGTGTTAACCTCGGAGTGTTCTGGTAGGCGTGATAACGCATCCGCGACAACGTTGCTTTTCCCTGGTTTGTACTGAATTTGGTAGTTATATTCCTCTAAAATGGCCTTCCATCGCTTATTTTTAGAGTTATCATTCTTACTACTCAAAGCGTATGTCAGCGGTTGATGGTCTGTGTAGATTTTCGCATGAGCGGCACCATACAAGTAATTCCTTAAAGAGTTAAGGGCCCATATCATCACGAGCGAGTTCGAAGCTTTTGCCAAAATCGGGGTAGGCTAGGATGAGGTCTTTAGAAGTTAGGGAGTTTTTTAATTTGTTGAAGGCTTCGTGTGCCTCGGTTGATAAGTGGACTGGAATTTTGTTTGACTTTGATTTTGAGATGCGACCTTCTTCTCCTCTTAGGAGTGATGTTAGTGGCTTTGCTAGTTTCGCTTAGTCTTTGATGAAACGACGGTATTAGCCTGCTAAGCCTAAGAATGATCTGAGTTCTTTAATGGTTGTTGGAGGGGGGAAATTGACTATTGACTTTACTTTTTCTGGATTGGTTTTGATTCCTGATGGAGATACAACGAAACCCAAGAATTCGACTTCTTGTTTATAGAATTTGCATTTATCCAGCTGTACCTTCATATTCGCTTCACTAAGAGTTTGGAAAATTTGCTCTACGTGTTTTACATGGTCGGCCTCATTTTCTCTAAAAATGATAATATCGTCAATATAGACGTAGCATATTTTGCCGATGTAAACACGGAGTATGTCGTCGAGCGCACGCTGGAAAATTGATGGCGCGTTTTTCAATCCAAATGGGAGCCGAGTGAACTCGTATTTCCCATTGTTGATTGCGAATGCTGTTTTCTCCGTGTCAGATTCTTTTAACAGAATCTGATGGAAACCGCTTTTTAAATCGAGGACGGTGAAGTATTTGCTTTTTCATAATTGTGAAAGTATTTCGCTGATTTCCGGTATTGGGTACCTGTCTGCTATTGTTACTGAGTTGAGTTTCCTTTAATCAACGACCATCCTGTACTGTTTGTTCCCATTTGAGTCGGATTTTTTCGAAACAATCCATACAGGGGCGTTATAAGGGGATCTTGATTGTCGGATTATACCATCTTTTAGAAGATCTTTAACTTGCTTGTCTATTTAATTTCTAAGGGAGGCGGGGTACGGGTAATTTTTAGAGTAAATGGGTGAATCTGAATTAGTTCGAATATCACCGACTACATTTGTGGTGTAGGTCAACTTTCCGTTACGTTCCGAGAATAAAGAAGGGAATTTCCTGATTATGGAATTGATCGCAATTTTTTGTGGGGTGGTCATATGATCTAATTTAACGCTTAGGGAATTTACTGCTTGTGATCGTAGCTGTTTGATCTTTATATTAACTTTTTAAGAATGGTCATAAAACTGTCTTTTGTGTGTATTACGGCGGATAGTTGCTTAAGGCTATCGTTTCCTAAAATGCCATGAAAGTATTTAAGACTTGGGAGGAGAAAAAATTTTAGGTTAATATTCGTCTGGTCAAATAGGTTAAGAAAGGTGTGCTGAGCTATTTCGATATCACCAGCAATAGATTTGGCAAAAAAAATTTGTTCGTTTGGAAGGGGGTGTTTTATAAGACTCGGTTGAATATAATTCTTACTTGAACCTGTGTCTATTAAGAAGTTTAATATTTCCCCACTCTTCGTCTTGCAACTAAAATAAGGCAACGAAGAGTCTGTTAGTCTAAAAAATTGATGTCACTAAATTCCTGAAATTCGTGACTGTCTTGGTAAGCATCTTCCTGTAGTGAGAAAGATTCGGCTTGCTCACTCATAAAATTTCTGAGGTCAGTGTTATGTTCTGCCTCATCTGGGTAAGATTGCTGATAAAAAGCATGCAGGTCCTTGGGGGAGCTACTCCCGGTTTCTTGCATTTCAAAATTCGGAGGGGTTTGACCAACGTTAATGTGAAAGTTTCTCTGGTATTTATTAGGAATTTGGGCTTGCATCGACGTGCTTGTCGGGCGCTTACCAGCGTATTTAAATGGTGGTGGCCTATTCTGATAATTAACTGCATTAGTTTTTATTGTTGAAGTGTCCATAGGCTCCGGTCTCGTCTGAGTTTTTGGTGCGAAAGGGCGAGGTGGTGGAGCAGTATTGGGATAATTCTGGGCGTGATTAGTATTAAAGTATTGTTGTTGAGCCATGGGGTAAATGGGATATTTTTTGAAGTATTCTGCTTGTGGAATATATGCTATCTGTGGGAAAAATTGTTCTTTACGTGGAATTGTATTGAGCATTTGGCGTGGCTGTTGTTGTGAAGTTGGAAAATTATTTCTTTGGGAATTCTGAAATTGGCTCGCGAAATTTGACCTAAATTTCGGGTTTTCCAATTTTTGGCATAAGGCTAGAGCTTGTGGTAGATCGCCTGGTTCGCGCATACCTAAGAGCCTTGGAAGGTCACCGCTTAAACCGCGGACGAAAGTGTGCAGAGCTTTATTTCTGTATGTTTGCGTCAGCAGGGTCTAAGATTCGGGTCCGACGTCCATACACGAAATTTTGTTGAGGATGAGCGAAAGGTTGGTATAAATGGCTTGGTAGAATTCTTGCACGGTTCGCCTGCCTTGTGTCAGGGAATTCATTTGATACTCTAAAGTACCTAGGTCTCTTTGATCTGCATAATGCAGGGTAAGGCATTTGGAAATAGCTTTCGTCGAGGATTTGCTTGTGGGGGATTATTTACGACTTGTTGTACATTTAGTACAGGGGGCCGGATAAGGACGTTTGGATTTTCCATATTATTAATAATTATTATTGTTTTTAAGATAGTTTTTATTTTTATTCGAATTGTGGGGAAAAAAAGAAAAATGTTTGCGTACCAAAAAAAAAAATTTTTTTTTGAGACTAGTTACAGTCTTATGATAATATGAATTTAATTACTACGAGTTTAAATTAACTCAAAACTGAATTTAATTATTACGAGTATAAATTTACTCAGAACTGAATTTAATTATTACGAGTTTAAATTTACTCAAAATTGAATTTAATTATTACGAGTATAAATTTACTCAGAACTGAATTTAATTATACGATTTAAAGAACTTTTATTTTCCAATAAATATAATATTAAGACTTACGCTAAACCTGCTAGTACTAGGTAGCCCATAGTACACTTGTTACGCTGGAGCGGCTTGGCAGTTAGTCACTGCCACCTTTTTTCCTTGGATACTGGGGGGCCGGATTCCAGGGGAGTCGTCTAGTCTGGTTTTAGATGGTTCCTTTAACAGACTTTGTATGTTTCGTTACCACGTGCACGTCACTGCTTATGGTGATTTTTATATTTTGCAGTGTAAATGAAAACACTATTTATGGTGATTTTTTTATTTTGCAGGTAGAATAAAAACACTTCTTATGGTGATTTTATATTTTGCAAGGTAAATGAAAACACTACTTATGGTGATTTTTATATTTTGTAGGTTAAATGAAAACACTACTTATGGTGATTTTATTTTTGCAAGGTAAATGAAAACACTACTTATGGTGATTTTATATTTATCAAGGCAAATGAAAACACTACTTATGGTGATTTTATAATTAGCACTTGACTTTTTCTACTTGCTCGGGCGCCAGTTAGTGGATTATTCGTTGCAAAAATAAAAAGAGAAAATTTTTGTATTTTCTTGAGGACCAACCTCTTTATTGAAACTCCAAAAGACAACTCGCTCTAGAACTAAATTAAACCTAACATGCAACCTCTACGAGTAAACAATTTTGTTGCGATAAGCCAATTGTTGCGACGTCTGCATTTTCTGTTGCGCGTGACTTCTAGCGAATTTGGCTGGTGTGCATCCGGTAGAATGCGATGTTTGCATCTTGTATTGTTCGTGTTCCTTTGTTGAATTTGATCGTTGTCTTATCTTCTGCTAGCTTGCAATATTTGGAATTGTGGACGCTGCACTGTGTCCGTAGGATTGACTTATCTTGTGCTAACTCCTCCCTCCTTAAATTCGAGTGTCCTCATTCGATACCATGTAAAGTATTGGTCTTGTGTTTTCTTTACCTTGACCTCCAGGGTGGACTTCGGATGTAGTTGCCGTGATGTTATTTGCTAACTCAATTTTTTTGTTCTGCCTGATGATTAAAATTATGATTGCCAATATAACAAGGGATGTTAAGCTGTAGTTGGTGATGTTGTGGATTTGTTCACGATCTTCGGCTTCGTTTATGGATGCTGTGTTGTTTAAGTGGAGTTCCTTTAGCATTTCTAGTGTTAGCTGTTCTTTATATTTTTTTAATTCCGAATTTAGTTGTAAGATTGCTGGCATTGGTTTGGAAGAAGGGATTTCTTTTGTGTTGTAGTGCTGGCCGTTGACAAAGATTGATGCATTGTGGTAATGTAGTAAGTAAGTTCCGGTAAGGTTGACGACGTCTTCGTTTACAAGAATAGATCCGTTAAACTGATTCAACATGAGGATTCCGGGCTGGAATTCTTCGATGGTTGGCATGTGCTGGTTGTTAATCTCATCGCAACTTGATGGTTTACTCTTTAATAGGTTTGGGATGCAGTTATCTAGACTTAAATTAACGATTTCATTCTTATTACATATAGTTATATCATTAAAAGTTTTACAGGTTTGTTTGATTCCATAGATATTATTTTGACAAATTAATAATTTTTCATGTTGCAATTTAATTGCTTTTCTATTGTATTTTATTGGCTTTATTAGTAGATTTTCACATATAAGGTTATTAGTAGTAGGAATGCTTATTATATAGAGTATAACTGATTTATTAAATGCTATTTTAATATCAGCAAACTCAAGGTATATTATTTTCTTGGAACTTTTCTTTAACGATTTCTATTTCAGAGTTTGATAAAATGAAAGAATTAACGATTCCTTTTTTTGCCCAAAGCAAGGCATATTCAATATTAGTGATTTCATCTTTAACTAAATCTAGTTTATATTTAATATCTTGTATGTAGTTATTTTTTAAGTTTTCGTTTGATTTAAAAAGTTGCAAAACTTCGTTAGTTACATTAGTTAATTTGTTTATTCTTTCCAAATAAGATTTATTGATAATAACTTGTTTATTATTATTAGCTAATATGTTATGAGTTTGAGTTTTAATTATTAAAAAATCGTCCGGGGTACCGGCTAACCATTTCCAAGCAGTTCCTAGAAAGTTAAGCGATCTAGGACTTCTTATTTTAGGTTTCAATATGTTTATATGGTTTTTAATTTGATCAATTTGGTGGAACAGTGTTAATAGGATGGGGTTGGTTTTGTTAATCGTATTTTGAACTTTTTGCCGAATATTTTCAATAACTTCTTCGTAAGCTTCTACATCAATAATGTGAATTATTTTAAACGTACCCGTTTGGAGTTTTGCAGTTCCCATATTTGTTGAGATGATTTTAGAATTCGAGTAGTCCAGGATTTGGACTTCTGCATGGTTAAGTATTAAGAGACATCTGAAAAGAGGGGTTAATTCCTAACATTACTTTTGTGTACTATCTTTCCTGATTCAGTAAGTAAAGTGGTGGACCTATTTTCCTTAACTATTTCCTTTCTATATCTAGCAGATAGCTTGGTCCCTATACGTTTATTTGCTTTAACGTAAATCGTTTTACCTTTGGTGTAATTTTTTATTGGTTGGTGATTTTATTTTTGCAAGGTAAATGAAAACACTACTTATGGTGATTTTATATTTATCAAGGCAAATGAAAACACTACTTATGGTGATTTTATAATTAGCACTTGACTTTTCTATTGTATTTTATTGGCTTTATTAGTAGATTTTCACATATAAGGTTATTAGTAGTAGGAATGCTTATTATATAGAGTATAACTGATTTATTAGATGCTATTTTAATATCAGCAAACTCAAGGTATATTATTTTCTTGGAACTTTTCTTTAACGATTTCTATTTCAGAGTTTGATAAAATGAAAGAATTAACGATTCCTTTTTTTGCCCAAAGCAAGGCATATTCAATATTAGTGATTTCATCTTTAACTAAATCTAGTTTATATTTAATATCTTGTATGTAGTTATTTTTTAAGTTTTCGTTTGATTTAAAAAGTTGCAAAACTTCGTTAGTTACATTAGTTAATTTGTTTATTCTTTCCAAATAAGATTTATTGATAATAACTTGTTTATTATTATTAGCTAATATGTTATGAGTTTGAGTTTTAATTATTAAAAAATCGTCCGGGGTACCGGCTAACCATTTCCAAGCAGTTCCTAGAAAGTTAAGCGATCTAGGACTTCTTATTTTAGGTTTCAATATGTTTATATGGTTTTTAATTTGATCAATTTGGTGGAACAGTGTTAATAGGATGGGGTTGGTTTTGTTAATCGTATTTTGAACTTTTTGCCGAATATTTTCAATAACTTCTTCGTAAGCTTCTACATCAATAATGTGAATTATTTTAAACGTACCCGTTTGGAGTTTTGCAGTTCCCATATTTGTTGAGATGATTTTAGAATTCGAGTAGTCCAGGATTTGGACTTCTGCATGGTTAAGTATTAAGAGACATCTGAAAAGAGGGGTTAATTCCTAACATTACTTTTGTGTACTATCTTTCCTGATTCAGTAAGTAAAGTGGTGGACCTATTTTCCTTAACTATTTCCTTTCTATATCTAGCAGATAGCTTGGTCCCTATACGTTTATTTGCTTTAACGTAAATCGTTTTACCTTTGGTGTAATTTTTTATTGGTTGGTGATTTTATTTTTGCAAGGTAAATGAAAACACTACTTATGGTGATTTTATATTTATCAAGGCAAATGAAAACACTACTTATGGTGATTTTATAATTAGCACTTGACTTTTTCTACTTGCTCGGGCGCCAGTTAGTGGATTATTCGTTGCAAAAATAAAAAGAGAAAATTTTTGTATTTTCTTGAGGATCAACCTCTTTATTGAAACTCCAAAAGACAACTCGCTCTAGAACTAAATTAAACCTAACATGCAACCTCTACGAGTAAACAATTTTGTTGCGATAAGCCAATTGTTGCGACGTCTGCATTTTCTGTTGCGCGTGACTTCTAGCGAATTTGGCTGGTGTGCATCCGGTAGAATGCGATGTTTGCATCTTGTATTGTTCGTGTTCCTTTGTTGAATTTGATCGTTGTCTTATCTTCTGCTAGCTTGCAATATTTGGAATTGTGGACGCTGCACTGTGTCCGTAGGATTGACTTATCTTGTGCTAACTCCTCCCTCCTTAAATTCGAGTGTCCTCATTCGATACCATGTAAAGTATTGGTCTTGTGTTTTCTTTACCTTGACCTCCAGGGTGGACTTCGGATGTAGTTGCCGTGATGTTATTTGCTAACTCAATTTTTTTGTTCTGCCTGATGATTAAAATTATGATTGCCAATATAACAAGGGATGTTAAGCTGTAGTTGGTGATGTTGTGGATTTGTTCACGATCTTCGGCTTCGTTTATGGATGCTGTGTTGTTTAAGTGGAGTTCCTTTAGCATTTCTAGTGTTAGCTGTTCTTTATATTTTTTTAATTCCGAATTTAGTTGTAAGATTGCTGGCATTGGTTTGGAAGAAGGGATTTCTTTTGTGTTGTAGTGCTGGCCGTTGACAAAGATTGATGCATTGTGGTAATGTAGTAAGTAAGTTCCGGTAAGGTTGACGACGTCTTCGTTTACAAGAATAGATCCGTTAAACTGATTCAACATGAGGATTCCGGGCTGGAATTCTTCGATGGTTGGCATGTGCTGGTTGTTAATCTCATCGCAACTTGATGGTTTACTCTTTAATAGGTTTGGGATGCAGTTATCTAGACTTAAATTAACGATTTCATTCTTATTACATATAGTTATATCATTAAAAGTTTTACAGGTTTGTTTGATTCCATAGATATTATTTTGACAAATTAATAATTTTTCATGTTGCAATTTAATTGCTTTTCTATTGTATTTTATTGGCTTTATTAGTAGATTTTCACATATAAGGTTATTTGTAGTAGGAATGCTTATTATATAGAGTATAACTGATTTATTAGATGCTATTTTAATATCAGCAAACTCAAGGTATATTATTTTCTTGGAACTTTTCTTTAACGATTTCTATTTCAGAGTTTGATAAAATGAAAGAATTAACGATTCCTTTTTTTGCCCAAAGCAAGGCATATTCAATATTAGTGATTTCATCTTTAATTAAATCTAGTTTATATTTAATATCTTGTATGTAGTTATTTTTTAAGTTTTCGTTTGATTTAAAAAGTTGCAAAACTTCGTTAGTTACATTAGTTAATTTGTTTATTCTTTCCAAATAAGATTTATTGATAATAACTTGTTTATTATTATTAGCTAATATGTTATGAGTTTGAGTTTTAATTATTAAAAAATCGTCCGGGGTACCGGCTAACCATTTCCAAGCAGTTCCTAGAAAGTTAAGCGATCTAGGACTTCTTATTTTAGGTTTCAATATGTTTATATGGTTTTTAATTTGATCAATTTGGTGGAACAGTGTTAATAGGATGGGGTTGGTTTTGTTAATCGTATTTTGAACTTTTTGCCGAATATTTTCAATAACTTCTTCGTAAGCTTCTACATCAATAATGTGAATTATTTTAAACGTACCCGTTTGGAGTTTTGCAGTTCCCATATTTGTTGAGATGATTTTAGAATTCGAGTAGTCCAGGATTTGGACTTCTGCATGGTTAAGTATTAAGAGACATCTGAAAAGAGGGGTTAATTCCTAACATTACTTTTGTGTACTATCTTTCCTGATTCAGTAAGTAAAGTGGTGGACCTATTTTCCTTAACTATTTCCTTTCTATATCTAGCAGATAGCTTGGTCCCTATACGTTTATTTGCTTTAACGTAAATCGTTTTACCTTTGGTGTAATTTTTTATTGGTTTCCTAATCTTGCTATGAAATGTATTATCTTTTTGTTGTTTTTCTTAAAGCTTTTCAATATTTTCTTTTCTAGTCTGTTCATACACTTCTGGATTACTGCTTACTATTCTTCCAAAAAAAATTTCTATGGGTCTTTTGTTTATTACTGAGTGTATGGAAAAGTTGTATTCGTAAACCGCTCGATCTAGAAGTTCCGTGAAGGATCTATGGATGCGTTCCGACTTGAGACAGCGCATAATTTCGGAAAGGGTCGAGTGAAACCTCTCCACTTGGCCATTTACCGCGCCGGTGTATGGGGGAGTTTTGAAGATTTCTATGTTAAGCTGATCTTTTAACATAAAGCAAATTGAAGCTGAACTAAATGTTTTTTCATTATCGAATATTACCATTTTTGGAACACCGAAGGCAAATATAAGTTGTCTTAATGGTTCTTTGACATCTTCGATAGCTCTTGATTTTAAGATACGTACTTGCGCATATTTAGAAAATTTGTCCACTGCAGTCAGTACAAGATTTTTGTCTGTTGAATAGATATCGAAATGAACAATGTGACCTGGAAATTGGGGTAAAGGTGTTGCCTGTAACTCGGGTTTATTAGGGTTTCGGTCATATTTTTGCTCCTTGCAGATTTTACACTGCTTGACCAGTTAATGAATTTTTGCTCTCATTTTGGGGAAGTAGAATTTTTGGAGCAATTGTATTTTATTATCCCTACTATTCCTGTGAGCTCGTTTATGCTATTGAAGAATTTCTTCTATTTGCTCGTTTGGATCTATAAGTTCCCTTATCTGGGTTTGAGTAAATCTAGTTTTGTATGATTTGAAATGGTGGGGATAAATTTCCTGAATTTTTCCCATAACAGATTCGTTTGTAAAAATTCCATTTATGACGCTAGGGTTAAGAGATTTTTTTAGGATTGAAGGTAGGTCTTCATTAGTGTAGAAATTTTGAATAAATGTGTGTCTATGGTATGTTGGAAACGGGATTTTAAATTCATAGCTTTTATTGTCGCCAATGAGGAGCATTATTTGGTTTTTAAATACATTAATAGGACTTTCTATTGCGGGAATTAAATCATGTGACGAACTTTCGTCACTGTGTTGGGTCATTGTTAGCGTGTTAACCTCGGAGTGTTCTGGTAGGCGTGATAACGCATCCGCGACAACGTTGCTTTTCCCTGGTTTGTACTGAATTTGGTAGTTATATTCCTCTAAAATGGCCTTCCATCGCTTATTTTTAGAGTTATTATTCTTACTACTCAAAGCGTATGTATGTCACGAGCATTTCTTTTTCGTTCGCCGCGTAATGCTCTTCGGTTTTACTTAGGGATCTTGAAATGAACGTTATAGGTCTACCTTCTTGTGCGAGAACGGCACCTATAGCAAAGTTTGAAGCGTCGGTTGTAAGTTCGAAGCTTTTGCCAAAATCGGGGTAGGCTAGGATGAGGTCTTTAGAAGTTAGGGAGTTTTTTAATTTGTTGAAGGCTTCGTGTGCCTCGGTTGATAAGTGGACTGGAATTTTGTTTGACTTTGATTTTGAGATGCGACCTTCTTCTCCTCTTAGGAGTGATGTTAGTGGCTTTGCTAGTTTCGCTTAGTCTTTGATGAAACGACGGTAGTAGCCTGCTAAGCCTAAGAATGATCTGAGTTCTTTAATGGTTGTTGGAGGGGGGAAATTGACTATTGACTTTACTTTTTCTGGATTGGTTTTGATTCCTGATGGAGATACAACGAAACCCAAGAATTCGACTTCTTGTTTATAGAATTTGCATTTATCCAGCTGTACCTTCATATTCGCTTCACTAAGAGTTTGGAAAATTTGCTCTACGTGTTTTACATGGTCGGCCTCATTTTCGCTAAAAATGATAATATCGTCAATATAGACGTAGCATATTTTGCCGATGTAAACACGGAGTATGTCGTCGAGCGCACGCTGGAAAATTGATGGCGCGTTTTTCAATCCAAATGGGAGCCGAGTGAACTCGTATTTCCCATTGTTGATTGCGAATGCTGTTTTCTCCGTGTCAGATTCTTTTAACAGAATCTGATGGAAACCGCTTTTTAAATCGAGGACGGTGAAGTATTTGCTTTTTCATAATTGTGAAAGTATTTCGCTGATTTCCGGTATTGGGTACCTGTCTGCTATTGTTACTGAGTTGAGTTTCCTTTAATCAACGACCATCCTGTACTGTTTGTTCCCATTTGAGTCGGATTTTTTCGAAACAATCCATACAGGGGCGTTATAAGGGGATCTTCATTGTCGGATTATACCATCTTTTAGAAGATCTTTAACTTGCTTGTCTATTTAATTTCTAAGGGAGGCGGGGTACGGGTAATTTTTAGAGTAAATGGGTGAATCTGAATTAGTTTGAATATCACCGACTACATTTGTGGTGTAGGTCAACTTTCCGTTAGGTTCCGAGAATAAAGAAGGGAATTTCCTGATTATGGAATTGATCGCAATTTTTTGTGGGGTGGTCATATGATCTAATTTAACGCTTAGGGAATTTACTGCTTGTGATCGTAGCTGTTTGATCTTTATATTAACTTTGTTAAGAATGGTCATAAAACTGTCTTTTGTGTTTATTACGGCGGATAGTTGCTTAAGGCTATCGTTTCCTAAAATGCCATGAAAGTATTTAAGACTTGGGAGGAGAAAAAATTTTAGGTTAATATTCGTCTGGTCAAATAGGTTAAGAAAGGTGTGCTGAGCTATTTCGATATCACCAGCAATAGATTTGGCAAAAAAAATTTGTTCGTTTGGAAGGGGGTGTTTTATAAGACTCGGTTGAATATAATTCTTACTTGAACCTGTGTCTATTAAGAAGTTTAATATTTCCCCACTCTTCGTCTTGCAACTAAAATAAGGCAACGAAGAGTCTGTTAGTCTAAAAAATTGATGTCACTAAATTCCTGAAATTCGTGACTGTCTTGGTAAGCATCTTCCTGTAGTGAGAAAGATTCGGCTTGCTCACTCATAAAATTTCTGAGGTCAGTGTTATGTTCTGCCTCATCTGGGTAAGATTGCTGATAAAAAGCATGCAGGTCCTTGGGGGAGCTACTCCCGGTTTCTTGCATTTCAAAATTCGGAGGGGTTTGACCAACGTTAATGTGAAAGTTTCTCTGGTATTTATTAGGAATTTGGGCTTGCATCGACGTGCTTGTCGGGCGCTTACCAGCGTATTTAAATGGTGGTGGCCTATTCTGATAATTAACTGCATTAGTTTTTATTGTTGAAGTGTCCATAGGCTCCGGTCTCGTCTGAGTTTTTGGTGCGAAAGGGCGAGGTGGTGGAGCAGTATTGGGATAATTCTGGGCGTGATTAGTATTAAAGTATTGTTGTTGAGCCATGGGGTAAATGGGATATTTTTTGAAGTATTCTGCTTGTGGAATATATGCTATCTGTGGGAAAAATTGTTCTTTACGTGGAATTGTATTGAGCATTTGGCGTGGCTGTTGTTGTGAAGTTGGAAAATTATTTCTTTGGGAATTCTGAAATTGGCTCGCGAAATTTGACCTAAATTTCGGGTTTTCCAATTTTTGGCATAAGGCTAGAGCTTGTGGTAGATCGCTTGGTTCGCGCGTACCTAAGAGCCTTGGAAGATCACCGCTTAAACCGCGGACGAAAGTGTGCAGAGCTTTATTTCTGTATGTTTGCGTCAGCAGGGTCTAAGATTCGGGTCCGACGTCCATACACGAAATTTTGTTGAGGATGAGCGAAAGGTTGGTATAAATGGCTTGGTAGAATTCTTGCACGGTTCGCCTGCCTTGTGTCAGGGAATTCATTTGATACTCTAAAGTACCTATGTCTCTTTGATCTGCATAATGCAGGGTAAGGCATTTGGAAATAGCTTTCGTCGAGGATTTGCTTGTGGGGATTATTTACGACTTGTTGTACATTTAGTACAGGGGGCCGGATAAGGACGTTTGGATTTTCCATATTATTAATAATTATTATTGTTTTTAAGATAGTTTTTATTTTTATTCGAATTGTGGGGAAAAAAAAGAAAAATGTTTGCGTACCAAAAAAAAAAAATTTTTTTTTGAGACTAGTTACAGTCTTATGATAATATGAATTTAATTACTACGAGTTTAAATTAACTCAAAACTGAATTTAATTATTACGAGTATAAATTTACTCAGAACTGAATTTAATTATTACGAGTTTAAATTTACTCAAAATTGAATTTAATTATTACGAGTATAAATTTACTCAGAACTGAATTTAATTATACGATTTAAAGAAAGAAGATTTTATTCGAATTGTGGGGAAAAAAAAGAAAAATGTTTGCGTACCAAAAAAAAAAAAAATTTTTTTGAGACTAGTTACAGTCTTATGATAATATGAATTTAATTACTACGAGTTTAAATTAACTCAAAACTGAATTTAATTATTACGAGTATAAATTTACTCAGAACTGAATTTAATTATTACGAGTTTAAATTTACTCAAAATTGAATTTAATTATTACGAGTATAAATTTACTCAGAACTGAATTTAATTATACGATTTAAAGAACTTTTATTTTCCAATAAATATAATATTAAGACTTACGCTAAACCTGCTAGTACTAGGTAGCCCATAGTACACTTGTTACGCTGGAGCGGCTTGGCAGTTAGTCACTGCCACCTTTTTTCCTTGGATACTGGGGGGCCGGATTCCAGGGGAGTCGTCTAGTCTGGTTTTAGATGGTTCCTTTAACAGACTTTGTATGTTTCGTTACCACGTGCACGTCACTGCTTATGGTGATTTTTATATTTTGCAGTGTAAATGAAAACACTATTTATGGTGATTTTTTTTATTTTGCAGGTAGAATGAAAACACTTCTTATGGTGATTTTATATTTTGCAAGGTAAATGAAAACACTACTTATGGTGATTTTTATATTTTTTAGGTTAAATGAAAACACTACTTATGGTGATTTTATTTTTGCAAGGTAAATGAAAACACTACTTATGGTGATTTTATATTTATCAAGGTAAATGAAAACACTACTTATGGTGATTTTATATTTAGCACTTGACTTTTTCTACTTGCTCGGGCGCCAGTTAGTGGATTATTCGTTGCAAAAATAAAAAGAGAAAATTTTTGTATTTTCTTGAGGATCAACCTCTTTATTGAAACTCCAAAAGACAACTCGCTCTAGAACTAAATTAAACCTAACATGCAACCTCTACGAGTAAACAATTTTGTTGCGATAAGCCAATTGTTGCGACGTCTGCATTTTCTGTTGCGCGTGACTTCTAGCGAATTTGGCTGGTGTGCATCCGGTAGAATGCGATGTTTGCATCTTGTATTGTTCGTGTTCCTTTGTTGAATTTGATCGTTGTCTTATCTTCTGCTAGCTTGCAATATTTGGAATTGTGGACGCTGCACTGTGTCCGTAGGATTGACTTATCTTGTGCTAACTCCTCCCTCCTTAAATTCGAGTGTCCTCACTCGATACCATGTAGAGTATTGGTCTTGTGTTTTCTTCACCTTGGTGGACTTCGGATGTAGTTGCCGTGATGTTATTTGCTAACTCAATTTTTTTGTTCTGCCTGATGATTAAAATTATGATTGCCAATATAACAAGGGATGTTAAGCTGTAGTTGGTGATGTTGTGGATTTGTTCACGATCTTCGGCTTCGTTTATGGATGCTGTGTTGTTTAAGTGGAGTTCCTTTAGCATTTCTAGTGTTAGCGGTTTTTTATATTTTTTTAATTCCGAGTTAGTTGTAAGATTGCTGGCATTGGTTTGGAAGAAGGGATTTCTTTTGAGTCGTAGTGCTGGCCGTTGACAAAGATTGATGCATTGTGGTAATGTAGTAAGTAAGTTCCGGTAAGGTTGACGACGTCTTCGTTTACAAGAATAGATCCGTTAAACTGATTCAACATGAGGATTCCGGGCTGGAGTTCTTCGATGGTTGGCATGTGCTGGTTGTTAATCTCATCGCAACTTGATGGTTTACTCTTTAATAGGTTTGGGATGCAGTTATCTAGACTTAAATTAACGATTGATGGTCTGTGTAGATTACTTAGGGATCTTGAAATGAACGTTATAGGTCTACCTTCTTGTGCGAGAACGGCACCTATAGCAAAGTTTGAAGCGTCGGTTGTAAGTTCGAAGCTTTTGCCAAAATCGGGGTAGGCTAGGATGAGGTCTTTAGAAGTTAGGGAGTTTTTTTATTTGTTGAAGGCATCGTGTGCCTCGGTTGATAAGTGGACTGGAATTTTGTTTGACTTTGATTTTGAGATGCGACCTTCTTCTCCTCTTAGGAGTGATGTTAGTGGCTTTGCTAGTTTCGCTTAGTCTTTGATGAAACGACGGTAGTAGCCTGCTAAGCCTAAGAATGATCTGAGTTCTTTAATGGTTGTTGGAGGGGGGAAATTGACTATTGACTTTACTTTTTCTGGATTGGTTTTGATTCCTGATGGAGATACAACGAAACCCAAGAATTCGACTTCTTGTTTATAGAATTTGCATTTATCCAGCTGTACCTTCATATTCGCTTCACTAAGAGTTTGGAAAATTTGCTCTACGTGTTTTACATGGTCGGCCTCATTTTCGCTAAAAATGATAATATCGTCAATATAGACGTAGCATATTTTGCCGATGTAAACACGGAGTATGTCGTCGAGCGCACGCTGGAAAATTGATGGCGCGTTTTTCAATCCAAATGGAAGCCGAGTGAACTCGTATTTCCCATTGTTGATTGCGAATGCTGTTTTCTCCGTGTCAGATTCTTTTAACAGAATCTGATGGAAACCGCTTTTTAAATCGAGGACGGTGAAGTATTTGCTTTTTCATAATTGTGAAAGTATTTCGCTGATTTCCGGTATTGGGTACCTGTCTGCTATTGTTACTGAGTTGAGTTTCCTTTAATCAACGACCATCCTGTACTGTTTGTTCCCATTTGAGTCGGATTTTTCCGAAACAATCCATACAGGGGCGTTATAAGGGGATCTTCATTGTCGGATTATACCATCTTTTAGAAGATCTTTTACTTGCTTGTCTATTTCATTTCTAAGGGAGGCGGGGTACGGGTAATTTTTAGAGTAAATGGGTGAATCTAAATTAGTTCGAATATCACCGACTACATTTGTGGTGTAGGTCAACTTTCCGTTAGGTTCCGAGAATAAAGAAGGGAATTTCCTGATTATGGAATTGATCGCAATTTTTTGTGGGGTGGTCATATGATCTAATTTAACGCTTAGGGAATTTACTGCTTGTGATCTTAGCTGTTTGATCTTTATAATAACTTTGTTAAGAATGGTCATAAAACTGTCTTTTGTGTGTATTACGGCGGATAGTTGCTTAAGGCTATCGTTTCCTAAAATGCCATGAAAGTATTTAAGACTTGGGAGGAGAAAAAATTTTAGGTTAATATTCGTCTGGTCAAATAGGTTAAGAAAGGTGTGCTGAGCTATTTCGATATCACCAGCAATAGATTTGGCAAAAAAAATTTGTTCGTTTGGAAGGGGGTGTTATATAAGACTCGGTTGAATATAATTCTTACTTGAACCTGTGTCTATTAAGAAGTTTAATATTTCCCCACTCTTCGTCTTGCAACTAAAATAAGGCAACGAAGAGTCTGTTAGTCTAAAAAATTGATGTCACTAAATTCCTGAAATTCGTGACTGTCTTGGTAAGCATCTTCCTGTAGTGAGAAAGATTCGGCTTGCTCACTCATAAAATTTCTGAGGTCAGTGTTATGTTCTGCCTCTTCTGGGTAAGATTGCTGATAAAAAGCATGCAGGTCCTTGGGGGAGCTACTCCCGGTTTCTTGCATTTCAAAATTCGGAGGGGTTTGACCAACGTTAATGTGAAAGTTTCTCTGGTATTTATTAGGAATTTGGGCTTGCATCGACGTGCTTGTCGGGCGCTTACCAGCGTATTTAAATGGTGGTGGCCTATTCTGATAATTAACTGCATTAGTTTTTATTGTTGAAGTGTCCATAGGCTCCGGTCTCGTCTGAGTTTTTGGTGCGAAAGGGCGAGGTGGTGGAGCAGTATTGGGATAATTCTGGGCGTGATTAGTATTAAAGTATTGTTGTTGAGCCATGGGGTAAATGGGATATTTTTTGAAGTATTCTGCTTGTGGAATATATGCTATCTGTGGGAAAAATTGTTCTTTACGTGGAATTTTATTGAGCATTCGGCGTGGCTGTTGTTGTGAAGTTGGAAAATTATTTCTTTGGGAATTCTGAAATTGGCTCGCGAAATTTGACCTAAATTTCGGGTTTTCCAATTTTTGGCATAAGGCTAGAGCTTGTGGTAGATCGCTTGGTTCGCGCGTACCTAAGAGCCTTGGAAGATCACCGCTTAAACCGCGGACGAAAGTGTGCAGAGCTTTATTTCTGTATGTTTGCGTCAGCAGGGTCTAAGATTCGGGTCCGACGTCCATACACGAAATTTTGTTGAGGATGAGCGAAAGGTTGGTATAAATGGCTTGGTAGAATTCTTGCACGGTTCGCCTGCCTTGTGTCAGGGAATTCATTTGATACTCTAAAGTACCTAGGTCTCTTTGATCTGCATAATGCAGGGTAAGGCATTTGGAAATAGCTTTCGTCGAGGATTTGCTTGTGGGGTTTATTTACGACTTGTTGTACATTTAGTACAGGGGGCCGGATAAGGACGTTTGGATTTTCCATATTATTAATAATTATTATTGTTTTTAAGATAGTTTTTATTTTTATTCGAATTGTGGGAAAAAAAAAGAAAAATGTTTGCGTACCAAAACAAAAAAAAAATTTTTTGAGACTAGTTACAGTCTTATGATAATATGAATTTAATTACAACGAGTTTAAATTAACTCAAAACTGAATTTAATTATTACGAGTATAAATTTACTCAGAACTGAATTTAATTATTACGAGTTTAAATTTACTCAAAATTGAATTTAATTATTACGAGTATAAATTTACTCAGAACTGAATTTAATTAAACGATTTAAAGAACTTTTATTTTCCAATAAATATAATATTAAGACTAACGCTAAACCTGCTAGTACTAGGTAGCCCATAGTACACTTGTTACGCTGGAGCGGCTTGGCAGTTAGTCACTGCCACCTTTTTTCCTTGGATACTGGGGGGCCGGATTCCAGGGGAGTCGTCTAGTCTGGTTTTAGATGGTTCCTTTAACAGACTTTGTATGTTTCGTTACCACGTGCACGTCACTGCTTATGGTGATTTTTATATTTTGCAGTGTAAATGAAAACACTATTTATGGTGATTTTTTTTATTTTGCAGGTAGAATGAAAACACTTCTTATGGTGATTTTATATTTTGCAAGGTAAATGAAAACACTACTTATGGTGATTTTTATATTTTGTAGGTTAAATGAAAACACTACTTATGGTGATTTTATTTTTGCAAGGTAAATGAAAACACTACTTATGGTGATTTTATATTTATCAAGGTAAATGAAAACACTACTTATGGTGATTTTATATTTAGCACTTGACTTTTTCTACTTGCTCGGGCGCCAGTTAGTGGATTATTCGTTGCAAAAATAAAAAGAGAAAATTTTTGTATTTTCTTGAGGATCAACCTCTTTATTGAAACTCCAAAAGACAACTCGTTTTAGAACTAAATTAAACCTAACATGCAACCTCTACGAGTAAACAATTTTGTTGCGATAAGCCAATTGTTGCGACGTCTGCATTTTCTGTTGCGCGTGACTTCTAGCGAATTTGGCTGGTGTGCATCCGGTAGAATGCGATGTTTGCATCTTGTATTGTTCGTGTTCCTTTGTTGAATTTGATCGTTGTCTTATCTTCTGCTAGCTTGCAATATTTGGAATTGTGGACGCTGCACTGTGTCCGTAGGATTGACTTATCTTGTGCTAACTCCTCCCTCCTTAAATTCGAGTGTCCTCACTCGATACCATGTAGAGTATTGGTCTTGTGTTTTCTTCACCTTGGTGGACTTCGGATGTAGTTGCCGTGATGTTATTTGCTAACTCAATTTTTTTGTTCTGCCTGATGATTAAAATTATGATTGCCAATATAACAAGGGATGTTAAGCTGTAGTTGGTGATGTTGTGGATTTGTTCACGATCTTCGGCTTCGTTTATGGATGCTGTGTTGTTTAAGTGGAGTTCCTTTAGCATTTCTAGTGTTAGCGGTTTTTTATATTTTTTTAATTCCGAATTTAGTTGTAAGATTGCTGGCATTGGTTTGGAAGAAGGGATTTCTTTTGAGTCGTAGTGCTGGCCGTTGACAAAGATTGATGCATTGTGGTAATGTAGTAAGTAAGTTCCGGTAAGGTTGACGACGTCTTCGTTTACAAGAATAGATCCGTTAAACTGATTCAACATGAGGATTCCGGGCTGGAGTTCTTCGATGGTTGGCATGTGCTGGTTGTTAATCTCATCGCAACTTGATGGTTTACTCTTTAATAGGTTTGGGATGCAGTTATCTAGACTTAAATTAACGATTTCATTCTTATTACATATAGTTATATCATTCAAAGTTTTACAGGTTTGTTTGATTCCATAGATATCATTTTGACAAATTAATAATTTTTCATGTTGCAATTTAATTGCTTTTCTATTGTATTTTATTGGCTTTATTAGTAGCTTTTCACATATAAGGTTATTTGTAGTAGGAATGCTTATTATATAGAGTATAACTGATTTATTAGATGCTATTTTAATATCAGCAAACTCAAGTGCTTCTTCTAAATTTATAAAGGGTATATTATTTTCTTGGAACTTTTCTTTAACGATTTCTATTTCAGAGTTTGATAAAATGAAAGAATTAACGATTCCTTTTTTTGCCCAAAGCAAGGCATATTCAATATTAGTGATTTCATCTTTAATTAAATCTAGTTTATATTTAATATCTTGTATGTAGTTATTTTTTAAGTTTTCGTTTGATTTAAAAAGTTGCAAAACTTCGTTAGTTACATTAGTTAATTTGTTTATTCTTTCCAAATAAGATTTATTGGTAATAACTTGTTTATTATTATTAGCTAATATGTTATGAGTTTGAGTTTTAATTATTAAAAAATCGTCATGGTCCGGGGTACCGGCTAACCATTTCCAAGCAGTTCCTAGAAAGTTAAGCGATCTAGGACTTCTTATTTTAGGTTTCAATATGTTTATATGGTTTTTAATTTGATCAATTTGGTGGAACAGTGTTAATAGGATGGGGTTGGTTTTGTTAATCGTATTTTGAACTTTTTGCCGAATATTTTCAATAACTTCTTC
This sequence comes from Nephrocerus scutellatus, assembly GCA_947095585.1. NCBI lineage: Eukaryota > Metazoa > Arthropoda > Insecta > Diptera > Pipunculidae > Nephrocerus > Nephrocerus scutellatus. Next base: position 64,642,029 of record OX352762.1, read on the forward strand.
GTAAGCTTCTACATCAATAATGTGAATTATTTTAAACGTACCCGTTTGGAGTTTTGCAGTTCCCATATTTGTTGAGATGATTTTAGAATTCGAGTAGTCCAGGATTTGGACTTCTGCATGGTTAAGTATTAAGAGACATCTGAAAAGAGGGGTTAATTCCTAACATTACTTTTGTGTAGTATCTTTCCTGATTCAGTAAGTAAAGTGGTGGACCTATTTTCCTTAACTATTTCCTTTCTATATCTAGCAGATAGCTTGGTCCCTATACGTTTATTTGCTTTAACGTAAATCGTTTTACCTTTGGTGTAATTTTTTATTGGTTTCCTAATCTTGTTATGAAATGTATTATCTTTTTGTTGTTTTTCTTAAAGCTTTTCAATATTTTCTTTTCTAGTCTGTTCATACACTTCTGGATTACTGCTTACTATTCTTCCAAAAAAAATTTCTATGGGTCTTTTGTTTATTACTGAGTGTATGGAAAAGTTGTATTCGTAAACCGCTCGATCTAGCAGTTCCGTGAAGGATCTATGGATGCGTTCCGACTTGAGACAGCGCATAATTTCGGAAAGGGTCGAGTGAAACCTCTCCACTTGGCCATTTACCGCGCCGGTGTATGGGGGAGTTTTGAAGATTTCTATGTTAAGCTGATCTTTTAACATAAAGCAAATTGAAGCTGAACTAAATGTTTTTTCATTATCGAATATTACCATTTTTGGAACACCGAAGGCAAATATAAGTTGTCTTAATGGTTCTTTGACATCTTCGATAGCTCTTGATTTTAAGATACGTACTTGCGCATATTTAGAAAATTTGTCCACTGCAGTCAGTACAAGATTTTTGTCTGTTGAATAGATATCGAAATGAACAATGTGACCTGGAAATTGGGGTAAAGGTGTTGCCTGTAACTCGGGTTTATTAGGGTTTGGGTCATATTTTTGCTCCTTGCAGATTTTACACTGCTTGACCAGTTAATGAATTTTTGCTCTCATTTTGGGGAAGTAGAATTTTTGGAGCAATTGTATTTTATTCTCCTTACTATTCCTATGAGCTCGTTTATGCTATTGAAGAATTTCTTCTATTTGCTCGTTTGGATCTGTAAGGTCCCTTATCTGGGTTTGAGTAAATCTAGTTTTGTATGATTTGAAATGGTGGGGATAAATTTCCTGAATTTTCCCCATAACAGATTCGTTTGTAAAAATTCCATTTATGACGCTAGGGTTAAGAAATTTTTTTAGGATTGAAAGTAGGTCTTCATTAGTGTAGAAATTTTGAATAAATGTGTGTCTACGGTATGTTGGAAACGGGATTTTAAATTCATAGCTTTTATTGTCGCCAATGAGGAGCATTATTTGGTTTTTAAATACATTAATAGGACTTTCTATTGCGGGAATTAAATCATGTGACGAACTTTCGTCATTGTTAGCGTGTTAACCTCGGAGTGTTCTGGTAGGCGTGATAACGCATCCGCGACAACGTTGCTTTTCCCTGGTTTGTACTGAATTTGGTAGTTATATTCCTCTAAAATGGCCTTCCATCGCTTATTTTTAGAGTTATTATTCTTACTACTCAAAGCGTATGTCAGCGGTTGATGGTCTGTGTAGATTTTCGCATGAGCGGCACCATACAAGTAATTCCTTAAAGAGTTAAGGGCCCATATCATCACGAGCATTTCTTTTTCGTTCGCCGCGTAATGCTCTTCGGTTTTACTTAGGGATCTTGAAATGAACGTTATAGGTCTACCTTCTTGTGCGAGAACGGCACCTATAGCAAAGTTTGAAGCGTCGGTTGTAAGTTCGAAGCTTTTGCCAAAATCGGGGTAGGCTAGGATGAGGTCTTTAGAAGTTAGGGAGTTTTTTTATTTGTTGAAGGCATCGTGTGCCTCGGTTGATAAGTGGACTGGAATTTTGTTTGACTTTGATTTTGAGATGCGACCTTCTTCTCCTCTTAGGAGTGATGTTAGTGGCTTTGCTAGTTTCGCTTAGTCTTTGATGAAACGACGGTAGTAGCCTGCTAAGCCTAAGAATGATCTGAGTTCTTTAATGGTTGTTGGAGGGGGGAAATTGACTATTGACTTTACTTTTTCTGGATTGGTTTTGATTCCTGATGGAGATACAACGAAACCCAAGAATTCGACTTCTTGTTTATAGAATTTGCATTTATCCAGCTGTACCTTCATATTCGCTTCACTAAGAGTTTGGAAAATTTGCTCTACGTGTTTTACATGGTCGGCCTCATTTTCGCTAAAAATGATAATATCGTCAATATAGACGTAGCATATTTTGCCGATGTAAACACGGAGTATGTGGTCGAGCGCACGCTGGAAAATTGATGGCGCGTTTTTCAATCCAAATGGGAGCCGAGTGAACTCGTATTTCCCATTGTTGATTGCGAATGTTGTTTTCTTCGTGTCAGATTCTTTTAACAGAATCTGATGGAAACCGCTTTTTAAATCGAGGACGGTGAAGTATTTGCTTTTTCCTAATTGTGAAAGTATTTCGCTGATTTCCGGTATTGGGTACCTGTCTGCTATTGTTACTGAGTTGAGTTTCCTGTAATCAACGACCATCCTGTACTGTTTGTTCCCATTTGAGTCGGATTTTTTCGGAACAATCCATACAGGGGCGTTATAAGGGGATCCTGATTGTCGGATTATACCATCTTTTAGGAGATCTTTTACTTGCTTGTCTATTTCATTTCTAAGGGAGGCGGGGTACGGGTAATTTTTAGAGTAAATGGGTGAATCTGAATTAGTTCGAATATCGCCGACTACATTTGTGGTGTAGGTCAACTTTTCGTTAGGTTCCGAGAATAAAGAAGGGAATTTCCTGATTATGGAATTGATCGCAATTTTTTGTGGGGTGGTCATATGATCTAATTTAACGCTTAGGGAATTTACTGCTTGTGATCGTAGCTGTTTGATCTTTATATTAACTTTGTTAAGAATGGTCATAAAACTGTCTTTTGTATGTATTACGGCGGATAGTTGCTTAAGGCTATCGTTTCCTAAAATGCCATGAAAGGATTTAAGACTTGGGAGGAGAAAAAATTTTAGGTTAATATTCGTCTGGCCAAATAGGTTAAGAAAGGTGTGCTGAGCTATTTCGATATCACCAGCAATAGATTTGGCAAAAAAAATTTGTTCGTTTGGAAGGGGGTGTTTTATAAGACTCGGTTGAATATAATTCTTACTTGAACCTGTGTCTATTAAGAAGTTTAATATTTCCCCACTCTTCGTCTTGCAACTAAAATAAGGCAACGAAGAGTCTGTAAGTCTAAAATATTGATGTCACTAAATTCCTGAAACTCGTGACTGTCTTGGTAAGCATCTTCCTGTAGTGAGAAAGATTCGGCTTGCTCACTCATAAAATTTCTGAGGTCAGTGTAATGGTCTGCCTCATCTGGGTAAGATTGCTGATAAAAAGCATGCAGGTCCTTAGGGGAGCTACTCCCGGTTTCTTGCATTTCAAAATTCGGAGGGGTTTGACCAACGTTAACGTGAAAGTTTCTCTGGTATTTATTAGGAATTTGGGCTTGCATCGACGTGCTTGTCGGGCGCTTACCAGCGTATTTAAATGGTGGTGGCCTATTCTGATAATTAACTGCATTAGTTCTTATTGTTGAAGTGTCCATAGGCTCCGGTCTCGTCTGAGTTTTTGGTGCGAAAGGGCGAGGTGGTGGAGCAGGATTGGGATGATTCTGGGCGTGATTAGTATTAAAGTATTGTTGTTGAGCCATGGGGTAAATGGGATATTTTTTGAAGTATTGTGCTTGTGGAATATATGCTATCTGTGGGAAAAATTGTTCCTTACGTGGAATTGTATTGAGCATTTGGCGTGGCTGTTGTTGTGAAGTTGGAAAATTATTTCTTTGGAAAATTGGCTCGCGAAATTTGACCTAAATTTCTGGTTTTCCAATTTTTGGCATAAGGCTAGAGCTTGTGGTAGATCGCTTGGTTCGCGCATACCTAAGAGCCTTGGAAGGTCACCGCTTAAACCGCGGACGAAAGTGTGCAGAGCTTTATTTCTGTATGTTTGCGTCAGCAGGGTCAAATATTCGGGTCCGACGTCCATACACGAAATTTTGTTGAGGATGAGCGAAAGGTTGGTATAAATGGCTTGGTAGAATTCTTGCACGGTTCGCCTGCCTTGTGTCAGGGAATTCATTTGATACTCTAAAGTACCTAGGTCTCTTTGATCTGCATAATTCAGGGTAAGGCATTTGGAAATAGCTTTCCAGTTAAGAGGCGTATTGTACGATTCAAGCGCTGTATCGGCGTTGCCGACGATTTTGTTCCGTACTACGTTTAATATTCCGAAATATTTCGGAGTCCCTCTTAGTGGTTCGTAGATGTTTAACACTCTTTCCACGCTCTTCTTCCAAGACTGAACTCTGATGTGTTTCCGGAGAAATCGCGCAGTGATCTTACAACATCGGGGACCTTATCTAGATCCGTGAGGTCTCTGTGCTCAGGGTCTTTTCTATGGTCTTGTCCAATGGATAAGTCTAAATCTGGGTTAAAATTGGAGTTTAATTAATTAGGGGCGTTTTGATTGAAAGCTTCATTAACGATGTTAGAAATAATGCTGACAAGTTCGGGTGATGCTACCACAGGTCGAGGATTTGCTTGTGGGGGATTATTTACGACTTGTTGTACATTTAGTACAGGGGGCCGGATAAGGACGTTTGGATTTTTCATATTATTAATAATTATTATTATTTTTAAGATAGTTTTTATTTTTATTCCAATTGTGGGAAAAAAAAAGAAAAATGTTTGCATACCAAAAAAACAATTTTTGAGACTAGTTACAGTCTTATTATAATATTACTACGAGTATAAATTAACTCAAAACTGAATTTAATTATTACGAGTATAAATTTACTCAGAACTGAATTTAATTATTACGAGTTTAAATTTACTCAAAATTGAATTTAATTATTACGAGTATAAATTTACTCAGAACTGAATTTAATTATACGAGTTTAAATTTACTAAAAACTGAATTTAATTATTACGAGTTTAAATTTACTCAAAACTGAATTTAATTATTAGGAGTATAAATTTACTCAAAACTGAATTTAATTATTACGAGTATAAATTTACTCAAAACTGAATTTAATTGCAGTTATCTTTAAAGAACTTTTATTTTCCAATAAATATAATATTAAGACTTACGCTAAACCTGCTAGTACTAGGTAGCCCATAGTACACTTGTTACGCTGGAGCGGCTTGGCAGTTAGTCACTGCCACCTTTTTTCCTTGGATACTGGGGGGCCGGATTCCAGGGGAGTCGTCTAGTCTGGTTTTAGATGGTTGCTTTAACAGACTTTGTACGTTTCGTTACCACGTGCACGTCACTGCTTATGGTGATTTTTATATTTTGCAGTATAAATGAAAACACTATTTATGGTGATTTTTTTATTTTGCAGGTAGAATGAAAACACTTCTTATGGTGATTTTTATATTTTGCAAGGTAAATGAAAACACTACTTATGGTGATTTTTATATTTTGTAGGTTAAATGAAAACACTACTTATGGTGATTTTATATTTTGCAAGGTAAATGAAAACACTACTTATGGTGATTTTATATTTATCAAGGTAAATGAAAACACTACTTATGGTGATTTTTTTATTTTGCAGGTAGAATGAAAACACTTCTTATGGTGATTTTATATTTTGCAAGGTAAATGAAAACACTACTTATGGTGATTTTTATATTTTGTAGGTTAAATGAAAACACTACTTATGGTGATTTTATATTTTGCAAGGTAAATGAAAACACTACTTATGGTGATTTTATATTTATCAAGGTAAATGAAAACACTACTTATGGTGATTTTATATTTAGCACTTGACTTTTTCTACTTGCTCGGGCGCCAGTTAGTGGATTATTCGTTCTAAAAATAGAAAGAGAAAATTTTTGTATTTTCTTGAGGATCAACCTCTTTATTGAAACCCCAAAAGACAACTCGCTCTAGAACTAAATTAAACCTAACATGCAACCTCTACGAGTAAACAATTTTGTTGCGATAAGCCAATTGTTGCGACGTCTGCATTTTCTGTTGCGCGTGACTTCTAGCGAATTTGGCTGGTGTGCATCCGGTAGAATGCGATGTTTGCATCTTGTATTGTTCGTGTTCCTTTGTTGAATTTGATCGTTGTCTTATCTTCTGCTAGCTTGCATTATTTGGAATTGTGGACGCTGCACTGTGTCCGTAGGATTGACTTATCTTGTGCTAACTTATATAAGGATTAATTATTATATATATAATATCATATCTTTTATTTATATATATATATATATATATATATATATATATATATATATATATATAATTGTTTAATTAAATTATTATATAATTAATTTTATTTAAATATAATATTTATACATATAAATAATTAATAAAAAATTAAACATTTATATATATAAATATTTAATAGAAATTCTTTTTTAATAATTTTACTCATTTTAAATTTTTAATATAATTAATTAGTAAAAAACTAAATAAATATTCTTAAATAAATATCTCCCATAATAATTTTCAAAATTCTCAAAAATTTAAAAATTTTTAATAATTTCTCCAATTTTTTTTTTAAAAAATCTTATATTTTAAGATATATCTACATTCTATGTTTTTTGCTAACATTTAGTCTATACTAGGTATAAATTGTTACATATCTATATATATATATATATATATATATATATATAAATAATTTATTCATATATAAATTGTTATATTTTATATATTTTAATTTTTTAATCTTCATATATGTATATATTAATATTAAATATTTTATTATATATATGTTATATATTATTAACATATTTATTACATTATATAAATTAATAATATATTTATATAAATATATATAAGGATTAATTATTATATATATAATATCATATCTTTTATTTATTTATATATATATATATTAATATTTTAATTAATAAAAATAATAATTGTTTAGTTAAAATATTATATAATTAATTTTATTTAAATATAATATTTATACATATAAATAATTAAACATTTATATATATAAATATTTAATAGAAATTCTTTTTTAATAATTTTACTCATTTTAAAAAACTAATTTTTATTATCAAATTTGAAATAAAATTAAAATAAAATTAAATTATTGATCTTTAAAATTTAAGTATAAATATATAAAAAAAATATTATTTTATCTTATCAATTTTCTTGTACAAAATTAGAAAAGAATTTTATTTATTTAATAAACAATATATATATACAAATAAATTTTTTGCAAAAAAAAATGAGAAAAATGAGAAAGAGTTGAAAAAATTGAATTGCCTGAAAAAAGGATAACTTTGATAGAGTTAATTATGTAATTTGTTACATTCATTATAAATATAATTTTAAATTTTAATAATTATATTTTATAGAATTAAACTATATCTAAAAGTATCAAAAACTTATGTGCATCATACACTAAAATATATTAATTTAAATAAAAAGATAAGCTAATTAAGCTACTGGGTTCATACCCCATTTATAAAGGTTATATTCCTTTTCTTTTTAATTTTTAATAATTCTTATAAGATTATATTTTTATTAATATTAATTTTAGGGACAATAATTTCTGTCTCCTCTTATTCATGATTAAGAACATGAATAGGATTAGAAATTAATTTGTTATCTTTTATCCCCCTAATAAAAGATAACAAAATTAATCTAATATCTTCAGAAGCGTCATTAAAATATTTTTTAACACAAGCTTTAGCATCTTCTGTCCTTTTAATAGCTATTATTATATTTATAATAAAATATAATATAATTTTCTCTTTAAATAATTATTTAAACCATGAAAATTTAATAATTTTATCTTCTTTATTATTAAAAAGAGGGACGGCTCCTTTCCACTGATGATTTACTAATGTATTAGAAGGATTATCTTGAATAAATTCTTTAATTTTAATAACTTGACAAAAATTGGCTCCTTTAATATTAATTTCTTATATTGTAATTAAACCAATAATTTTATTTTGCGTTATTTCATCTGTAATTATTGGATCTCTAGGAGGATTAAACCAAACTTCATTACGAAAATTAATAGCTTTTTCTTCTATTAATCATTTAGGATGAATATTAATACCAATATATTTTAATGAATCTATATGAATAGTATATTTTTGTTTCTATACTTTCTTAAGATTTAATTTAGTTTTTTTATTTAACCTATTTAAATTTTTCCATATTAATCAATTATTTTCATTATTTGTTAAAAATAAATTAATTAATTTTTTTTTATTTTTAAATTTTTTATCATTAGGTGGATTACCACCATTTATAGGATTTATTCCTAAATGATTAACAATTCAACAATTAATTATAAATAATCAATTATTAATAATCTTTATTTTATTGATAACATCATTAATTACATTATTTTTTATCTTCGATTATGTTATACAACATTTATATTAAATTACCTTGAAATAAATTTTATTTTTTATATGAAAATAAATAATTTCATAATAAAATGTTTTTTATTATTATCTTTTATCTCAACTTTTGGGTTAATATTAATTAGATTAATTTTTATAATTTTTTAAGATTTTAAGTTAAAAAAACTAGTATCCTTCAAAGTTAAAAATATAAGATTAATCTTTTAAGTCTTAGTAAAAAATTTACTCCATTAGATTTGCAATCTAATGTCATAAAATTGACTATAAAACTTACTTAATTATAATTAAAAAGAATAAATTCTTATAAATAGATTTACAGTCTATCGCCTAATTTTCAGCCATTTAATCGCGACAATGGTTATTCTCAACAAATCATAAAGATATTGGAACTTTATATTTTTTATTTGGAGCTTGAGCAGGAATAATTGGAACATAATTAAGAATTTTAATTCGTGCTGAATTAGGACATCCTGGATCATTAATTGGTGATGATCAAATTTATAATGTAATTGTAACAGCTCATGCTTTTGTAATAATTTTCTTTATAGTAATACCAATTATAATTGGTGGGTTTGGAAATTGATTAGTTCCATTAATATTAGGGGCCCCAGATATAGCATTTCCACGAATAAATAATATAAGTTTTTGGATATTACCCCCTTCTTTATCATTATTATTAGTTAGTAGAATAGTTGAAAACGGGGCTGGTACTGGGTGAACAGTTTACCCCTCCCCCCCTATCTTCTACTATTGCACATAGAGGCGCTTCTGTTGATTTATCAATTTTTTCTCTTCATCTTGCAGGAATTTCATCTATTTTAGGAGCCGTAAATTTTATTACAACAGTAATTAATATACGCACCTCCGGAATTTCATTTGATCGAATACCTTTATTTGTTTGATCAGTTGTAATTACTGCTTTATTACTTCTTCTTTCTCTTCCAGTATTAGCAGGAGCTATTACAATACTATTAACTGACCGAAATTTAAATACATCGTTTTTTGATCCTGCAGGGGGAGGAGATCCTATTTAATACCAACATTTATTTTGATTTTTTGGACACCCAGAAGTTTATATTTTAATTCTTCCTGGTTTTGGAATAATTTCCCATGTAATTAGACAAGAATGTGGGAAAAAGGAAACTTTTGGATCTTTAGGAATAATTTATGCTATATTAGCAATCGGTCTATTAGGTTTTATTGTATGAGCTCATCATATATTTACTGTAGGTATAGATGTAGACACACGAGCTTATTTTACTTCAGCAACAATAATTATTGCTGTTCCTACAGGAATTAAACTCAATTAAATTACTCCCCGGCACTTTTATGATCATTAGGATTCGTTTTTTTATTTACTGTTGGAGGTTTAACTGGAGTTGTATTAACTAATTCATCAGTTGATATTATTCTTCATGATACTTAATATGTGGTTGCTAATTTTCATTATGTTTTATCTATAGGAGCTGTATTTGCAATTATAGCAGGATTTATTCATTGATATCCTTTATTTACTGGACTAATATTAAATAATAAATTTTAAATACACAATTTATTATTATATTTATTGGAGTAAATTTAACATTTTTTCCCCAACATTTTCTAGGTCTTGCAGGAATACCTCGTCGATATTCTGATTACCCTGATGCTTACACAACATGAAATGTAATTTCAACAATTGGTTCTTCAATTTCAATACTTGGAATTTTTTATTTTATTTTTATTATTTGAGAAAGAATAACTTCTCAACGTCAAGTAATTTATCCAATTCAATTAAGTTCTTCAATTGAATGATACCAAAATATTCCTCCAGCTGAACATAGATATAATGAATTACCTATATTTACTAATTTCTAATATGGCAAATTAGTGCAATAGATTTAAGCTCTATATATAAAATACTTTTTTTTTATTAGAAAAAATGTCAACATGATCTAATTTTAATTTACAAAATAGTGCATCTCCATTAATAGAACAACTAATTTTATTCCATGATCATACTCTATTAATTCTTGTAATAATTACAATTATAGTGGGTTATTTAATAATTATATTATTTTTTAATAACTATATTAACCGGTACTTATTACATGGACAAATAATTGAAACAATTTGAACTATTTTACCAGCAATTATTTTATTATTCATTGCATTCCCATCCTTACGTCTATTATATTTATTAGACGAAATTAATGAACCATCAATCACCTTAAAAACAATTGGCCATCAATGATACTGAAGTTGTGAATACTCGGATTTTTAAAATACAGAATTTGATTCATACATAATCCCAACAAATGAATTATCAAAAAGAATATTTCGATTATTAGATGTAGATAATCGAATTATTTTACCAATAAATTGTCAAATCCGAATTTTAGTAACAGCAGCAGATGTAATTCATTCTTGAACTGTTCCTGCTTTAGGAGTAAAAATTGATGGAACACCTGGGCGGCTAAATCAAACTAATTTCTTTATTAATCGCCCAGGCTTATTTTTTGGGCAATGTTCAGAAATTTGTGGTGCAAATTATAGTTTTATACCTATCGTGATTGAAAGTATTCCAGTAAATTATTTTATTAAATGAATTTATACAAATATAAATTCTTCATTAGATGACTGAAAGCAAGTAGGTACTGGTCTCTTAAACCATTATATAGTAAATTAGCACTTACTTCTAATGATTAAACTATTTGTTTAAAAAATTAGTTAAATAAAATAACATTAGTATGTCAAATTGAAATTGTTAAAATATATAATATTTTTTAATTCCACAAATAAGTCCAATTGGATGATTAAGTTTATTTATTATTTTTTCTATTATATTAGTATTAATAAATATAATTAACTATTTCTTAATTTTACCTTCTACCCCTAAATCTTTAACTTTTAAAATTAAATCATTAAATTCAATAAATTGAAAATGATAACTAATTTATTTTCTGTATTTGACCCTAGATCTAGAATTTTTAATTTATCATTAAATTGAATAAGAACTTTTATTGGATTATTTATAATTCCATTTATATATTGATTTATACTATCACGATTTCAAATTATTTGAATTTCACAAAGAATTTAAAACTTTATTAGGGTCATCAACACACAATGGAAGAACATTTATATTTATTTCATTATTTTGATTAATTGTGTTCAATAATTTTATAGGTTTATTCCCTTACACTTTTACAAGAACAAGACATTTAACATTAACATTATCTCTATCATTACCTTTATGAATGTCATTAATAATCTTTGGATGATTAAATAATACACAACATATATTTTCTCATTTAGTACCTCAAGGTACTCCAGCTATATTAATACCATTTATAGTATGTATTGAAACAATTAGAAACTTAATTCGTCCAGGAACTTTAGCTGTACGTTTAGCGGCTAACATAATTGCTGGACATTTATTAATAACTCTTTTAGGAAACACAGGACCTTCAATATCCTATTTCATAATTTTAATTTTATTAATTGTACAAATTGCACTTTTAGTTTTAGAATCAGCTGTTTCTATTATTCAAGCCTACGTATTTGCTGTATTAAGAACTTTATATTCTAGAGAAGTTGTCTAAAAATGTCAACACATTCTAATCACCCATTCCATTTAGTAGATTATAGACCTTGACCATTAACTGGTGCAATTGGAGCTATAACAACAGTATCAGGAATAGTAAAATGTTTTCATCAATACGATAATTCACTATTTTTATTAGGAAACTTAATTACTATTTTAACTGTATATCAATGATGACGAGATGTATCTCGAGAAGGAACTTTCCAAGGACTTCATACAAGTTCTGTAACTACAGGACTTCGATGAGGAATAATTTTATTTATTATTTCAGGAATTTTATTTTTTGTTTCATTTTTCTGAGCTTTTTTTCATGTTAGATTATCTCCTAATATTGAATTAGGAGTATCCTGACCACCACTAGGAATTAACTCTTTCAATCCATTTCATATCCCATTATTAAATACTTCTATTTTATTAGCATCAGGTTTAACTGTAACTTGAGCTCATCATAGTTTAATAGAAAATAATTATTCACAAACTACCCAATGATTATTCTTTACTGTTTTATTAGGAATTTATTTTTCTTTCCTACAAGCCTATGAATATATTGAAGCTCCTTTTACAATTGCTGATTCTGTATTTGGATCAAAATTTTTTTTAGCAACCGGATTTCATGGAATTCATGTCTTAATTGGGACAACATTTTTATTAATTTGTTTAATTCGTCATTTAAATCGTCATTTTTGAAAAAATCATCATTTTGGGTTTGAAGCAGCGGCATGATATTGACATTTTGTTGATATTGTATGATTATTTTTATATATTTCAATTTATTGATAAGGAGGATAAAATATTATTTATATAATATAACTAAGTATATATGACTTCCAATCATTTAGTCTATTAAATAATAGTATAAATAATTTTATTATTATTTTCAATTTCAATAATTATTTTAATAATTTCTTTATTAACTATATTAATTGCTTCAATTTTATCAAAAAAATCTCTTATAGATCGAGAAAAAAATTCTCCATTCGAATGCGGATTTGATCCTAAATCTTCATCTCTCTTCTCATCTTCTTTTTCATTACGATTTTTTCTAATTACTATTATTTTTCTAATTTTTGATGTAGAAATTGCTCTAATTTTACCTATTATTTTAATTATAAATTATTCAAACATAATAATTTGATCATTCACTTCAATTATCACTTCACTTCACTTCATGAATGAAATCAAGGGATATTAAATTGATCAAACTAATTCAGTGTTGTAGTTAATTATAACATTTGAATTGCAATCAAAAAGTATTGAATATCAATCTACCTTACATAGAATATGAAGTGATAAATCACAATTAGTTTCGACATAATTTTAGGTAAATTTACCCTTATTCTTTAATTAAAGCCAAATATGAGGCCTATCACTGTTAATGATATAATTGAATTTAAATTCCAATTAAGGAAATATGAGGCTCAAAAAAAAGCTGCTAACTTTTTATTCTAATGGTTTAACTCCATTTATATTTCTATTTATATAGTTTAATAAAAACTTTACATTTTCATTGTAAAAATAAAATTTTATATTTTTATAAATTTATTTATTTATTGAATTTTTGAACTAATTTTATTGATAAGTAATAATTTTTTTTGATATAAATAAATTATTACTTAAAATTATTATTTACTTATTATAATTATTATACTTTTAATTGAACTCCAAATTAAATAGATAGAAATTATTAAAAATTAGAGAAATTATTAAAAAAATTTAATTTTTAAATATTTAAAGATAAATTTATCTCCCTAACAGCTTCAATGTTATACTCTTTATAAACTATTTAAATTTAATTTAATATTATAATAACAACTAATGTAAAAATTCATAAAATAAAAGATAATAAATATATTTTTAAATTATTATTTTGTAATAAATTATTAATTTTTGAAATTTTTTTTAAATTTATAAATAAATTTTGTCTTCCGTAAAATTCCAATCATCCTTGATCAAATAACTTATTCAATTTTATTCCTAAAATTAAAGGATAATTTATTACCCCAAAAGTAGATAAATATGGTATTACCCATATTAAACCTATAAATACAGAAATCATATAATTATTAAAAGATTTATTGATAAAATAAAACGAAACATTAGAAATTAAATAACCAATTAATCCTCCTATAATACAAACAAATAATGTTATATATTTTAATAAATTAGATAAACTAATTATAATTGGTGTTGGAAAAATTATCCATAACCGATTATTCCTTTCAATATAATTCAACCTTCGTCATTTAAAACATATAAAGATCTACAGTTAAAATCTCCGGTTATTGAATAATATACTAATCGAAAAGAATAACATACTGTTAAACCGGTAGAAAAAAAATAAAAAATATGAAAATAAATTTAAAAATTTAAACTTACTGTTTCTAAAATCAAATCTTTAGAATAAAATCCAGCTAAAAAAGGCATACCACATAGAGTTAAACTAGCAACATTAAAACAAGAAGATGTTAATGGTATACTTATTCTTAACCCCCCTATTGATCGAATATCCTGAGAAATTTTCATATTATGAATAATTGACCCAGCACATATAAATAATAAAACTTTAAATAAAGCGTGTGTTAATAAATGAAAAAATGCTAATTTATAAAAACCTATTAATAAAATTCTTATTATTAACCCTAATTGTCTTAATGTAGATAAAGCAATAATTTTTTTTAAATCAAATTCAAAATTAGCTCCTAAGCCAGCTATAAATATTGTTAATCCTGACATTAACAATAAAAATTGCCCTAATACAGTATTTTCTAACAAAATATTAAATCGAATTAATAAATAAACCCCAGCTGTTACTAATGTTGAAGAATGAACTAATGCCGAAACAGGAGTAGGAGCAGCTATTGCTGCAGGCAACCATGAAGAAAAAGGAATTTGAGCTCTTTTTGTTATTGCTGCTAATATAATTAAACTCCCAATAATCATTATTTCTTTATTATTTTTCATTATTTCTAAATAAAAAATGAAATTTCAACTCCCATAATTTAATATCCAAGCAATAGCTAATAATAAAGCTACATCTCCAATTCGATTAGATAAAACAGTCAACATTCCTGCATTATAAGACTTCACATTATTATAATAAATTACTAAACAATAAGAAACTAATCCTAATCCATCTCATCCTAATAAAATTATAATTAAATTTGGACTAATAATTAATAACATTATTGATAAAATAAATATAACTACTAATATAATAAAACGATTTATATTTATATCTCCTATTATATATTCTTTTCTATAATAAATAACTAAAGAAGAAATAAATAATACAAATGATATAAATAAAAAAGTTATAACAATTATTGATCTATTTAATGAAACAACTTCCCATTCAATAAAATAAACTATTTCATTTATGAGAAAAATTATTCTAAACGAAAAAAAAATAAATGAAATAAATAATAAACATAAACACATAATTCTACAAATTGATAAATATTTAATAATTTAAAATGAATAAATTCATATCATTGATACCACAAATCAAAATTTTTAATAAACTATTTAAATATAATCATAAAATGCACATATCACTTTTTAAAATTAATAAATTTAATGGAAATCAATGTAAAAATAATAACAAATACTCTCGATTAACTCCTGATCTAAAATTAAAAGACACAGAATAAATCTGTCCATGTTGTCTATAAGAATATATAAATAAAGTATATGCAGCTCTAAAAAAAGAAATAAATATTAACATAAATATTGAAATTCATGATCACCCAACAATTCTATTTAATAAAGAAATTTCTCCCAAAAAATTTAAAGTTGGAGGTGCTGCTATATTAGCGGATCTAAGTAAAAATCAAAATAAAGTTATAGAAGGTATAAAATTTAATAAACCTTTGCTAATTAATAAACTTCGTCTTCCTAATCGTTCATAAGTAATATTTGCTAAACAAAATAATCCTGAAGAACATAACCCATGAGAAATTATTAATGTAAGAGATCCACATATTCCTCAATATCTTATAGTTATTAATCCTCTTAAAACAATACCTATATGAGCTACATAAGAATAAACAATTAAAGATTTTAAATCAATTTGACGCAAACATACTAATCTAATTAAAACTCCCCCAATTAATCTAATTCTAATTCAAATATGATTAAATTTTAATCCCATGATTTGTAAAATTGGAAAAATACGTAATAATCCATATCCACCTAATTTTAATATAATCCAAGCTAAAATTATTGAACCTGATACAGGAGCTTCAACATAAGCTTTTGGCAATCATAAATGAACTAAAAATATAGGTATTTTTACTAAAAAAGCTAAAATTATAATAAAATATAATAAATCGTAATTTATCAAAAAAATTTATTATTAAATTATAATTTATTCTATTTAAATGATTATATAAATAAAAAATACCAATTAATATAGGAAAAGACACTAATAAAGTATAAAATAATAAATACATTCCAGCTTGTAAACGTTCAGGTTGATAGCCTCATCCTAAAATTAAAAATAATGTAGGAATTATTCTTCTTTCAAAAAATAAATAAAATATAAATAATCTTATAGATATAAATGTAACCATTAAAAAAAATAATAAAAATAAAATATTTAATATAAATAAATTTTTGAAATTATCAAATTTAAAAATTTTTTCTCTAGCTATTATTATCAAAGAACAAATCCAAAATCTTAATAAAATAAATCCATAAGATAATATATCACACCCTAAAAAATATGAAATATTTATTCAATATCTTGAATAAATATTTATAATAATGAAAATAAAAGAATTTAAAATTAAAAAACTATGGGCCATCCAAATTTTTAATTTGTTTAATTACTGGACAAATAACAAAATCTTTTTGATTTTCTTATATTTTATTTTTAGTTTTTTATGGGGTATATTAGTTTTATTTATTTATGTAACTTCATTAGCTTCACATGAAATATTCTCATTTTCTATAAAAATATTAGTTTATTCAGTTATATATTTTATTTTTATTATAACTTTAATTTTTATATTAGACAAATCAAGATTTATTTTATATATAAATAATAACGAAATAATTTCTATTATTAATTTAAATATTTTATTAAATGAAAACTCATTAAATTTAAATAAATTATATAATTTTCCAACTAATTTAATAACTCTATTATTAATAAATTATTTATTAATTACTTTAATTGCAACTGTAAAAATCACAAAAATATTTTATGGACCTTTACGACTAATAAATTAAAATAACAAATGAATAAACCTATACGAATTAAACACCCCTTATTTAAAATTGCTAATAATGCTTAAATTGATTTACCAGCTCCAATTAATATTTCATCTTGATGAAATTTTGGTTCTTTATTAGGATTATGTTTAATTATTCAAATTTTAACAGGATTATTTTAAGCGATACATTATACAGCAGATATTAACTTAGCATTTTATAGAGTAAACCATATTTGCCGAGATGTAAATAATGGTTGATTACTTCGTACTATACTTGCTAATGGAGCATCATTTTTTTTATCTTTTTACCAAAAAATAGAAATGGTTTCGAGTACCCTAACAAGTCAGCTAGAAATGCTGTCACTAAAGGTGGAAATGCTGGATGCACAGCAGGCAGGGGGAGGGTGCATACCTCAGAGGTCCACGCCGCTTCAGAGGTCTGAAGCGAGGGAAACAAGACCTATCGGCCGGCAACAGAATTCTTCACCGGCTCGACACAACGCGACTTCACCACATGCCCACCAAAAAAGTGATATACATAAATGGAATATTAAGTTTGATGGTACAAAAAAGTCGATGCCGGTGGAAAGTTTCATTTTCCGCATCGAAACGATGCAGCAGAGATTGAACGTCTGCGAGGAACATATATTTAACCAGTTCCACTACCTCCTTTCCGGAGTAGCCGAAGGGTGGTACTGGCAGTTCCTGGAAGAGCGGGCCGACGATAGCTTTCTGAACTACCATGACGTGAAGAGGGAACTGTTACGACAATTCCGTGCGGCAGACTCTGACCACGAAATCATGAGAGATATCATGGAAAGAAAGCAGATGCCAGGTGATAGCTGCGACGACTTTTTTTCAAGTCTGGTCTTCCAGATGAAACAAAAGTTACCTGAAGAAGAGCTCGTCACAATTCTAAAACCTCCGCGACAAGATAGGTACTTTAATCTTCGGCTGTTCTATCTTCTCTCTCCGACCTACGATCAGCTTGCCGCCGGGCAGAGAAGCACCTTAATGCAAGGGAAAACAATTTCAAAAGAAAGAAAAGCAAAACAAAATGTTGACGATGACGGGAGAGGACGAGTATAATGACGAAAGTAGAGACATGTTAACTTAAAAGATTAGTCATAAAACAAGACGAAAACAAAATCAGTCAAACGCTACCTGTAAGGAAAAGTCTCCACCAGCGTATCCTTGAATACGAAGAGACGCGTAAAAGGATTTTTACAGAAGATCCTGAAGAAAAAGAAAAAAAGAAGATGAACTATATAAAGATTAAGAAATTGCGGGAAAAATTTGCAAGGAAAAGAAGTAGGTTTAAGAACTTGGAAGCGACTGTTCTACAGACAGAAGATGACAATAGACCATTCGCGAAGGTCAAATTAATAGACTATACAGTGTTAGGCCTTTTGGACAGTGGCGCGTCTGTTAGTTGCTTAGGGAAAGGGGCAATAAAGTTTATCGAAGACAATAGTCTTCAGATCAAAACGATCAACTGCAATATTCAGACAGCGGACGGAAAGAGACAAAGGATAATAGGCACAGTGACCATTCCAATATCTTGAAGGAACAGAACGGAAAATTTAGAATTTTATGTTGTTCCTTCCCTACAACAAACGCTTTATCTCGGGGTGAATTTCTGGAAAACCTTTAAGGTTGCTCCGGATATCATCTCCGAGATAGATATACTAGACACGACGACTACAGACCCGACGATGCAGGTTCTCTCGCCAGCACAAACGGAGGCTTTACAGGCAGTGAAAAACAAGTACCCGTCCTACGTTCGGGGATCGACCTGAGTGATGCCATTTGGACTGTGCAATGCTGCCCAGAGAATGTGTCGGCTTATAGACAGGGTGATACCGTCAAGGCTCAAGGACAATGTTTTTGTGTACCTTGACGATCACCTTGTCTGCTCTCCGGACTTCGAAAGCCATATGGGTTTGCTAGAGGATGTCGCGGGATGTCTTCGAGAGGCTGGCTTAACAATCAATGTAAAAAAGAGCAAATTTTGTTTCAAAGAAATAAAATACCTTGGATACATTGTGGGCGACGGGGGCCCAAGGACTGATCCGGGAAAGGTCGCGGCAGTGGAGCAGTTTCCGGTTCCGAGGACTCCGAAGCAACTTAGACGGTACTTAGGGATGACTGGATGGTATCGTCGGTTTATACCAAATTTTTCCACGGTTACTGCACCAATGACGGAAAGTCTGAAAAAAGGCAAAGACTTTAAAATGACTGACGAGGCAATTAAATCATTTGAAGAGATTAAGCAGCTTCTGATTTCAGCGCCAATTTTGACAAACCCGGACTTCACGAAGCACTTTTACATCCAATGCGACGCATCAACAACAGGTGTCGGCAGTGTTCTCTTCCAGATCGATGCAGAGGGTAGCTAGAGGCCAGTAGCCTATATTTCACAGAAGCTGAATTCAGCTCAAAGAAATTATAGCGTTACGGAGTTGTAATGCTATGCAGCTGTCCTCAGCGTCCAGAAGTTTCGGGCTTATGTTGAGCTCCTTCCGTTCACCATCATAACTGACCATGCTAGCCTGAAGTGGCTGATGTCCCAAAAGGACTTGTCGGGACGTCTGGCTAGATGGAGCATTAAGCTGCAGGCATTTAACTTTACAATTGAGCATCGAAAAGGCACTCAGAATGTGGTACCAGATGCCCTTTCCCGCGTCCATATGGAGGAGATCACTGCTGACACAGAACGCCACGACGTTGATTTTAATTCTCCGCATTTTTCTTCGGAGGAGTATGAAAGCTTCGTAAAACAATAAAAGAGAACAAGAATAAATTTCCAGATGTATGCATTTCAGACGGCTACGTTTATAAAAGGACAGATATACGTACCGGGGATACCATACAGGAAGACAGAGCTTGGAAGCTCTGGGTACCGTCTGAGTTGAGAAAGAGTCTTATGATCTCGGCCCACGATTCTCCAGCTGCGGGACATGGAGGGATCCATAAAATCCTCCATAAACTTCGACAACAATATTTTTGGCCTGGAATGACTATAGATGTAAACGACTTTATAAAAAAAAAAAAAAGTGATATATGTTAGTGCAATAAAAGTACTAATAGGACGAATAGACCACCAATGGGGGTACAGACGGTGACCGAACGACCATTTCAGCGCCTGTATATTGACTTTCTGGGATCCTATCCCAGAACGAAAAATGGCAACACCCAGATTTTCGTTGTACTCGACCACTTCAGCAAGTTTGTGTTCCTTAAACCTATAAAGAAGGCAACTTCAGCTGCAATGGTCCAGTACTTAGAGGAAGCCATTTTTCATGTCTTTGGGGTTCCAGAATATCTACATTCTGACAATGGAAAACAATTCATATCTGAATTGTTTCCGAACGACCATTTCAGCGCCTGTATATTGACTTTCTGGGATCCTATCCCAGAACGAAAAATGGCAACACCCAGATTTTCGTTATACTCGACCACGAAAGAAGGCAACTTCAGCTGCAGTGGTCCAGTACTTAGAGGAAGCCATTTTTCATGTCTTTGGGGTTCCAGAATATCTACATTCTGACAATGGAAAACAATTCAGATATGAATTGTTTCAGATATGAATTGTTTTCTAGTTTTCTAAAGCGCTACGGGGTCAAACACGTGAGGACCGCGGTATATTCACCGCAGGCGAATGCCTCCGAACGGGTTAAACGTAGCGTATTGACAAAGATCCGTTCTTACCTTGGAAGTGACCAACAAGACTGGGACAAACATGTGAGTTTTGCGGCATTTTCCCTGCGAAGTGTCTCTCACGAGGGTACAGGCTTAGAGCCGTATTATGTTGTCTTCGGCTTCCAGATGACACAGAACGGATCCGCTCTTGACATCATACGACGGTTAAATCACATTAAAGAGTCAGACGTTAGGACTTTAGAAACAAAGGACAAACAACAAATTATACGGGACGAGGTATTTAAAAATTTAAGCAAGGCACACGACAAAGGAAAGAAAACATATGATTTAAGAAGTCGAGAAATAAAATATGATGTAGGACAAATTGTATATTGACGGAATTTTCGACAAAGTGACAAGGCAGTGGGCTATAATGCCAAACTTGGACCGAAAGCTTTTAAAAGCATCATATTAAAAACTGTAGGAAATTCTCTATATGAAGTAGGAAATGTGAGTGGTAAAATGTAGGCATCTTTCATGCCAAAGACCTCTTTGCCTCTTAGTATCAGGCACCTAGAAAACTGACGATATTTATTATCTATTATTTATTATTTATTGTTTAACTATATATTCATATTTATTTCATTGACTGAATAATCTCTGTGATATTTAGGTTCAAGGCTTTATGATTACGTATAATATTTTATATTAGATTAATATTTATCTGTGATATTTTATGCAATATTTTATATTAGACTTATATTTTTCTGTGAAATTTTATGCATTCTTGACTATGTATTATCTATATATTTTATGGACTATTTCATCTATGATCTGTAGATTTATTTATATGTATTATTTATTTATGTGTTGATTATAAATATATTTTTATAAGAGCATAAACAGTATAACAAAAGTGAGAACATGATCTCAGGGAGCAGGCCCTTGACCCACGTTAGGTGATACGCTTGCGGAAGATTATTCTGAAGGGTATATGGTGCCGTAATCAAGTAGGTAATATAGTTAAATTACCACTTGAATTTAATTTACAATGCTTTACTGCATACGCTTTTTTTGCGTACTATTACACTTGCGACCACTCATGGAATGGAGACGAGTCTGTTATGTACGCGTATGTTGTAACAATAATAAACAAAACAAAAAATAATAATAAAAACTACCCTCAACCTATAAGATAATATATAGGAATAGACACTCACCCTTTTCTTAAATCCTAAGCTGTCGACGTCGGCAGCGACGCAGCATGGTATTGATGGCATCTGAAAAAGAAAAGAAAAGCAGAAGCCTCTACTTCATACAAATAAATTTCACTTACCTGCAGAATGAAATAATCCTCAGATGACGTCGACGTCGAATGCATATGTCAAATTGGAAAACAAAGAAAATGGAATTAGCATTCTAGTTACTACGACAAATATTAAAACTGAGACGCGATATCTATTTCCCAAATAAATTTTCCTTTTTTTTGGAAAAGGCAGAAATCATGCCTCTATATCATAGATTTACACTTACCTGTTTATTTTACACAGCGCAGCACAGCACAGTGGAGTTTGCCACTACTTCATGCATGTAAAATGCATTGCAATTTTTGTGTCCAAATTGATTTCAGGGCTAGAGGCTGGATTTTCCCCCAGCCCTATCCACACATACACATTTAAACGTTGCACACGCAATATTTATTAATTGATAAATTTAAACAAAAAAAAAACGAAAAAGAAAATCAACAAACAAAACAAAAAAACGCACCTTGACAAGAAAAATACCTCTTGATTTGACATAAGCATTCAGCGAGTAGCTCTCTCAACTTCCCAAAATAATTTACCACGTTCGGGGGAAATTAATTTCTGTGCTGTTCAGCGACAGAGGGTGTTGGGGTAGCATAGGTGTATTTTAGATAGGTATTTTACTAGAAATTGGTTTGAGTATTTGATGTGTGTATATCAATAATTGTTGTGTTGTATGATCGTTATTCATGTTTAATGTTTATTAGTAATTGTGATTTTTAGTTTTTGAAAAAAGGACAGAAATAGGATATAGCTTACGCGCTATTCGAATAAGGACAAATACGAGAATACGAGCGTCGAAATTGCTTCTAGAACGTTCGATGGCAAAAAATAGGGGTGGTAGTCGGTCGATGAGGGAGATAGTAAGTCGGAGATTGGATATTAGGAAGTTAGTTGAACTTTAGCTATCAACAAAAAGCGTACTGCGGAATTAAAAAGTTGAAATCAAGTTTTTTTTAAAGTTAAATTGAATTTTTATTCCAAACAGTTTTTTTCAAAGTTTAATTGAATTATTAAAGTTTCATCAAAATTAAATTGAGTAATTTAAAAACAATTTTTTTTATAGTTGAAAGTAAAAGTGACCTAGACACCAAATTTTGTTCTGGCAGAAGTGCTTAGTGCTGTGGTTGAAAACCTTTATAGGCGGAGATTTAAAAATTAGTTTAAAGTTTTATGAACGGAAAATAAGGTAGCACCATTTTTTTAAAAAAAGTTTGCAAGTGAGCTAAACATATCGTTGTGAAATTTAAACTAATCGAAATTTTTCATGAGTGAAAACACCATTTTATTTAAAAAAAAATAAAATTAGTGCAAATGAACTAGACGCCATTTTTGTGAAAGTCAAACTAATTAAAATCTTGAAATTTTCCATAAGTGGAAACCCCGTTCCTTTTTGTTTGTGAAAAGGCGCAGAATATTGAATCGTCCATTTTCTTTCATAAAGAAATCAAATATACAAAAACAACAACATCTATCGTCAGTGTAGCTGATATAAAAACTACATCAACGACCATCAGCAATCATCAGTGTAGCTGATAAAAAAACTACATCAACGAACATCAGTGTAGTTAATAGAATAACTACAGCGACAATAATCGTGCCAGTGACGGGGCTCGTATTAGCTCATCAGGAACAAAACCCCCAAATCATATTAAAAAGTTTTCAGCAAACAGTCGATCAAGTTTCGTTTGTTTTAACAAAAAAAAATAAAAATTAGTTTTAATTAAACCTAATTTAAAATTGAGTTTCTTTACCCTTTTGAGTTTTTTTGTTGAATTTATTCAAATTGAGTTTTTCTTTTGAGTCTTCCTATTTGATAAAAAATCGTTCTTTTTATAGAGTCATTAAAATTGAGTATTTAGATAATTTAAAATTGAGTTTTATGGAACTTATTTGAAATTGAGTTTTCTTTCCTATTTCTGAGTTTTTTTTTTAAATTACATTAACGTAATTCTGCTAAGTGTAAACTGCGTTTAGTAGTAGCCGATAATCTATTAACCCACTTTGCTACAGGTGATTCAACATCATGCCGACAGGATCTCCTTGAAAAAAAAAACCTCCAATTAAGTCAAATTACATAAATTTTTTTTGGATATACCATTTTGCTACTAAGGACAGTAAACAACAAATTTTACTTTTAAATTTTTGAAAAGAAACAGATTTTCTTCGTAATAATGTTTAATTTTTATTAAATATATATATCTTTGCATTTTTTTTTTGACTTTTTATTTTGAACACACTTATAACTTTTGTTGTTAAACATACATACATGATATTTTAATTTTCATACTTTATTTTAATTTGAAGTCTTTTTAATAAAAAGTAATACATGTATTTACAAATTGAAAATATAAATACGTGACTTCTTATTGCCGTTGCCCATTGGGTGGGAGGTACATTCCTTTTGAATATATATTTTTTTTTGGTCCTCACCAATAGTGAGTAGATCAAGTTGGCTGTAGGTGTGTGGCTGGGATTGCGTATCCCACGGTGATTTCTCTAGGCGCTTTTCAGATGACGACGTGACGGACCATGGACGACCGGACGAAGTCGTCCTATTAAGAAAAAAAGAAAATTTCCTAAAAGAAATCAAATTTTGTTTTATTAATTTTAATGTAATTTTAACGTTGAATAATATAGTTGTATGTGTGAGAATGTAAAAACAAAGGAATGACCTGGCTGCACCGGGACTGAGGGACGGTATCCTTAATTCCCTCCTTTATCCAGCCCCTTTTGATTCCACTTTCCTTTTTTATTTTTATAGATAAGTCGACACGACAATTAAAATTTTTGTTCATGACGAAGTGTCACTGGTAAGTGACAAGGACTACCCGTCCGGCGAGCTTAGCCGAGCAACCGCGAGCGTGTCGCGACGTCCTTGCCAGTGGCAGAACAACTAGTGGGACCTCGCTCCATAACAAATTTCATCTAAATCCAATCGTAGGACACTGTGGCATCAATAATAAATATATATGTAGGATTCAATAAATTACGTACGCACTTTTCAATTCAAAAAAACCTTTATTCAATTAAATGATTACGGCAAAACTGTGTGTGCAACAAAGTAACAAAATAAAACAAGAATAATGAAACAATTTAATAGCACTAAATGGTACTGACTCGCACTGACTCGCACTCTGTCTTCTTTCTTGTTTCGATGCCTAGCTACTACTGGGCTTGACAATTACTCTATTGACTACTCTATTGACAGTGATGAAAAATAAACTCTAGCGGATGTGTGTGTGCGTGAGGACAGTTAGTTGTTGTTGTTGTTGTTGCGTGCTCTGGTTATCGGGCCACGATATCCCACATTCGGCCATCCTGATTGGTCGCCCGCCCCGGGTGACCTACACCACGGTTTCACGCTATCGTATGCTGATGATGTAGTACGTAGACCCTCATGGTCCCCAACCTTTTCTACTTCGCACCGTTCGTGCTTGCAGAGTTTCGTCAACTTATATGGCCCCAAAAACTTTGGCTTTAACTTCAACCCTGAGCCAAATTGTGTCCTTCTTACTGCAACTAGATCTCCGATCTTGTAGGTCTTTGCTTCCTTTCATCGCTTGTCGTACTGTTTGGCGTTTTCCTTCTGAATTTTTAGAACATTGTCTCGTGCCCGCTCTCGAACATCATTTCTCTCTTGATCTAACTCTGCCACGATCTCTTGATGGAGTATCGCTTGAATATCTGGTAAAGATGGTGTTCTCATCTCGAGTCCAGTAAGGACTTTGAACGGAGAATGCTTGGTGCTCCTCGGCGAAGTACTATTGATGAGTTGCTGCACTCGTTCTATGTGTTTGTACCAACAGGAAGGATCCTCGAATGTCATCTTGGCCAACATCGGGATTAGGATTCTGTGCATTCTTTCGACTTGCCCGTTTCCTCGCGGAATTCCTGTGGTGATGACCAGGTGAGTGATTGCTTCCTTACTACAATATTGCTCGAAGATACTTGATGTGAATGCAGTACCTCTGTCCGTTATAATGCGCCTCGGGTTTCCGAATACTGATGCCTGCTTTCGCAGAAGGTCCACCAATTCTTCGCTAGTCGTACTCTTTGTTGGATACAACAAGACAAACTTAGAAAATGCATCCACGATGACTAAGATGTGGTTGTATTTCTCCTTGGTCGCCTCCATCGGGCCGACATGATCGATGTGGTACGTCTGTAATGGTGGATCCTCTTTTTCGACTTCCCTTCCTTTCCCTTTCCTGCTTCCCTTCTTTTCTTTCAGCCATAATACACTCGAAGCAGCTTTTTACAATGCTTCCGACCTTCGATGATAATTCAGGGATATAATAATTATTTTCAACTATCTCAGCAGTTTTCTTCGCTGCAAAATGACCTTGTTTATGGGCAAGTGTCATGATTTCCTCTTCCATGGCAGTCGGACTGACGACCAACTCCTTGGTTTCATCCTTGTAAAGGATGCCATTCTTAAGGAAGAAATCCTCATACTTGACGTATTCCAAAACCCTTCGCACCGCTCTTAAGCATGGATCTTGTAGTTGAGCCTCTCTGATTCGGTGACTCATCGTATCAATGATAAGCATCGCAACCCGGCTTAGGGCATCCACATGTTTTATTTGCGTTGCTGCTCTATGGACAACCCGATAGTTGAAGTCTTGGAAATACATTGTCCACCTAGAGACTCTCAAAGGAACTTCCTTTTTGTCTACCGTGATGCTGAACGCCTTACAATCAGTCACAATGGTAATTGACCATTTTCCATTTTTCCAGCGGCTTAATCACTGCTAATACTTCCAGCTCATATGAGTGATATTTTTTCTCTTGAGGCGACATCTTTCGGCTAATATACTGTACAGGGTGGAAATACTGATCATCGTTATCTTTTTGCAGTAGCACCGCTCCATAAGCCACTTGACTGGCATCTGTATGTACCTCGGTAACTACCTGTGGGTCGAACAGCTTGAGGACTGGGGACCGCACTAATGCATTCCTTAACAAACGAAATACAACTTCCTGGCTTGTTCCCATATCGAAGCTGGATTCCTTTCACAAAAGATCGCTCAAAGGCTTTGCCATTGCTGCGTAGTCTGCTATAAATTTACGAAAGTATCCTGTCAATCCTAGAAATCGTTGCAAAGCTTTCTTGTCTGCAGGCATTCAAACGCGTTGTTGCTTCCACCTCATTATCGGCCAAAACCACGATGTCGTCCATATACGTCAACATAACTCCTTCATTCACTAAATGCTTGAACACGGCGTTGACGAAGCGTGTGAAGACTGCTGGCGAATTACATAGTCCAAATGGGACTTTACGTACTGACCGTTGTGAAGGATAAACGAAGTATATTTCCTTGACTCTGGCTCGATCGGCACGTGAAAAAATCCGTTGACTAAGTCAAGTGTCGTAAACATCTTAGCTCGCTGCAATTGATACAAAAAATCATCAATAATCGGCATTGGAAAACGGTCCTTCACGATCTGATGATTGATGCGTCGAAAATCACAACATAACCCTTTGGTTCCATCCCTTTTGGCGACTAATACAACAGGTGAGGCAAATTCGGATTGACTTGATTGTACAACGCCGATGTCTAGCTACTCACCTACTTGACGTTCAATTTCCTCTCGGTCTGCAACTGGCATTCGTCTCGGCGACTGGTGCAGTGGTGATTCGTCCTAAGGATAATCTTCATGCTGATCGGTGACTCTACATCTTTTTTCGGCTGGTAACTCAGAATAATCTTTTCGATCTCATCTTTAGCTTTCCGTGTTAGGTGAGACAGATCGACGTCCTTAACGATCGGTTCTGGCACAATGTCGACTCGTCGTAACAGTAATAAAAAGTCTTGCCTAATAAGGCAGATGTCACAACCAGTATCAATCAAGGATCCAACCTCCACATTATCCACTTTGACATCTTTCATGAGGTACGTTGTCTTCCACCCGAACTTAACGTTGGCAATTGGCTTCTTATCTCCTGTGGCATCTCCTTTACGCCATTTGCTCCGTTGCACTCGAACGATCGGTGACCAAAGCCTTGACATTTATAACATTTTAGTCGTTTGGTACAAGCTTTCGCCAGATGGGTAAACTCCCCACAGTTGTAGCATTGACGATTAAAATTCTTTCCACTAGATTCGGTCCGTCCTGAAAAACGCCTTTCATGCTGCATTGATGAAGATGTCTGTCCTCTGATTCTTTCATAAGTATTCAGTTTGGCCTTGAGTTCATCAATTGTCGTCGCCTCATACAAAATTATTTTATTAACTTTATCATCCTTGAGGGCATCGATGAAGTATTCTACGATCGATTCCTCATCAATGGAAATTGGCTTTGCGATGTCTATCATTCTATATAGGAATTCACGTAACGTTTCGCTTGGTTGCTTACGAGCATTTCGTAGCTGTCTATGCACCTCCACCGAATTGACGCTTCTGCCAAACTCCTTACACAGCGCTGACTTCAATGAGTACCAATCTCGTAGGCCAGTCTCACTCTGGACAAACAATTTCGCTGCACCCGACAACAGACGTTTTCCATATATAAAATTGTGCAGTTGATTCTAATGGACCATGCGATTCCATCGTTGACGTGGGTATTGCTGCTGAAGCGCCTTTATTTTGCTCCATATCCACCAAATTATCTGTTGTAATACTGTTATAAGTACTATCCGCGACCAAAGCGTAATTTTCTTCCATTCTACTTGTCAATTTATTTCTTCCCTCATCATCGTTATTGCGAAGTGAGTTCAAATTTTCTTCCATTCTACTTGCCAATTTATTTTTCTCCTCATCATCATTAGTGCGAAGTGAGCCCAAATATTCTTTTAAACGACTCTGGAGTTCCAGTTTGTCGCCTGACGTAGACAAACCTGCCTCCCTTAACATCGCACGCAGATCGTTCCTTGACACCCCCTCAAGTCCACTTTCCATCACCCTCTCACAAGTTAAAATTTGATTCAAAACAATCTAATATTATATAAATTAAGTGTGGTAGTTCCCTTTTATTCTTGGGAAATATCTTATTCAATCGAAATTATTAATAATTCAAAATTATTATTTAATTTTTTTTGAGAAAAAAAAATTATTTAATAGAAATTTAATAAATCTAAAATATTTAAACGAAAATTTAGAGTGCCAGCAAAAACAATGTACCCTACTCACAGTGCGCAGTGCATCAATACAAAATTATTATTTCTTTATCTCCGTCCTCCGTCTCTCCTCTTCGCCTTTTCGTCTTCGCTTGGTTATACTGGTGCTGCTGCTACCTCTGTCGATTTTGGCTTCTCTGCTGTGATGTTTTTTTTAACACTGAACAATGCGCAGAGACTTGCTGAATCCCGTTTGTGAATCTTTATGGATCCCGGTTGAGCCCCCAAATGTAGGATTCAATAAATTACGTACGCACTTTTCAATTCAAAAAAACGTTTATTCAATTAAATGATTACGGCACAAATGTGAGTGCAACAAAGTAACAAAATAAAACAAGAATAATGAAACAATTTAATAGCACTAAATGGTACTGACTCGCACTGACTCGCACTCTGTCTGTCTTCTTTCTCGTTTCGATGCCTAGCTACTACTGGGCTTGACAATTACTCTATTGACTACTCTATTGACAGTGATGGAAAATAAACTTAAGCGGATGTGTGTGTGCGTGAGGACAGTTAGTTGTTGTTTTTGTTGCGTGCTCTGGTTATCGTGTCACGATATCCCACATATATAAATACATATATTGTTTGTTCATCGACAATTTTGGGCTGTATGAATACACCTTTTTTAAATTCTCTATATTAACTTCGCTTGCCCGTGGCTGGCGGATTGGCTAGCTGGCTGGTCAGATCTTGTGATCAAGTTTTAACCCACTTCCCAAATCCCGATTTTATTGCAATTTTCCACACATGTATATTTCCGGTGACAATACTTTCTATAAAAATTTGAGAGTGGTCGGGAGGCTCCTATACAATTTTTTTTTCCAACATCAGATCATACTATCATGACTGTGTTCCGTGTGCGATGTGCGCTGTGCGCTGTGGGCAGCGCTGCTTGCTTTACAAATGGGGTTTTGTTGTTGGGCTGCAGTGCTTCGTATTCGTTTTTATATTTCAGTACTTATAGTGGAATTAAGTATAATTTTTGTTATTAGAGAATTTACATGAAAAATTTTAATTTTTATGGGTTTTTTTTTCTCGATCATTTTTTGCTGTGTGAATC
Source organism: Nephrocerus scutellatus (assembly GCA_947095585.1). Taxonomy (NCBI): domain Eukaryota; kingdom Metazoa; phylum Arthropoda; class Insecta; order Diptera; family Pipunculidae; genus Nephrocerus; species Nephrocerus scutellatus. The sequence continues at coordinate 64,672,391 of OX352762.1, forward strand.
ATCTTTATTCCTTTAAGAAATAAGTTCAAGCGAAGGACATGTCGCACATGTTATCCTGGCATTAGCTTTACATGGCGAACATGTTCGTGCCTCGTTCAGATGTTCTGCAAAGAAGAACAAAAAATAACGAAGGAGGGTTATAAGCAAAAAGTTTTAGAGGAAATCGGTGCAATCGGAATTAAAAAAAAAACGTTAGTTTCAACATAATTTCAGCTGAAATGATTGATCATTGTATTAAACTACTGTTTCTGTGAATGGAATGCCACTCAACGCGGTAGAATGCAGCTGATTGGAACATTTATTTGATCCTATATGTCAAAAGTTAGGTGTTACAATTATCCGGCAGAATCACATTATGTAAAATTCGCATAATTGTAGAGGGTTAATTGAAAATAAATTCAAAATAAATATTCAGTTCGAGAAATATTGTGATATTTGTGTTCGGACTTTGGCATGGAAACTATGGTTATAACCTCAACAGCCAAACATCCCTTCGAGAAAATCTCAATTGATATCGTTGGCCCATATCCTACTTCATCCAACCATAACATATATCTTTTTAGTTTCATTGACGATTTAACTAAATACACTGACGCTATACCAATACCAAATCAAGAACTAATACTAGTCCGCTGAAGCATTCGTTAAGAAAATAATCTTTCGCTTCTGTATCCCCAAATACGTTTTATCAGATCAAGGCCAAAATTTCTTAAGCGACATATTAAAAATTACTAAGCTCCAAACAAATGGATCTTGTGAAAGAAGTCACAGAAATGTTGTCGAATATCTTAGATGCTTTATTAACAAATCTCAAGATGATTGGGATTTCTTGGATTAAATACGCAGTATTTGTACAATACTTCTCCAAATACTTCTACTTCTTCAACACCTTTTGAGCTAGTATTCGGACGACAAGTCGATCTCCCATCTTGCCTAACAGGAATAACCTTCTTATCTTCTAAAATACAATATGATAAAAAACAAATGGTTAACTTCACAGAAGGAAATCTTGTTTTGCTAAAAAACGAGACTTGCCTTAAAAATAAAAACAAAAATAAAAACCGTCCATATAAAATTATTTCATCTTCCGGAGTAAATTCCATTATAAAATACAAGAATCGAACTCTTAAAGTTCACAACAATAGACAAACCATTTTATTGATAATGGCTTTTTTAGCGGAATATTACTATTTCACTAAAACAATCTATAAGATATCGCTGCATCACGAAGTGCGAAAAATCTTATCATACCTACCTGAAGGTAGTCAATTACCATTCCCCTTACAAGAACAGTTCATAGACATACTATTCAACTAATGGAAACACACGTCCGTTACAGAAATAACAAAATACATTTCATACTACATGTACCATTGATCTCTTCCCGAAATTTTAAAATATGTAAAATAACAACAATTCCAAAACCAATGTACAACCAAATGTCCTCACTAATCATCCCCCAAAAAATGATATTGGCTATTGACTCCGAAAAACAATCTTACTTTTTAAATTCTCTATATTAACTTCGCGTGCACGTGGCTGGGTGGCTGGCTGGCATTCTGAAACTAAAACATTTACAATACATAATCAAATTAACGATTCTAGGCCAATTCTACTAGACACAATTCCACTGGACACAATTTGACTTGGCACAATTCCACTGGGCACAATTCTGGCACATTTCAACTTGCACAATTTATATCAAACGCGTTTAGGGTGGCTAATCGCGCGCGCGTATTTTTATTTGTTTTTTATCATATTGTATTTTAGAAGATAAGAAGGTTATTCCTAGCGATTTTATAGGCATGTTACAGTCTAGGTTTTAGCTCATTTGCGTATAAATCGTAGTTGTAACATACTTCTGGGTTTTTTGTTAGGCTAGATGGGAGATCGACTTGTCGTCCAAATATTAGCTCAAACGGTGTTAAAGAAGTAGAAGTATTTGGAGTAGTATTGTACAAATACTGCGTATTTAATCCAAGAATCCCAATCATCTTGAGATTTGTTAATAAAGCATCTGAGATATTCGACAACATTTCTGTGACTTATTTCACAAGATCCATTTGATTGTGCCCGGTACGCACACGTTTGGAGCTTAGTATTTTTTAATATGTCGTTTTTGAATATGTCGGTTAAGAAATTTTGGCCTTGATCTGATAAAACGTATTTGGGGATACAGAAGCGAAAGATTATTTTCTTAACGAATGCTTCAGCGGACTAGTATTAGTTCTTGATTTGGTATTGGTATAGCGTCAGTGTATTTAGTTAAATCGGCAATAAAACTAAGAAGAGATTTGTTATGGTTGGATGAAGTAGGATATGGGCCAACGATATCAATTGAGATTTTCTCGAAGGGATGTTTGGCTGTTGAGGTTATAACCATAGGTTCCATGGTTTAACTGCCAAAGTCCGAACACAAATTTCACAATTTTTCTCGAACTAAATATTTATTTTGAATTTCTTTTGCAATTAACCCTCTACAATTATGCGAATTTTCCATAATGTGATTCTGCCGGATAATTGTAATACCTAACTTTTGACATATAGGATCAAATAAATGATCACAAGATCTGACCAGCCAGCTAGCCAATCCGCCAGCCACGGGCAAGCGAAGTTAATATAGAGAATTTAAAAAAGGTGTATTCATACAGCCCAAAATTGTCGATGAACAAACAATATATGTATTTATATATATTTATTATTGACGTCACAGTGTCCTACGATTGGATTTAGATGAAATTTCCTCAATATATGTAGTCTTGATTTCTTCGCGTGTGAGTTCACGATCGGTGGAGGAATTAGTTAATAAATTTGAATTTTAAGAGGAATTTAAAATGGAATTTGGTCACGAATCAGGGAAAGAAGTAGGTCTGGTGGATAGGTTTGAAGTCAGTTCAATATACAAATTAGTAGACGATTTAGTAGACGATTTATTAGACGGGGAGGTGGGACCTAGGGTCCTTACCGACTTAGACACCGTGTAATGGTCATTGTTGTTGTTGTCGTTTATCCACGTTGGTGTAATTTGTAGCAAATGGAGAGGTGCGGGGTGCACGTCATGCGAATGCGTTCCTTAAAAAAAAATTCTCAACCGGTTCGCGATTTTTACTTATCCTATGATTATAGGTACACCAAGGAGGAATGATATGCTAAATCCATTAGTGACGCACAGGAACTAGCGTTATGCGCAACTTTTTTCCAGCGATGACGGGTTATCGGTTGGGGGGAATCAAAGCCCTCTTTCTTTCCTATATTTCCCTCCTGAGTATTGGTATTGACCGAATCCGGTGATAGAACGTTATCAACTGTCCATATTGAATGCGAGGTAAGCCGAATCAACTGCTGACGGCAATAGGTACTGTACCGCAATCGTGGGTTGGCAACGGAAATTGTCTCAATTTTTTTATATGGTGTGGCCATTTTTCTTTTTATGCACATGGCGCTTCACGAAGGTAATGTACACTTTTCGGTCTTTTTCGATTGAGTAACAATTTTGGTATTTCCGAATAATTGTACGCACAAGTGGACTTAATTTATCGACGTACACTGTGCCGAACTATTTTCATACTAAAAAAATTTATAGTCGAATTTAATGATGATACAAAAAAAATAGTAGCCATACTTTTTCGGCGCGCACTGTTCCTAGTCCTATTGCTGTTCTTTTCGTTTCATGAACTTATTGGAATTCTTGAATTTTTTTAAACAGTTCAAAATTGAATCTTCGTAATTTCGGGAATTGTAGGAAAAAAATGTCGAAATTATGCAACACATGGTTTTTAATTTGGAGTCCGGTTAATTGCCGAATAGTATGAAACGATTTTTTTAATGATGTTAAATTTTTCTAACACGGGCGGCCATTTTTAATGAATGCCGAGTACCGAACTGCACATCGAATGAAGATATCGACCGAAGCCGGTGGTGGAAAATTATCGACTAGTGATGTGTCAACTCGAGTTCATAAACAGGTTCAAACCGAGTTATTGCCAAACCGAGTTGAACCGAGTTGTATTTACATCAAACCGAGTTGGCGAAACCGATAGAACGAACCAAAAAATGTACTGCCAAAACTGCATTGAGCAACCGAGCTGAACAGACGACCGAGTTGTATTTATATCAAACCGAGTTGGCGAAACCGAAAGAACGAACCAAAAAATGTAATGCCCAAACTGCATTAAGCAACCGAGTTGAACAGACGACCGAGTTGTATTTATATCAAACCGAGTTGGCGAAACCGAGTTGAACACACGATTCGGTTTGGTAGTTTGGTTGGTTAGGATAAGTTAATATATGAATGTACGCCTATATAAAGTCGAGTTGGAAAGCAGTATGTACATATATTGTTTTTCGGTCCGGTTTTTCATGAGACTTTGGCAGTGTATGCGCTGTTTCGTTTGTAGCTTCATCGAATGATCGAACCATCGAACCAAGTCAAGCGTATAGATCAACATCGGTTATGAAATTTAACGGTTTTTATACAAACCGAGTTAGACCGATTTGCAAACTTTTTCGATATCTATTTTTGATTCGTATTTTGCTTCGTCTCAGATCTCAGTTTCTTATGTGACGGTGGCAGATATTACAGTGCTGTTTTTTATAATTTTTATCCCAATCCCAACGTGTACGTTTATTATTTATTTACAAAGAAAATAATGCCGGGTTCGGGCTATAGGAAAAAGTCTCTAGTGTAGGAGGTTTTGAATAAACCGGAAGAAGGAAAAGTCATTTGCAAGAAATGTTCTTCGTCATATAAGTATTCTGGAAATACGAGTACATTGATGATGCACATAAAAAAAAAACACCCAGGTGAATTTTTAGACATTGTTGATGGGACTGACATCCAAAGTATAAATGCTCAGCCTTTGACAAGCCAAGCAGTGGCTGATATTGTGACTCCACAATCATCTAGTCTAGAAGAACCTCAAGTTAAGAGACTCAGACAAACGCGGTTATCAGTACCATCAAAAATTTGCCAAAAAGTCTGAGATGACGCCTTGCTTGATTTGATAGTGCTTGATTTCCAGCCGCTGCAAATAGTTGAGAATGAAGGGTTTCGAAAATATTCAAAAGCGCTGAACCCTGACTACATTATTCCTTCGAGAAAAAAAATAGCAGAAATGCTTGAAGAGGGATATAATATTGAGTCAAGATTCTTAAGGCAGAAATTACAGGGCATCGATTATATAGCTTTGACATCAGACATTTGGACGTCAGACAGCAATAACTGTTTTATCAGCATAACGACTCACTACATAGAAGGAGCAAGTATGAAATCATGTGTTATTTCTACTTCCGAATTACAGGAAAATCATACTGCTGAAAATATAGCTAACACAATCCGAAAATTATTGGAAGAATGGCAAATAGGTGCTAAAGTTGTCAGCATTGTCACAGACAACGCCGCATCAATGAAAAAAGCAGTCAATGACATTTTAAACAAGCGCAATCATTTCTGTGTGGCACATACATTGAATCTTGCCGTTAAAGACTGCATTGAAAAGCCACATTTAGAAAATTATCCCGTGGATGAACAGCTATCAGTGCCACATCTTTTAAGCAAATGTAGATCCATAGTATCACATTTTAAACATAGTGCCAAATCCTCGTATGCATTGCTCGACATGCAGATAAAAATGAAGTTAGATACACTGAAATTAAAGCAAGATGTGCGGACTCGATGGAACAGCACGTTTTACATGCTTGACCGTTTACTAAAATTAAAACTGTCTCTTTCCGCTACGTTGCCACTCTTGGAAGCGTCCCCATCTAACCTAGACTTTAACGAATGGATTTTGAGAGAAGATATTGTGACGCTTTTGCAACCATTCGAAAAAGTTACCGTTATTTTGTCCGGAGAGTCATACCCCTCACTAGGACTGCAAAGGACAGTCGCCAATAAAAACCTAGGTACTGAGTCAGCTAAACTTTTGCAACGGAATTTACTATGTGTTATAGAGAAGCGTCTTGGTGTTTACGAATGCAACAGAACAGCAGCTAAGTCAACCTTTTTGGATCCACGGTTCAAAAATAAAGGTTTTGGTACTGCATCTCATGCCTCTAATGCGCAAATGTGGATCATAGAAGAACTAAGAGATTACCTGACCAGTACTTCAACTTCAAGTGTTCAGTTCAATGTTCAATGTTCTTCTAGCAACTTAAATGCAGGTATGTATTTGAGTTTTAATTTGTCTTTTTTGAATTTTATTTTAAAATAAAAATGCTTTTAATGTTTCTCCACTCAAACAACACTAGCAACCACCGAAACTAACAATGAAGAAGAAGATGACGAAATCTGGGGTGTGCTAGACAAACAAATTTTGGAAACACAAACTACTATGACGCCTTTTTCTTCAGCAGCAAGTATGGTGAAGCAATATATGGATTTGCCGTATTTAGATCGGAAGAAAAATCCGCTTGAATTTTGGGAAGAAAAGAAAAGTTTGTTTCCATCATTATATAAGCTGGCACATAAATACTTATGTATACCCGCTACATCGGTTCCATCAGAAAGGTTGTTCTCCAAGGCTGGTTTATTGTGTAATGACCGAAGAAATCGTTTAGCTACAAAAAAAGTTGACCAAATATTGTTTCTTAACAGTTCTAGGAAATCGCGATGATTGCTTCTTTCCAATATATTTTTTTAATTTTATTTAGTATATTTAACTATTATCAAGATTCTTGATAATACAAAAGATACACAAATTAAAAAAAAATATTGAAAAAAAAAATAGTCGCGATTTTTTTAGAACTGCATCAATGTCTAAGAAAACACCTGGGTGTTTTATTTAAAATGCACCATCAATGTAGTCGTATTTTCATAATACTTGTATGACGAAGAACATTTCTTGCAAATGACTTTTCCTTCTTCCGGTTTATTAAAAACACTAGAAACATGTTTTTATTGTTTTTTGTTATCTAATAAATTAATATTTATTAAATTGATTAAAAATTGATATTGATTATGCCTTTGTTTTTACTTTTCCAAACAACAAGTATAAAGAAAAACAGTTCAAATAATTTTGCCAACTCGGTTTGCAACTCGGTTTGCTTCAATTCCAACTCGGTTTAACTCGGTTTGAGAAATTTTCGGTTTGGCACATCACTATTATCGACTGCCTTGATTGAATACGAGTCAAGCCGAATCAACTGCTGACACCAATAGGTACTGTACCACAATCGTGGGTTGGCAACGGAAATTGTCTAACTTTTTTTTTATATGGTGTGGCCATTTTTCTTTTTATGCACATGGTTGTTTAAGCGTTTCACGAAGGTAATGTACACTATTCGGTCTTTTTCAATTAAGTAACAATTTTGGTCTTTCCAAATAATTGTACGCACAAGTGGAATTAAGTTATCGACGTACACTGTGCCGAACTATTTTCATACAAAATAAATTTTCTAGTCGAATCTAGTAATACGAAAAAAGGTGGCCATTCTTTTCGGCGCGCACTGTTCCTATTCCTATTGCTGTTCTATTCGTTTCATGAACTTATTGGAATTCGTGAATTTTTTTACACAGTTCAAATTGTATCTTCCGTAATTTCGGGGTTTGTAAGAAAAAATGTCGAAATTATGCAACACACGGATTTTAATTTGGAGTCCGTTTAGTTGCCGAATAGTATGAAACGAATTTTTAATGATGTTAAATTTTTCTAACACAGGCGGCAAATTTTTAATGAATGCCGAGTACCGAACTGCACAACGAATGAGGATATCGACCGAAGCCGGTGGTGGAAAATTATCGACTGACCATTCGTTCACCCTTTTCTTTTCTCAGCAACCTGTTGCTGGTTGAACCGAGCCTGTGAGTGTATGCGTGTGACATGGCATCATATATGCTAGCTGAACAATAAATCGCATGTTTTTGCGGCAAATTTCTCACACTGGAATTCGTGCTAACAAACGGTTTGAAACGAAGAATCTGCAGCATGTGCAAATGTAGATCCATACATTAAACATAGTGACAAATCCTCGTATGCATTGCTCGACATGCAGATAAAAATGAAGTTAGATACACTGAAATTAAAGCAAGATGTGCGGACTCGATGGAACAGCACGTTTTACATGCTTGACCGTTTACTAAAATTAAAACTGTCTCTTTCCGCTACGTTGCCACTCTTGGAAGCGTCCCCATCTAACCTAGACTTTAACGAATGGATTTTGACAGAAGATATTGTGACGCTTTTGCAACCATTCGAAAAAGTTACCGTTATTTTGTCCGGAGAGTCATACCCCTCACTATCGTGTGTAATTCCATTAGTGCTAGGACTGCAAAGGACAGTCGCCAATAAAAACCTAGGTACTGAGTTAGCTAAACTTTTGCAACGGAATTTACTAAGTGTTATAGAGAAGCGTCTTGGTGTTTACGAATGCAACAGAACAGCAGCTAAGTCAACCTTTTTGGATCCACGGTTCAAAAATAAAGGTTTTGGTACTGCATCTCATGCCTCTAATGCGCAAATGTGGATCATAGAAGAACTAAGAGATTACCTGACCAGTACTTCAACTTCAAGTGTTCAGTTCAATGTTCAATGTTCTTCTAGTAACTTAAATGCAGGTATGTATTTGAGTTTTAATTTGTCTTTTTTGAATTTTATTTTAAAATAAAAATGCTTTTAATGTTTCTCCACTCAAACAACACTAGCAACCACCGAAACTAACAATGAAGAAGAAGATGACGAAATCTGGGGTGTGCTAGACAAACAAATTTTGGAAACACAAACTACTATGACGCCTTTTTCTTCAGCAGCAAGTATGGTGAAGCAATATATGGATTTGCCGTATTTAGATCGGAAGAAAAATCCGCTTGAATTTTGGGAAGAAAAGAAAAGTTTGTTTCCATCATTATATAAGCTGGCACATAAATACTTATGTATACCCGCTACATCGGTTCCATCAGAAAGGTTGTTCTCCAAGGCTGGTTTATTGTGTAATGACCGAAGAAATCGTTTAGCTACAAAAAAAGTTGACCAAATATTGTTTCTTAACAGTTCTAGGAAATCGCGATGATTGCTTCTTTCCAATATATTTTTTTAATTTTATTTAGTATATTTAACTATTATCAAGATTCTTGATAATACAAAAGATACACAAATTAAAAAAAAATATTGAAAAAAACAATAGTCGCGATTTTTTTAGAACTGCATCAATGTCTAAGAAAACACCTGGGTGTTTTATTTAAAATGCACCATCAATGTAGTCGTATTTTCATAATACTTGTATGACGAAGAACATTTCTTGCAAATGACTTTTCCTTCTTCCGGTTTATTAAAAACACTAGAAACATGTTTTTATTGTTTTTTGTTATCTAATAAATTAATATTTATTAAATTGATTAAAAATTGATATTGATTATGCCTTTGTTTTTACTTTTCCAAACAACAAGTATAAAGAAAAACAGTTCAAATAATTTTGCCAACTCGGTTTGCAACTCGGTTTGCAACTCGGTTTGCTTCAATTCCAACTCGGTTTAACTCGGTTTGAGAAATTTTCGGTTTGGCACATCACTATTATCGACTGCCTTGATTGAATACGAGTCATGCCGATTCAACTACTGACACCAATAGGTACTGTACCACAATCGTGGGTTGGCAACGGAAATTGTCTAACTTTTTTTTATATGGTGTGGCCATTTTTCTTTTTATGCACATGGTTGTTTAAGCGCTTCACGAAGGTAATGTACACTATTCGGTCTTTTTCAATTAAGTAACAATTTTGGTCTTTCCAAATAATTGTACGCACAAGTGGAATTAATTTATCGACGTACACTGTGCCGAACTATTTTCATACAAAAGAAATTTTCTAGTCGAATCTAGTAATACGAAAAAAGGTGGCCATTCTTTTCGGCGCGCACTGTTCCTATTCCTATTGATGTTCTATTCGTTTCATGAACTTATTGGAATTCGTGAATTTTTTTACACAGTTCAAATTGAATCTTCCGTAATTTCGGGAATTGTAAGAAAAAATGTCGAAATTATGCAACATAGCGGCAAATTTTTAATGAATGCCGAGTACCGAACTGCACAACGAATGAGGATATCGACCGAAACCGGTGGTGGAAAATTATCGACTGACCATTCGTTCGCCCTTTTCTTTTCTCAGCAACCTGTTGCTGGTTGAACCGAGCCTGTGAGTGTATGCGTGTGACATGGCATCATATATGCTAGCTGAACAATAAATCGCATGTTTTTGCGGCAAATTTCTCACACTGGAATTCGTGCTAACAAACGGTTTGCAACGAAGAATCTGCAGCATGTGCACATCGCATGATTTTGCGGTATAGTTCCTGCATTGGAATATTTGGTGACAAACGGTTTGTCATCACCTAATGTATGCATTTCGTATGTTATTTCTAACAAATTTATTAGCGTATTATTTTTGTGGCCGGTGCCGCAAAAATAGGGTGTTGCGTGACCATGTCGCCACTACAAAATAGACGTCGAGGTGTTCCAGCACGAACAACGAGAGGAGTGAAAAAGGCGACAAACACAACGAGAGCGAATGTCATTGCTTCTTATCTTTAGCATGAAAGATGCCTATAGCTTTGCATTGCAAATCTTCCAGATCATAATAACAATTTCCCAGCTTTCTCTTTATTCGAGCTTTCATAAAAGTAGGCGCTAGTTTGGCGTTAAACCCCTTTTGCCAATTGGTCTGAGCGAAGCTACGACGATATATTTCTTGGCCCACTTGAAAATCTATGTGTCTTGTTCGAGTGTTGTAAATGCGTTCATTTACGTCATAGGCATTCTTCATATTCTTCTTGGCCTTAGCACGCACCTGTACTGTTGCTGGTTGAACCGAGCCTGTGAGTGTATGCGTGTGACATGGCATCATATATGCTAGCTGAACAATAAATCGCATGTTTTTGCGGCAAATTTCTCACACTGGAATTCGTGCTAACAAACGGTTTGCAACGAAGAATCTGCAGCATGTGCACATCGCATGATTTTGCGGTATAGTTCCTGCATTGGAATATTTGGTGACAAACGGTTTGTCATCACCTAATGTATGCATTTCGTATGTTATTTCTAACAAATTTATTAGCGTATTATTTTTGTGGCCGGTGCCGCAAAAATAGGGTGTTGCGTGACCATGTCGCCACTACAAAATAGACGTCGAGGTGTTCCAGCACGAACAACGAGAGGAGTGAAAAAGGCGACAAACACAACGAGAGCGAATGTCATTGCTTCTTATCTTTAGCATGAAAGATGCCTATAGCTTTGCATTGCAAATCTTCCAGATCATAATAACAATTTCCCAGCTTTCTCTTTATTCGAGCTTTCATAAAAGTAGGCGCTAGTTTGGCGTTAAACCCCTTTTGCCAATTGGTCTGAGCGAAGCTACGACGATATATTTCTTGGCCCACTTGAAAATCTATGTGTCTTGTTCGAGTGTTGTAAATGCGTTCATTTACGTCATAGGCATTCTTCATATTCTGCTTGGCCTTAGCACGCACCTGTACTGACCCGTCCTCGTGAGATATACAGGTATCCCGTGGTTCCAGCATTTCCAATTTCCGCAACAGTTTGTAGATTTCCCCGTGTACTATCATGTTCTGACCAAAAGTCAAGAAATACGGTGAAAATCCGGTGGAGGTATGCACCGAGCTTCGTAGCGATCTGTTAACCCGTTCAGACGCATTCGCCTGTGGCGAATAGAGTGCTGTGTAAATGTGCTCAACTCCATTGGTTGCTAGCAGGTGGTTAAAAACTGTACTTTTGTACCCCATTGTCGGTGATGATAGTCTCAGGTACTCCGAATGTCGAAAAGATGTAATTTTTCAGATACTCACTGATAGGTTTCGCAACGAACTTTTTAAGTGGTAACAGAAAATGTAACTTCGTGAAATGGTCTAAAACGATCAATAATCCAATATGTCCGGATTTCGATCTAGAGAATGGTCCTATAAGGTCCATATACAGACGTTGAAAAGGTCTATTGGAAACATTCAGTCGACCCATTCGTGGTCTTAACGAAACATTTGGGTGCTTTGTGATTTTGCACACCTCACAGTTGATAATGTAATCTCGCACTTGCGCAAACATTCGAGGCCAATAGAAATTGCATTTAATCCGTTGCAAGGTTTTGTTAATTCCACCATGTGCAGACGTTAACGAATCGTGAGCTTGTTTGACTTATTGGGATGTGAGGACTTTGGGAACCCAAAGTTTCCAAGCGGACTGTTCCTGCACTTCGTCTCCGCTATACAACTCTGTTCGTTTGTACAAGTATTGGTCGTCTATGACCTTTAGATCGGGGAGTCGATCACGGTTTTCGGTAACCTGATGTTTCAATTGTTCGTATTCGGCAGGGCAGAATTCAGAAGAAGAAAGGTCGATTTCAGGTTCCAAGATCTCCAAGCCTGTTATCTAATTTTCGAAGACTCTTGAAAGTGCGTCTGGTACTTTATTTTCAGTCCCCTTTCGATGATGAATTGAGAATTGAAAGCCTTGTAACTTTAAAGCCCATCGACCTAGTCTTCCGCTAAGATCTGTTTGACGCATGAGCCATTGTAACGAAGCATGGTCGGTTATGACTGTAAATTCGAGTCCTTTGACAAACGGTCGAAAATGCTTGATGCTAAGCATGGCAGCCAGACACTCTTGCTCGGTCACGCTATAATTGCGTTGCGCTTTATTGAGTTTTTGAGACCAGTATGCGATTGGCACTTCCGAACCATCATCGATAGTTTGAGCAAGCACGCTTCCGACTCCGGATTGACTAGCATCGCACTGAATTATAAAGGGTTTCGCAAAGTTCGGAGTATACAACACCGGCGAAGAAGTCAGTTTAGCCTTCGAACGACAACTGCGCGTCACTGTTCCACCGTAAGCCTTTTGACTTCTTCAGAAGATCTGTCAAGGGTGCACAAATGGATGCGAAATTTGATACAAACTTTCTATACCCCCCCGCCATGCCGAGAAAACGACGAAGTTGACGCACCATATTTGGAACTGGATATTCCACAATCGCTTTTACTTTATCGGGATCTGTTCTCAAGCCGCCTTTCCCAATAGTATTTCCGAGATACTTAACCTCTCGAAGACAGCATTTGCTTTTGGCGATATTCAGAGTTAAACCAGCGCGGCTAATGTGCCCAGCAACCTTTTGTAGGATTTCTACATGACTATCGAATAATGTAATGTACACTATTCGGTCTTTTTCGATTGAGTAACAATTTTGGTATTTCCGAATAATTGTGCGCACAAGTGGACTTAATTTATCGACGTACACTGTGCCGAACTATTTTCATACAAAAGAAATTTCCTAGTCGAATCTAGTATTACAAAAAAAGGTAGCCATTCTTTTCGGAGCGCACTGTTCCTATTCCTATTTCTGTTCTATTCGTTTCATGAACTTATTGGAATTCGTGAATTTTTTTACACAGTTCAAATTGAATCTTCCGTAATTTCGGGAATTGTAAGAAAAAATGTCGAAATTATGCAACACACGGATTTTAATTTGGAGTCCGGTTAGTTGCCGAATAGTATGAAACGAATTTTTAATGATGTTAAATTTTTCTAACACAGGCGGCCATTTTTAATGAATGCCGAGTACCGAACTGCACAACGAATGAAGATATCGACCGAAGCCGGTGGTGGAAAATTATCGACTGACCATTCGTTCGCCCTTTTCTTTTCTCAGCAACCTGTTGCTGGTTGAACCGAGCCTGTGAGTGTATGCGTGTGACATGGCATCATAAATGCAATAAATAGCAATAAATCGCATGTTTTTGCGGCAAATTTCCCACACTGGAATTCGTGCTAAACAATGGTTTGCAACGAAGAATCTGCAGCATGTGCACATCGCATGATTTTGCGGTATAGTTATTTGGTGACAAACGGTTTGCCATCACCTAATGTATGCATTTCGTTTGTTATTTCTAACAAATTTATTAGCGTATTATTTTTGTGGCCGGTGCCGCAAAAATAGGGTGTTGCGTGACCATGTCGCCACTACAAAATAGACGTCGAGGTGTTCCACCACGAACAACGAGAGGAGTGAAAAAGGCGACAAACACAACGAGAGCGAATGTCATTGCTTCTTATCTTTAGCATGAAAGATGCCTATAGCTTTGCCTTGCAAATCTTCCAGATCATAATAACAATTTCCCAGCTTTTTCTTTATTCGAGCTTTCATAAAAGTAGGCGCTGAGCGAAGTTACGACGATATATTTCTTGGCCCACTTGAAAATCTATGTGTCTTGTTCGAGTGTTGTAAATGCGTTAATTTACGTCATAGGCATTCTTCATATTCTGCTTGGCCTTAGCACGCACCTGTACTAACCCGTCCTCGTTAGATATAAGGGTATACGGTGGTTCCAGCATTTCCAATTTCCGCAACAGGTTGTACCTTTCCCCGTGTACTATCATGTTCTGACCAAAAGTCAAGTAATACAGTGAAAATCCGGTGGAGGTATGCACCGAGCTTCGTAGCGAACAACTTATGTGACAAAGATTAACATCCGATTCAGACTGGTCTTTACAGACGAAAGTCCGGATTGCGGCTATAAGCGATCTGTTAACCCGTTCAGACGCATTCGCCTGTGGCGATTAGAGTGCTGTGTAAATGTGCTCAACTCCATAGGTTGCTAGCAGGTGGTTAAAAACTGTACTTTTGTACCCCATTGTCGGTGATGATAGTCTCAGGTACTCCGAATGTCGAAAAGATGTAATTTTTCAGATACTCACTGATGGGTTTCGCAACGAACTTTTTAAGTGGTAACAGAAAATGTAACTTCGTGAAATGGTCTAAAACGATCAATAATCCAATATGTCCGGATTTCGATCTAGGGAATGGTCCTATAAGGTCCATATACAGACGTTGAAAAGGTCTTTTGGAAACATTCTTTCGACCCATTCGTGGTCCATATACAGACGTTGAAAAGGTCTTTTGGAAACATTCTGTCGACCCATTCGTGGTCTTAACGAAACATTTGGGTGCTTTGTGACTTTGCACACCTCACAGTTGATAATGTAATCTCGCACTTACGCAAACATTCGAGGCCAATAGAAATTGCATTTAATCCGTTGCAAGGTTTTGTTAATTCCACCATGTGCAGACGTTAACGAATCGTGAGCTTGTTTGACTAATTAACAATTGACATTTTCAGTCCCCTTTCGATGACGAATTGAGAATTGAAAGCCTTGTAACTTTAAAGCCCATCGACCTAGTCTTCCGCTAAGATCTGTTTGACGCATGAGCCATTGTAACGAAGCATGGTCTGTTATGACTGTAAATTCGAGTCCTTCGACAAACGGTCGAAAATGCTTGATGCTAAGCACGGCAGCCAGACACTCTTGCTCGGTCACGCTATAATTGCGTTGCGCTTTATTGAGTTTTTGAGACCAGTATGCGATTGACACTTCCGAACCATCATCGATAGTTTGAGCAAGCACGCTTCCGACTCGCAAAGTTCGGAGTATACAACACCGGCGAAGAAGTCAGTTTAGACTTCAACTCTTAGAACGACAACTGCGCGTCACTGTTCCACCGTAAGCCTTTTGACTTCTTCAGAAGATCTGTCAAGGGTGCACAAATGGATGCGAAATTTGGTACAAACTTTCTATACCACCCCGCCATGCCGAGAAAACGACGAAGTTGACGCACCGTATTTGGAACTGGATATTCCACAATCGCTTTTACTTTATCGGGATCTGTTCTCAAGCCGCCTTTCCCAATAATATGTCCGAGATACTTAACCTCTCAAAGACACTATTTGCTTTTGGCGATATTCAGAGTTAAACCAGCGCGGCTAATGTGCCCAGCAACCATTTATAGGATTTCTACATGACTATCGAATAATGTAATGTACACTATTCGGTCTTTTTCGATTGAGAAACAATTTTGGAATTTTGGAATCTAGTAATACAAAAAAAGGTAGCCATTCTTTTCGGAGCGCACTGTTCCTATTCCTATTGCTGTTCTATTCGTTTCATGAACTTATTGGAATTCGTGAATTTTTTTACACAGTTCAAATTGAATCTTCCGTAATTTCGGGAATTGTAAGAAAAAATGTCGAAATTATGCAACACACGGATTTTAATTTGGAGTCCGGTTAGTTGCCGAATAGTATGAAACGAATTTTTAATGATGTTAAATTTTTCTAACACAGGCGGCCATTTTTAATGAATGCCGAGTACCGAACTGCACAACGAATGAAGATATCGACCGAAGCCGGTGGTGGAAAATTATCGACTGACCATTCGTTCGCCCTTTTCTTTTCTCAGCAACCTGTTTCTGGTTGAACCGAGCCTGTGAGTGTATGTGTGTGACATGGCATCATAAATGCAATAAATAGCAATAAATCGCATGTTTTTGCGGCAAATTTCCCACACTGGAATTCGTGCTAAACAATGGTTTGCAACGAAGAATCTGCAGCATGTGCACATCGCATGATTTTGCGGTATAGTTATTTGGTGACAAACGGTTTGCCATCACCTAATGTATGCATTTCGTTTGTTATTTCTAACAAATGTATTAGCGTATTATTTTTGTGGCCGGTGCCGCAAAAATAGGGTGTTGCGTGACCATGTCGCCACTACAAAATAGACGTCGAGGTGTTCCACCACGAACAACGAGAGGATTGAAAAAGGCGACAAACACAACGAGAGCGAATGTCATTGCTTCTTATCTTTAGCATGAAAGATGCCTATAGCTTTGCCTTGCAAATCTTCCAGATCATAATAACAATTTCCCAGCTTTTTCTTTATTCGAGCTTTCATAAAAGTAGGCGCTGAGCGAAGTTACGACGATATATTTCTTGGCCCACTTGAAAATCTATGTGTCTTGTTCGAGTGTTGTAAATGCGTTCATTTACGTCATAGGCATTCTTCATATTCTGCTTGGCCTTAGCACGCACCTGTACTAACCCGTCCTCGTTAGATATAAGGGTATACGGTGGTTCCAGCATTTCCAATTTCCGCAACAGGTTGTACCTTTCCCCGTGTACTATCATGTTCTGACCAAAAGTCAAGAAATACAGTGAAAATCCGGTGGAGGTATGCACCGAGCTTCGTAGCGAACAACTTATGTGACAGAGATTAACACCCCATTCAGACTGGTCTTTACAGACGAAAGTCCGGATTGCGGCTATAAGCGATCTGTTAACCCGTTCAGACGCATTCGCCTGTGGCGAATAGAGTGCTGTGTAAATGTGCTCAACTCCATAGGTTGCTAGCAGGTGGTTAAAAACTGTACTTTTGTACCCCATTGTCGGTGATGATAGTCTCAGGTACTCCGAATGTCGAAAAGATGTAATTTTTCAGATACTCACTGATAGGTTTCGCAACGAACTTTTTAAGTGGTAACAGAAAATGTAACTTCGTGAAATGGTCTAAAACGATCAATAATCCAATATGTCCGGATTTCGATCTAGGGAATGGTCCTATAAGGTCCATATACAGACGTTGAAAAGGTCTTTTGGAAACATTCTGTCGACCCATTCGTGGTCTTAACGAAACATTTGGTTGCTTTGTGACTCTGCACACCTCACAGTTGATAATGTAATCTCGCACTTGCGCAAACATTCGAGGCCAATAGAAATTGCATTTAATCCGTTGCAAGGTTTTGTTAATTCCACCATGTGCAGACGTTAACGAATCGTGAGCTTGTTTGACTAATTTTCAATTGACATTTTCAGTCCCCTTTCGATGACGAATTGAGAATTGAAAGCCTTGTAACTTTAAAGCCCATGGACCTAGTCTTCCGCTAAGATCTGTTTGACGCATGAGCCATTGTAACGAAGCATGGTCTGTTATGACTGTAAATTCGAGTCCTTCGACAAACGGTCGAAAATGCTTGATGCTAAGCACGGCAGCCAGACACTCTTGCTCGGTAACGCTATAATTGCGTTGCGCTTTATTGAGTTTTTGAGACCAGTATGCGATTGGCACTTCTGAACCATCGTCGATAGTTTGAGCAAGCACGCTTCCGACTCCGGATTGACTAGCATCGCACTGAATTATAAAGGGTTTCGCAAAGTTCGGAGTATATAACACCGGCGAAGAAGTCAGTTTAGCCTTCAACTTTTCGAACGACAACAGCGCCTCACTGTTCCACCGTAAGCCTTTTGACTTCTTCAGAAGATCTGTCAAGGGTGCACAAATGGATGCGAAATTTGGTACAAACTTTCTATACCACCCCGCCATGCCGAGAAAACGACGAAGTTGACGCACCATATTTGGAACTGGATTATCCACAATCGCTTTTACTTTATCGGGATCTGTTCTCAAGCCGCCTTTCCCAATAATATGTCCGAGATACTTAACCTCTCGAAGACAGCATTACAAAGACCAAACGGCATGACTTTGAATTGGTACAACGGACGTTTAGGCACTGAAAACGCGGTTTTCCCTCGAGAATTCACCTCTAAGGGAATTTGCTAGAAGGCGTCCTTCAGATCGAGACTGTAAATAAACTCGGCACGCGGGATTCTACTTAGTATCCCCTGTATGTGCGGAAGAGGATACGCATCAGTGACAGTTACGGCGTTAAGTTTTCTGGAGTCAAGACACAATCTAACCTTTCTTGGTTTACGAACCAAGACTACCGGTGAGTTCCAGGAACTTTGCGATTCCTCTATAATTGCGATTCCTCTATAATTCCTAATGATAGCATACGGTCTAATTCTTCGAAAATCAGCTTCTCGATGGCTGGCGAAACCGGGTAGTGACGTTGTTTTATAGCTTTGCAGTTATTTGTATCTATAACATGCTCCACCAGTGAAGTCTTGCCAAGACCTTGCTTTATGAATGACGGAAATAACTTCTTCACAACATCCAACTTTTCCGTTTGTAAGCTAGATACATCATGATTATTCAATAAGTCGTTAGATATTTTGGCTTCAGTAAACTCAGACACGATCTCAGGGGCTATTTTAAACGACTTCCAAAAGTGTATACCTAGGTACAAATCTTGAGACAGGGAAGGAACTACGTACAATCGAAGTCGATTCACCTTTCCGCGAAATTCAAGATCGGAATCCAAGTAACCACAAACATTCTGAGGAATACCATCCGCTCTTTTTACGGGAAACGTGAAACGTTTAAGCTTAACACTGTTATCGAGTACTTCCGTGGCCAGAGATCTACCAATACAACTAATAGATGCTCCGCTGTCTAACAGACCCAACACGTCCTGGCCCAGCAGTTTAACGGAAGCGTACGGTCGAACATCATTTGGTGGAACGAAAATAGTACTTATTAACAGTTTGCGACTTTCTCGAACTCTTTCCAAAACTGGTTCATCCTGTCAGAAGATCTGGTAGGCCTGGTTTTTACAAGAGAACCGACACAGTTGAAAATTTTGGCTCGAGCGAGGTTATATTCCTTGACACGGAGGTGGTAAGGTCTAATTGGATATAAATTTCTATTGGTCTCTATGTTTAACGAATCATCATCCAGAGCTTTTAACGCAATGCTAACCTTGGGTGTTTCAAGATTTGGTTTAACAGAATTGTTTAGAGGAGACGTAATTACTTATGACGCGGGTGTGAGCTGGTGGTTTTGTTCACACCCTTCGGCAAGTTTCCCTTTTGGGTACAAAATCTTCAGTTCAGTTTATACGTATTCGGTGCACCACAGCCATAGCAGAATATTCGACGCGGCTCAAGACACACATTAAAACTGTGACCCTCAGTCTGGCAGTTCCAACAAACTACTTTAAACGGGGCACAATTTTCTAAGCTAACGGGCAGATTCAAACGCGGATTTGTGGGAATTGTCCCCAAGTGAGCACCCTCTCCAGTCGTTGGGAGCAACTCGGCCACTTGACGTCGGGAATAAGTCATTCGTACAGGTGGGAAATTACGGTAAACTTCATTCAAAAATCATTCACGTCGTTGGACAGCTTTTCGCAAGGCGAAAACGGATGAGAGGTCTAAATGTAGGATCTCATGACGCACGTCAGGCCGGCGGTTTCTTATCAAGATTTCTACGAGGTCCTATTCCGCGATGGGGGCACGAAGTCGGTCAGTAAGTCTGGCAATAGAATCATAAAAATCGTCATAGGAATCTTTGTCTCTTTGCTTTCGACATCGAATAGACTCACGAATATCGTAATCCGATCTACGAGGTCCGATTCCGCGATGGGGGCACGAAGTCGGTCGGTAAGTCTGGTAATAGAATCATAAAAATCGTCATAGGACTCTTTGTCTCTTTGCTTTCGACATCGAATAGCCTCACGAATATCGTAATCCGATCGACTGTCTTTGTATTGCTGACGTAACTGATCGACTAAGTCATCCCATGCAAAATACGGTTGAGATCGGTGAAATCGCCAAAACCATTCCTTGGCTCGACCTTTAAACAAAACATGTGTATTTCTGCACAGTAGACCAAAATTACCGTCAAGGCTTTGCAGTGTCAACGAATGGACTTGATAAATGAAGTTGTCAACAACCAATCCTTCGGGCGAACCGTCAAATTGGAGGTGCCAACTCGAAATAATGTTAGCTACTTTTACAGCCGTGTTGACATTGAGTTGATACGAACGAGTCTGAAACGAATTATGAGCATATGGCTCTCTTTGTTCAAAGGGCATATCGCGCGGCCAAGGCACATTTTCTATGTCTGGCGTGTTAAAGGGTACCGATGGAGCTATTGGTTCAGTTTCCTGCAATCTTAAGTTGCTAAAGCATCGCTCAACATTAGTCTCAATCAACTGGGTAAGGTTTTGTGACATTTGGTGCAACATGTTTGCTTGAATTTGACCAAACGAATCGTTTACCACGCGTTAAATTGTTGTAACGAGATTAGACTCACGGCGGTGAGTAGCAGGTTTACCAGGAAGTGAGAGTCTAGTTCGGTTGTCAGAATTGACTACTGCTTCGGGATTCTGCACAGAGTATTCATCTGAAGGTAGGTTTCCAACTGTCATTTCCTTTTGCGCTCCTGGTTGAAGTCGTACCGGAGGTTTCCTTTGAAATCTAAAACGCGTATTATACGCACTGGTATCTTTCGATATTTTATTATCACTAACTACTCCTGTTTGATGTGAGATAACACACGAATGCAGAGAATCCAACGAGCATGGCAGATTACACTGCGGACAGAACTCGGAACCTTTCAGTACTTCAGCGAGACAGTATTTATGAATTGCATGTGGTGATCACACTTTCTGCGCTACCATTGATCTCTATCTGGCACAACGTACAAATTCGAGACTCAGAGATGAGAGGTTCACCAGGCAAGTTGGTTTTCTTGAAGCCGTCTAAGCTACGCCTTGCAGCCATACTGATAGTGGACAAATCGATCGAACCAGGAAAAAAAATTTAATAAGATACAATGATAATAGGAACAGTCGTATGTGTTTAAATGACTATTCGAATGGATTGAGAATTCAATAAGACAATTGCTATTCAAGCATAGATATAGATATACGAAGAAACGTCGTATGCTTTTAAATATTTATTCCAAAAAAATTCAATGATTTCTATCTATGCACGGATCTTCCAAATGAAGCAGCACAGTTTAAAATAGCTTTCAGTTTCAGCTTTCATCAATTGTAACTAAAGCCGGTAAAGAGCTTTATTTTTGCAACAACAAAAGGAAATTTTTCAAAATTTCTGAGATAAATCGATAGTAAAACCTTATTTATAATAAATAAGTTTTGAATAACCAAACTAAATCTTAATTATACAATCTTCAATCTTAGATATACCAATTAGATCCTAACCTCTCCAACAAAATACCAGGTATCTAACTTTCAAATTTCCGTCGGTGTCTTCTGATTAGCCAGGTCAACCCCGCTAAAATTTACTACAATTCCAAGAAGAACTGATTCACTTCTGGTCAGCAGCTAGCTCTAAGCTAAACTCCTGCAATTCCAAGAAGAATCGAGTCACTATCTGGTTAGCAATCCAGCTAGAAAATGGTTCCACTGGTCAAAGAAAACCCTAGATAGATCGAGAACAAAAATCTATTTGTCAAACTGACGAGAGAAATGGTAGAGGTTGAAGTTTTATGAATTCCAATGTTGGTCATCCTCTTATCAAATAGTTAGCCTGTGTCTGATACTACTGCAATTCCAAGAAGAACTGATTCACTTCTGGTCAGGAAGTCAGACGGACGCTAAAAGTAATGAAATTTAAAGAAGAACCGATTCACTTCTGGTCAGGTCAGCATGCTAAACTACTGCAGTTCCAAGAAGAACCAAGTCACGATCTTATCAATCGGATAAGCAAAATTAGGAAGGAACAAATTAGTTCCAGCGAGAAACATTTCTGGTCAAAAAAATAAAAGTATTGCGACTGCACAAGTATCAACGGTCAAGAAACCGGCAGTCGAGCACCAGTTCTCTTGCATTTCCAAATGAGCTTGCGCAATCCATCACGCTGGATGTACAAAAGCAGTCAGTCCCATTTAGGGAACTGTTTTTAATTAAACTATTTTCAACTTAAAGAAGAATGAAGCCTGAACCCTTTTCGGGTTTCCACGAAAATTGTGTGTGGGACCCAAGGAGTCACAGAAACAAGTCCGATCTTCTCGGGCCCCACGTTGGGCGCCATTTATGTAATGGTAATAGTTGTTGTTGTCGTTTATCATCAACGTTGGTGTAATTTGTAGCAAATGAAGAGGTGCGGGGTGCACGTCATGCGAATGCTCCAAGCTTAGTTCGCCGAAATGGGTGGGATCTTGCGCCCCCCCCCATAAGCTGAGTTCTTACCATCATAAAAAAATATTACGTGCACGGATTGGTGAAGTCGTAGGGGTTCAGAGGAAAGGGAAGAAGCAGAGAGCGCATGCCTCATCATCGGCATTAGCTCGCCCTGAGGGTCACAGGAGGACTATTGAAAGCCCTCGACGGAAGAACCGCTTTAAGACCTCATTATGTCTTAGCCGAGCACCAGCGAAACGTACCTACGTGAAACGTTCTCCAATGAAAGGCAAAGACACATGCTATTTAGATCGGAAAAATCTTCTCTCTCTATTTTTATTTTCTTATATCGAATTGGTTGAATTGAGGAAATTATCGGTACAGATTGTTTAATCAAAACTATTAACTAGCATAGATAAAAAAAAAAATTAATATGGGTTGTATAAATACAACTAAGTATAGGTGGCTTAAGGATAATGATTAAATAGTATAAAAAAATAAGTATGGGTTTTATTAAATGTTTTAAAGTTTTTTTTTTCTAAATATAGGTGGTTTAATCATAACCAACAAGTAGTGTGAACAAGAATAAAAAAGTAAGTATGGATGTTATAAAAGTTTTTAATGTTTTTTTTTTCTAAATATAGGTGGTTTAATTATAACCAACAAGTAGTGTGAACTAGAAAAAACAAGTAAGTATGGGTGTTACAAAAGTTTTTAATGTTTTTTTTTTTTCTAAATTTAGGTGTTTTAATTATAACCACCAAGTAGTGTGAACAAGAATATAAGAAAAATTAAGTATGGGTGCGGCTCTTCTTTAATTACCGGCGAGCTTAAAATTTACCAACAATCAAAAAAAACCAAACGAGTGAGAGAGAGAAAACAATTAAGTACTTACATTTTTTCCTTTGCTAATCCTCCTCCTCGACAGCGCTGACGACGACGAAGATTCTGTAACAAATTTTCATATTAATTCGAACTTTTTTTGGTAATTAATAATAATATTTGGCGCAACAGACCATTGCGGTCCAAGGCCTAACTTCTCGCGACCATTTGTGCTGCACATGTTAATTTTTGGACACAAATGGAAGGGACCTACAATTTAAGACCGGATCCAAACGGCGAATTGAGAAGCTTTCCGTGACAAGGTATTACTCTCTGAACGTTAGCCACCCATTCGCGAGAGGTGGGACACCTTGAAAAATACTTTTGGTGTTGCTGGGATTCGAACCTGAACCCCTGCGCAGCAGCCATGTGCAATACCACTGAGCCACGGCGCCCACTTTTTTTTTTTTTTTTTTTTTTTTTAAGATTTTTGGTGTTTTTCTGGGATTCGAACTGCGAACCTCCCGCTTAGCAGCCGAACGCACTAACCAGTAGAGATACGGCTTTCTTTGGTAATTACCCGAGCAAAAAAAAAAGAAAAGTGAAAATAGTAAAAATAAAACCAGCAACCACCAAAAAAAACGTCCCTTAAAAAAAATTTCTCAACCGGTTCGCGATTTTTACTTATCCTATGATTCTAGGTACACCAAGGAATTTACTTGATACAAGATAATTAACTAATCAAATAGGAGGAATGATATGCTAAATCCATTAGTGACGCACAGGAACTAGCGTTATGCGCAACTTTTTTCCAGTGATGACGGGTTCTCGGGCGGGGAATCAAAGCCCTCTTTCTTTCCTATATTTCCCTCCTGAGTACTGGTATTGACCGAATCCGGTGATAGAACGTTTTCGACTGTCCATATTGAATGCGAGTTAAGCCGAATCAACTGCTGACGGCAATAGGTACTGTACCGCAATCGTGGGTTGGCAACGGAAATTGTCTCACTTTTTTTATATGGTGTGGCCATTTTTCTTTTTATGCACATGGCGCTTCACGAAGGTAATGTACACTATTCGGTCTTTTTCGATTGAGTAACAATTTTGGTATTTCCGAATAATTGTACGCACAAGTGGACTTAATTTATCGACGTACACTGCGCCGAACTATTTTCATACTAAAAAAAATTTATAGTCGAATTTAATGATGATACAAAAAAAATAGTGGCCATCCTTTTTCGGCGCGCACTGTTCCCATTCCTGTTGCTGTTCTATTCGTTTCATGAACTTATTGGAATTCTTGAATTTTTTTACACAGTTCAAAATTGAATCTTCCGTAATTTCGGGAATTGTAGGAAAAAAATGTCGAAATTATGCAACACATGGATTTTAATTTGGAGTCCTGTTAATTGCCGAATAGTATGAAACGATTTTTTTAATAATGTTAAATTTTTCTAACACAGGCGGCCATTTTTAATGAATGCCGAGTACCGAACTGCACAACGAATGAAGATATCGACCGAAGCCGGTGGTGGAAAATTATCAACTGCCTTGATTGAATACGAGTGAAGCCGAATCAACTGCTGACGCCAATAGGTACTGTACCACAATCGTGGGTTGGCAACGGAAATTGTCTCACTTTTTTTAATATGGTGTGGCCTTTTTTCTTTTTATGCACATGGCTGTTTAAGCACTTCACGAAGGTAATGTACACTATTCGGTCTTTTTCGATTGAGTAACAATTTTGGTATTTCCGAATAATTGTACTCACAAGTGGACTTAATTTATCGACGTACACTGTGCCGAGCTATTTTCATACAAAAGAAATTTTCTAGTCGAATCTAGTAATACAAAAAAAGGTAGCCATTCTTTTCGGAGCGCACTGTTCCTATTCCTGTTGCTGTTCTATTCGTTTCATGAACTTATTGGAATTCGTGAATTTTTTTACACAGTTCAAATTGAATCTTCCGTAATTTCGGGGATTGTAAGAAAAAATGTCGAAATTATGCAACACACGGATTTTAATTTGGAGTCCGGTTAGTTGCCGAATAGTATGAAACGAATTTTTAATGATGTTAAATTTTTCTAACACAGGCGGCCATTTTTAATCAATGCCGAGTACCGAACTGCACAACGAATGAAGATATCGACCGAAGCCGGTGGTGGAAAATTATCGACTGACCATTCGTTCGCCCTTTTCTTTTCTCAGCAACCTGTTGCTGGTTGAACCGAGCCTGTGAGTGTATGCGTGTGACATGGCATCATATATGCTAGCTAAGCAATAAATCGCATGTTTTTGCGGCAAATTTCCCACACTGGAATTCGTGCTAAACAATGGTTTGCAACGAAGAATCTGCAGCATGTGCACATCGCATGATTTTGCGGTATAGTTATTTGGTGACAAACGGTTTGCCATCACCTAATGTATGCATTTCGTTTGTTATTTCTAACAAATTTATTAGCGTATTATTTTTGTGGCCGGTGCCGCAAAAATAGGGTGTTGCGTGACCATGTCGCCACTACAAAATAGACGCCGAGGTGTTCCACCACGAACAACGAGAGGAGTGAAAAAGGCGACAAACACAACTAGAGCGAATGTCATTGCTTCTTATCTTAGCATGAAAGATGCCTATAGCTTTGCCTTGCAAATCTTCCAGATCATAATAACAATTTCCCAGCTTTTTCTTTATTCGAGCTTTCATAAAAGTAGGCGCTGAGCGAAGTTACGACGATATATTTCTGGGCCCACTTGAAAATCTATGTGTCTTGTTCGAGTGTTGTAAATGCGTTCATTTACGTCATAGGCATTCTTCATATTCTGATTGGCCTTAGCACGCACCTGTACTAACCCGTCCTCATTAGATATAAGGGTATCCGGTGGTTCCAGCATTTCCAATTTCCACAACAGGTTGTAGCTTTCCCCGTGTACTATCATGTTCTGACCAAAAGTCAAGAAATACAGTGAAAATCCGGTGGAGGTATGCACCGAGCTTCGTAGCGAACAACTTATGTGACAGAGATTAACATCCCATTCAAACTGGTCTTTACAGACGAAAGTCCGGATTGCGGCTATAAGCGATCTGTTAACCCGTTCAGACGCATTCGCCTGTGGCGAATAGAGTGCTGTGTAAATGTGCTCAACTCCATAGGTTGCTAGCAGGTGGTTAAAAACTGTACTTTTGTACCCCATTGTCGGTGATGATAGTCTCAGGTACTCCGAATGTCGAAAAGATGTAATTTTTCAGATACTCACTGATAGGTTTCGCAACGAACTTTTTAAGTGGTAACAGAAAATGTAACTTCGTGAAATGGTCTAAAACGATCAATAATCCAATATGTCCGGATTTCGATCTAGGGAATGGTCCTATAAGGTCCATATACAGACGTTGAAAAGGTCTTTTGGAAACATTCTGTCGACCCATTCGTGGTCTTAACGAAACATTTGGTTGCTTTGTGACTCTGCACACCTCACAGTTGATAATTCAATCAAATAACATTCGAGGCCAATAGAAATTGCATTTAATCCGTTGCAAGGTTTTGTTAATTCCACCATGTGCAGACGTTAACGAATCGTGAGCTTGTTTGACTAATTTTCAATTGACATTTTCAGTCCCCTTTCGATGACGAATTGAGAATTGAAAGCCTTGTAACTTTAAAGCCCATGGACCTAGTCTTCCGCTAAGATCTGTTTGACGCATGAGCCATTGTAACGAAGCATGGTCTGTTATGACTGTAAATTCGAGTCCTTCGACAAACGGTCGAAAATGCTTGATGCTAAGCACGGCAGCCAGACACTCTTGCTCGGTAACGCTATAAATGCGTTGCGCTTTATTGAGTTTTTGAGACCAGTATGCGATTGGCACTTCCGAACCATCATCGATAGTTTGAGCAAGCACGCTTCCGACTCCGGATTGACTCCGGATTGACCATATTTGGAACTAGATTATCCACAATCGCTTTTACTTTATCGGGATCTGTTCTCAAGCCGCCTTTCCCAATAATATGTCCGAGATACTTAACCTCTCGAAGACAGCATTACAAAGACCAAACGGCATGGCTTTGAATTGGTACAACGGACGTTTAGGCACTGAAAATGCGGTTTTCCCTCGAGAATTCACCTCTAAGGGAATTTGCCAGAAGGCGTCCTTCAGATCGAGACTGGAAATAAACTCGGCACGCGGGATTCTACTTAGTATCCCCTGTAGGTGCGGAAGAGGATACGCATCAGTGACAGTTACGGCGTTAAGTTTTCTGGAGTCAAGACACAATCTAACCTTTCTTGGTTTACGAACCAAGACTACCGGTGAGCTCCAGGAACTTTGCGATTCCTCTATAATTGCGATTCCTCTATAATTGCGATTCCTCTATAATTCCTAATGATAGCATACGGTCTAATTCTTCGAAGATCAGCTTCTCGATGGCTGGCGAAACCGGGTAGTGACGTTGTTTTATGGCTTTGCAGTTATTTGTATCTATAACATGCTCCACCAGTGAAGTCTTGCCAAGACCTTGCTTTATGAATGACGGAAATAACTTCTTCACAACATCCAACTTTTCCGTTTGTAAGCTAGATACATCATGATTATTCAATAAGTCGTTAGATATTTTGGCTTCAGTAATCTCAGACACGATCTCAGGGGCTATTTTAAACGACTTCCAAAAGTCTAACTTCCGCTGTCTAACAGACCCAACACGTCCTGGCCCAGCAGTTTAACGGAAGCGTACGGTCGAACATCATTTGGTGGAACGAAAATAGTACTTATTAACAGTTTGCGACTTTCTCGAACTCTTTCCAAAACTGGTTCATCCTGTCAGAAGATCTGGTAGGCCTGGTTTTTACAAGAGAACCGACACAGTTGAAAATTTTCGCTCGAGCGAGGTTATATTCCTTGACACGGAGGTGGTAAGGTCTAATTGGATATAAATTTCTATTGGTCTCTATGTTTAACGAATCATCATCCAGAGCTTTTAACGCAATGCTAACCTTAGGTGTTTCAAGATTTGGTTTAACAGAATTGTTTAGAGGAGACGTAATTACTTATGACGCGGGTGTGAGCTGGTGGTTTTGTTCACACCCTCGGCAAGTTTCCCTTTTGGGTACAAAATCTTCAGTTCAGTTTATACGTATTCGGTGCACCACAGCCATAGCAGAATATTCGACGCGGCTCAAGACACACATTAAAACTGTGACCCTCAGTCTGGCAGTTCCAACAAACTACTTTAAACGGGGCACAATTTTCTAAGCTAACGGGCAGATTAAAACGCGGATTTGTGGGAATTGTCCCCAAGTGAGCACCCTCTCCAGTCGTTGGGAGCAACTCGGCCACTTGACGTCGGGAATAAGTCATTCGCACAGATGGGAAATTACGGTAAACTTCATTCAAAAATCATTCACGCTCTCTTTGTTCAAAGGGCATATCGCGCGGCCAAGGCACATTTTCTATGTCTGGCGTGTTAAAGGGTACCGATGGAGCTATTGGTTCAGTTTCCTGCAATCTTAAGTTGCTAAAGCATCGCTCAACATTAGTCTCAATCAACTGGGTAAGGTTTTGTGACATTTGGTGCAACATGTTTGCTTGAATTTGACCAAACGAATCGTTTACCACGCGTTAAATTGTTGTAACGAGATTAGACTCACGGCGGTGAGTAGCAGGTTTACCAGGAAGTGAGAGTCTAGTTCGGTTGTCAGAATTGACTACTGCTTCGGGATTCTGCACAGAGCATTCATCTGAAGGTAGGTTTCCAACTGGCATTTCCTTTTGCGCTCCTGGTTGAAGTCGTACCGGAGGTTTCCTTTGAAATCTAAAACGCGTATTATACGCACTGGTATCTTTCGATATTTTATTATCACTAACTACTCCTGTTTGATGTGAGATAACACACGAATGCAGAGAATCCAACGAGCATGGCAGATTACACTGCGGACAGAACTCGGAACCTTTCAGTACTTCAGCGAGACAGTATTTATGAATTGCATGTGGTGATCACACTTTCTGCGCTACTATTGATCTCTATCTGGCACAACGTACAAATTCGAGACTCAGAGATGAGAGGTTCACCAGGCAAGTTGGTTTTCTTGAAGCCGTCTAAGCTACGCCTTGCAGCCATACTGATAGTGGACAAATCGATCGAACCAGGAAAAAAAATTTAATAAGATACAATGATAATAGGAACAGTCGTATGTGTTTAAATGACTATTCGAATGGATTGAGAATTCAATAAGACAATTGCTATTCAAGCATAGATATAGATATACGAAGAAACGTCGTATGCTTTTAAATATTTATTCAAAAAAAATTCAATAATTTCTATCTATGCACGGATCTTCCAAATGAAGAAGCACAGTTTAAAATAGCTTTCAGTTTCAGCTTACATCAATTGTAACTAAAGCCGGTAAAGAGCTTTATTTTTGCAACAACAAAAGGAAATTTTTCAAAATTTCTGAGATAAATCGATAGTAAAACCTTATTTATAATAAATAAGTTTTGAATAACCAAACTAAATCTTAATTATACAATCTTCAATCTTAGATATACCAATTAGATCCTAACCTCTCTAACAAAATACCAGGTATCTAACTTTCAAATTTCCGTCGGTGTCTTCTGATTAGCCAGGTCAACCCCGCTAAAATTTACTACAATTCCAAGAAGAACTGATTCACTTCTGGTCAGCAGCTAGCTCTAAGCTAAACTCCTGCAATTCCAAAAAGAATCGAGTCACTATCTGGTTAGCAATCCAGCTAGAAAATGGTTCCACTGGTCAAATAAAACCCTAGATAGATCGAGAACAAAAATCTATTTGTCAAACTGACGAAAGAAATGGTAGAGGTTGAAGTTTTATGAATTCCAATGTTGGTCATCCTCTTATCAAATAGTTAGCCTGTGTCTGATACTACTGCAATTCCAAGAAGAACTGATTCACTTCTGGTCAGGAAGTCAGACGGACGCTAAAAGTAATGAAATTTAAAGAAGAACCGATTCACTTCTGGTCAGGTCAGCATGCTAAACTACTGCAGTTCCAAGAAGAACCAAGTCACGATCTTATCAATCGGATAAGCAAAATTAGGAAGGAACAAATTAGTTCCAGCGAGAAACATTTCTGGGCAGATGGAAAACTGTCAAAAAAATAAAAGTATTGCGACTGCACAAGTATCAACGGTCAAGAAACCGGCAGTCGAGCACCAGTTCTCTTGCATTTCCAAATGAGCTTGCGCAATCCATCACGCTGGATGTACAAAAGCAGTCAGTCCCATTTAGGGAATTGTTTTTAATTAAACTATTTTCAACTTAAAATTGGAGAAAAGGGGTAGAATGAAGCCTGAACCCTTTTCGGGTTTCCACGAAAATTGTGTGTGGGACCCAAGGAGTCACAGAAACAAGTCCGATCTTCTCGGGCCCCACGTTGGGCGCCATTTATGTAATGGTAATAGTTGTTGTTGTCGTTTATCATCAACGTTGGTGTAATTTGTAGCAAATGAAGAGGTGCGGGGTGCACGTCATGCGAATGCTCCAAGCTTAGTTCGCCGAAATGGGTGGGATCTTGCGCCCCCCCCCCCATAAGCTGAGTTCTTACCATCATAAAAAAATAATACGTGCACGGATTGGTGAAGTCGTAGGGGTTCAGAGGAAAGGGAAGAAGCAGAGAGCGCATGCCTCATCATCGGCATTAGCTCGCCCTGAGGGTCACAGGAGGACTATTGAAAGCCCTCGACGGAAGAACCACTTTAAGACCTCATTATGTCTTAGCCGAGCACCAGCGAAACGTACCTACGTGAAACGTGAAACGTTCTCCATTGAAAGGCAAAGACACATGCTATTTAGATTGGAAAAATCTTCTCTCTCTATTTTTATTTTAATTATATCGAATTGGTTGAATTGAGGAAATTCTCGGTACAGATTGTTTAATCAAAACTATTAACTAGCATTAATAAGAAAAAAAATTAATATGGGTTGTATAAATACAACTAAGTATAGGTGGCTTAAGGATAATGATTAAATAGTATAAAAAAATAAGTATGGGTTTTATTAAATGTTTTAAAGTTTTTTTTTCTAAATATAGGTGGTTTAATCATAACCAACAAGTAGTGTGAACAAGAATAAAAAAGTAAGTATGGATGTTATAAAAGTTTTTAATGTTTTTTTTTCTAAATATAGGTGGTTTAATTATAACCAACAAGTAGTGTGAACTAGAAATAACAAGTAAGTATGGGTGTTACAAAAGTTTTTAATGTTTTTTTTCTAAATTTAGGTGGTTTAATTATAACCACCAAGTAGTGTGAACAAGAATATAAGAAAAATTAAGTATGGGTGCGGCTCTTCTTTAATTACCGGCGAGCTTAAAATTTACCAACAATCAAAAAAAACCAAACGAGTGAGAGAGAGAAAACAATTAAGTACTTACATTTTTTCCTTTGCTAATCCTCCTCCTCGACAGCGCTGACGACGACGAAGATTCTGTAACAAATTTTCATATTAATTCGAACTTTTTTTGGTAATTAATAATAATATTTGGCGCAACAGACCATTGCGGTCCAAGGCCTAACTTCTCGCGACCATTCGTGCTGCACATGTTAATTTTTGGACACAAATGGAAGGGACCTACAATTTAAGGCCGGATCCGAACGGCGAATTGAGAAGCTTTCCGTGACAATGTATTACTCTCGGAACGTTAGCCACCCATTCGCGAGAGGTGGGACACCGTGAAAAATACTTTTGGTGTTGCTGGGATTCGAACCTGAACCTCCTGCGCAGCAGCCATGTGCACTACCACTGAGCCACGGCGCCCACTTTTTTTTTTTTTTTTTTTTTTAAGATTTTTGGTGTTTTTCTGGGATTGGAACTGCAAACCTCCCGCTTAGCAGCCGAACGCACTAACCAGTAGAGATACGGCGTTCTTTGGTAATTACCCGAGCAAAAAAAAAGAAAAGTGAAAATAGTAAAAATAAAACCAGCAACCACCAAAAAAAACGTCCCTTAAAAAAATTTCTCAACCGGTTCGCGATTTTTACTTATCCTATGATTCTAGGTACACCAAGGAATTTACTTGATACAAGATAATTAACTAATCAAATAGGAGGAATGATATGCTAAATCCATTAGTGACGCACAGGAACTAGCGTTATGCGCAACTTTTTTCCAGTGATGACGGGTTCTCGGGCGGGGAATCAAAGCCCTGTTTCTTTCCTATATTTCCCTCCTGAGTACTGGTATTGACCGAATCCGGTGATAGAACGTTATCGACTGTCCATATTGAATGCGAGTTAAGCCGAATCAACTGCTGACACCAATAGGTACTGTACCGCAATCGTGGGTTGGCAACGGAAATTGTCTCACTTTTTTTATATGGTGTGGCCATTTTTCTTTTTATGCACATGGCGCTTCACGAAGGTAATGTGCACTATTCGGTCTTTTTCGATTGAGTAACAATTTTGGTATTTCCGAATAATTGTACGCACAAGTGGATTTAATTTATCGACGTACACTGTGCCGAACTATTTTCATACTAAAAAAAAATTTATAG
Organism: Nephrocerus scutellatus; assembly: GCA_947095585.1. Classification (NCBI taxonomy): domain Eukaryota; kingdom Metazoa; phylum Arthropoda; class Insecta; order Diptera; family Pipunculidae; genus Nephrocerus; species Nephrocerus scutellatus. The sequence goes on from OX352762.1 coordinate 64,705,328, forward strand.
TCGAATTTAATGATGATACAAAAAAAAATAGTGGCCATCCTTTTTCGGCGCGCACTGTTCCTATTCCTATTGCTGTTCTATTCGTTTCATGAACTTATTGGAATTCTTGAATTTTTTTACACAGTTCAAAATTGAATCTTCCGTAATTTCGGGAATTGTAGGAAAAAATGTCGAAATTTGGTTTTTAATTTGGAGTCCGGTTAATTGCCGAAAAGTATGAAACGATTTTTTTAATGATGTTAAATTTTTCTAACACAGTCGGCCATTTTTAATGAATGCCGAGTACCGAACTGCACAACGAATGAAGATATCGACCGAAGCCGGTGGTTGAAAATTATCGACTGACTATTCGTTCGCCCTTTTCTTTTCTCAGCAACCTGTTGCTGGTTGAACCGAGCCAGTGAGTGTATGCGTGTGTATTAAGTTCCAATGTCTGCCACTCTGCTTGAGTCCATATATCGCCTTGTTCAATTTGCACACACTGTCTCCCTGAGTAAAACCTTCCGGTTGTTCCATAAAAACGATTGTGTCAATCTCTCCATTTAGGTAGGCTGATGAAACGTCCAGATGATGTAGTTCCAAGTTCTTTTCAATCGAGATTGCCATTGTTTAACGGATTGAACTGACATTCGCTACTGGTGAGTACGTATCTTGGTAGTCAATACCCTGTATTTGATCGAATCCTCTAGCAACGAGACGTGCCTTTCTCTTTTCAATTGCTCCATCTGGTCGGTATTTCGTTTTAAAGACCCAATTAGACTTGATCACTTTCCGATTTGTTGGTCTTTCAACCAAGGTCCAAGTGTTATTCTTTAATAAGGAGTTATACTCTGTCCGCATCGCTTCTTGGCTATCGTTTGCGTTTTCCAAAGCATCGATCTCATTGACTGTTTCTGGATCCGCGTGTACTTGGTTCAACTCATCCTTAGAAATGATTGTCACATTATGTTCATTCATCAGCTCTTCCTCTTCTGAGTCCTTGTTCAATGGGTCATGATCTGTGTTGTGCAGGTTGTTGTAGTCCTCAGGTGGTGCATCAGATGTTTTAGCACCATCCTGAAATGAGAAAAAATATAAAATTTAATTTTATTCCCTTGTACGTTGATTTTATTGTCATTGTGATCAAATCTGACGTCTCTACTTTTGATCACATTTCGCTTATTTGGTATCCAAATTCTGTAGGCTTTAGTTTCTTCCGAGTAACCAACGAGGATGCCTTCCTCTGACTTGCATTCAAATTTTCCCGGGTTGGAACCCTTATTTAAGATGTAAACTCTCGTTCCGATTTCTCTAAGAAAAACCACATTTGGCTTACTTCCGCTCCATAATTCCTCTGGGTTGAAATTTCCGTTGCATTTCGTTGGACATCGGACATCGCCGCGGTGTTGACTAACTCTCCCCACATCATCTCTGGTAAATGACTTTCGTCCATCAAACACCTGACCATTTCACTTAACGTCCGATTTGCCCTTTCCGCGAGACCATTCTGTTCTGGGGTATATGGAAAGGTCTTCTGGTGCAGAATTCCACACTGATCCACAAAATTTTGAAAATCTCTGTTACAGTATTCCAGACCATTATCAGTTCTCAGCATCTTGATTTTATTTCCAGTTTGAGTCTCAGCGAAAGCTTTGAATTTCTTAAAGGCTTCGAGAGCTTCGTTTTTGTGTTTCAGAAAATAGACAAATATCTTTGCGAGAAATCATCGATAAACGTAATAAAATATTTCGCCTTTCCGAGAGACTCTGTCCTCAAAGGACCGCAGATATAAGAATGTACCAGCTGCAATCGTTCCAATGTTTTCTTTTCGCGTATTGAAGTCTTCATTAAATTTATCTGGTAATCCGCGAACCATTTCTTTTGACAGCAGTTGTTTCAAGGAATTTAAATTAACATGTCCTAGCCTTTTGTGCCAGCTCATAAGTGATCCAAAGTTAAACTTAAGTGTTTCTTTTGCACTATTGCATATCTGTGCTTTTTCATCAACCACTATGTATTATAGACCATTTCTCTTTTCAGCTCGCATTATCAAGCGATTTGCCTTGTCGAAAATGTTTGCTCCGGAACCTTCAAAAATAATTTTGCAGCCATGATCCGTAGCTTTGCTGACTGACTGATATGAGGTTGTCCGTTAATTTTGGAACCAGTAAAGTGTTGTAAAGATAAAATGGTTCCTTCTCTTTTGCAACACTTATTGCGAATTTAGCAGTTCCGGTCGCTTTTACGTTGACAAAGTGGTTGTCAGCTAATTTTACTTGATTCATTTCCTTAGTTTTGTTGAAATTTACGAATCTTCGGCGCACATGTGTGAAGTGGCCCCACTGTCCAGGCACCATAACCTATTTGTGTGGCTCGATTCACATATGGTATTTGCTGAGTGTGGTATACACTCTTGTACAACAAAACCGTGTTGACTTTCACTAAAACTTTGAGTTTGCTTTAGTCTATCCCTTTTGCTCCAGCAATCTTTGGCCATGTGACCTCACTTTCCGCACTTTCTGCAATTATAAGGAAAAGAATCAGTTTTTATCTTACTTTGATTTTGCTTAGTATGGTATTTATGAAATTTCATATGTTTGGCACTGAGAACATTGTTGTTCAAACAGTCCTTTTTCCTACAAAAGAGACAAAATTAACATTAATAAGTACATAAATGTTACGCAAACAACTTATAGGTCAGCTTTGGTGAAACATAGTTATGAAAAGAAACATGTGTTTGATATGGAAAATGCGATCACATTAGAATATGAAATAAAGAAAAATAAACGTTTGTTAAAGAAGCTTGTCATATTTGGCTGTCAAAGAATCCTGTTAATTATCAAGTAGATAGTAATAGGTTACAATCTAATTATATCAATATAATTAGAAATTACATTAGATAAAATTATCATTATTTAAAAATAAATAATATATTATGTCATTAATTGGATTTTAATATGTCTAACCTAAATTTTTGTGTGTTTATTTACGTTTTCTTACAAATTATTAACTGTTTCTAAGAAATAATTATAAATGAAGTGTCATGTGTTTTTAATTCAATTTTTTTGTTTTTTTGTTAAATAATTTTTTTATCGTTGAAAATAGTGAAAAACACCGAAATATCCGATTAAAGATAATTTTTTATTTAAAAAAAAAAACAAGTCTCTAATTCAACCATATAAATATAATGTAAATAAATAAAGAGTTTTAATATATAAATATTTCAAATATTATTTAATAATGTAATGTAATAACTTTAAGGCGGCCAAACTACAAAGTATGAAGAGAAAATCATTTCGAATGCGATGTTAATGCGTATCTTTTCTTCTCAACAAATTATTTTAAATCGACTGTACTTTGGATTTGTCGTGTGCAGAATAAAACCTCCCCTACAGAAAGACCAACTGTACGCATACTAACGTTGTAATAATATATTACACTAGCTAAAATACCCGGCGTTTCTCGACTGCCCAATCCCAGTGACCCAACCCATCTGATCATCCGCACAATGAACATACGCCCACTGACCACCCTACCACTAATAATCGAACATCTCACCTACTTAGCAAAATATAAAATCAATATTAATATTGGCAAAAATAATAAACAGTTTGTGATGGTAGAACCTAAAGAATTCCTACTAGGAAATAAACAGAGGTCAAAATGTTTTGATGCACCCTGTTGCCTCATGCATTTTAGAGAAAAGTGAAAAAAAAATTCCAACAAATATAACTAGTAACTGTTGCGTTTAATTATTTGATTACGTGGACAAGTATGTCAATGCCTGGGTTCGTCACACGCAGACATCATTTTGGTAAAATTTTTAATTTGTGATTTGTTACAGAAATCGGCGGTCTGGCCATGCTTCTTTGTATGCTATCGTAACGAGTAAGACTATACAGCCAGCGAGCTTGGGCCAAGTCTGCAGGGGCATAAGACTGGACAACGGGGGACAGCGTAGAGTGTATGAGAGTGCTGTCTGGCGGATGATCCGGACTCTCGGGATTGGGTGGTAGTGTCTGTTTACTCGATGTTAGGGGCGGCTACAAGCGGGTGTCTGTCATGTATCATGCGACTCGCTATATAAAAATGTTCATCAGGATTCGACTATCTGCCTTAAGGTCTAAATCACCTTCAGTCTGTGGTCCTCCTACAGGGGGTTGCGCAGGGCCAGTAACCCAGCCTTTAAACAATTTACTCTAGAAACGGATGCCTCGGATATGGACAGGATTCCAAAATCGCCTGATGGAATAACACATAATCAAATCGATCACACCCTGACCAAAAAGATGTTTTTCAGCTCGCTGTTGGATGTAAAGACTCACCAAGGCGCTGATGTTTACAGCAGCCTTAAGTTCTAAATCACCTTCAGTCTGTGGTCCTCCTACAGGGGGTTGCGCAGGGCCAGTAACCCAGCCTTTAAACAATTTACTCTAGAAACGGATGCCTCGGATATGGACAGGATTCCAAAATCGCCTGATGGAATAACACATAATCAAATCGATCACACCCTGATCAATAAGATGTTTTTCAGCTCGCTGTTGTATGTAAAGACTCACCAAGGCGCTGATGTTTCTATTGGAATAATCTATAATCTAGTTATTGGAATAATTCGATTACGTCCAGCTGCGATTCGCCGCCAGAAGAGATCTTCCCGTAAATTCGATTTCCAGAAACGGCGGGACCCTGCTAAATTGGAAGAATACAAGGCGCGATTTACTACTCACATCGCGGAATCAAATGAAGAGGATACCTGGAAATGCATCGAAAATGCATGCAAAAAGGCAGAGGAAGAAACGCTAGGCTTCATACAACATCATCGGAAGCCTTGGATAACAGATGATACCTGGAGATGAGGATCGAAAAGCCATCAAAATAAGGCTGGATTAGTCGCGTGCGCAGCAAGAAATGCAACATCTAAGAAGGGAATATAATAACGCGGAACCCCAAGTGAGAAGGATGTTGCATATTGATCGAGAGCTATTCACATACAACATCGCTACGGAAGCGGAGAATGCAGCTCAGTGTGGCGACATGCACGTTGTGTATTCTGCAATTCGCAAGCTAAGTGGAGAAGGCTTTAAGCAAACACCGCTCAAAGACCGGTTTGGTAATATTCTTGCCACAAAAGACCAACAGCTTGAGAGGTGGAGGGAGTTCTTTGATAACGCGACGATCACGGAGATTGTCGATCCGCCCCCAAGACGCGTGGATAACACGTAAAATTCCCGACAGTTGGAAAGAAGGTGTCATCATAACGATCCCCAAGAAAGGCGACCTGAGTGACTGTAAAAATTGGAGAGGCATTACTCTACTCAACACGATTGCGAAGGTTTTGGCTTTTCTCATATTAGATCGTATATCACGAACTGTGAATAGTCTTATGCGACGTGAACAAGCCGTATTTAGGTCAAATTGATCCTGTGTGGACCATATCAACACACTATGGATTATTACTAAACAGACTTTAGAATGGAGTTCACCACTGTTTCTTTTGTTCGTGGATTTTTAGCGAGCTTTTGACGCTATATCCAGACCCGCTATTTGGAACGCATTGTAAAATTTTGGTGTACCGGAAACAATCGTGGATCTCATTCGTGAACTCTATAAAGATGCGGCACGTAGTGTTCGCTGCAAAGGCAAGCAAAGTGCCAATTTTTACATCACCAAAGGAGTACGTCAAGGTTGTGTATTAATACCACTGCTCTTTTTGGTCGTCCTGGATAGTGTAATGATGCAAACATACATCGAAGCGCCGAATGGAATACAATGGCGTCCATTTCAATAGCTGAATAATCTTGATTACGCTGATGACATCTGCCTTATGTCACACACGATCACGGACATGAAGTCAAAAATGGAAAGTTTGATCTCCAATGCAAGACGAGTCGGATTGAAAATACACATGAGTAAAACTAAAATGATGCGTATCGAAACTGGTATCATGAAACCTCTGACGCTAAGCTTGGACGATCTTCTGCAACAAAAAGACTCCAGATTTTGATCAATAAGTGTTTTAGAAGAGTGTGTTGCATATTCACTACACGACATCAAACAACGACCTGCAACAAATAACATTTAGTCAAACAGTTGCGATTGAGATACGGCGAAGAAATTGGCGGTGGATTCATCACACTCTGAGGAAACCGGATGATGACATTGCAAAAAAAAAAAAAATCCACAAGGAACACGATGAAGGGGGTGCACGCGTATCATATGGATGAGATCAGTGTTGAATGAGTCGGGGACTACTGGAACGTGGCGAGAAATTAAACGACTAGCGCAAGATCGACGAGGATGGAGGAAATATGTTTCTGCCCTATGCTCCCAAGTGAGCAATATTTGCTTATTTATATTCAAATAAATAAAATGTTTATAATATAAATAAATAAATGTTAAGGAAAAAAACAGAAATCGGATGATTTCTCGTTTGGTAAAATTTTAAAAGAACCATTGTGATTGGTTGCAGAAATCGGATGATTTCCCGTATCTGCCCGTAGGATCGGGCGATATACACGATGCATCAGCAATGACACTGTGGGTATGTCTGACTCACCCATACTAACACAGGTGGTCAGCTCGCAACTGCGAAATATAATGCGATTAAGAAGACAAAAGTCATTTAGTTTCTGCATGTACGACCAAGAAGTTCGGAGCTTATTCGCGGCCTGGCTGATGCCCTTCGCTTTTTAAGTTTTGTCTCGGGCGGAAAAAAAGGTAACACGAAATTGTGATTGTAAATTAAATCACATTTTTAGCATTGGTACTAAACCAATCAATGAAGCCCCTAAAAGCAGAAGCTACATACATATGTGTACATTGTTACGAAAAGTTTTTAGTACCGCATATAATATAATTCCAATCCAAAAATAAATCGCAATGTAAGTATTGCATACAAAAAATAAGCACTTTTATGTAACATACTTTAAGGCTGTAAGACTAGATTTTTTTTTTAAAAATTTGAAATGTAACCGCCTGCAAGTTTGAATCATTATTTACTGTTCAAAAATGTTGTCAAACCGGTTTGTTCGGTTAGCCGGTTTTTGTAAAAGCACATGATTGAACATGTAGTTTATTTTTAGAAGATGCCTCATTGCATATAAGTATCGTTAGTTGTAAATAAGGGAATAAGGCTACAATTTCCTGGTATTTTCTCGATTTTTCTGTCTATAATACTGGAAGTATCTAGAAGCTTTTCAATGAGTATAAAAGGTGGCGTTCACTGCAGAGAATTCATGAGTTAACTGGAATTTAACCAGTACAGTTGAAAAGCTCTTGCTTGCAGAAATATTTTAAAGTACAAGTAATAAGTGTTTTTGTGTACATTTAAAGTTATCACCAGAATAAATTCGTGAACTTGTATTTTTTTTACTGTCTATTTATTAAGGCTGTTATTTGTAAATTAATAAACTTGTGTTGTGATTTACTTGCAAAATCCTTTACGAACTCTTAAGCCTGAATTTCGTAACAATTGGTGTCAGAAGTGGGATTTTGTAAATTGTGAAACAGTAATATTTTGCAAATCGGAAAAAAATAAAATTTAGCAAATTGTGGAACAATAAATTAATTAGTGTTTTTGCAAACCTTAAGACAGTCAAAAAATTAATTAAGTGAAATTTTACAAACCGATAAACAGTAAATAATAAAATTGAAGCAGTGAAATCCTATAGATCCTATAGTTCCCAGGAGCTTAAAGAAAAGCTTGGAACACAGCTGGAATTAAGCAAGAGTTATTTCTCTGATTGCAACAAGTCGTTAAAGGGGAAAAGCAGCAAGCCTGTGAAGTGTTTTCAATTGAGACGGAGTTAGTGGTGCGAAAAACGGCTACTTCGGAAGAAAAGGTTGGTGTGTCAAACATGGAGGCGGAGTTGCAAGTTCTATTGCAACAAATAAATATCAAGTTTGACCAGCAGAGAGAACAAATGCAGCGGCAAAGTGAACAAAAAGAAGAGATAGAAAAAGAGTCGATTCAGCAAAAGCAACCATAGCTTACACGAGAACACTAATGACAATGGACAACGAGTCATAGAGATGGCCGCAAGCAATAATTTGTTCGTTGCGAGCACAAGGTTTGCGCGTAAAAATATCCACAAAGCCACCTGGGTATCTCCTGATGGAGCCACTCGCAACCAGATAGACCACGTGTTGATAGACCGCCGCCACAACCCGAATCTGATGACGGTATGAACGTCGACTCGGACCACTATCTTGTTGATATGGTGCTCCGAGCGCGGATTGCATCATCAAGAAAGAAAGCATCTGCGAATCAGATTCGAGGCAACATGGCTGCTCTTCGCAACGAAGAGACCAGAAACAACTACGGTCAAGCGATAGGACTCGCCCTAAATGCAGAAAGAGTAAGTCCTGGGGCTGATATCCGGGGCGCAGAAGAGAAACGGACATGCCTTAAGAATACTGTCACTAGCACTGCTGACTCCATCTTAGGCAGTAGTCGTAGAGATCGGAACGACTGGTTCAATGACGAATGTAAGCTAACGACTGAACGTAGGAATGTTGCATACCGAGCAATGCAACAATCTCATAGAACGCGGACGAAGATTGTTGTAAATATCAAAATAATCCTATGTATGAGCCTGACACATGCATTGTGTAAACAGAACTCTATCTATGCATACATACTTAAAAGGAATGACAAATGAAATAAACTTAGTCTTGTACATTCAGCTGCGCATTAAACACGTTGTTTTATTTCAGGTTATGGGCACAGTCCCATGCAATATTCGCTTTTCTGTCGCATTAATTTTTGTCAGGATTATCATCAAGATAGACAATAAATTTGTATGGTGTGTGATTGGAATTTTGCATTGAAGAACCGTGCGTATACAAGCGTTAAACAATTTTTCAAAAATAATTTTCCGTCATGGCTAGTGGCTCAAGCTATTTGGTTAGCGTGCCTAAGTTAAAGGGTCGCGAAAATTATAGTGATTGGTGTTTCGCCGCAGAGAATTTTCTAGTGTTAGAAGGCATGGTCAAATGTATAAAACCAGAGCCAGGAACTGACCCAGAAGCTACAGATGATGCGAAAACAAAAGCAAAACTGATTTTGACAATAGACCCGTCTATCTACGTGCATATCAAGAACGTGAGTACATCAAAAGAGTTGTGGGAAAAATTAAAAACTCTGTTTGATGACTCAGGGTTTACAAGAAAAGTTAGCCTACTAAGAAATTTAATATCCATTCGACTTGAAAACTGCACATCGATGACGTCATATGTAACTCAGATCGTTGAAGCGGGTCAGAAACTGTCTGGAACAGGTTTCAATATTAGTGATGAGTGGATTGGTTCTATCATGCTGGCTGGATTATCTGAAAAGTATATGCCCATGATAATGGCCATCGAACATTCTGGTATGTGTATCACGACAGACGCCATTAAGTCAAAATTGATTGACATGGATCCGGAGGCTAATGAAGTCAACAATGCATTAGCATGTTTCCGTTACCAACAAAGAAATCTAATAAGTATATGATTGGAAAAGATGGCGTAGATAGTGCACAAAAGATGACGCCTATCAAAGAGAAACGAAACGTCAAATGTTTTCGATGTAAACAGTATGGCCACTGTCGCAATCAATGCGGTAATACAGAAATATCTGCAAAGAATGTGCATGAAAAACAAAAATACACTAATGCATTTAGTGCCGTGTTTTTCAATGGTAACTTTCATAATAGTGACTGGTATATCGACTCAGGAGCGAGTTTACATTTAACGACAAATCAACATTGGGTGGTCAACGCGTGTTATTCCGGTTTTACGAAGGAAATTATGGTCGCTGATCAAAATAAAGTGCCCGTATTGTGTTGTGGAAATGTAAAAATTACTACTTCAACTGGAAAGTCTAAATTTGAGGTTATGGTTGAAAACGTGCTATGTGTTCCTAGTCTGACTACGAATCTCTTGTCAGTAAGTCAATTAATAAGACAAGGGAACAAAGTGTCCTTTACTAGCGACGGGTGTGAAATCTTTAACAAGAAGAATATTTTAGTAGCTACTGCTTCACTTGTAAATGGAGTGTATAAACTGAATACACCCACTTATTTAATGGCTGCAGTTGTGGAGTCTCCAGTAGTCTGGCACCGTAGATTAGGACACGTTAATAGTTATTACATGAATAATATGCAGCATGCTGTGGAAGGAGTCATTTTGGACAATAAGGCCGATATTAGCAAGATGAATTGTATAGTGTGCTGTGAGGGCAAGCAAAACCGATTGCCGTTTCCTCATGAAGGCAACAGGAGTACAGAGCTGCTGAACATAGTACACAGTGACGTATGCGGGCCGATGGAAAATGCTTCTCTCGGAGGATCCAGGTATTTCCTTCTGTTTGTTGATGATTATAGCCGCATGACCTATGTATATTTTTTAAAAAATAAGAGTGAAGCTTCTCAGTGTTTTAAAGACTATAAAGCAAAAGTTGAAAATCTAACATCAAAGAACATAAAGATTCTGCGAAGTGATAACGGCCGAGAGTATTGTAATAATGATTTCGATAAATATTTAAAAGAAGCGGGAATAATTCATCATAAATCGAACCCTTACACTCCCGAACAAAATGGACTTTGTGAACGCATGAACAGAACCATAGTAGAAAAGGCCCGATGTCTTTTGTTTGACAGTAAATTAGATAAGCAATTTTGGGCTGAAGCAGTTAACACTGCCGTTTATTTACAAAATCGTATTGTAAAAGGTGGATTGAATAATCGCACCCCATATGAGCTGTGGACTAACACAAAGCCAAATCTAAGTCACATCAGAGTATTTGGCAGTATAGTCATGAAGCATATCCCCAAAGAGAAAAGACACAAATTAGACAAGAAATCTGAAAAATGTATTCTGATAGGTTATTCTGAGGATATCAAAGGATACAGAATATACAACCCAGCCACTCAGACGATTGCAACCAGTCGAGATGTCATTATTTTTGAAGAAAATACATCACATCAGGATAGTGCGATTGTAGACATAAATTGCAAGCTGGTAGCAGAGCATGGTTATTACAAATGAAATAAACTTAGTCTTGTACATTCAGCTGCGCATTAAACACGTTGTTTTATTTCAAAGATGAATATAAAGAGCTTAGAAGATATGAAAAAACAGTTCACCGGCGAAAGAAAGCAGCCTGGGAGAAGAATCTCGTCCGTGAACTGGAGCAGTATAGAGAGCGAAGACCGCACTAGGCGCAGAAGTTCTACCAAAGAGTCTGCGGTATGACGCCATATACACCGCGTTGCACATACTGCAAAGACAAAGAGGGTAATCTGATCGCCGATATCAAAGCCATCTTAGAGCGATGGGAAGAGCACTTTAATGAGTTGCTTAATGGCCAACTAACTGAGGAATTGGAGGTTCCACCAATGACCAAAGACCACACTATGCTGCCGCCACCAAGCATAGAGCGATAAATCGGCTCAAAAATAATAAGGCCCCGGGTTCTGACGGCATCCCAGCGGAGCTAATTAAAACTGGAGGCCACGCAATACACCAAGCAATTCATGAACTAATAGTGCAAGTATGGGAGGAAGAAGCGATGCCAGAAGACTGGCGAAGAGGTATCCTGTGCCCCATAAATAAGAAAGGAGATATCACAACCTTCAGCAATTATCGTGGTATAACGTTGATGAGTACCGCCTATAAGATTTTCTCTCTATCCTTCAAGACAGGATAGCCCCATACGCTAAAGGGATCATTGGTCCATTCCAGTGTGGCTTCATACCAGGCAAATCAACAAATGATCATATTTACACCCTTAGGCAGGTGATGGAAAAATGTCTAGAGTTTCAAAACTCAGTATGTATACATATAGTCTGTCAAGACTCTTCAAATCCAGGAATTTAACCATAACATCCAAGTTGCTGGTATATAAGACAATGGTCTTACATATGGATCCGAGACTTGGGTGCTTAGCCAAAAGCATACTGACCTCTTAGCCGCGTTCGAGAGAAAAGTCTTACGGAGAATTGTTGGCCCCGTATGTGAGGAAGGACGATTCCGGAGACTTTATAATTATGAGGTCTACGAGCGTAACCGCGATGTCGAAATCGTGAAGAAAATTAAGCTCGATAGACTCCAGTGGGCAGGACCCCTATCTCGCATGAGCGAAGAGGATCCTTCTCGGAAATTCCTTTGCAGTAGGATTTATGGAACACGACAGCGAGGCCAGCCAAACCTACGCTGGAAGTATGGCGTAGACCAGGACGCCCAAAATTTACGGATGCAAAACTGCATGACATCGGCTCGAAATCGGGACCGGTGGAGAGACTTTTTGTGGGAGGCCAGAACCGGACCCCGGTTGTAGAGCCAAATATGATGATAAATAAAGCAATGTAAATCACTACAAGTTTCAAATTGTAATAAAAATAAAATATGTGTTGCCAAGATTATAAATGAAACGCAATCTCAAACCCTCCAAGGAGTGGTTTTCGTTTGGCATAAATATGCTTACTATTCCTTCCGCACTTCTGTGAATCATCCTTAATAAAAATTTAATTGATGTGATGAATTTGTATAGGAAACAAACAAACAAACCAAAGCCAAATATGATGATGAATAAAGCAATGGAAATCATTACAAGTTTCAAATTGTAATAAAAAGGAAATATGTGTTGCCAAAATTATAAATGAAACGCAATCTCAAACCCTCCAAGGAGTGGTTTTCGTTTGGCATAAATATGCTTACTGTTCCTTCCACACTTCTGTGAAGCATCCTTAATAAAAATTGAATTGATGTGATGAATTTGTATAGGAAACAAACAAACATTCTTCGATTTTTATATAATATACTAGCTGATTACCCGGCGTTGCCCAGTTATTTATTCATCCCAATCTTCTATTAGGCAGGGGTAGAAAAAAGAATGATATCAATCTATAAGGTAAAATTTTAGTTTTTATTAACAAAAATATATTTGAAATTATAGCTATAGTATTCAAATTATAAAATAAAATTAAATAAACATACATAAAATTAATTATAACAAATCTTGGTTGTATGCCTACAATGTTTTTAGTTTCACCTTCAAGAGCAGGAATAAATAAATTCTTAGGTCAACCTAACCCAGAGCAAGCAAAATAAAGTTATCCGTGGGAAAAGCATGGCAATCTCAAATCTATACTCCGCAGTCCTTAATAAACTGTCCGACCGTCGAAATGAGTGCTATCCGTGGGATAAAAACTGTTTCACACTGTCCCTTTTCTGTCAAGATAGTCGCTTCAATTATATTTCCCGGCATCTCTTTTACGCACAGTCTTGTGCCGTTGAAAAGTTTTGGCGAGTCGAGAATCCGTAGTAAAATAATTGGAGATCAAACTGTAAGACGATGTGGTGGCAATCCAGACGCATTAAGTGAGTTAAGGAACTCAGTTAGATATTTTGTTCCTCATCAGTATCTACAAAGGTATCGATACACTTATATTCAGTGACTACGCCTATTAAGATGGCAAGTATTTGATTGCTTATTTCGTGGTTTTCTTCATTTTGGTAGCAAGCATGGCCCCTTCAAGCTACCGGTTCAAAATGTTATAGTTTTGAGAAACAGCCGGATAAATAGAATTTATTAGTTCTGCGGCAGATATCAAAAATCGATGTAAATTTAACATATCCATAAAACACGGCTACTAACCAACCTTTTACAATTTTAAGTAGTGGCGACAATGTCCTTACCCCCAAATTCGTCGCTAAATGGTCGCCGAGTACCATTCTATACACCACTATTATCTCAGCGACCCCGAAAAGGATGGGATCGACACTAATATCGGTCACCCTCTCCTCTCCGTTATCGATCCCATACCCATAAAGCTGTCTTACTATATCCATTCAACTCAGTGAACCCGAAAACCATAGAATTTACACTAATATCGGTCACCCCCCCTCAGTGATCGATCCCATACCCATAAAGCTGTCTTACTATATCCATTCAACTCAGTGAACCCGAAAACCATAGAATTGACACTAATATCGGGGACCCCCCCTCAGTGATTGACCCCATCCCCCTAGAGCTGTCTTACCATCACCATTCCACTCAGCGACCCCGAAAACCATAAAATCAACACTAATATCGGTCACCCGCCACACCCCTCACTTGTCGACCCCATCCCCCTAGAGCTGTCTTACCATCACCATTCAACCCAGCGACCCCGAAAACCATAGAATCGACACTAATATCGGTCACCCCCCCCCCACTCAGTTATCGACCCCATCCCCCTAGAGCTGTCTTACCATCACACCATTCCACTCAGCGACCCCGAAAACCATAAAATCAACACTAATATCAGTCACCCGCCCCACCCCTCAGTTGTCGACCCCATCCCCCTAGAGCTGTCTTACCATCACACCATTCCACTCAGCGACCCCGAAAACCATAAAATCAACACTAATATCGGTCACCCGCCCCACCCCTCACTTGTCGACCCCATCCCCCTAGAGCTGTCTTACCATCACCATTCAACTCAGTGACCCCGAAAACCATAGAATCGACACTAATATCGGTCACCCCCCCTCCGTTATCGATCCCATCCCTCTAGAGCTGTATTACCATCACCATTCAACTCAGCGACCCCGAAAACCATAGAATCGACACTAATATCGGTCACCCCCCCCCGGCTGTTACGACCCCATCCCCCTAGAGCTGTCTTACCATCACCATTCAACCCAGCGACCCCGAAAACCATAGAATCGACACTATTATCGGTCACCCCCCCCCCTCCGTTATCGATCCCATCCCCCTAGAGCTGTCTTACCATCACCATTCAACTCAGCGACCCCTAAAACCATAGAATTGACAGTAATATCGGTCACTGCCCCCCCCCCCCTCCCACCGTTTCGACCTCATCCCCCTAGAGCTGTCTTACCATCCGGTGGGTCCGACCATAAAACCGCCTGCCACGCCTCCCCCAGCCAAAAAACCTACTTCCCACACCCCCTATGTTTGATTCCACATAATAAATAATATGTATACCAAGTTTGGTTGAAATTGGTCAAGGCGTTCCAGAGCTAGTTAGGCACAAGTATATATAAAGGGTTTTTCAATAAGAGCACTTCAACTTTTTTTAATAAAACACAAACTGTTCGACTTTTGAACTAACTTTATTTTTATTAACGAATTTGAACATATGCATATGATAGATTTAAGTATGAAACTCGATTTCTTTTGCATGACCACCGCGTGCACGTTTTACGAAGTCCAATCTTTGAACCCAATTTTCGACCACTCTTTCGCATAAATCGGCGGATAAATAACGGGAAATTTGAGTTTACCCGATATTCTGAGAGAACATATAGGAAAAAGTTGCTATATTTACATAGATGATATCATCATATTTGGAGAAAATGAAGAACAACATTTTAAGAATTTTGAAATGGTATTTAAAACACTCGAAAAAGCCAATATGAAAATACAACTCGATAAATCCGAATTTCTGAAATCAGAAGCAGAATTTTTAGCATTCATTGTTGGAATCGACGGAATAAAAACAAACCCCAAAAAGGTTAAGGCTATAGTCGACCTACTCCCGCCTCGAAATCTAAAAGACCTTCGATCCTTTTTAGGAATGTCAGGGTATTATCGACGGTTTGTCAGGGATTATGCGAAATTAGCAAAACCCCTGACATCCCTTTTAAGAGGGGAAGGTGGACGCGTGTCCAAAAACCTCTCGAAAAATAAAACCATCCAACTCGACAAAGTTGCATTGGACGCTTTCCAAAAATTAAAAAACGTTCTAGTCTCCGAAGAAATCATTCTAACACACCCAAATTTCGAAAAAGAGTTCGAATTAACCACAGATGCCTCTGACTACGCCATCGGTGCAGTACTGTCGCAAAACAACAAACCAATAACGTTTTTGTCACGAACGCTTAACAAAACGGAAGAGAGTTATGCGACCAACGAAAAAGAAATGTTGGCCATAACCTGGGCACTCACTAGTTTACGAAGTTTCCTTTACGGTTCCAGAAAAATTAAAATCTTCACTGACCACCAACCGCTCACGTATGCCCTCAGTAGCAAGAACACCAACAGTAAAATGAAACGTTGGAAGGCCATATTGGAGGAATACAACTATGAGCTCCAATATAAGCCCGGTAGAACCAATCTTGTAGCAGACTCACTTTCTACACTCCCACATCCAACAAACGTTAATTCACTTACTATGACGCAACATAGCGCAGATAGCTCATCCCATAACCTAATCCCGACTATCGAAACCCCTATTAACGCTTTTCGCAACCACCTCATATTTAAAATAGAAAACGATAACAGCTACCAAATACAAAACCCTTTCCCCAATTATCAAAGACACATTTTTATACAACGAAATTTTACGGAAACAGATATCATTAACTTACTTAAGAGATACCTCAATCATAATGCGATTAACGGACTCTCAGCACCCGAAAATGTCATGAGCAGAATACAGGAAATATACCCCATCCATTTTAGAAACTACAAAATCCGTTATACTCAAACCATTGCCGAAGACATACCCAACGAAGACCGACAGGACGAAATTATACTTACAGAACATAAAAGAGCTCACCGCAACGCTTACGAGAACCGATTGCAAATAATAGAAAAATATTATTTTCCTAAGATGAACTCTAAAATTCAAAATTTGGTTAAACGTTGCACGATATGCAAAGAAAACAAATACGAACGCCATCCTAACAACCAATTCAAAGAACCTACTCCTATTCCAAATTACCCCGGTCATACAGTACATAAAACTCATATACGAAACTAACATAGGCTATCCTTTTTCAGATATTTTCTTTACACCGCTGTCAATGGAGAAATCCAAATCTTAGACTTCACTAACGCGCAATTCGTGTCTTTGCACGTAGGACAAGCTAAAATTAAAGAAGGAAACTTCAAGATAATTCATGAAGTTGACATGGACCAGTACAACATATTTATAGAGAACATTACACCGATTATAAACTTAAACACGATAGAACCAAGAAAGATGAAAAGGTCACTTAATTTTATTGGCTCAGCATGGAAGTGGATTGCTGGCAATCCTGACCATGAAGACTTTATTACTATAAAAAGAAAGATGTCGAACTTACTAGGAAACAATAACAATCAGGTGGTCATCAACCGTCTTCATAATGAAAGGATAAATAACTTGACAAAAATAACAAACGAAATATCAAAATTTATAAATAAAGACAATACAATTAATAGTATATAGAATGATTTATAGAATTCAATATAAACTAAAACTGATTAAAGAAGAATTACAAAACATTAATCTTGCAGTCCATTGGGCAAAACTAGGTATAATTAATTCTCTAATATTGTCAAAAGAAGAAATAAGCATTGCAACACAAATACTAAACAAAGAAAACGTACCATACGAAACTATTGAGGAAGCACTGAACTTCGCAGAAATAAAAATTATTACCAATTCATCTTCCTTACTTTATATTGTTAATATCCCTATGACAAATTATAAAATATATGAAAAATTAATGTTAAAACTTATATGTAAAGGAAAAATAGCTACTGATATAGATTTTGAAATAATTATAAAAAATAAAGAAGAAATGTATGGAATAAAAGATAAATGTAAAACTATAAATAACTTATCAATTTGTAATACCAATAATATTGTAAGTCTTATGAATTCTACATGTATACCAAATTTACTTAAAAGTTTTAAAGCTACTTGCAACCTCATGAACAGCCAACACTTGCCCAACATAGATGAAATTTCACCAGGAATCATACTTTTGAATGACTTCAACGGAACATTAAAAACCGAATTTATCAGGCACTTTTCTCATCAAATACTATAATACCAACCTTACTATCAGCGATCGACTATTCATTTCCAAGGAAGCAACATCTTCTCACCAGATCTTACCCGCAATTCTAAAGGGTGATCAGATTGGAGGTACTTTTTCCAATAGGCTTTTTTTGACATGTCACGCGTGACTACTGTCAAACTAAATAAATAATTTTATTCAGTATTCATTGACATTTCATCATGGAAAGACTAACGCCACAACAGCGTTTACAAATCGTACAATTGTATGACAAAAATCGACGTTCTGTGAAAAGTGTTTATCGCGCGCTCAGGCCAACTTATGGTGTTCAGCGATGAGGCCCATTTTTTGCTTTATGGCTTCGTCAATAAGCAAAATTGCCGTAGTTGGGCTGAAGAGCAACCCAAAGCCATTCACGAACTGCCATTACATCCATGGAAAACTATCGTTTGGTGCGGCCTATGTGCTGGAGGAATCATCGGCCCATATTTCTTCAAAGACGAGGCTGGCGCCAATGTAACAAAACGACTTTTTGATGCCGGAAATTGAAGCCCGTGATCTCCACGACATTTGGTTCCAACAAGACGGCGCTACATCCCATACAGCCCGTGACACAATGGATTTACTGCGTCCTCGTCTCGGTGAGCAATTGATCTCTCGTTTCGGACCGGTGGATTGGCCACCAAGATCGTGTGATATCACACCTTTGGACTTTTTTTTTGTGGGGCTATGTAAAGTCTAAATGTTTTGTGGATAAACCAGCTACGATTGAGGAATTGGAAGCCAACATTACTCCAGTTATTCGCGAGATACCGACCGAAGTCCTCGAGCGAGCCATTCAAAATTGGTGTTTACGGATGACCGAATTACGGTGCAGCTGCGGCCAACATTTGAAAGAGATTATCTACAAAAAATAAATGTCATGAATGGTTCTAAACAAAAATAATAAAGATTGCCCAACCAATTTGAATTTTTGTTGTTTTATTTCAATTTAAAATCCGATACTTTAAATGGATCACCCTTTACAACCATCACCTATCGAAAAAGAATATCACAACCTCCTATCATTAGAAATGGTCAACGAACTCCACATTAACAACACTAAAGAAATCCAGTCACTCCGATCAAGTAAAGAAAACCACCAGCTAATTTCATACGGACTTTTCGGTTGTATTGGAATATTACTCACAACTCTATCAGCATGCAGATTCACCAAACGCAATAATACAAAAATTATCATTCGGACTCCAGAAGAAGATCTACCTAAAAAACCTCCAAGCATCAAAATTGTACCAGAATCAAAACCATATTTCATCCCACAAACTAAATTCAATGACCTACCTTACTTCTAAAACTATTGTGGACAATCGTACTTAAGAGGGGAAGAATTAACAAGAAATATGAAACTAAACTGCTGATATTTTATTTTTAAAAATATATTTCTACTAAATAAAAATATAATTTTAAATCTCATCAGACCGTTCGTTCAAAGTAGCATTAATTATGCTGGTACATACTAAATTAAGGCCCACCAGGTAGGGATTCGAAAATCATAAAGGGATATATCTGTATATTTACGAGTATGGCGGCAAAGGCAATCTACATCGAACTAGTGACAAATTTGAGCCCTGACTCATTTATAGCTGCACTAAAGAGGTTCCAATCGTCTAGAGGGATCCACTCGGATCTGGTCTCAGATAACGCTACCAACCTTATCGGCGCTATTAATGAACTTAAAGAGATGGGAGATCTACTACAGTCGGAAAGTTTCACAAACAAAATGATTGACTGCTGACTGGACAGTCGAACAGACTCGACTGCTCTGCTAAAGTGTTAACTGCTCACGTCTGTTTCATTTATATTTTTTGCTATTCTTAATAAGTGTTTACACTTGTTACTTACAGAATGTAATAACATCGTGCTTACACTCGCTTACATAAGAGTTTTAATTCATAAAAATTTGAGTAGTTGTAAATTAAATTTGAAATGATTTGCAAATGAAAACAAATTCGCCATAGAATTCGCCGATTGACCGGTTTGAGTATGATTTTCTCGCGCATAGAGCACTGGAAATCGAATGAAAAAGCTGTTGTACACGCACAAATACAAACAATTAAGTAAACACAAAAGCTTGTATTTTGCTATAACTTACCATGAATATCCTTAAATATGCTTAATCAATCAATTTGTATTGAGAATAGTAAAATAAATTTTAATTTGTTTAAGCCTAGTAAATTATACGTTACTTAAGTATGAAGCACTTCTTATAGAATGATTTACTTATGGGTATTTAAAAGAACATTTTACACATTTTACAACAGCCCGTTACACCAGGTAGCTATCGAGCGATGATTAAAGGGTTTCATATAGTTTCATCATAGTCTACTGCATGCAATGTCCTTTTTCATTGTTAAAGTGTAATTCTAATTTGATATGTGTAGCTTAACACCTTTTTAAGTTTAAGCCCATGTGAACTTCAAGAAAACTTTGGATGCAACTTAACCAAAAGGTTTATCGCTTTTAATTGTAAATGTTAAAATTTTAAAGAAAAATAGAAAAAATTTAATTTTGTATTAATTTGTAGCGAAAATATGACACAAAATGGATAAAATACACACGTACCCACATACACACGGGTTTCTATACCTATAGATTGCATGTCACTGCCCAAACACAGTAAAACAGCGGTTGTTTTCAAATCATAAAATTTTTTAGTAGTTTTAAATTAAATTTGAAGATAAAAGAAGCAAGAAATGAAAGCCCTTTTTTTGTAACTTATATTTGTATTTTTTTCTGTATCACAACAGCGCTGTATGTTAATAGAACGAACAGAGTAGAGCACCGATAGAAAAAGAACAGAGACTATGGTATCACTACTTCTGCACATGTAGTGTTGGGTAGGACCAAAACCTTCTCTATAGAAAGCCCAACTCTACGCATACTAATGCTGTAAACCAAAACCAAACGCATGTGTGTTTGTGGGATGTGAATACAGTGTACAAAAAATAAGTAGTCGCAAAGAGCGAGAAACGTAAGATGTGGTAGTGGGAAACAGACAAATTTTATAGGGATTTTGCTCTTTAGTTGATTACTAATACAAATACGTTTTGGATAGTATTTGTGTACGATCGGAACAGTTGGGCTTTCTATAGAGAAGGTTTTGGGTAGGACACGATTTTAAAATGAGTTTGTATGAGTAACTCATTTTCAAAAATGTATTGGGACATTGTACCACCTCAAATGAGGTGTGTTGAATATACCTCATTTGAGGTATATGTTGAATTTGTCTCAAATGAGGAGTGTGTAATATGCATTGAATTAGTGGTTCCATTCAGAATGCACCAATCTTGTATTCTGTGGCTGCTGTCGTACTTTTGCATCCTAGAGTAAAAGAATTAACTTTTAAATATTAACATTATTTTACAAAATATCCATGCTGTGGATATATATCTATTAATCCATGCGATTAGAATTAATATTATCATTAATTAATATCGTACAGGCAGTAGACAGAGTTGCATTATTTGTATTGGTAATTGCCTGCCGTATTTTGATGTGTTTCTCCTCGTTTGAAAATGTATGTTGTATTTTTGTTTTATCCTCTAAGCGTGTTTCACCTCATTTGTTGTATTGTTCTAAACCATCCAATTAATTTCGGGCACATTCAACACGAAATGCAAATACAACACAACAGACAAGACTGTCCCATTCGTTTTCACATTGAAGTGTGTTGAATTTGCTACAAATGAATTAGTATAATACGATTGTTGTCTCTCAAATGAGGTGTGAGTTGTGTGTTGTGTTATTGTGTAGCTGGGACATAAATTGAGATACCTCGTACGTCCTACTACAAATGAGTTGGTACAAAACAAAATTTTGAGGTGTTGTGACATCTCAACTCATTGTATGGGACATTTGTACCAACTCATGTATGAGTTACCCAACACTATGCACATGTTTGTTTCATTCTGCTCGTGCTATGAGCTTGATTGTATGTCATTGGATTTAGTAATGAAAAATAAGGAATAATGAAAAACACCGCACGAATGATTTTATTAACACTTAGTAATGTAGAAATGATTATAGAAATGTTTCTTCTGTAATGCGCGCTGGTTCTTTTGAATATGCAGGACTCAGTTCTGCTTGCAAGGTATGCCAACAACACGCAGAACTGGGACGGTCGAAGACAGGAATTTAACGCCGTGGTATCGCAAAATTAAATAAACAAACGGTTTCTGCTGTCAGATTAGAACTGCTTTATTACTTGATTTATTGAACTATTTTTACAAAAATATATGCATTGTTTGCATATTATTGTTATTGCTTATTATAATTGATGGCATGCGTTTAAATTAAAATGCCTGCATTTTGTTGTTATTATTAAAAAAGACACAGGCAAGTTAATATAAAATCATTTAAATTTATTATTGCATAATTTATTTATAATTTATTGCATTTTATTATTATTTGTCAAGCGTCGGCAGAGTAACCCGAATACTCCTTAATTGTTTGGGGTTACTCCCATGCATAGTGTAATGATATGCTCTGGGTTTTGCATTTGTTCAATGTTATGCATTGTATGTGTGCCCTGTTTCGTATAACTGTAGCATAGAATGAATTATGTGTTGTGTGTTGTGCGCTACACGCAAAACCTTCTCTATAGAAAGCCCAACTGTTCCGATCGTACACAGATGCATGCTTAGATTTATCCCAAACGTGTTTTAATAAGTAATCAACTAAAGAGCAAAATCCATATACAATTTTTCTGTTTCCCACTACCACATCTTACGTTTCTCGCTCTTTGCGACTGCTTATTTTTTGTACACTGTATTCACATGCCACAAACACAGTTTACAGCATTAGTATGCGTAGAGTTGGGCTTTCTATAGAGAAGGTTTTGGCTACACGACACTTATATACTAAATACTGAAAATAGGACAGTCCTACGCAGTGTAGCCAGAAAAAATAAAATAAAAACGTCATTTATTGAAAACCCTAAAACCAGTAAGTATTCTGTAAGAAAGAGTGGTTTTTGATTTAGTTCATGTTTTTAAAGCTAAAATATATAAATTAAAAAAATGGAGGGTGGCCACTTTACGAATAAAATTTTGTAAGCAACTAAATATGAGTGGCCAGTTTTAATACTCCACATGTGACGCGTGTCGCGAGTCTCGTGTGGCGCGTGTGATGATTCGAAAAAATAAAATACTTTGAAAAAACACAGATATTTTAACAATTATTAACAAATAATACGGGGTAAACCGATACAAACCGATACGATTATAAAAAATAGTACAAGATTTTCTTCAAATTTTATACTCATGTGTATCTCCGATTGACAACACTTTTTTTTAAATTTGGTAAAGATCGGGACCAGGGTCAGTTTGCTCCCATACAAATTTTATTAAAAAAATAGCCGATTTTCTTCAAATTTTGTACACATGTGTATCTCCGATGGCCATCTGGCTACAACACAGAAGGACTCCCATATAATTATTGTAAAAATTAATCTAATTTAATTCAACCTGCCTGCATGTTTATCTCCGACTAGAGAATTAACAAAAAAAGTTTAATTTTTATATGCCTTTTAATTTTTTTTATTTATTTTTTTTTTTAATTTAAATTTATTTTCCACTTAAAAGATTTCTCATAAGTACTTTACTTTTTAAGATATTTGCCAAAACTCGAAAAACTTTCTAGGTAAACTGCCACTTCCGGTTGGCCGAGTTCCGTCAAAATCAACTGGCCCCTCCCAATTTATGTAAAAAGCTAAAATATGAGTTTTCACCCCCATAAGTTCAGTCCGTCAGACAAATAGCCTTTTTTTTTTTGCTTTTTCTGACTCAGGAAATACGGAAATGGGTAAATCTACAAAAACACCGAGTTTGAAAATTTTCATGATTACTATACTTCCTTTTACTATATAAAAGAAATTAAAACTTAAAACTGTTGAAATATTTTGCTTAAATTTCGATCCAAGCTCATTTTGACTATTAACTGAAACCAACCTGGCAGCAAACAGACAACCTACTAAGCTAAACCAATGAACTGAACAGAGGAACGAGAGCAACAAAAAATCATATCAACGAAGAAGGGAAAGTACTTTTATGAAAAAAATATGATGAATATCGTAAATGTACAGAAGAGAAATGTAGTAAAGTTTTTTCTCTTTTGTAAATTTGGTATGTGTAGCTTGTAGTAGAGTATTTTGCACTACAAACAATTTACCTGGAATCAAAGAATAGGTAGGTATTAATTACAGTAAAAAATATTTCGTAGTTTATTTCTGAAAAACGTCGTTTTTGTACCACGAGCCGTTGAAAAAACGTCCTATCGTATTCTTAAGCTGAAATCGTCAAAATGACAATATTAACGTCATTATGGCAACACTGGTCCTACGACTGGCACAGTATACAGTAACTCATCACATACATTCTCATCACATCACATACAATCTATATATATAAAATAGAAAATTTATTTGTGTGTATATTTGTATATTTGTGCCTAACCAGCTCTGGAACGCCTGGACCAATTTGAACCAAACTTGGTATACATATTAGTTACTATCTGGAATCAAATATAGGTGGTGGGGGTAGCACGTTTTTTGGCTGGGGGAGGCGTGGTAGGCGATTTAAGTGTCGGACCCACCGTTTTCGGTATAGCCGAGACGTGCTGGTAGTACACTGCTATGGGTGAGTTCTGTATCCCCGCAATGGGATGGGCGATCGATATTAGTGTTGAGTTTATAGTTTTCAGGGTATCTGAGTTGAATGGTGCTGGTAAGACACCTCTAGGGGTGGGGGTCGATAACTGAGGGGGAGGGGGAGGGCGATATTAATGTAGATTTTATGGTTTTCGGGGTCGTTGAGTTGAATGGTGCTGGTAAGACACCTCTAGGGTGATGGGGTAACCGATATTAGTGTCGATTCTATTGTTTTCGGGGTCGCTGAGTTGAATGGTGCTGGTAAGACACCTCTAGGGGGATGGGGTCGATAATTGAGGGGGGGGGGTGGTGACCAATATTAGTGTCGATTCTATGGTTTTCGGCGTCGCTGAGTTGAATGGTGATGATAACAGCTCTAGGGGGTTGGGATCGTTAACTGAGGGGGTGAAGGGCGTTGATCGATATTAGAGTCGCTTCTATAGTTTTCAAGGTAGCTGACTTGAACGTTGATGGTAAGATAGTATTAGTATTAGAGTCGATTCTATAGCTTTCTGGGTGGCTGAAATGAGTGGTGGTTAGAAGGCATTGCCATTCCATTTCTTGGTAAAAAATGAAACGTTGTCGTAAAATATATGAATTGTAAAATGATGAATTGTCTGTTTTACATATGCTGGTAAAACCCAAATATGTGTAGCTGTCTAAAAAGAAACTATGTAGCACTGCTGAATACATGAACTTGTTTAACCTTCTAATTATTTTTTCTACCTAATGTACATTTTTTATATGTATGGGTATTCTGGTAAAACCCAAATTTGTGCACCGCAGAACACATGAACTTTATTACCTTCTAATTATTTTTAACTACTAATGTACATATACAAATTCAATATGTATTTTTAGCATATGCTGGTAAAACCCAAATAAGAACAGTCGTGTCAATAAATCCGTACCACTGCAAGACACATGAACTTTTATTACTACTAATTACTTTTACCTTATAATGTATACATACATATTTATTCATCCCTTCCTTATATTGAGGAAAGCTATTGTAAGAATTGTGTTTATAAACACAAATCTTTTAAAAATAAAAACAGTTCTTAAATATAATTCAAGTGTGCTACAACAAATACGCAATTATATTGAAGTTTAAAAAAAAGTTACTGATATTTTTTGTACTTTCTACTTTATTTGAGAGTGTGTATTTTACTCATTTAAAATAAATTACTTTTTTGTTTTTGTAAAGGGTTTATATTTTTACACATTATAATTTTTAAATTTCCCTTTTTTCTGTTGTTTATAATTTTCGTTTTATTTTCTATAATAAATTCCATTGTTCAGTTAGACTGTATCTTTTTTTAAAAATGCCGCCAAGGAAACGTAAAGGGATTGGCCAAGTGCAAGCAAAGCCTAAACAAATTAAACAACAGCGAAGACAAGAAACTCCCGAGGAAACTAATAGAAGACTTGCGTCGCAGCGCGAGATAGCTACTACATCTAGAACTTCGGAGACCGGACAACAGCGTGAGGCCCGACTAGATGATCTGAGAGATAGAGTTGCTACGTCTAGAGCTTCAGAGACCAGACAAAAGCGTGAAGCTCGACTAGAGGATCAGAGAGAAAGAACTACTACATCTATAGCTGCAGAGGCCGGACAACAGCGTGAAGCCCGACTAGATGATCTGAGAAATAGAGCTACTTCATCTAGAGCTTCAGAGACCAGACAACAGCGTGAAGCCCGACTAGAGGATCAGAGAGAAAGAACTACTACATCTATAGCTGCAGAGACCGGACAACAGCGTGAAGCCCGACTAGATGATCTGAGAAATAGAGCTACTTCATCTAGAGCTTCAGAGACCAGACAACAGCGTGTAACGCGGTAAATGCCGGGGTACGCTCGCCGGCGTCCAGGGTCGTTTGCCTATTAACTAATAAGCCGTTGTTTTCGTTACAAAATTTTCTTTATTGACTCCGTAAAATTTGGTTGAATATTTAGATTATAATGATTAAATTGATCTCCTTTTTGGTTTGATTTACTTTGTTTTGCCTGGTTTCGCTTTGGGGTTTCTCCTTGTTCTTCTGCCGTCACACCTAGTTTTGCTTCGGGGTTTCTCCTTGTCGTTCGTTGGCCGCTGACTCGGGTCTCGTAATGACGTGGTACTGGCAAGAACTTTGATTCGCACTTCAGGCGCCGTTAAGGGGGAATTGGTCCCTACGGGATTTAGTCGGAAGGAGCAGGTCTTTCACCACTCGCTTCCTGCTAAATGGGAAAACTAGGCCCTACGAGAGATCGAAACTCAAGATGGAGTCCTATAAGGCCCGCCAGAGTCCTGAGTTCGAAGGGTTTCTGCCTAGCAGAGGGGAATCTCTCCCTATCGAGGTTTTCAAAGTCTCGAGATGGAGTCCTATAAGGCCCGCCAGAGTCTCAAGACAAAGAAAGGGGTTTCTGAACTAGATTTAATAGGGAGAAGCAGATCTTTCACTGTTCGCTCTCTACTAAATGGGAAAACTCGGCCCTACGAGAGATCGAAACTCAAGATGGAGTCCTATAAGGCCCGCCAGAGTCCAGAGTTCGAAAGGTTTCTATCTAGCAAAGGGGAATCTCTCCCTATCGAGGTTTTCAAAGTCTCGAGATGGAGTCCTATAAGGCCCGCCAGAGTCTCAAGACAAAGAAAGGGGATTCTAGACTAGCACTACTATTGGGAAATTTGGCTCACCTGATTCCAGCGCCGACCAACGTTAATTGTCCTGTACCACGCCTTTAAAATTCCTCCGTCATTAGCTTCGTGGGTAGTTCTCATTTAATTATGTTGTTCGGGTGTCTCGCTTGCGGTAAATGTCCGGTAATTGTCGATGCGGCTGATATCTCCTCAAGGCGTTTAAATTTTTCACTGTTCACTTACCGTCTCTGGTGTCCCACTGCTGAAGTGAACAGTCTCACTGATGCAGACAAAAAGAGACCAATTCTTCATGTGTTTCACCTTTTATAACCTTTGCCTCTAGGTTGGCTTTGCATCTTTGTGGGCTTGTGGCGTTGTAGTTCTCTCATCTCTCTCGTGTTGTTGGTGGTTTTCTCTTGTAACAGACCGCTTGGGTTTTTTCCATTTGGCATTTGCTCACCTCCGTTACTTCGTACATACTTGTTTGCATGCACGTGTTGTGTTGCTACGCTGTGTTTATTTGCATGCAGGCGCTGTGTTGCCATGCTGTATTCGTTTGCATGCATGTTTTGGTTAGCGCTTGTTGATTTTTTTCTTCGTGCGTGCGTGCCCTGCTGTACCTGTTTGTACGCACGTGTTGTGTTGCTACGCTGGGCTTTTTGCATGTATTTTATCTCCTTGCGTGCACAGTGAGTGTAACGAAATTGTTGTTAGTGCGTGCAGTGGGTTGTTAGACGAAAATTGGCTATTAAAATTTTCGTCGTTACACTCCCCCCTTACTACCGGTGAATGTGACCTTTGCTTCTCCTTGGCGACTGAGCTGTATTTTCACCCTTTTTCCACCGATGAATCGCTGGAACGACATTGATTTGCCTAGGACATGGTCTCTGCGTGCCTGCTCCACTATGTCTTCGAGTTCCTCCTCCGGTGTTTCCGCTTCTCTGCGCCTCTTGTGTGCCCTGCACCCTCCGTCGCCTTGTTCGCCATCCTTAGTGTGGCTGAGGTCGTGTTTGTCGCTGGGGTTGATGCCTTGTCCGTGGTTGTTGCTGAGGTCGTTGCCAGATGGGTTGATGCCTTGTCCGTGGTTGTTGCTGAGGTCGTTGCCAGAGGGGTTGATGCCTTGTCCGTGGTTGTTGCTGAGGTCGTTGCCAGAGGGGTTGATGCCTTGTCCGTGGTTGTTGCTGAGGTCGTTGCCAGATGGGTTGATGCCTTGTCCGTGGTTGTTGCTGAGGTCGTTGCCAGAGGGGTTGATGCCTTGTCCGTGGTTGTTGCTGAGGTCGTTTCCAGATGGGTTGATGCCTTGTCCGTGGTTGTTGCTGAGGTCGTTGCCAGAGGGGTTGATGCCTTGTCCGTGGTTGTTTAGTTGTTGTTTTCTTTTTTTTTCTTTCTTTGTAGTTTTAGTCACCGCACACGTCCGTTCACCACGAGACTATTAACTAGAATGATTTGTAATGCCAAATCGCTCGTTGACTAAAGATAGTTTCTTTCTCCTTCTTATATGTTGTGGAACTGCATTTCTGTGATCTTGGTGTGAAAATAGCGGTTCTCGTGATTCGGTGTGGAAATAGCGGTGCTTGTGGTTTGGTGTAGAAATAGTGGTTCTTTCTTCTTTATTTTTGGTTGCGTGCCTTACTAACCTTTTCCTTGGCGTCGATCATACATTTCTTCTGTTCATGGTGGCTCGGCGGTATATCGTGGTATATCTTCACGTCGCTGACATGAGCGGTTCGCTCCTTTCTTTCTCCTTCCTTGGTTAGCACTAGGATTACGGGTGATTTGAAGGATTCTATGCGGTATGGTCCTTCATACTTTGGTGCCAGTTTCGCGTTAAAGTTCTCGCTTGCTTTGGACAAATGATGTTGTCTCACCCAGACCATTTGTCCTATCGATGGGGCCCAGGGACGTCTTCGCAAGTTATAATGCCTTGCCTGGTCTTGCGCTGCCCGCTCCATATTATGCCGCACAATTTGGAACACCTCTTGCAGACGTGAAGCCTTGTTTGTCGGTGTCACTGTCGTTTCCATCGTTACTGTAGCGGGGGTTACTTCGTCGTACAAGGTTTTTGGGAGCCGTGGCTCGCGTCCTTGTAACAAGAATGCTGGGCTGAACCCGGTTGTTTCAGACTTCGCAGTGTTTATCGCCAACATTATTTCTGGAAGCTTCTCGTCCCAAAGCCGCTGATCGGCACCCAGGAGTTGTGCTATGATCATCTTGACTGTCCGGTTGGTCCTTTCTGTTGGGTTCTCTTGTGGCGTGTATGGTGCCGTGAATTGTTGCCGAATTCCCATCTCGCGCATAAATCGTTGGAAACCTCGAGCTGTGAATTGGGTTCCGTTATCGGTAACAAGAACCTTAGGTATGCCAAATCGCGCCAGAATACGTTCCCTGAATGCCTTTTGCACTCCTTCTGCTGTGGCTGTGCGCAGTGGTATCAGCTCTGTCCATTTGGAGAACTTGTCGAAGAAAACCAGTAGCATAGTGTTGCCATGTTTTGAACGAGGGAAGGGTCCCATGAAGTCTGCGCACAATATCGACCAAGGTTCTTCTGGTACTTGCGTCAGCATTTTTCCTGCTGGATGCTGCTGACCCGGCTTAAAGCGTTGGCAGACTTGGCATTTGTTGACGTGTCGCCGGATATCGCGAAACATCCCTGGCCAATAGTACCTGCCGCATACTCTCTCCGTCGTCTTCCGAACACCCATGTGTCCAGCTGTTGCATCGTCATGGTTCTCACGCATCACCCTGTCACGGCAATGGGTCGGCACACAGAGCTTCCATGGGGCACAATCGTCGTCGCCCGCTTGTCTGTGTATGTGACGGTACAGCTGTCCATTTTGCATTGCATAGTCCGGAAATTTCTCTGGTTTCTCTAGTGCTTCCGCTATCTTCCGCTTGATCCAGCCACATTCCTGTCGTTCGGGCGGAGCATCAGCCACCCGGGCGAATACTTCTAGGGGTTGTCGCGATAAAGCGTCAGCAATCACGTTAAGCTTGCCTCTGCGGTATTGGATATCGAAGCTGTATTGCTGTAGTTCCAATGCCCACCGTGCGATACGTCCTGCGGGGCTTTCGATCGAGTTGAGCCACTTCAGAGAAAGATGGTCCGTAATTACGCTGAACCTGTAACCTTCTAGGTAGGGCCTCATCTTCCTAATCCCCCATACGATCGCTAGGCATTCCTTCTCTGTTGGGGAGTAGTTGATTTCGGCTTTATTCAGGTGACGGCTGGCGTAGGCGATAACTTTTTCGTGGCCATTTACCTCTTGCGTAAGTACTGCACCCAAACCATAGTCGCTGGCGTCTGTTTGTAGGGTGAACTTTTGGGTAAAGTCTGGGCATGCCAGTACCGGTGCCTCTGTGAGCCTCAATTTGAGCTTATCGAAAGCCTCTTGCTCTTGTTCTGTCCACTTCCAATGTTTTCCCTTCTTGAGCAGACGTGTGAGTGGGTGGACGACATTGGAAAATTCTGGTACGAAACGCCTGTACCACGAAGCGATTCCCAAGCAGCGGCGCAGCTCCCGAACGTTCTTTGGTGGTTGCAGTTCCCGTATGGCGGCTACTTTCTCCGGGTCTGTGTGAATCCCTTCTTCACTAACGACGTGTCCGAGGTATTTAAGCTCTTTTTTAAAGAATTCACACTTTTCTAGATTAATCTTGAGGTTTGCTGCTCGCAATCGCCGGAAGACTTCCCTCAGATTCTGCATGTGGTGCTCTAACGTATTTCCAACCACGATAATGTCGTCCAAATAGGCAAATGCGTGGGGTTCCATTTCAGAGCCAATAACCTGATCTAGCGCTCGTTGAAAGGTGGCGGGCGCTGAGTGTAGGCCAAATGGCATGACCCTCCATTGAAATAATCCACGACCCGGAACTGTGAACGCTGTGAACTGTTTGCTTCCTTCGTGCATCGGGATTTGCCAGTAACCATTTTTTAGGTCCAGACTGCTGATATAGTTTGCGTTCCTCAACTTGTCTAGGATGTGGTTAATTCTGGGTAGCGGGTATGCGTCTGGGACGGACTTGGAATTAAGCTGTCGATAGTCGATGCAAAGCCTCCACTTTCCTGTCTTCTTTCGTACTAGCACAATAGGGGCGCTGTAGGGGCTGTGCGATGGCTCAATACATCCTTTACTCAATAGTTCGTCGACTTCCGCGTTGATTATTCCCTGCATTGCTGGATTCTTGGGAAAATACCGTTGCTTAACGGGGCGATCATCAGACAATATGATTTTGTGGCTGGCTATGACTGTCGTTCCTTGTAACCTCTCAAACTTGGGCAATTCCTCATCTAAAAATGACTTGATTAACTCGCCTTCATCCTCTATGTTCCTGACCATGGTAAGCTTGGTGACTCCTTCCTGAAATCTGCTTCCACTGGTGTTATCTAACGAGAGTGATGAACCTCCGCAGCTCATGACAAGTCCAAGTTGAGCTAGACAGTCCATTCCCAGCAGCACGTCGTCTATCGCTCCTGGTAGTACTAGAAAAAAAGTTTGACATCGTGCGGTTCCTAATTTCACTTCGACATCAATGCAGTTGTGAATTTCCCTCGGGGTTCCGTCGGCCATACGTGCAATTATTTTCGTCGATCGTGGTTTGGTCTGGAACTGTCCCCGCTTTTTGATGAAATCCTCACTAACAAAACTTCGTGTTGCCCCCGTGTCTATGGTTGCGATCGCCGGTGTACCGTTGAGGGTTACATGCGCGTATACCCGGCTCGCGTCTTGCTTGAGAAATCCTACTGTCTTCGAGGCATCGGTGTCCGAGGTCCGGATGTGCCCCGCTCGTTCCGGTCCCCTCTTGCGTTTCCCGCGTTTAACCTGCAACAGTCTTTAGTGCGAACATTTCTCCGGCCACATTCCCAGCAAAAAAGTCGCGTCTCGAATCTGCAACCTCTGTGGAAATGCCCCTGTTGACCACATCGGCGGCATGCCGTTCGTGGGTCAGTGAGAAACTCGGCGTCTGGTGTAATTCCACAGTGTATCGGCTGTGGGCTGCGTCTGTGTGTGACCGCAACCGGGTCTTTGTTTCCCCGAATCCTCTCGAAGTCCTCGGCCATTTCTATTAGCTCCTCCAGGTGATGGAAATCTCTACGGCGTATGTATAGCTGGTACTCCTGCAGGGCGTTCTCGAATATGCGATCTAGCCGTTGTTCCTCGGTGTAGTTGGCGTGACGCATCAGTGTTTGGAGGGCGAGGACGAAGTCTTTGAAACACTCGCGAGGTTTTTGGTGCCGTTGTCGGATGTCGTCTTCTAATCGTTCTAGATAACGGTTCGGGAGAAAGAATTTCATAAAGTCCCTTTTGAAATCGCTCCATCGCTGCCACTGTCGGTTGTTGTTCCTGTACCAAGCAAGCGCACGATCGCGTAACAGCTCAGGCATTGTTCGAGGTAAGAAGTCCTTTTCCAGATTATAAACATCAGCCAGCTCCTCCACGCGTTCAACAAATGCGAGCGATTCCTTTCCGCCGTCTAATTTTACTGACCACTTTCTCACTTGGTCGATGAGTGCAGGGTATTGGGATGTACGTTCATTCGAAATAACTTTTGTTTGACTCTCGCTGGATGGCTTTGGTACTTCTAAGCACGCTGGTCCCGTTAGCGGTGGGATCGGCGATGTACGTTCGTTTGGGGCGATTTTTATTTGACTCCCCCTTGATGACTTCGGTATTTCTAGACACGCTGGCCCCGTTATAGGTGAGATCGGCGGAGGGGTTCGCGCGCCACGTACCTCTAGTTCCTTCAGGCGGACTATCTGATCTTCTGTAAGGCTTTCGCTGTTGATGAGAGCCGAAAACCGTTTACGCAATTCCTCAACAGTACCACTTGCTTCCAAGCCGAATTCTTCCGCGAGTACCGCAAGTTCTCCCTTTTTCAGCTCGTAGACCCAACTTGTTTTTACCATTTTGGGGTATTCTTTGCTAGATTTTCCTTAAGTTTTACACTCTCTGCCGTCGATTTAGATTATTTTTTTTTCTTATTATACTGCCTATTATTAAGTTATATGTTATTTTTGTTTTTGTAAAACTTGACTTGGGTTTTTTTTTTCTTTAACGGAGTCCCTGCTCGGGCGCCATTTGTAACGCGGTAAATGCCGGGGTACGCTCGCCGGCGTCCAGGGTCGTTTGCCTATTAACTAATAAGCCGTTGTTTTCGTTACAAAATTTTCTTTATTGACTCCGTAAAATTTGGTTGAATATTTAGATTATAATGATTAAATTGATCTCCTTTTTGGTTTGATTTACTTTGTTTTGCCTGGTTTCGCTTTGGGGTTTCTCCTTGTTCTTCTGCCGTCACACCTAGTTTTGCTTCGGGGTTTCTCCTTGTCGTTCGTTGGCCGCTGACTCGGGTCTCGTAATGACGTGGTACTGGCAAGAACTTTGATTCGCACTTCAGGCGCCTTTAAGGGGGAATTGGTCCCTACGGGATTTAGTCGGAAGGAGCAGGTCTTTCACCACTCGCTTCCTGCTAAATGGGAAAACTAGGCCCTACGAGAGATCGAAACTCAAGATGGAGTCCTATAAGGCCCGCCAGAGTCCTGAGTTCGAAGGGTTTCTGCCTAGCAGAGGGGAATCTCTCCCTATCGAGGTTTTCAAAGTCTCGAGATGGAGTCCTATAAGGCCCGCCAGAGTCTCAAGACAAAGAAAGGGGATTCTAGACTAGCACTACTATTGGGAAATTTGGCTCACCTGATTCCAGCGCCGACCAACGTTAATTGTCCTGTACCACGCCTTTAAAATTCCTCCGTCATTAGCTTCGTGGGTAGTTCTCATTTAATTATGTTGTTCGGGTGTCTCGCTTGCGGTAAATGTCCGGTAATTGTCGATACGGCTGATATCTCCTCAAGGCGTTTAAATTTTTCACTGTTCACTTACCGTCTCTGGTGTCCCACTGCTGAAGTGAACAGTCTCACTGATGCAGACAAAAAGAGACCAATTCTTCATGTGTTTCACCTTTTATAACCTTTGCCTCTAGGTTGGCTTTGCATCTTTGTGGGCTTGTGGCGTTGTAGTTCTCTCATCTCTCTCGTGTTGTTGGTGGTTTTCTCTTGTAACAGACCGCTTGGGTTTTTTCCATTTGGCATTTGCTCACCTCCGTTACTTCGTACATACTTGTTTGCATGCACGTGTTGTGTTGCTACGCTGTGTTTATTTGCATGCAGGCGCTGTGTTGC
This sequence comes from Nephrocerus scutellatus, assembly GCA_947095585.1. Taxonomy (NCBI): domain Eukaryota; kingdom Metazoa; phylum Arthropoda; class Insecta; order Diptera; family Pipunculidae; genus Nephrocerus; species Nephrocerus scutellatus. The sequence goes on from OX352762.1 coordinate 64,739,589, forward strand.
CATGCTGTATTCGTTTGCATGCATGTTTTGGTTAGCGCTTGTTGATTTTTTTCTTCGTGCGTGCGTGCCCTGCTGTACCTGTTTGTACGCACGTGTTGTGTTGCTACGCTGGGCTTTTTGCATGTATTTTATCTCCTTGCGTGCACAGTGAGTGTAACGAAATTGTTGTTAGTGCGTGCAGTGGGTTGTTAGACGAAAATTGGCTATTAAAATTTTCGTCGTTACAAGCGTGAAGCCCGACTAGAGGATCAGAGAGAAAGAGCTACTACATTCAGAGCTTTATAGACAGTACAACAGCGGAGGACGCGAGTACAGGAAATGAGGCATAGACGCAGACGATTACGGACTGCACAACAATTGAGCTTAGCATTGGAAGGATTTCACTATGATCCACACATAGACTACTTACAATATGAAAGTGTTACTACCATAGGAAAAATGGAAATGGTTTGTAGTTACTGTCAAGCAAGAATGTTTAAATCAGAGTCATCTGGTATTTGCTGCAAAAATGGAAAAGTGAAACTCATTCCATTAGAACCAACACCACAAGAACTTTTGAGTTACACATCAGGAGCCACGTCGGAGTCAAAGCATTTTCTTAGTAACATCAGAAAATACAATTGATGTTTCCAAATGACATCATTCGGCGCCACAACAGTTATTCATCAGCCCGGATTACCATCAACATTTACGGTGCAAGGACAGATTTACCATAAGGCGGGATCGCTGCTTCCGCTTCCAGATCAACCACCAAGATTTGTACAATTATATTTTATTGGAAACGAACAAATGGAAACTGACCAGAGGTGTACCTATATCTCTGACACAAGACGTCCGATAGTGTCAATTTTACAGAGAATGTTTCGTGAGCACAATGATCTGATTGAAACTTTTAAAACATCATTGGAACGTATGCCAACGGATGAATATAAAGTTGTCATAAGAGCAGACCGAAGACCAGCAGGCGAACAAGAACGCTGCTTCAATGCTCCTCAGGTAGATGAAGTCGCGGTGGTTATATCAGGTGATGAGTTTGATCAACGGGATATCGTAATTCAACGAAGAAGCGTATCATTGCAGCGCATTTCAGAAACACATTGATCTTATGATGGTCTCCAGTACCCAGTGATGTTTCCCCGTGGTGAAGATGGATATCATTTTAATCTGAGGCAGGTCACCCCAACGACAGGTAACACAACTAGCAAAAAAGTTTTAGCGATGGATTTCTATGCATACAGACTAATGGTTCGAGATGAACAGAACCACATATTAAACTGCAGACAATTGTTTCATCAATTCATCGTTGATATGTATCCAAAAATCGAAAGTGAGCGTCTTCTTTACATTTGTCTAAATCAACGTAAACTGAGAGTTGAAGAATATATTCACCTGAGAGATGCTGTGGTAAATAACGTTAATGTTGAAAATCTTGGTGCCTTTGTCATACTACCAGCTACGTTTACAGGCAGCCCCAGACACATGCACGAATGCACGCAAGATGCTATGACGTACGTAAGGACGTATGGAAGACCAGATTTATTTATCACCTTCACGTGTAATCCGGCTTGGAAAGAGATCAAGGAGATGCTTACCAATGGTCAATTACCGAACGAGCGCCACGACTTGATTGCAAGAGTATTCAAACAGAAGCAGTTGAAACTAATTGAAATTATAACAAAGAGTCATGTTTTTGGAGTGCCAAGATGATGGGTGTACACGATTGAATGGCAAAAGCGAGGACTGCCACACTCACAAAATTTAATATGGTTAGCGGAAAAAATACAACCTACAAAAATCGATGACGTTATATCGGCTGAGTTGCCTGACCCAACAAAAGATCCTGAACTTTTTAAAGTGATCAAGAAAAACATGATTCATGGACCATGTGGAAATCTTAATCCCAGTTCGCCGTGTATGAAGGATGGAAAGTGTACCAAAAAGTACCCAAGAAATCTGCTTAAAGAGACACAAACAGGAAATGATGGTTATCCTTTATATAGACGGCGTGGTCCAGAGGATGGAGGGATCACGACAAAAGTAAAGAAAGGCAATACAGAAATAGAAATCGATAATAGGTGGGTTGTCCCATTTTCACCGTTGCTGTCAAAAATGTTCCAGGCACACATTAACGTAGAGTATTGAGAGAGTGTGAAGTCGATTACGTGTGCAAGTATGTCAACAAATGTAGTGATATGGCTGTTTTCGGCATAAGCTACGAAAGAGCAAACGATGAAGTGATGCGTTATCAGTTGGGAAAGTACATTAGTAGCAACGAAGCAGTTTGGCGAATCCTTGGATTTACAATTCACGAAAGACATCCTACTGTTGTTCATCTCAGCGTCCATTTAGAAAATGGTCAAATAGTTTATTTCACAACAGAGAGCGCCCGTGCAGTGGTTGATCAGCCACCAAACACAACATTAACAGCATTTTTTCAACTCTGTCAGCAGGATCCTTTCGCAAAGACTTTGTTGTATCCTGAGATACTTCGATATTACACATGGAGTCAATCGAGAAAAGTTTTCTATAGAAGAAAATTTGGACAGCCCGTTCCTGGACATGATGCAGTCACGAGTGACGCTTTGGGTCGAGTGTAAACAGTTCACCCCAATAACGCCGAATGTTATTTCTTAAGGATGCTTCTTCACTCAATTCGAGGACCAAGATCTTTCGCAGAACTAAGAACAGTAAACGGAGAAGTATGCCAGACATTTAGAGAAGCCTGTCAGAAATTGGGTTACTGGAAGGAGTCCAGCACTGGGATCTTACATTGCGAGAAGCCGAAATGATATCTCTTCCAGAACAAATAAGAAATTTGTTTGCTATAATATTAACTACATGCATTCCATCGAAGCCAAATACTAAAAAATAAGGAAGCCCTAAGTGAGGATATACTTGCAAAAGTCCGGAGAGATAATCCGACATTGGAAATCACGTTTGGTCCGGACATTTACAACAAAACTTTGATTATCCTTGAGGACAACTGTATGTCGATGATCAATAAAACATTAATGCAGCTCGGCCTACCTGCACCAAAACGATACCGCCAAGACGTACTTCACGCAGATTACATACGTAAAAAGAACTACAACACCGAAGAGCTAAGTGCATACGTTGCGGAAAAGAAGCCACTTTTAAATCAAGATAAAAAAAAACATATCAAATTATCATGGATCAGGTAGCGAAACAACAAGGTGGTATAATTTTTCTAGATGCTTCTGGGGGCACAGGAAAAACATTTTTAACCAATTTAATTCTTGCCGAAATCAGGGCTCACGGAGAATTTGCTCTTGCCATCGCCTCTTCAGGGATTGCATCGACATTATTGGAAGGAGGAAGGACAGCCCATTCTGCACTTAAGTTGCCACTTGACATCGCCAGACAGGAAAACGCTACCTGCAACATTAGCAAAACAAGTGGTCGGGCGCAAGCGCTCAGGACATGTAAAATAATCGTATGGGATGAATGCACTATGGCTCATAAGAAAGCTCTCGAGGCACTTGACGCCACTCTGAGAGACCTTTGGAGAAACGATAACCTGATGGGAGGAGCTTTGGTACTCCTTTGTGGAGACTTTCGTCAAACTCTGCCCGTCATTCCAAAATCAACAACGGCCGATGAAATCCTCCAAGTGGGATCTTCAATTATTTTACTACGTAATCTTGATTCCCCGAAACTGTGCAACGGAACAAGGTTGTGCGTCAAAAAGATGCTGGGCAAGGTAATTGAAGCTACTATAATAACAGGAAAGGGAGAGGGCGAAACAGTTTTTATCCCACGGACACCCACTCAATTCGACGGATCTACCTTTTTACTTTAAAAGATTGCAATTTCCAGTAAGGCGTTCTCCATTACGATTAACAAATCACAGGGTCAGTCTAATAAATACTGCGGAGTGGACTTGAGATCGCCATGTTTCTCCCATGGACAACTTTATGTTGCTTGCTCTAGGGTGGGCTCACCTAAAAATTTATTTATTCTTGCTCCTGAAGGTGAAACTAGAAATGTTTTTTATAATCAAGTTTTGTGTTAATTTATATTTTAGTAGATTTTTAAAAAAAAATGTTTCTTTATAATTTGTATAGTGTTCTTTTACATTAAAATATTTATTTTGTGAATAAAAAATTACATTGATTTTACTTTTTAAATAAAGTTCTTTCTTTTCATACCAATGCCTAAGATAATCTTGGGATAAATAAATACCTGGGCCGGCGTGGCCCAGCTAATCAGCTAGTAAAATAAATAATTTATAAGCGGACTTAAATATTTATAACAAATGTGGTGGGCGTTTTGCATATCACTGCCCAAACACGGTAGTGCAGTTGCGGCGGTAGTAGAAGGAGAAGTAAGAGCTGTTAAAAAATAACTGCATGTTACTTTTACGCGCGGTTGAAATAAAATGTATTTGACGTTGTGGCGATTCCATGACATTTTCTAGAAAAACATTTTCTCGAAAAACATTTGCTCGAAAACATTTTCTCGAAAAACATTTGCTCGAACGTAATTTTTTGGTAAAATAAATAACCGAAAAATTTTAAAAAAAACTCACGTTTCGCGAACAAAAATTATTCGCGATAGTTTTTAGAAGGATGAAAACATAGACTATTTAGTTTTCGAGAAAATGTTTTTCTATCAAATGTTTTTCGAGCAAATGTTGTTTTATACATTTTCTAGCAAATGTTCTTCGAGCAAATGTTTTTCGAGAAAATGTTTTTCTAGCAAATGTTTTTCGAGCAAATGTTTTTCGAGTAAGTGTCTGGGTACCCGTTGTGGCCAATACTATGATTAAATTAAAAGGCACAAACCGCTTGAGAAATGGCTGAGTTTTCAAAATTCCAGACCACACAGAATTTCAAGTCGAATCTTAGTCCTACATACCGAATTTTATAGCATTAGCTTGAAATTGCTTAGTCCCCGAATTTCCAGCCCATAATGACCATATTCCAGAATTTCCATAGGAATAAGTCTTATAGTCGCATCTTAGTCCCACATTGCTTGAGAAATTTCTTAGTATCCGAAATTCCAGACCATGATGACCATATTTAAAAATTTCCATAGGAGCAAGTCTTATAGTCGCATCTTAGTCCAACATTCCGATTTCATTTTTTAATTTTTATAATTCGCGCACACTTAAAGGGGTTCGCATCCTTATAAAGCTTGGCTATATGGTTGACAGAGCGAGAGTGTTGAGGAAAAGAGGGAGAAAAGAGGAGATGTCTATGATGTCGTAGTTATGTGGGAAGACAGAGCTTGGCAAAGCATTTCACATGGGCTTGAGGGTAAATTGATGTGCATTTAGAGAGCCACGAGAATTTCGGTTGAATTCAAGGAGAGGTGGCATGCAACTTGCTTTTTCTCTTGAACACCGCTAGTGGAAGAAGCGATAAAAGAGTTACAAGCAGGAGACGTTCCTGCGATGTTCAAGCGAATCAATTGATTTCGCAATGTTTTCGTCACCGATAAGTTTTATCGCACGGTTTTCTATTCTATCCAGCTGATGCAAGGTGGTTTTAAGCGCACCAGACCAAATATGACAATTGTACTCAAGTTTAGGGAGAATAACAGCCTTGTAGATAGAAGATAAGAATTATCATTTCTGGCACCTTTAAAATGTTGTTAGGTTTTCTTCAGTAGGGTTGGCTTTGTAAAACCGAAAGCATATCTTTCTAATCCTAGAAGCCTCTTTACAGATTCAGTCATACCATCCATTCGTCTTTAGTTTGACAGACTTATTCCTGGAGGGGATAAAGTCTCTCATACCAATAGGGATGATGTTTGTGATTGCATCAGCGGCGGCATCCACGTTTCTATAACGAAACAATAGCTACCAGTTAAAACTCCCAAAGAAGTTGTTAAGGCCATCCCAATAGGCTTTCTCGTATTGCCATACTGTTTTTTTGGGAGTTTTTTCTCTAACTGCGTGGTTTATTAACGATAAATTAGCTGATAAAACACAATGGTCAGACGAGCCTAGAGGCGATAATACATTGGAGTAATTATCAGGACGAGAGGTAAGGAACAAGCCAAGGGTGTTTGCGGAATGATTTGCAATGCCAGGTATTCGTGTAGTTAAATGAGCCTGAGCTGAGTAAGGTGATTAAGCTAAGCAAATAACTCAACACACCTTCCTTCTGGTGTTGTCTGGCCAGAATGGAAAATCCACCCATAATTGTTTACATTGAAATCGCCTGCAATAACGATTTCAGTGTTATCATCATTGTGACAAGTCTTGCAATTGAATCAGGCAGTGCATCAAATTCGTGAAGAGTTGAAACTCTGTCTAAGTTGGAGCTTCTATAAAGAAAGCAGTAGTGAATGTTGCGCCCTTGTACCATTACTATCAGCCATATGAAATTGAATTCCGCATTGAAATATTGGCTTGATTGAGGCAAAAGTTTAAACGCAACATCACTACGGACATAAATTGAGAGCCCGCGTCGTGGGAAAAATAATGGCACTAAGCTATACCCAGGCAGATCCGAAATCCGAAGTATCAGAATTCTCAAATACTTGAGTTTCGTTCAGTGCTAGAATTGCTGGACTGGGATATGTACATATGTCAACAAAAAAATTCGTTTAACAATAGGCGTATTTTATTGCCGAGGAATAAGGAATTAGAACTTGAAAACCAGCCAAACAGCAGGTTTTATTAGCCGTATTTCATTTGCCGAGGAATAAGGAATTGCAACAATTGCTATATTTGCTATATTGCTTTCAACAAAAAAATAAAAATTACAACAACAAACACATTGGATAGACCAGAAAATGGTTAAGCGTTAACCAAACACAATTTGTGGTTAAGAAATATTTAACCAAATTTTAATTTATAATTCCCCCCACCAGAGTCGACTTTTAAAAATTATATATGGATAAGTTGGTAAACACTTGAAACAAAAAATTGACCAAAATTTGGTTAGTTTTTGCTGTTGCTTTGATCAGCCGTTAACCATAAAAATACCTAACTCATTTTGTTGAAAGCAATATAGCAAATAATTGCACTTATTCCTTCTTTGGAATAAGAAAACCTGCTTATTTTTGGTTTTCAAATTCTAATTCCTTATTCCTCGTCAAATAAAATACGTCTATTATTTCAAAGAAGGAACAAGATAGTGCAATTGTTGTTGTGACATTTAACAGTGTCTCACAACATTGTCTAAACAGTGTGACATTTAACAGTGTCTAACATCAGAGTCTAAGCAGTGTGACATAACGTGTTTCACTTAACATTTTAGTTTTTGAACATATACCCCTTAAACCTAGTATTGAGACGGGGTCACGTCAAAACATTTTATTTACCTGGGAAATAAGTGTTTTAGAAATTAAATAATTTTATTAAAAATAATTTTGCAGCTTTGCATTTTGCAGCTGAAATTTAATATATAAGGTTTTTTTACATTTACATGTTTGATTTTACGTCAGAAATTATTTTAAATAATCGGACTGCTTCGTTAAGGTAAGGCAGTGATATTACTTTGCCTCTTTAAATAAATTTGGATATATATTAATCACACAATTTCGTTCTGATTGAATAAGTTCTTTATTTTTAGCCTTTGAAAATTAAAATGTTTTAAATCCCATGAAATGAGTAAAAATTGATGACTTAAACACTGAACAGGCAAAGTGCAACTTAACTCTGGTGTTGAGGTTTCTAACTAAAAGCAGACTATAGTTATTTTGTTGGTACAACATGCTGGAATAAAATAAATTCTGAATGCATAGAATTGTTGTTGTAAAATTATTCCTCTTCCTATTTCGGTACCAATAAAATGCAGCTTTTATTTGCAATATTAGATCCTATTCCTATTACTGTGCCAATAAAATGCAGCTAAATAACCTTGTAATGTAGTTATACTAGTTCGACACATGACAACAATGAAATTGTTTTTTGTGTTGTCGGAAAATCGAAGGGAAAAGAGAGTTCCGAAACAAACCGATAACTCCGAAAATATTTTTTTCTGAGTATATCTGTCAGATCAAAAAAATTAACTGCATTGTTTTTTTGGTACCATTTTTTAGTTGACATATCATGTTTAATGTTACAATCGACTACAGAGCACAAATCATGTTTTGTATAATTATTCAGAGATCATATCCGAGAATTATCGGAGTGAAAAAAAAACAATTTAGAGAAATAACTTTTCCTCGGAGAATGAAAAAGCTTATTTCTTAATTTTTAAAAGCTAAATTATTTATCCGAATACACCGAATAAAAAACAACCAATATGTATATGCCATTTTACTTTCTAGGACGTCACAATTTGCAGAACAACCAATGGAAAGCCATATAAATCTTTACAAATTGGAATTGTAAACTGATGTTAATTTTTTTTTCCTAAAAACTCTACCCCAGAGCTTGACCACAGAATTTTTCATAAGGGAAATCGAACAAGAAAGTCAAAAATCTTTTGTTACATTTTTTTGTTCCATGTGTTGTTGTTGTGCTAGTATGAAGAGTCGTAAATCTCCCAAAATATACAGATCTGTTTTCGCTCTACGGAAGAGTTGTTTTGAAGGGAAAACGAACAACTTGACAGCCAAAAAACGAAAACGACATGAGATTACAAAAAGGATCGGTTAGATCAAAGTCTGTTGAAGGACGCTGCCTCATTGGACATTTTGCATTAGTGGTTTTCCGAAATGTCTGGAAAAATAGTTTCTGTTAATACCACGCCAGTTTTATCTGAAGCAGAAAGTACTATAAACATTCCTCATGTTAAGATCAAAGATAATACTAGATTGCTGCCTAAGTACTCATCAGGTACCCTTTGCGTTTGTTAACTTAGTATTTGCGATAGTATTGTAGCCGTATTTTATTTGCGAGGAATAAGGAATTCCAACAACAATTGCACTGTCTTTTCCTTCTTTGGAATAAGAAGACATGCTGTTTTACTGGTGTTCAAAAATGTCTGGAAAAAGTTCTGTTAATACTACGACAGTTTTATCTGAAGCAGAAAGTACTATAAACATTCCTCATGTTAAAATCAAAGATACTACTAGGATGCTGCCTAGGTACTCATCAAGTACCCTTTGCGTTTGTTAACTTAAGTATTTGCGGTAGTATTATAGCCGTATTTTATTTGCCGAGGAATAAGGAATTACAACAACAATTGCACTATCTTATTCCTTCTTTGGAATAAGAAGACCTGCTGTTTTGCTGGTTTTAAAATTCTAATTCCTTATTCCTCGGCAAATAAAATCATCATCATAATATTTGGCTCTAACCAGGGTCCGGTCCTGGCCTCCCGCAAAAAGTCTCTCCACCGATCCCGATTTCGAGCCGATGTCATCCAGTTTGGCATCCCTAAACTCTGGCGCAGGCTTGGCCGACCTCGCTGTCGTGTTTCATAAACCCTAACGCAAGAACTTTGCGAGCAGGATCCTCTTCACTCAGCGAGCTAGGTGTGCTGCCCACCGGAGCCGAGCTTAATTTTCTTCGCGATGTCGATATCGCGGTAACGCTCGTAGATCTCATCATTTTAGAGTCTCCGGAAAAGTCCTTCCTCATATACGGGGCCAACAATTCTCCGTTAGACTTTTCTCTCGAACGCGGCTAAGAGGTCAGAATGCTTTTTGCTAAGCACCCAAGTCTCGGATCCATACGTAAGTACTGGTATGACCATTGTCTTATATATCAGCAGCTTGGATGTTATGGTTAAGTTCCTGGATTTGAAGAGTCTTGACAGACTATAGTAGGCTTTGTTGGCTTAAAGCAACCGTGCGCGTATTTCTGGTTCCATGCTGTTATCGGCTGCTATAGTTGACCCGAGAGATTAAACTACTTCAAATTCGCGCTCCACTATTTAAATTGAGGGACCAATACGCCTTTTATATTATGTGGCCATTAGTATGATTTTCCGCAGTAGAAATTTATGTATTCTATATTTTATGTATATTTAAGTTATTGTAGTGTAGCAGTAAATTTAAAAGTGTGTTCTGTAAAGTGGCATAAACTAGTAGGCGGATTTTGGGAATTTGTTTTGATATAGCTCCTAACTCATAAAAAGTAAAATATTTACATTTTTTATTATTTCTACATAATATGATGGAAAAATACTCCCGATTTTGGTTGCAAAATGATGATACCCTCATGAAAGTGGGACGAGAATTCGTATACGTACGAGGTGTATGTATAGCTTACAATTTTTTTAAATTGTACGCAAACTAAGGGGATCGCACTTCGCAACTTGTTGACGCACATACCGAGAGTTCCGAATTTTTCAGTTTCTTCGACGCAAGATCCATTCATGGAAAAGTTTCCATGTTGGGGGTTTAAATTAAGCTTGTCGGAGACAATACAGAGCCTTGGGGAACACCGGCGTTTATGCAGTGAACATTGGATTTGAAACCGTCAACACGACCTGTATTGAACGGTCAAAAAGGTAAAAAGAGTAGTGCCTTATCAATTTCAAAAAGCATTAATTTTCGACAAAAGAGCTTGGTGGCGTGGCAGACTATTTTAAATGCCTTGGAAATATCGAGTGAAACAACTTTGCTTTCACCAAATTTGTGAATAGACTGGTTCCATTTTTCAGTGAGATAAGCCATCAGGTCACCTGTAGATCGTTTCCTACGAAAACCGTACTGCTGGTCGCTGAGAATTTCACGTGATTCAAGGTATTGCATAAGCTTACGATTGATCAACGTTTCCATGACCTTGGAAAATATGGATGTTAGCGCAATGGTCGGTACGATGGAAGTGATGACGGTTCACCATTTTTAGGAACAGGCTGGACTAACGCTGTGTTCCAATTTCTTGGGACGACCCCAGAAGAATAAGAGAAATGAAAAGCCTGCGAAGTGACAATGCCAACGTTGAAGAACACCTCTCCAAAACTATAGCGGGAATACCATCAGACCTAGAAGATTTATAAATGTTGAGGTCATTTAATACTCTAGCCACTTGACGAATACGAAAGTAAATCAGTCCCATAGAGGATTCGCCTCTCGCAATCATAGGTGGCGATAAGGCGCTCTCAGGTAGCGTAGAGCTCGGTGCGAAATATGGATCAAGCAGATTGGTTTTGTCTGTGTGTGGCATAGGTATTGTGGTTTTTTGGAGGATGGGCTGGATGCATTTGATATTTCTTTTTCTTGTGGAAAAAGTGGTAAAACAATGAAAAGCAGGAAACATTCCTACGATAGCGATTCGATTGTTTTTGCGATGTTTACGTCACAAATAAGTTTTAACGCGCTGCTCTGAATTCTGTGTAATAGATGTTATTTGGTCTTACGTGCACCTACCCAGACAATACAGTTGTATTCAAGTTTAGAGCGAATACATGCGTTGTAAAAAGAAGTCAAGGGAGTCTGAAGGAGTTAAGTACATCTTGCACCGTTTTAGCAAACCTAAACATTTCGCAGCATTCTTAGCGAATGCGAATAGGTGGTTATTCCAACGAAACTTTTTGTTGACGAACATCCAAGTATTGCAAGTTTTTCAGTTTCTTTGCTGCAAGATCTATTCCTGGATAATGGTTGGGAATTAAAATTACGTTTAGAAGACAGAAGACAGAATTGGGTTTTGAAAGCGTTAAACTCTATTATGTAGTCCCCACCTTGTTAACATACGTACTTGCAATGAAGAGGGGTGTGCAGAAAGTGTGAAATGATATGAAAGGCTAATAGTGCTGTCGTCCGCGAAAGAATGAATTGGATAAAAAGTAGCGGATACGAGATCATTAATCAAAACGAGAAATAGTATAGGAGACAAAACAGAGCCGGAATACCGGCGTTTATGCGGCGAACATTGAATTTAAAACCGTCCATTTCGACCTGAATTGAACGGTCATAAAGGTAGTTACTACTCCAAACAAGGATTTATTGCCATTTTAATGGTAGCATTTTCGCTGCGAGCGATTCGGTTTTCTATTGTCTCATGTCGCAGAAAACTCGCCTACTCGTGATGAGTAGTTCAAAATTCTTTCAATGTCAAAATGATAGGTAAACAAATTCATGCAGACTACCCCCATGCTCGTTCCCAGTGCTGCTGAGAGAACTACAATTGCAGAAATACATATATATATATATATTGCTATTTCAATTGCCGTAATACTATACCACCCAAAGCCTAATTATACAGGGTGTATCAGTTTAGGTGGGAAATACTTAAAGTTTTTGTCACTCCGTCCCTCGTAAAACGCTACACACACCGCAGGGTATCAAAATATACACCCCCTTCCCATAGTTTATTTTTCATAATTAAACAAGCAGGGTATCAAAATATACACCCCCTTCCCATAGTTTATTTTTCATAATTAAACAAGGAACGACTCCTCTAAGTATTTGCCACCTAAAACAATCTCAAATTAATTTAATTCATTGCAAAAAATCGTTTCTTTTACATTTACATTAAGTCTAAATTTTTTCCTGAAAATCCATAATCGTGTCAACGGGCATAATCCACTTCTGCATATGTAATTTTTTGCCGCTTTTTCTTCCTGTACCCAAAGCTTAAACCCCTAATATTTTCTATGTTCAGTTTTATAATTATGTCACTGTTAAGAGATCATCGACGATACGATGACAATGACTAACTTTATTTTCCAAAATATTTAGGTTTATATACCAAATTATGAAAGTATGTACATTTAAGTTCATGTGTGCTGCAGTGCAATAGATCTTTATTTACACAGCTGCACACATTTTTTAATCAGGTATACATTTATGTTATGAAATAAGTATACATATGGTATACACTTGGTTTCTTTTTATAATGAATATTGATACAGGATTGTTTAAGTGGACTGTATAAAATAGTGTTTTTATGATAACGTTTTGTTTACCGGGAAAAGTAAGATTGAAATAGGATTGTTTACGAGGAATGTATGAAAAAGCGTTTTTATGATAACGTATCTGTTTACCAGGAAAAGTAAAATTGAGATAGGATTGTTTCCCTTACGTGGGTTGTGTGCTATTGCAGCAGGAAATAAACGTGTTCATATTTGAATGTTTTAATTTTCCTTTGATCTAAACTTCACAAATACTTCTCGTTTCACATTTTTCGTTAAATTTAGTCATAGCCTTCAATGTGATTACATAGCGGTAACTTTTTAACCACTGCAATGTCTAGATTAACCAAAACTCGACCCCAGTCATGGATGCATTTTTTTAGAATTATTTTGATCGAAATTACCTTTTCTCTGATGCGCAATTTATATAAATTGTCTAATATGTCCCTGACGGCTATTTGCCGGTCTTGATCTGAACGAATTTCTTATTTATTATCGATGAAGCCAACTTTAAAACCTTTTTCCGGAACACAGAACATTACAAATTGTTACTTTTGTGGAATCACCGATATTGTTCATTAGATCTATGATGATTATACCTTTACCGGATAACATCGCTTCATTGCCGTTTGCCACTGAGACTTTTTCGCGAATGAATGACCGCGCCACGGCAATAAGGTGGGTTAAGCCCTTTATTAAATCGGAGAAATGTGATTTACAATATATAATATTCCTCATTCGATCACGAAACTAAAACGACGCGAGTCCAAATGCCTTATTGAATGGATCATGGTCAAGGAAAACTACAAAAAACCTTGACCAAGAAAATATTACAAATAAAAGAACCCATAAAAATTTAAAATTTTCGTGTAAATTCTCTAATCGGGAAAACACAATGTGCAGTTTGAATAAAATCGGGTAAATTTTTTAAAATTTTTGTTAAGAAACATTTCACTTCAAAATTTTTACAAAAAGTGTTGTCATGGGAAATACACATGTTTGCAAAGTTTGAATAAAATCGGACTTTAGGAAGTGTGTTAAAAATTGATCGCAAGATTCTGCCCAGCAGCCAGCCAGCCACGGGTACGCGAAGTTAATATAGAGAATTTTTAAAAAAACAACCCATAAAATTTTTCATGTAAATTCTCTAATAGGAGAAACATATGTGTGCAAAATTTGAACCGGGTTAATTTGAAACAAAAAAATATTAGAGCCCCCTTCACTTCATTTTTTCAAAAACTGTTCTCACCGGAGATCGGACATACACTTGTGAAAAAAAATTTGTATGGGAAAAAATTCAAATCAAAAACTCAAAAAAATTTACAAAAAGATCGGTCTATCGGAGATACATATATGCTTCAAATTTAAAGTAAATCGGGATAATTTTATGCCAGGCAGGCAGCCAGCCAGCCAGGCAGCCAGCCAGCCAGCCAGGCAGCCAGCCAGCCACGGGCACTCGAAGTTAATATAGAGAATTTAAAAATAATATACGTGAGCCTTCAAAATTTTTGAAACCTCCATTGAAAAATTCGGTCTTTCAGGAACTAGCTGACTTCTTTCTTGAAGGTCAACAATTCGACAGTGAATTGTACCGTATTCGTTTTTAGTACCAGGCCTAACAAACGAAAAAGGTACGCACAACTATCGAGCCGATAAGCTCCAACTTCAAACATTGCACCAAGGATGAGCGAAAAAGCTGGACTCAAATGGAGCTCTTGAAGATTTTCTGCGGTTCCTCGTAGCTTTGTCAATTTCACCGGAGAAACCTTCAATTCAGGTGTTTGTTTTTTAAATTAGGTTTTTTGGTTTTAAATGATTTAAAAAACAATTAAAAAGAAATTAAAAAGAAATAAAAATTCAATTCCGAAAAACGAATACGACTACTACGACAAAAAAAAACGTACAACAACTAAGCCGTTAAAAACTACTACGACAAAAAAAACGTACAACAACTAAGCTGTTAATATTTATTAGGAACACATAAAATGTCAACTCTCAAGAAAACGTAAATCAATCAATCACTGAAAGAAAAAAACAATCAACTTATCGAATTCAAAAATAATAATTTAACTGGGAAACGACTATTTTGTATGTAAATTCTTTGAACATTTTCTAATTATATACTACATCAATTCGAACGACATTTATTTAAAATAACTCTGTTTTGAGTTTTCAAATAACATTAAATTGCTAAACGACAAAATATACATCGTTGTGTATATATATATTACGTGTCTTCGTTAATTATTATAATTGTTCGATCACACCTTTCTTCCTTATAATAATTCAAGTGTTAATTAGTGATTTGTGAACTAGCTTTCGATTACAAGCTGAACCGAAATAGGCTAAACTGCAGTATAACCCGCATTGGATTTGGGGTTCCAGACACCCCTTCCCTGAAAGCCCTCATTGTACACTCCCTGAAAATAGCATTTTTTCTTGGCGGTCACGCCCCGTTTTAGTAGGAGAGGCTGTCAAAGTTTTGTTTTTTTTTCCTTCAGAAAAATCCATTTTCCCAAGTGATTTGAAGTAGTTTGGGGGTTAATTGGTAACATATAAAAGGTAATAAAAATACCTTACATTTTTAAAAAAAAGTTAGGCCAATCGAGCCACCTTCGGCAGTGGTAGAGTCAAAAAACTGTCTTTTATATAAAAGGTAAAAAAGAGGCGTCCTTAAAAGTGGGCGGGCCTAAATATTGGTCCAAATTGAAAGTAAACATTAGTTCTGCATAGTCCTACTGTTTTTATGGGCCTTCTTTTTGCCGCCGCGTCGGGGCGTGGTAGTGGGCGTATCAGGGGGCGTAAATTCGCATGTGGGCTATAATGCAGAAACGCTCTTTCTCATGACTTTATAAAGTTCTACTCTGGCTATGCTATCATAGCCGGCTTTAAAGTAAAGTAAAAATATGGTGTAATGAGTTTTGAAACTCTTTTCCTGGGATGAAGCCACACTTGTATGGACCAATGATGACTTTAGCGTATGGGGCTAGGCCGTCTTTAAGGATAGAGGAGAAAATCTTATACGCGGTTCTCAACAACGTTATACCACGATAATTGCTGCATTTTGTGATATCTTCTTTCTTGTGTATGGGGCACAGGATGCCTCCTCGCCAGTCTTCTGGAATAGTTTCGTCCACTTGCACTACTATTTCATGTCAGTTCCGCTGGGATCCCATCAGATCCCGGGGCCTTATTATTTTTGAGCCGATTTATCTTGAGATAGAGATATCTAAGAGATATCTAAGAGATAGTTGCCTTGCTCAGTACGCAACATTACGTTCAGTCGCTCGCTTACATTCCTCATCGAGCCAGTCGTTCCGATCTTTATGACTACAGCCTAAGATGGAGTCAGCAGTACTGACAGTATTTTTAAGGCGTGTCCATTTCTCTTCTACGTCTGACATCGCAGCCCCAGGACTTACTCTCCCAGCATTTAGGGCGAGTCTTATCGCTTGACCGTATTTGTTTCTGGTCTCTTCGTTGAAAAGGGCAGCCGCGTTGACTCGAATTTGATTCGCGGATGCAGTCTTTCGTACCATACCAACAAGATAGTGGTCAGGTCGACGTTGGCACCTCGGTACGTTCGTACCGTCATCAGGTTCGGGTTATGGCGGCGGTCTATCAACACATGGTTTTTTTGGTTGCGAGTGGCTCCATCAGGATATACCCTGGTGGCTTTGTGGATATTTTTACGCGCAAACCTTGTACTTGCAACGACCAAATTATTGCTTGCTGCCATCTCTATGACTCGTTGTCCATTGTCATTAGTGTTCTCGTGTAAGCTATGGGTGCCAATGTACTGCCTGAATACTGGCTCCCTACCAATTTTAGCATTCATATCTCCAGAATGATTTTTACATCATACTGAGGGCAGGTATGGAGTTCCCGTTCGACTGAATCAAAGAATTCTTCTTTTTCATCATCTGGGGAATACTCTGTATGTGCGTGAACGTTTATGAGGCTTATGTTTTTAATTTGCCCCGCACGCGAAGGGTGCATAGCCTTTCATTAATTGCTTTAAAGCAGATAACGGTGGGTTTCTTTCTTTTGCTGACTAGAAACCCCACCCCGAGCACATGATGTCTTGCATGACATGTCATATCAGCCTTGTATAGACAGGGTATGGGCCAGCTGCTGCGCAGCTCGAGATCTATACAGTGAGCGTACGTTCCATCAGTCGTTCATCAGTGTATCCGAGGCTGATTTTGGGTTCCGTAATAATAATTTTTTACGGGCGAAGTTATTGGCCTCGCGCCAACCTTACTTTGAAGTGACTAGCCCGATGTTTACCGATGAAGCGACATATTTACCGGCCCTAACCCCTAAATCAAATACACCGTTTTCCGATGTCAAGAGAGCTATATTAGACAGGCTGTGTGATTCCAAACAGACACAAATTAACGATTACTACATGGAATTGAGTTAGGTGATATGAAACTCTCTCTGTTACTCCGTAAATTAAAAGCGAGCGGTGGAGGCGAGGTAAGCGAAGAATTCATAAGAATAATCTGGATGAAACGCTTACCTATTCGGGCTCAGGAAGTCTTGGCACCCACAACAGAAGCACTCACAGCACAGCACAGCACGAGCGTGCGGATCGCGTCCTCGAGACGATGGCACAACCTACGCTAAACAATGAACCAACTTTCATTCTATTGCAGCAAATCAACGAAATCATTGCGAGAACCGAGAATGGACATTATGGAATGAAACAGCAACATCAGCCGTTCAAAAAGCATCAACAGGACACGAAATCAGCCAACCACGAGTGACCCTTCAAAAAGGACCCGATCTGCGTGACCAAATAACAGCACGCCACACACATGTTGTTTTCGTCATAAATTCAATGATGCCGCTCGTGGAGTGGGCTACGTTGTACCTATTTGGCGGATTTCAAATCAAAAAACTAAACGATCCGGCGCATATGGCGACATGCGACCGTAATATAGAGAATTTAAAAATAATATACGTGAGCCTTCAAAATTTTTGAAACCTCCATTGAAAAATTCGGTCTTTCAGGAACTAGCTGACTTCTTTCTTGAAGGTCAACAATTCGACAGTGAATTGTACCGTATTCGTTTTTAGTACCAGGCCTAACAAACAAAAAAGGTACGCACAACTATCGAGCCGATAAGCACCAACGTCAAACATTGCACCAAGGATGAGCGAAAAAGCTGGACTCAAATGGAGCTCTTGAAGATTTTCTGCGGTTCCTCGTAGCTTTGTCAATTTCACCGGAGAAACTTTCAATTCAGGTGTTTGTTTTTTAAATTAGGTTTTTTGGTTTTAAATGATTTAAAAAACAATTAAAAAGAAATTAAAAAGAAATAAAAATTCAATTCCGAAAAACGAATACGACTACTACGACAAAAAAAAAAAAACGTACAACAACTAAGCCGTTAAAAACTACTACGACAAAAAAAAAACGTACAACAACTAAGCTGTTAATATTTATTAGGAACACATAAAATGTCAACTCTCAAGAAAACGTAAATCAATCAATCACTGAAAGAAAAAAACAATCAACTTATCGAATTCAAAAATAATAATTTAACTGGGAAACGACTATTTTGTATGTAAATTCTTTGAACATTTTCTAATTATATACTACATCAATTCGAACGACATTTATTTAAAATAACTCTGTTTTGAGTTTTCAAATAACATTAAATTGCTAAACGACAAAATATACATCGTTGTGTATATATATATTACGTGTCTTCGTTAATTATTATAATTGTTCGATCACACCTTTCTTCCTTATAATAATTCAAGTGTTAATTAGTGATTTGTGAACTAGCTTTCGATTACAAGCTGAACCGAAATAGGCTAAACTGCAGTATAACCCGCATTGGATTTGGGGTTCCAGACACCCCTTCCCTGAAAGCCCTCATTGTACACTCCCTGAAAATAGCATTTTTTCTTGGCGGTCACGCCCCGTTTTAGTAGGAGAGGCTGTCAAAGTTTTGTTTTTTTTTCCTTCAGAAAAATCCATTTTCCCAAGTGATTTGAAGTAGTTTGGGGGTTAATTGGTAGCATATAAAAGGTAATAAAAATACCTTCCATTTTTAAAAAAAAGTTAGGCCAATCGAGCCCCCTTCGGCAGTGGTAGAGTCAAAAAACTGTCTTTTATATAAAAGGTAAAAAAGAGGCGTCCTTAAAAGTGGGCGGGCCTAAATATTGGTACAAAATGAAAGGTAAACATTAGTTCTGCATAGTCCTACTGTTTTTATGGGCCTTCTTTTTGCCGCCGCGTCGGGGCGTGGTAGTGGGCGTATAAGGGGGCGTAAATTCGCATGTGAGCTATAATGCAGAAACGCTCTTTCTCATGACTTTATAAAGTTCTACTCTGGCTATGCTATCATAGCCGGCTTTAAAGTTCTATAAAAATATGGTGTAATGAGTTTTGAAACTCTAGACATTTTTCCATTACCTGTTATAAGTGTAAATCTGATCAGTTGTTGATTTTCCTGGGATGAAGCCACACTTGTATGGACCAATGATGACTTTAGCGTATGGGGCTAGGCCGTCTTTAAGGATAGAGGAGAAAATCTTATACGCGGTTCTCAACAACGTTATACCACGATAATTGGTGCATTTTGTGATATCTTCTTTCTTGTGTATGGGGCACAGGATGCCTCCTCGCCAGTCTTCTGGAATAGTTTCGTCCACTTGCACTACTATTTCATGTCAGTTCCGCTGGGAACCCATCAGATCCCGGGGCCTTATTATTTTTGAGCCGATTTATCTTGAGATAGAGATATCTAAGAGATAGTTGCATTGCTCAGTACGCAACATTACGTTCAGTCGCTCGCTTACATTCCTCATCGAGCCAGTCGTTCCGATCTTTATGACTACTGCCTAAGATGGAGTCAGCAGTACTGACAGTATTTTTAAGGCGTGTCCATTTCTCTTCTACGTCTGACATCGCAGCCCCAGGACTTACTCTCCCAGCATTTAGGGCGAGTCTTATCGCTTGACCGTATTTGTTTCTGGTCTCTTCGTTGAAAAGGGCAGCCGCGTTGACTCGAATTTGATTCGCGGATGCAGTCTTTCGTACCATACCAACAAGATAGTGGTCAGGTCCATTGAAAAATTCGGTCTTTCAGGAACTAGCTGACTTCTTTCTTGAAGGTCAACAATTCGACAGTGAATTGTACCGTATTCGTTTTTAGTACCAGGCCTAACAAACGAAAAAGGTACGCACAACTATCGAGCCGATAAGCTCCAACGTCAAACATTGCACCAAGGATGAGCGAAAAAGCTGGACTCAAATGGAGCTCTTGAAGATTTTCTGCGGTTCCTCGTAGCTTTGTCAATTTCACCGGAGAAACCTTCAATTCAGGTGTTTGTTTTTTAAATTAGGTTTTTTGGTTTTAAATGATTTAAAAAACAATTAAAAAGAAATTAAAAAGAAATAAAAATTCAATTCCGAAAAACGAATACGACTACTACGACAAAAAAAAAACGTACAACAACTAAGCCGTTAAAAACTACTACGACAAAAAAAAAACGTACAACAACTAAGCTGTTAATATTTATTAGGAACACATAAAATGTCAACTCTCAAGAAAACGTAAATCAATCAATCACTGAAAGAAAAAAACAATCAACTTATCGAATTCAAAAATAATAATTTAACTGGGAAACGACTATTTTGTATGTAAATTCTTTGAACATTTTCTAATTATATACTACATCAATTCGAACGACATTTATTTAAAATAACTCTGTTTTGAGTTTTCAAATAACATTAAATTGCTAAACGACAAAATATACATCGTTGTGTATATATATATTACGTGTCTTCGTTAATTATTACATTTGTTCGATCACACCTTTCTTCCTTATAATAATTCAAGTGTTAATTAGTGATTTGTGAACTAGCTTTCGATTACAAGCTGAACCGAAATAGGCTAAACTGCAGTATAACCCGCATTGGATTTGGGGTTCCAGACACCCCTTCCCTGAAAGCCCTCATTGTACACTCCCTGAAAATAGAATTTTTTCTTGGCGGTCACGCCCCGTTTTAGTAGGAAAGGCTGTCAAAGTTTTGTTTTTTTTCCTTCAGAAAAATCCATTTTCCCAAGTGATTTGAAGTAGTTTGGGGGTTAATTGGTAGCATATAAAAGGTAATAAATATACCTTCCATTTTTAAAAAAAAGTTAGGCCAATCGAGCCCCCTTCGGCAGTGGTAGAGTCAAAAAACTGTCTTTTATATAAAAGGTAAAAAAGAGGCGTCTTTAAAAGTGGGCGGGCCTAAATATTGGTACAAAATGAAAGGTAAACATTAGTTCTGCATAGTCCTACTGTTTTTATGGGCCTTATTTTTGCCGCCGCGTCGGGGCGTGGTAGTGGGCGTATAAGGGGGCGTAAATTCGCATGTGGGCTATAATGCAGAAACGCTCTTTCTCATGACTTTATAAAGTTCTACTCTGGCTATGCTATCATAGCCGGCTTTAAAGTTCTATAAAAATATGGTGTAATGAGTTTTGAAACTCTAGACATTTTTCCATTACCTGTTATAAGTGTAAATCTGATCAGTTGTTGATTTTCCTGGGATGAAGCCACACTTGTATGGACCAATGATGACTTTAGCGTATGGGGCTAGGCCGTCTTTAAGGATAGAGGAGAAAATCTTATACGCGGTTCTCAACAACGTTATACCACGATAATTGCTGCATTTTGTGATATCTTCTTTCTTGTTTATGGGGCACAGGATGCCTCCTCGCCAGTCTTCTGGAATAGTTTCGTCCACTTGCACTACTATTTCATGTCAGTTCCGCTGGGATCCCATCAGATCCCGGGGCCTTATTATTTTTGAGCCGATTTATCTTGAGATAGAGATATCTAAGAGATATCTAAGAGATAGTTGCATTGCTCAGTACGCAACATTACGTTCAGTCGCTCGCTTACATTCCTCATCGAGCCAGTCGTTCCGATCTTTATGACTACAGCCTAAGATGGAGTCAGCAGTACTGACAGTATTTTTAAGGCGTGTCCATTTCTCTTCTACGTCTGACATCGCAGCCCCAGGACTTACTCTCCCAGCATTTAGGGCGAGTCTTATCGCTTGACCGTTTTTGTTTCTGGTCTCTTCGTTGAAAAGGGCAGCCGCGTTGACTCGAATTTGATTCGCGGATGCAGTCTTTCGTACCATACCAACAAGATAGTGGTCAGGTCGACGTTGGCACCTCGGTACGTTCGTACCGTCATCAGGTTCGGGTTATGGCGGCGGTCTATCAACACATGGTTTTTTTGGTTGCGAGTGGCTCCATCAGGATATACCCTGGTGGCTTTGTGGATATTTTTACGCGCAAACCTTGTACTTGCAACGACCAAATTATTGCTTGCTGCCATCTCTATGACTCGTTGTCCATTGTCATTAGTGTTCTCGTGTAAGCTATGGGTGCCAATGTACTGCCTGAATACTGGCTCCCTACCAATTTTAGCATTCATATCTCCCAGAATGATTTTTACATCATACTGAGGGCAGGTATGGAGTTCCCGTTCGACTGAATCAAAGAATTCTTCTTTTTCATCATCTGGGGAATACTCTGTATGTGCGTGAACGTTTATGAGGCTTATGTTTTTAAATTTGCCCCGCACGCGAAGGGTGCATAGCCTTTCATTAATTGCTTTAAAGCAGATAACGGTGGGTTTCTTTCTTTTGCTGACTAGAAACCCCACCCCGAGCACATGATGTCTTGCATGACATGTCATATCAGCCTTGTATAGACAGGGTATGGGCCAGATGCTGCGCAGCTCGAGATCTATACAGTGAGCGTACGTTCCATCAGTCGTTCATCAGTGTATCCGAGGCTGATTTTGGGTTCCGTAATAATTTTTTACGGGCGAAGTTATTGGCCTCGCGCCAACCTTACTTTGAAGTGACTAGCCCGATGTTTACCGATGAAGCGACATATTTACCGGCCCTAACCCCTAAATCAAATACACCGTTTTCCGATGTCAAGAGAGCTATATTAGACAGGCTGTGTGATTCCAAACAGACACAAATTAACGATTACTACATGGAATTGAGTTAGGTGATATGAAACTCTCTCTGTTACTCCGTAAATTAAAAGCGAGCGGTGGAGGCGAGGTAAGCGAAGAATTCATAAGAATAATCTGGATGAAACGCTTACCTATTCGGGCTCAGGAAGTCTTGGCACCCACAACAGAAGCACTCACAGCACAGCACAGCACGAGCGTGCGGATCGCGTCCTCGAGACGATGGCACAACCTACGCTAAACAATGAACCAACTTTCATTCTATTGCAGCAAATCAACGAAATCATTGCGAGAACCGAGAATGGACATTATGGAATGAAACAGCAACATCAGCCGTTCAAAAAGCATCAACAGGACACGAAATCAGCCAACCACGAGTGACCCTTCAAAAAGGACCCGATCTGCGTGACCAAATAACAGCACGCCACACACATGTTGTTTTCGTCATAAATTCAATGATGCCGCTCGTGGAGTGGGCTACGTTGTACCTATTTGGCGGATTTCAAATCAAAAAACTAAACGATCCGGCGCATATGGCGACATGCGACCGTAATATAGAGAATTTAAAAATAATATACGTGAGCCTTCAAAATTTTTGAAACCTCCATTGAAAAATTCGGTCTTTCAGGAACTAGCTGACTTCTTTCTTGAAGGTCAACAATTCGACAGTGAATTGTACCGTATTCGTTTTTAGTACCAGGCCTAACAAACAAAAAAGGTACGCACAACTATCGAGCCGATAAGCACCAACGTCAAACATTGCACCAAGGATGAGCGAAAAAGCTGGACTCAAATGGAGCTCTTGAAGATTTTCTGCGGTTCCTCGTAGCTTTGTCAATTTCACCGGAGAAACTTTCAATTCAGGTGTTTGTTTTTTAAATTAGGTTTTTTGGTTTTAAATGATTTAAAAAACAATTAAAAAGAAATTAAAAAGAAATAAAAATTCAATTCCGAAAAACGAATACGACTACTACGACAAAAAAAAAAAAACGTACAACAACTAAGCCGTTAAAAACTACTACGACAAAAAAAAACGTACAACAACTAAGCTGTTAATATTTATTAGGAACACATAAAATGTCAACTCTCAAGAAAACGTAAATCAATCAATCACTGAAAGAAAAAAACAATCAACTTATCGAATTCAAAAATAATAATTTAACTGGGAAACGACTATTTTGTATGTAAATTCTTTGAACATTTTCTAATTATATACTACATCAATTCGAACGACATTTATTTAAAATAACTCTGTTTTGAGTTTTCAAATAACATTAAATTGCTAAACGACAAAATATACATCGTTGTGTATATATATATTACGTGTCTTCGTTAATTATTATAATTGTTCGATCACACCTTTCTTCCTTATAATAATTCAAGTGTTAATTAGTGATTTGTGAACTAGCTTTCGATTACAAGCTGAACCGAAATAGGCTAAACTGCAGTATAACCCGCATTGGATTTGGGGTTCCAGACACCCCTTCCCTGAAAGCCCTCATTGTACACTCCCTGAAAATAGCATTTTTTCTTGGCGGTCACGCCCCGTTTTAGTAGGAGAGGCTGTCAAAGTTTTGTTTTTTTTTTCCTTCAGAAAAATCCATTTTCCCAAGTGATTTGAAGTAGTTTGGGGGTTAATTGGTAGTATATAAAAGGTAATAAAAATACCTTCCATTTTTAAAAAAAAGTTAGGCCAATCGAGCCCCCTTCGGCAGTGGTAGAGTCAAAAAACTGTCTTTTATATAAAAGGTAAAAAAGAGGCGTCCTTAAAAGTGGGCGGGCCTAAATATTGGTACAAAATGAAAGGTAAACATTAGTTCTGCATAGTCCTACTGTTTTTATGGGCCTTCTTTTTGCCGCCGCGTCGGGGCGTGGTAGTGGGCGTATAAGGGGGCGTAAATTCGCATGTGAGCTATAATGCAGAAACGCTCTTTCTCATGACTTTATAAAGTTCTACTCTGGCTATGCTATCATAGCCGGCTTTAAAGTTCTATAAAAATATGGTGTAATGAGTTTTGAAACTCTAGACATTTTTCCATTACCTGTTATAAGTGTAAATCTGATCAGTTGTTGATTTTCCTGGGATGAAGCCACACTTGTATGGACCAATGATGACTTTAGCGTATGGGGCTAGGCCGTCTTTAAGGATAGAGGAGAAAATCTTATACGCGGTTCTCAACAACGTTATACCACGATAATTGGTGCATTTTGTGATATCTTCTTTCTTGTGTATGGGGCACAGGATGCCTCCTCGCCAGTCTTCTGGAATAGTTTCGTCCACTTGCACTACTATTTCATGTCAGTTCCGCTGGGAACCCATCAGATCCCGGGGCCTTATTATTTTTGAGCCGATTTATCTTGAGATAGAGATATCTAAGAGATAGTTGCATTGCTCAGTACGCAACATTACGTTCAGTCGCTCGCTTACATTCCTCATCGAGCCAGTCGTTCCGATCTTTATGACTACTGCCTAAGATGGAGTCAGCAGTACTGACAGTATTTTTAAGGCGTGTCCATTTCTCTTCTACGTCTGACATCGCAGCCCCAGGACTTACTCTCCCAGCATTTAGGGCGAGTCTTATCGCTTGACCGTATTTGTTTCTGGTCTCTTCGTTGAAAAGGGCAGCCGCGTTGACTCGAATTTGATTCGCGGATGCAGTCTTTCGTACCATACCAACAAGATAGTGGTCAGGTCCATTGAAAAATTCGGTCTTTCAGGAACTAGCTGACTTCTTTCTTGAAGGTCAACAATTCGACAGTGAATTGTACCGTATTCGTTTTTAGTACCAGGCCTAACAAACGAAAAAGGTACGCACAACTATCGAGCCGATAAGCTCCAACGTCAAACATTGCACCAAGGATGAGCGAAAAAGCTGGACTCAAATGGAGCTCTTGAAGATTTTCTGCGGTTCCTCGTAGCTTTGTCAATTTCACCGGAGAAACCTTCAATTCAGGTGTTTGTTTTTTAAATTAGGTTTTTTGGTTTTAAATGATTTAAAAAACAATTAAAAAGAAATTAAAAAGAAATAAAAATTCAATTCCGAAAAACGAATACGACTACTACGACAAAAAAAAAAACGTACAACAACTAAGCCGTTAAAAACTACTACGACAAAAAAAAAACGTACAACAACTAAGCTGTTAATATTTATTAGGAACACATAAAATGTCAACTCTCAAGAAAACGTAAATCAATCAATCACTGAAAGAAAAAAACAATCAACTTATCGAATTCAAAAATAATAATTTAACTGGGAAACGACTATTTTGTATGTAAATTCTTTGAACATTTTCTAATTATATACTACATCAATTCGAACGACATTTATTTAAAATAACTCTGTTTTGAGTTTTCAAATAACATTAAATTGCTAAACGACAAAATATACATCGTTGTGTATATATATATTACGTGTCTTCGTTAATTATTACATTTGTTCGATCACACCTTTCTTCCTTATAATAATTCAAGTGTTAATTAGTGATTTGTGAACTAGCTTTCGATTACAAGCTGAACCGAAATAGGCTAAACTGCAGTATAACCCGCATTGGATTTGGGGTTCCAGACACCCCTTCCCTGAAAGCCCTCATTGTACACTCCCTGAAAATAGCATTTTTTCTTGGCGGTCACGCCCCGTTTTAGTAGGAAAGGCTGTCAAAGTTTTGTTTTTTTTCCTTCAGAAAAATCCATTTTCCCAAGTGATTTGAAGTAGTTTGGGGGTTAATTGGTAGCATATAAAAGGTAATAAATATACCTTCCATTTTTAAAAAAAAGTTAGGCCAATCGAGCCCCCTTCGGCAGTGGTAGAGTCAAAAAACTGTCTTTTATATAAAAGGTAAAAAAGAGGCGTCTTTAAAAGTGGGCGGGCCTAAATATTGGTACAAAATGAAAGGTAAACATTAGTTCTGCATAGTCCTACTGTTTTTATGGGCCTTATTTTTGCCGCCGCGTCGGGGCGTGGTAGTGGGCGTATAAGGGGGCGTAAATTCGCATGTGGGCTATAATGCAGAAACGCTCTTTCTCATGACTTTATAAAGTTCTACTCTGGCTATGCTATCATAGCCGGCTTTAAAGTTCTATAAAAATATGGTGTAATGAGTTTTGAAACTCTAGACATTTTTCCATTACCTGTTATAAGTGTAAATCTGATCAGTTGTTGATTTTCCTGGGATGAAGCCACACTTGTATGGACCAATGATGACTTTAGCGTATGGGGCTAGGCCGTCTTTAAGGATAGAGGAGAAAATCTTATACGCGGTTCTCAACAACGTTATACCACGATAATTGCTGCATTTTGTGATATCTTCTTTCTTGTGTATGGGGCACAGGATGCCTCCTCGCCAGTCTTCTGGAATAGTTTCGTCCACTTGCACTACTATTTCATGTCAGTTCCGCTGGGATCCCATCAGATCCCGGGGCCTTATTATTTTTGAGCCGATTTATCTTGAGATAGAGATATCTAAGAGATATCTAAGAGATAGTTGCATTGCTCAGTACGCAACATTACGTTCAGTCGCTCGCTTACATTCCTCATCGAGCCAGTCGTTCCGATCTTTATGACTACAGCCTAAGATGGAGTCAGCAGTACTGACAGTATTTTTAAGGCGTGTCCATTTCTCTTCTACGTCTGACATCGCAGCCCCAGGACTTACTCTCCCAGCATTTAGGGCGAGTCTTATCGCTTGACCGTTTTTGTTTCTGGTCTCTTCGTTGAAAAGGGCAGCCGCGTTGACTCGAATTTGATTCGCGGATGCAGTCTTTCGTACCATACCAACAAGATAGTGGTCAGGTCGACGTTGGCACCTCGGTACGTTCGTACCGTCATCAGGTTCGGGTTATGGCGGCGGTCTATCAACACATGGTTTTTTTGGTTGCGAGTGGCTCCATCAGGATATACCCTGGTGGCTTTGTGGATATTTTTACGCGCAAACCTTGTACTTGCAACGACCAAATTATTGCTTGCTGCCATCTCTATGACTCGTTGTCCATTGTCATTAGTGTTCTCGTGTAAGCTATGGGTGCCAATGTACTGCCTGAATACTGGCTCCCTACCAATTTTAGCATTCATATCTCCCAGAATGATTTTTACATCATACTGAGGGCAGGTATGGAGTTCCCGTTCGACTGAATCAAAGAATTCTTCTTTTTCATCATCTGGGGAATACTCTGTATGTGCGTGAACGTTTATGAGGCTTATGTTTTTAAATTTGCCCCGCACGCGAAGGGTGCATAGCCTTTCATTAATTGCTTTAAAGCAGATAACGGTGGGTTTCTTTCTTTTGCTGACTAGAAACCCCACCCCGAGCACATGATGTCTTGCATGACATGTCATATCAGCCTTGTATAGACAGGGTATGGGCCAGATGCTGCGCAGCTCGAGATCTATACAGTGAGCGTACGTTCCATCAGTCGTTCATCAGTGTATCCGAGGCTGATTTTGGGTTCCGTAATAATTTTTTACGGGCGAAGTTATTGGCCTCGCGCCAACCTTACTTTGAAGTGACTAGCCCGATGTTTACCGATGAAGCGACATATTTACCGGCCCTAACCCCTAAATCAAATACACCGTTTTCCGATGTCAAGAGAGCTATATTAGACAGGCTGTGTGATTCCAAACAGACACAAATTAACGATTACTACATGGAATTGAGTTAGGTGATATGAAACTCTCTCTGTTACTCCGTAAATTAAAAGCGAGCGGTGGAGACGAGGTAAGCGAAGAATTCATAAGAATAATCTGGATGAAACGCTTACCTATTCGGGCTCAGGAAGTCTTGGCACCCACAACAGAAGCACTCACAGCACAGCACAGCACGTGCGTGCGGATCGCGTCCTCGAGACGATGGCACAACCTACGCTAAACAATGAACCAACTTTCATTCTATTGCAGCAAATCAACGAAATCATTGCGAGAACCGAGAATGGACATTATGGAATGAAACAGCAACCTCAGCCGTTCAAAAAGCATCAACAGGACACGAAATCAGCCAACCACGAGTGACCCTTCAAAAAGGACCCGATCTGCGTGACCAAATAACAGCACGCCACACACATGTTGTTTTCGTCATAAATTCAATGATGCCGCTCGTGGAGTGGGCTACGTTGTACCTATTTGGCGGATTTCAAATCAAAAAACTAAACGATCCGGCGCATATGGCGACATGCGACCGTAACTCAAAAAGTTGCCTCAAAATCTACGACAAATCGTCCAATAGCACCTACCACACGGGTGCTGATATTTCTGTCGTTCCAACGACCGTTAATGATCAGCGGAAACAGAACCCTGACGTTAATTTATGTGCAGAAAATGGTTCCCAAATTAAAACTTAACATGGATCTTGGCCACAGGCGGAAATTCGCGTGGGCCATCATAACACCCGAAGTAACAATGCCTATTATAGGCGCAGACTTTTTGAATCAGTCGGGTCTATTAGTCGACATTCAACATATCCGTCTACTCGATCTCTTAACCTCGTTATTTGTTTCAGAAACTAAAATCTACATCGAGTACCCACCATTCTGACAGTAAACTTCAACTCAATTGATGCTCGTGTACTTCCCATCTTGGAGAATTTCAAGGATATAACCTACGAAACACAAGTGTCAAAATCCATTAAACATCATGTGTCATACCACATTCTAACTCGCGGTCCACCAGTTTTTGCGAAGCCACGAAGATTAAGCTCGGAAAAACTGGCCATAGAAAAAAAAGAATTCGATTTTATGATTGAACAAGGAATCTGCAGGCGATCATATAGTTCTTGGGTCAGCCCACTTCAATTTGTTAAAAAAAGCGGTGAATGTCTTGATGCCTTGAATGCCTTGACGAGAATATCGTGCACTTAACAATGTGCCCGATCGATGTCCAATTCCTTACATACAGAATTTCACACACCAACTAGAAGGATCCACACACACATGACCTTCGTGTTACGAAACTCTGGCAACACATTCCAAAGATTCACGCGTTCTATTCTAAAAAATCTAAATTTTGTGTTTGTATACCTGGACGATATACTGGTAGCATCCCGAACAATTACCGAATGTTCAGAGCAAAAAGCACCAATCAAATTTCTAAGTCACGAGGTTACCGCGGAAGGAATCAAACCCTTACCAGAGCGTGTAGAAAACATTTCAAAGATAAATCAACCTAAAACAGTGAAACAACTACGACGTTTCCTGGATATTCTAAACTTTTATAGATTATTCATTCCCAACGCACGCAGGACACAATCAATCCTAAACGAATATATAAAAGTAAGTAAAAAGAACGCTACGAAGATCATCGAGTGAACTGCTGAGGCAGATCAAGCCTTCATTCAATCGAAAAAGCAATTGTGTAAAGCTACCTTACCATCCGTCACTATTAGCAAAACTAGCATTGATGGTCGACACCTCAAACACTGCGAACACTGTGTTTGACAGCCACTACAATTCTTTTCTAGTAAACAGTAAACAGCGATACAGTGCATACTACCGGGAGCTGTTAGCAGTTTACTCAGCGGTTAAACATTTTCATTGTCGAAGGGCGTTTATTTACTTTGTTTACAGACCATAAACCTCTTATTTACGCTTTCCAACAAAATCTATCAAAGGCATCACCGCGTCAATTTACAACTGACATTCAACACATTTCAGGATGCGACAATGTAGTAGCTCATGATGCTCTTTAACGAATAGACAGTATCATCATGCTAGCCGCAATCGCCGATGCCCAACGTTTGGACAAAGAATTTAAAGAGTTACGAAAGACGTCAACCGAGTTATTGTTTGAATAATCTCCAGTTTCCTTCCATTCGCCCAAAACACTATATTGCGACGTTTCTTTAGAAAGAAAACGTCCATACATACCAATCGATTTCAGAAAATCAGGAATGTGACTGACTGCATCCATCGTTCCATTTTTTCCTCCATGCCTTCGTTACTTGATTTTTTAGTGCAGGTCAAGCTGAACCGTTCTGTTGACCTGCATGTGTCCGCATCGCAATTCTCGCAGTCGTTGTACGAACAAGCGAATGCGAAAACGCAATGGACAATTGAAAATGTAGACACCGCGGTTGGTCTTCGATGACCGATTTAGGATTTGGGATAAAAGAATAGATTAAAGACGCCGCGGTGGGTCGTCGGATTTAGGATAATAGATTTGGGTTATTGGAAAAATGGGTAATGTTACATATGGTAATGTTACATTATGGATAATGTTACATTATGGATAATGTAACATTAGAAATAGGAAAAAATGGGAAATGTGCGTAGCGTGTTCAGAAAGTCTTCATTTCACAAAAATTAAATACATGTTCACGAGTTTTCGTTTAAAACCGATCTGATTATATTAAGGGTAAACATTGTAACATATCAATCGACCGATTGAAAGCATGTTTCACAGAAGACGATGAATTGGATACGCCACAAGCCGTCGTTAGAACAAATCCAGAAAACATCGCACCGATTTAAGAATCAGTTGATACTCCATGCACAATTCAAATTTGCTTTAACCAAAACATCCAACCAAAAACAATTTTCCAACAACCCAACCCATCAGTAAAAGTATATTGAAACAAACGGTAACGGAATATCGAACCACAAAATTTACACTTAAATTATTCTAATATTTCTAACATTTCCGTAGCTTAGCAATGAATTATTATCTAATAAAATTGTAGTCGCTTAGCAAATTGTTATTAAAATTTAATAGCATTTCGTCGCTTAGCAATTTGTTGTTATTTGATCATAGTATTCGACGAAAAATTATTAGGATATAAATAAGAAATATTTTATGGGATAAAATAATACATAATCGTAAAACCAACTAGGTGTCCACTACAACCATAATTGCAAAACATCTATTAAATAAAATTCAATTAAATTTATAAAGATTTAGGCATTTAATGAACTTAGATTCTACTATACGTACACCACAATAATTCAATTAATTTTTACGAAATCTTATATAAAACAAGAAAATATGCGTTAATCAATCCATAGGACCGAAACTGTTAGCAGCCGCTTACAATATAATATATTTCATATACCGGGTGACTGACACGAAGTGTTGCCAACTTCAGACTGTCATTGCTGTCAAACCAGTCATGACAGAGTGCTCATATTTACGCTAATGTCAGTTTATTCCATTGTTTACAAGCGTACAAAAGCATTTTAGTGGGAATCATTCAGAAAAAAGTTATCCGCAATGGAATTTAAGCGTAATTGTGTGATTGCTCTATTTTTGGCTGGAAAACCACAGCCGCAGATTGTTAACCAGTTAAAACATCTACATGTGAATAAAATGTTTGTGTATCGCACCATAAATCGTTATAACGATACTGGCAGCATTGCAAAACGCCATGGTGGTGGACCGAAACGCACTGCAACATCGCCGGATATCATTCGGAAGGTGAAGGCCAAATTGGCTCGGAATACGCGCCGTAGCGGCAGAAAAATTGCTCGTGAGGCGAATATTTCGGTCGAACGGATGCAGCACATATTGAAAGATCATCTTGGACTAAAGGCCTTGAAATTCCAAAAAGCGCATGGTCTCACCGATGCTCAAAAAAAGTTAGAGTGGGAAGAGCATAGGAGTGGCGATTTGCCGAATTTGGTTTTCTCCGAAGAGTCACCGTTCATTATTGAGCAATATGTGAACAAGCAAGATGACCGGATTTACTTGCCCGGCCTTCCTACTGAAAATTTGGACCACCGGATTGCCACTCGAAACCAAGCGCCGCCGATGGCCGCCGTAGCGACTGAAAGCCAAAATACCGCAGAGCCACTTTCGTGCTGCATGCAATAGCTTTGTCGGCCTGTGGCGTTTTGTTTTGGTAATACTTCGTGTCAGTCACCCTGTATATTCAACACCGCTTTACTGTCTTAAAAGTATTAGTACGTAATTGTACTTGCGTAGGAATAATGAAACACAGGAACATAAGCATTGGATAATATATATGTGCAGTCTGCACATACCTAAGTTGCGTATAACGTACATCAGCATTTCCCACGCGACGTTATCAGCATACAACGCATTACACTGCATGGGAATGTAATGCGTTCGCTATCTATCGAGTTTAGGATTTGCCTTGCGGAGCACAACACATCACAGCCTTATCTTCGTCAGCCTCTAGGATAGAAGAAGCAAACTAACACCAAACCAGATAAGGAAGGTGATAAGTAAATACCCTACATGATTTATGTTATGCGTATGGTCTTACCATACCAAAAATATAACATACAAACACAATAGAGATAAGACTTATGTTATGCGTATGGTCTTATCACCAATCACCAATGCAATATACGAGCGCCGTATCCTACATATAGATAAAATTTATATGACTTCAATGTATATTTAGTTTATACACTTCACAAAAGTCAGTCTTTCAATCAACTACTGATTCCCCCTACACAAGGTAAGGGTCAATAGTTAAATATACAAAGCTGCATTGAGTACAGATTCTCCCCACCAGTGGTAAGGGTCAGTATTCCAAAGCAACTTCAACAATATATTTACAAGGGTGAACAATTAATTAAAAAAACATGTATGTAATATAAAAGACTTTTTTGTTTAAACTTTAATTTACTCTGTTCAAAAAATATAAAAAGGGGAGACCTCTTGCAACATAAGAGCAAAATTAAAGTACGCGTATGCGTAAAAAAATCATTCTACCACACATCCACTAACACTACAAACTGGCGGTTCTGCATGAGGGTACTCTAGGGCAAAACTTTTTCTACAGAAAGCCCAACTGCTGATTGATAGATATATGCTTAAAACCTAACAAAAGAAGATGTATTGATAATCAACAAAAGAGCAAAATCCATATAAAATTTTTCTCACTACCACAGCTTACGTTTCTCGCTTTTTTCACTACTACCATTTAGCGCGTTTCATAAAATGCGTCTGCTTATTTTTTCTACACTATATTCACAACTCACAAATACAGCCGCCTCAAAAGCCTGATTTTCATGAAATTTTGTACACATGTGTATTTCCGGTGACAATACTTTCTATTAAAATATGGACCTGATCCGGCCCTGGGTTCGGGGGGCTTCCATACAAATTTTTTTTTTAATTTACCCGATTTTCTTTCAATTTTATACACACGTGTATCTCTGATGGACAACAATTTTTGTGAAAATTTGGTAGAGGTCGTGACCCGGGGGCGGGTTGGCTCCCATAATTTTTTTTTTTTTAAAGTTGCTCGATTTTCTTCAAATACACATGGGTATCATTTCTGATTAGAGAATTTACAATAATTTAATATTTATGGGTTGTTTTTTTTAATTATCTATATTAGCTTCGCGTGCCAATCAATCAATGAATTTTTAACCCACATCCTAAAACCGATTTTCTTCAAATTTTGATAAATTTATTATTTACCTATAAATAAGAAAATATCAATAAAAATGTATTCAAATTAGCACACTAGTAAATGTAATCTGTAAATGATAATATTACTATAATGAATAAAAAACAATTTTAAATTGTATAATAAAATTGAGCGTACCAATTTATGACCAAACAGGGGTTAAGTTAAGAGTTAAATAAAAGTTTTTAATGATATTTCACTTTCACTACTTTCAAATTTATAAATATATGTATTAAATTTGAATCGCGAAACCCATTCATTTTGTATGAACATTTATGTTCTACTTCGTTTCTCTTGATATCTATACTCTTGACTTGGGATTTCTGTAGAGAAGGTTTTGGTTTAGGGTACTCTCAATTTGCAACCAAAATCGGCCATCTAATGACAAAAATTACCGCAGGTTAACATTAGTAGTAAATTGTATGTGGATTAGTATAGTTAGTGACGCATGCACGTTATTTTGTTTTGCTTCTTATATTTGTCGACACTTATTCTACTTGGCAATAGAATGAGAGTAGCCTCCTGCATTTGGTAAGAGAACCGATTCGCCCGCAGCGAACATTTTGTAGTACACACTGTTACTAAAAGTACACCAACACAAATAAAGTAAAAAATACCACACAACAAATAAATTGAAAACATATTTTTATAGTCTTTATATTAATTATATGATAATTTCAACGTCTAAATTATTTTATATATATAAAAAATTATATTTATTGACCGTGTTACGCACTAGTCCCCGTGCTTTCCCGTAGGAGAAGAGGGAGTGTGCGGGCGAGTTGAATGAGAATTGAATTTCTCAAGCGACTCGTGCCTTTTAATTGAATCGTAATATTGGCCACAACGTCAAATATACGACCGCGCGTAAAGATTACACGCACATGTTTTTTTAACAGCTCTTACTTCTACTACTATCGACGCAACTGCATTACTATGTTTGTGCAGTGATATGATATATTTAATATGTACCCACCTCACAATAAATTGTTATGAACATTTAAATCAGCTTATAAATTATTTATTCTGTTGTATGTGATGAGTTTGATGATCATGTATTTGGGGTCAATAACATACAAGCAAGCAGAGCAGAACGAAACAAACATATGCAGTAGTAGGCTGCGGTCAAGAATTCAGCCGCTGCGCAGTTTATGCTGCATTTTGGTCAAAAATTCACTTTTCAGCCAATGCATTAAAGAAAAATCGACTGCGCAGTTTACGCAGCTACTTAAAATTGGATGCAAATAGCAAAATGTAAATGTGAAATTGTCGCCCTACAAGCAGACTGTAAGTCGGTTCAAAATATAGCCGCAATTTCGTGCATACCGACTGCCTGCCATTTTTTTGTGCAGCACAAGCTGCGAAGCTTCTTAATTCTTTACCGCAGCCGTAGTGATAGTATAGTCTCTGTTCATTTTCTATCAGTGCTCTGCTTTGCTCTTTCTATCAACATTGCATAAAATGATACAGTGCGCTGTGTGAGAGGGGAAAAAAATACAAATGTTACAAAAAAGATCTAAGGTTTTTCACAAGTTGCGAGCGACGTTGCTGTTACTGCTATTTCCTTTTCTTTTGGCTTATCTTATCCTTAGTCATGTATACAGTAAGTTCGATTGCTGGTTTGATGTTCGATCGTAAGTTGGATGTCTGCCACTGAACAACGAATCAAGCATCGACAATTGAGTCAAGCATCAAACATCATACATGGCATTAAGCATCGGTTCAAAATAACTATTCGATCAACTACAGAAATAAGAGAACAATGCAAAAGAAATTTAATGAGAAATAATTGGCCTGCATGGTTCTCAATGATGTGGTTATTAGTAAAAGCTATTTGAGTGAGTTATGTACTAACATCCAGTAAAACAAATTTTTATTGAGATCTCCTGAAACTATACTTCAATATGGGTACGTCTAATCTAGCAAAAGATTTGTCAAAATTGATTGGCAAAAACAGCTTCCATATAGTGTCTTTTATATTTATTTTTATCATAAACTCATTGCCAAACGCTTGACTTGCGCCACGGCAACTCTTGAACGCTTCTAGCTACAAGGTCAATGTTAGAGTCCCCGCACACTAGAGACTTTTTTATCGGCCGATAGTTTGGTCGTTTTGGGCAGCTAGTGCGCACACTGTGTCGATTAAACAGTCGGGTTAGTGGTGAGTGCACAGACAAACACAAAGTTGAATGGCAATCGTGTCGCACATTCAACTTATTAATCGGCCGATACCAAATCGTTGTAGTCTGCGCACTTGCATACATGTTCATACTGATTCAAACTATCTAGTGTGCGGGGACTCTTAGTCTCTTTTGATAGAAAATTTAATCTTTAAGGTCAAACAATGTAAAGTTTTTTAAATTCTTAAAAACAGTAAAAATTTTTTTTTTTAAATTTTATTTTTAATATGAATTTTGTATGAAACTCGGAATGTAGGACTAATATGTGACTATAAGACTTGTTCCTATGGAAATTCTGGGATCTGGCCAATAGGGTCTGGGATTTTTGGAACCAAGCCATTTCTCAAGGGATTCGTATGAAACTCGGAATGTAGGACTAATATGTGACTATAAGACTTGTTCCTATGGAAATTCTGGGATCTGGCCAATAGGGTCTGGGATTTTTGGAACCAAGCCATTTCTTAAGGGATTCTTATGAAACTCGGAACGTAGGACTAATATGTGACTATGAGACTTGTTCCTATGGAAATTTTGGGATCTGGCCAATAGGGTCTGGGATTTTCGGAACCAAGCCATTTCTCAAGGGATTCGTATGAAACTCGGAATGTAGGACTAATATGTGACTATAAGATTTGTTCCTATGGAAATTCTGGGATCTGGCCAATAGGGTCTGGGATTTTTGGAACCAAGCCATTTCTTAAGGGATTCGTATGAAACTCGGAATGTAGGACTAATATGTGACTATAAGACTTGTTCCTATGGAAATTCTGGGATCTGGCCAATAGGGTCTGGGATTTTGGAACCAATCCATTTCTCAAGGGATTCGTATGAAACTTGGATTGTAGGACTAATATGTGACTATAAGACTTGTTCCTATGGAAATTCTGGGATCTGGCCAATAGGGTCTGGGATTTTTGGAACCATGCCATTTCTCAAGGGATTCGTATGAAACTCGGAATGTAGGACTAATATGTAACCATAAGACTTGTTCCTATGGAAATTCTGGGATCTGGCCAATAGGGTCTGGGATTTTTGGAACCAAGCCATTTCTCAAGGGATTCGTATGAAACTGGGAATGCAGGACTAATATGCGGCTATAAGACTTCTTCCTATGGAAATTCTGGAATATGATCATTATGGTCTGGAATTTCTGGAACAAAGCCATTTTTCAAGCGATTCGCATGAAATTCGGAATGTAGGACTAAGATGTGACTATAAGATTTCTTCCTATGGAGATTCTGGAATATGATCATTATTGTCTGGAATTTCGGGAACAAAGTAATTTCTCACACAGCGCACTGTATCATTTTATGCAATGTTGATAGAAAGAGCAGAGCAGAGCACTGATAGAAAATGAACAGAGACTATACTTTCACTACGGCTGCGGTAAAGAATTAAGAAGCTGCGCAGTTTATGTTGCATTTTGGTCAAAAATTCACTTTTCAGCCAATGCATTAAAGAAAAATCGATTGCGCAGTTTACGCAGCTACGTAAAATTGGATGCAAATAGCAAAATGTAAATGTGAAATTGTCGCCCTACAAGCAGACTGTAAGTCGGTTCAAAATATAGCCGCAATTTCGTGCATACCGACTGCCGGCCATTTTTGTGTGCAGCACAAGCTGCGAAGCTTCTTAATTCTTTACCGCAGCCGTAGTGAAAGTATAGTCTCTGTTCATTTTCTATCAGTGCTCTGCTCTGCTCTTTCTATCAACATTGCATAAAATGATACAGTGCGCTGTGTGAGAGGGGAAAAAAAATACAAATGTTACAAAAAAGATCCAAGGTTATTCACAAGTTGCAAGCGACGTTGCTGTTGCTGCTATTTCTTTTTCTTTTGGCTTATCTTATCCTTAGTCATGTATACAGTAAGTTCGATTGCTGGTTTGATGTTCGATCGTAAGTTGGATGTCTGCCACTGAACAACGAATCAAGCATCGACAATTGAGTCAAGCATCAAACATCATACATGGCATTAAGCATCGGTTCAAAATAACTATTCGATCAACTACAGAAATAAGAGAACAATGCAAAAGAAATTTAATGAGAAATAATTGGCCTGCATGGTTGAAAGCGACATTCTTACCATACCATTTCGAAGCATGGGCATTACTACTCAGTACTCACTACTTTTCTCTTCTAATTTAATTTAAAACTACTCAAATCTTTTATGAGTTGAAACCAAAATCTGCATTACTGTATTTGTGCAGTAATATGCTATATGCAGCAACTTCACAGTTATGAACATTAAAATTCGCTTATAAATAATTTATATATAATGTGATGTGATGATGATGTATGTGATGAGCTACGGTGCAAGTCGTAGGACTTGTATTTAGTATAGAATTTTTTTTTTCATATATCCGTCCGTGTTTATGTCCCACAGACAACAAGATTTTATTTTCTTTTCTTTCGTCCCGGACAGACGTTATCACGCTCAAAACCCACGGCCGCGTCTTCGACACAGCCTACCCTGCTCTTTTTTTTAAAACTTGTTTTAAAACTTGGCTTGCGATGACGTGACGCGTGTCACGTGTCGCGCGTCGCATGTGGCGCGTGCAAATTTTTTTTTTAAAAATACTTTTTTTAAAGCTCGGCTTGCGATGACGTGACACATGCGTGTATACATTTTTTATTTTTTTTAAGGTACTTGTTTTAAAACTTGACTTGCGATGACTTGACGCGTGTCACGTGTCGCGTGTGGCGCGTGTAATTATTTTTTTTAAATAATTGTTTTAAAACTTGGCTTGCTTTTTTTTTTAAAAAATACTTTTTTTAAAACTCGGCTTGCGATGACGTGACACATGCGTGTATACATTTTTTATTTATTTTTAAGGTACTTGTTTTAAAACTTGACTTGCGATGACGTGACGTGTCACGTGTCGCGCGTCGCGTGTGGCGCGTGTATCTTTTTAAATACTTGTTTTAAAACTCGGCTTGCGATGACGACGCGCGTCACGTGTCGTGTATTACGCACGCACGCATCTACAGGTCAGAATTTTTATGGGACTTGTTTTAAAACAATTGTTAAGCGCTCAGTTTGCGATGGTGTAATTTTGAGTTTTTTTTTTATTCATAGGGGTTAGGAGAAAAAAAATGTTTTTTTTTTTGGTAAAATCCTTTCAAGATAATTCATTTTTTAGGCTCAATTACAACTATCCATATGGCGAGCTGAGAAGCTCGCTTTACTATCTTAAAAAAACAATAACAAATATTCACGACCTAAAATTAAAAGATCCAGAACAAATCTGTCCATGTTGACTATAAGAATATATAAATAAAGTATATGCAGCTCTGAAAAAAGAAAGAAATATTAATATAATTATTGAAATTCATGATCACCCAAAAATTCTATTCAATAAAGAAATTTCTCCTAACAAATTTAAAGTTGAAGGTGCTGCTATATTTGCTGATCTGAGTAAAAATCAAATAAGGTTCTAGAAGGCTGAGTACTTTCGTACTCGTCAAGTGGCTAGAGTATTAAATGATCTCAACATTCATAAATCTGCTAGGCCTGATGGCATTCCCGCTATAGTTTTGAAGAGGCTTCAACGTTGGCATTACCACTGCGCAGACTTTTCCATTTCTGTTATTCTTCTGGAGTCGTCCCAAGGAATTGGAAAACAGCCTTTATCCAGCCTGCTCCTAAAAAAGGCGAAACGTAATCTTCTATTTCCTCGTACCGACCCATTGCGCTAACATCTATACTCTCCAAGGTTATGGAAACCCTGATCAATCGTAAGCTTATGCAATACCTTGAATCACGTGAAATCCTTAGTGGCCAGCAGTACGGTTTTCGTAGGCAGCGTTCTACAGGTGACCTGATGGCTTATCTCACTGAAAAGTGGAACCAGTCTATTCACAAATTTGGTGAATGTAAAGCTGTTGCACTCGATATTTCCAAGGTATTTGACAAAGTATGGCATCAAGCTCTTTTGTCGAAAATGAATGCTTATGGAATTAATAACACCTTGCTCGATTGGACTCGGAACTACCTTTCTGACCGTTCCAATCCAGGTCGTATTGGACGGATTGAAATCCAATGTTCACCGCATAAACGCCGGTGTTCCTCAAGGTTCTGTTTTATCTCCGACACTCTTTCTGATTTTCATTAATGATCTCCTATCCACCACCTCTAATCCAATCCATTCCTTTGCTGACGACAGTACTCTTAGCTTTTCATATGACTTCTCGCTTTCTGCGCGCCCCTCTTCGTCACAAGTGGAACTTGGAAAACACCGTATGTCAAGCACGTTAAATTCTGACCTTGACAGCATAACAAGGTGGGGACTACATAATAGAGTTGAATTTTACGCTTCTAAAACCCAATGCTGTCTTCTGTCGTCTAAGAATAATTTAAACCCCCAACCTTTATCCATGAATGGATCTTGCATCAAAGAAACTGAAAAACTCTCAATTCTCGGTATGTGTGTCAACAACAAGCTTCGTTGGAAATGGAATGACCACATATTTGCCATGCCAAAAATGCTGCGAGATGATTAGGTTTCCTAAAACGGTGCAAGATGTACTTCACTCCTTCAGATCTGGCTACTATTTACAAGGCGTATATTCGCCCTAAACTTGAATACAACTGCATTGTCTTGGCAGGTGCTCCCAAGACCACATTGCATCTACTACACAGAGTTCAGAACCGCGCGTTAAAACTTATTGGTGACGTACATATCGCGAAAACAAGCGAATCGCTTGAACATCTTAGGAATGTTTCCTGCCTGTCACTGTTTTATCGCTTTTTCCACAAGTGGTGTTCAAAAGAAATATCCAGATGCATCCTGCCCATTCTCCAACCCATCCGTAATACCCGTGCCCCAACTCGAGCCCACGGATCTACAAATACGCCTTTCTTCGAACGTACTAACCAATTCAGAGATTCCTTCTTTAGCCGCACGATAGTTATGTGGAATGAATTGCCTGATTCTGTGTTTCCGCTTTGTATGATCTGCAGTCGTTTAAGACACGCGTGCATAGACATCTCATCTTTTCCTAATTTCCTAACGCCCACGCTGTGCTAAGCATTATAAGGGTGTACATTTAAAAAAAAAAGGCATAAAATTTAATAAACCTTTATTAACTAATAAACTTCGTCTCCCTAATCGTTCATAAGTAATAATTGCTAAACAAAATAAACCTTAATATTAATATTTTAATATTATTTCGACAAATGCAAATTTTACAAACCCACCAAACAATATTTATGCATTCGGTCAACAGAAGCAGGGTGAAAATTGAAACTCTGTAAAATGAACGAAAACTTTCTTTTGACTTTACATGACTTCACACCCTATAACTCTTGAACTATTTCAGCTGCAAGGTTACTGGTGGTCTTTTTTGAAAGAAAATTAAATTTTTAAGATCTAACCATGTAATCTTTTTTAAATTATTTTTTAAATTATTTATTAAGTACAACACAATATACGGACTACATCAAAACACTGGGTTTACGATTCATCGCAGGGAGAGACTTTTATGCTAAGCATACCGACTGGGGATCCAGGCTCACAAGCAAAAAAGGGAAAAACCTACTAGACGCTATAATAGTAACCAACTGGAAGCACATAAGCACTGGAGAAGCCACACACTAGCCCACAGACACTAGAAAAATACCGGACCTCATTGACTTCTGCATAGTTAGGAATATTAACCAAAAATATTTGACAATAAAATCTTGTCTTGAATTATCTTCTGACCATTCACCCATTATAATTGAATTTCAAACAAATCCAAGACTTCAAACTCCAGGAGTGCAACTATGCAACCATAAGACAGACTGGACCACATTCCGCGAAATAATTGACGAGAGAATAGAACTTCAGATGTCTCTTAAAACACCAAACGAACTCGAAAGTGCCATTGTCCATCTAAATGACACAATTCAATTCGCTGCAATAAAATCAACTCCAGAGATTAAAATCAAACAATTCAACGACTTGACCCCGCAATCAATTCAACAAAAAATCAAAGAAAAACGGAGACTGCGAAAGCTATGGCAAGCTAACAGATCCCCAGACGACAAGGAAAAACTGAACAAGTCGACGAAAGAACTAAACACTTACAGACACATAATAATCACAACACCAATAAATTTTTATCAAATTTATCAGCGACTAGTTCAACTAACTACTCACTGTGGAAACTAAATAAAAACCTTAAGAAAGGTAGCATGTATCAACTACCTCTATTAAACCCGAACAAAACTTGGTCTAGGACTAATACAGACAAAGCTGAAACACTTGCAGATTACTCGTTGCCTTAAGTCAACTCTACGACGTACAGGACAATAAAAGCATTTAGCGCAAATGAAATAAAACATTTCCTCCAATATAGACTAAATACAAAGAAGACAACTGGTTATGACATGATGACAGGAAGAATGTTAAAAGAAATACCAGATACGGCAATTAAATATCTAAGGATTATTTTAAATGCCATTCTTAGGCTAATCCACTTTCCTAAAGTTTGGAAAGTATCAAAAATAACCGCCATACCAAAGCCAGGCAAGGACACTACAAGATCAACATCGTATAGACCAATAAGTTTACTTCCAATTATCTCCAAGATATTTGAAAAATTGCTTCTCGACCGTATGGAAATAGCCATACAGTAAAAAAAAAAACCTTACCTCAGACCATCAATTCGGATTCCGTAGACAATTTTCAACAATTCAACAAGTTCAAGATCCTCAAAGACCTGGACGAGAAAAGATATTGTGTGGCTGTTTACCTAGACGTTGCTAAAGCATTCGACAGTGTTTGGCATAAAGGACTTCTACAAAAACTAAAACGAATGCTACCAGACTACTATCACTTATTAAGAGCTATTTAAACGAGAGGTTTCTTTATGTACAGTACAATGACGGAAATTCAGATATATGCAAAGTAGACGCAGGTGTTCCTCAAGGAAGTGTTTTGGGACCGATATTATACCTTTTATATACAGCTGACATACCAAAGCAAAGGAATCTAAACACTATGGTAGCGACATTTGCAGATGACACGGTGATTCTTTCCTCTCATTATTGCCTTCAAACGGCTACCAACATAATACAACAGTACAAGTAATTTATACCACCAAAAGAAGTTTTAGCCCTCAAGCCATTTATTTAAACAATAAGCAAATTCCTAATGACAACCATGCCAAATACCTGGGAATTAACATAGACATGGAAACATCACATAACACAAAAACGAAACCAAATTGAAATTAAATTTAGACAACTATATTGGCTCTTAAAAAAAGTTCAAAACTATGGAAAGAAAACAAACTGTTAATATACAAAACCATAATCAAACCTATCTGGACATATGGAATACAGAAATGTGGCACCGCCATTACATGAAATGTAGCCGTTATTCAAAGACTGCAAAACAAAATCCTTTGGACAATTCAATCAATGAAGAAATAAAAAATATGAGCACAAACACATAAGAAAGTTATCCACGCACACAAACAATGACCTACAAGCTTTACCCTATCAGGAAACCATCACAAGAAGACGACTTAAGAGACGCAGACCTGTAGACCTACAACAAAGATGAAATGCCTAAAAAAAATGTTATATCCCGTGAAATTTATGTACAATCAATTACTTAATGTCCTATTAAGGACAGATGGAAATAAAAAAAAAATTCAAGCCATAAGCCGATATGAAGGTAGTCAAATTAAAAACAAATTTTTTTTAAAACTGTATTTAAAAACACGATTATTTTGGGAAATTACATTTATTTGACAAATACTTTATTAAAGCCTCTTCAATTTCCTACAAAGCAATGGCACAATAATGGTGCTTTCGGTCAACAAGAGCGAAACAGTGGGGGTTACTTACTTTCTTATGTCCTATATCCCCTTGTGGGTCCTAGGGCCTCTACTACGCATACGCGCCATCGCATGCGGTTCCTGGCAATGAACTTTAGCTCTCTCCAACTCTTTCCCAACCGCGCCATACATTATTCGGACGAGACAATACTCCCAAGATATTGGAAACTCACTACTCACATTTTTGTCATTTGGTGCAGCTCCATAATTCTGTGTGAGAGTTAAAAAACGTCGTCAGCGTAGTTCAGATGTTTGAGTTGAGATGTAAGAGTCTAACGAATACCTCCATTTCCAGTAGTGAAATTTTGTTGCCCTGTAGCTGCAGGAACACTGAGACGTCATGCAACTCTTCTTCTACGTAGTAAAAGTAACACAACCCGCAATAGGTCGTTCTTTTTGACCGAATGCACAAATATTGTGCCACAGATTTGTAGGAAATGGAATAGACTTTAATACTGTAATTAAAAAAAATGTATGCAAGAGCATTTCTCGAAATAATCGTGTTTTTAAATACAATTTTAAAAAAATTTGTTTTGCATTTGACGACCTTCATATCGGTATGGCTTAAATAATTAAAAAAAAAACAACCCATATAAATTAAAATTTTTCATGTAAATTCTCTAATAGGAGATACATATTATGTGTTTAAAATTTGAAGGAAATCGGGCTAATTTTTGAAAAATTTACATGGGCACCACTCGGGTCTCAAGGACCGATACTCCAAAAATCGGGCTAATTTTTAAAAAAATTATATGGGAACACCTCGAGCCTCAGGATACACATGTGTATAAAATTTGA
Source organism: Nephrocerus scutellatus (assembly GCA_947095585.1). NCBI lineage: Eukaryota > Metazoa > Arthropoda > Insecta > Diptera > Pipunculidae > Nephrocerus > Nephrocerus scutellatus. The sequence continues at coordinate 64,784,498 of OX352762.1, forward strand.
ATAAAATCAGGTTAATTTTTTTAAAAAAATTGTATGGGGCCTCACGACCCTGGGGCCCGGAATCTCCAATTTTTTTTACAAAAAGTGTTGTCCATCGGAGACATGTGTATAAAATTTGAAGAAAATCAGGTTAATTTTTTTAAAAAAAATTGTATGGGGCGTCACGACCCTGGGGCCCGGAGTCTCCATTTTTTTTTACAAAAAGTGTTGTCCATCGGAGACATGTGTATAAAGAAATGAAGAAAATCAGGTTAATTTTTTTAAAAAAAATTACTAAATCCATACTGCATATCGGATAAAAAAGCTGAATCCAGATAGCTTATTAGTCTGAAATTAACGATTGATTCCATTACCTTCGATAGAAACGAAATTAAATCAATAGGGCGGTAGTAAGTAGGAGCAGATTTATCACCTTTTTTCGGAACGGGTTAAATATTAGCCATTTTTTTATTGTGGGAAAAACCCCAGTCTACATTGAGAGATGAAACAATTTGCTAAGCGCTTTCCCAAGAGTACGATGACATTTTTTCAATAATAAGGGAGGAACGTTTGTAATCTTTTTGCGATAGTAGCGGTCACCTTCCAAGTGCTGCACCCATACCACAGCACAAATTCAACATTTGAACGGAACAGTCGCAGCTTAGTATTTAAGCTGATCGCATTGCTTCGCTATATCATGGACATCATTCGAAACACTGATTTTGCTTTGCCGATTCGGTTGACAATGTCCTGTTCGGTTCCACCTTCGGTCGAAACAATACTCCCAAGATATTGGAAACTCTCTACTCTCTCTACCGGCTGTCCAGCAATGTTAATGAGTTACTGAGTTAGTGCCGAGGTTGATGATTTTTGTTTTGGCAGTATTAATTTCAAACTCGCAACATTTGCTTCCCTTTCCACATTTGCTGTCATTTGGTGCAGCTCCATAATTCTGTGTGAGAGTAAACAAACGTCGTCAGCGTAGTCCAGATGTGTGAGTTAAGATGTAAGAGTCCAACAAATTCCTCCGTTTCCAGTAGATAAAGCTGCGCGAAGTACATCGCTAATCACCAACAAAAAAAGTATCGGCGATAGAATGCAACCCCACTTAGGATCTCGAAATCCTCAGACAGCTTTCCTCTATGAAGCACATGACATTTAGAGCCATCATAGGTTTCTTTAATAATAGCTATTAGTTTATCGGGTATACCTCTCCTGCGCAAGGCGAGCCAGATAAACTGTCTGTTGACAGTATCAAACGCCTTTGTAGATACGTATATTAGTTTTTCGACTGCGACATGTTCTGTACTGAAACAGTTTTATTTATTGCAAAATTAATAATATAAAAAATGATTTATTAAAATATGTAGCAAATAGATTAGAGTAGTTCAACGTGTTCCTTGCTCGACGGTCAGCACCAGAAGAATCTGAAATTGGTTTCGTTTATGACGATGTTCATAAAAGTCACTACATAGATTGCCGTAGTGTCTTAACTATAGCTTATGTTAAGCGTTTAGCTTTCATAGAAAGAGTATGTCGTGTTTTGTATCTGTGATCTGTCACAAGGCGCATAATTTCACCACGTGTAGAAACGAAGAACATTGTTAAAAAAACGAGCGTAATTTCCGCCGTTTGTTCAGCTACGATCTAGTCTATTTTTTAATTTATTAATTTATTCTCCAAGCTTCCATTTGAAGACTTTGAAACCGTTTCTGAGACGCTGGAGTATCTGACTTTGTGGGTAAAAGTAAAACATGTTTGAACAACATTTTCAATATAAATAATTTTTGGGTAGCTTTTTGTTTGGACTGCCCTTTTGGTCGTTTGTGTAGAATTTTGTAAACGCGAGTCCTTTTTTAATTAGGTACTCGCACGGCTAATGTTTACTCTGTTATTTCGTGCACCTCAATTCTATGTTCCAGTTCGAAGCCCATGTTAGCAAAGAAAACATTGTAGTATATCACTTCTTCGATTTTTTTAAACGGTCATTACTGACCTCCGATGTACCTTACATTTGCAGATTTGGTACATTGCTATTTGGAGATAGCTGTACAAAAATAATTGGCAGGGTTAAAATTAAAAGTTTGTAAAATGAATTTTAACTTTTCAAGTCTGTTTTATGCAGTACATTGCAATTGTCAGAGCTGCATGTTTAATTCTCCTTCCTACCAGTTCTACAGTGTCTATTTTTATGGAATACACCAGAACTTTCATTTTTCCCTACACAAAAAAATCTGGTGAAGTTAGATTAGGTGACCTAGCCGGCCAAAATACCGGTCCACATTCTACCAATCCATCGGTTTTGATATTGGATAATTGGACAACGAACTCGCGTTCTTGCGATAAGCGATCTAAATGTGTGTGTCCCAATTGCGAGCGCACGACCAAACGTCGTCGTGCTCGAAAACACACCATTTTGCGACCACCTCAGTACAAATAAAGTGATTCCAGGAATAAAACAAGCGACCAACGAGTTCGAAATTGAACTTCATTTATTAACTTTTCTTGGAATTCCATCATTTTTACTTTGCGATAGCGCGTTGAAAAACAAACTCGTTCGATTTTATGCGATCAAACGTCTACACATCGTGTTGTTCTATCAAACCGATTTCCAATGTTCGATAAATCCTCGCAACGGGATGTCAAACAAAATTGATCGAGCGTTCTCACTTATCGCGTGATCGCATTTATGTTCTAAACAGGTCACGTAGTACGATTATTAATGTTTGATATTTTTCGCGATCATCGCTCATCGCAAGAACGCGAGATCGTTGTCCAATTAGGACATTACCTAATACTTAATAGTAGGTTATTACTCACAAATGTGCACTATTTCGCTTTCCACTCCAGCATCGACTTTGCTTTCTCCACGACTTTGCTGTCTTCGTAAATCAACTGACCCAGTTTCTAGTAACCTTTGGTAGGCTCTGAAAAATACCTTTCCTGCAGGAAGTCGTTGTTCTGGGTAGCTACGATGATATATGTTTTTTTTTTTTTGACAGTTGTGTTGTAGTTTTTTACCGACCGACATGAAATGGCAGACAAACCTAACTCAACCGCTCTAGTTTCGTGAAATTTATTTGGGTATAACGAAACTCAACTCTAACTTAATCATGGAAACTTAGTATACGAGTATGTTTCGTATTGTTTTTTTTTAAATTTTTAAATTCTCTATTATAACTTTGTGTGCCCGCGGCTGGCTGGTCAGATTTGTGATCAATTTTTAACCCAGTTCCTAAAGACCAATTTTATTAAAATGTGTATTCCTATGGCAATACTTTATTTAAATTTTATACGCATGTGTAGCTCCCACGGACAAAACTTGTTATAAAAATTTGGTAGTGATCGGGGTGGGGGCACCCATTCAAATTTTATAAAAAAGTGCCCGATTTTATTCAAATTTAATACGCATGTATATCTCCGATGGACAATACTTTTTATAAAAATTTGGTAGTGATCGGTAGCCGCCGTCGGGGCACCTATACAAATTTTATAAAAAAAAGTAAACTATTTTCTTCAAATGTTATACACATGTGTATCTCCGACTGACAACATTTTTGTACAAATTTTGAAGTGCTCGGGTCGGGGGGAACCCATACATATTTTATAAAAAAAAATTTATAAAGCCCATACAAATTTTCTAAAAAAGGACCCGATTTTCTTCAAATTTTTTACACATGTGTATCTCCCATTGATGACACTTTTTGTAAAAATTTGAAAGTGATCGGACCCCAAGGTCGGAGGACTCCTATACCAATTTTTTTTTTAATTTTCCCAACTTTCTTCAAATTTTAAACACATGTGTATCTCCGATTAGAGAATTTACAAAAAAAAATCAATTTTTATGGGCTGTTTTTTATTTAAATTGCACAATTCAACTTGCACAATTTAACTTGTATAGTTACACGGAAACGCAAACACAGAAATACACACATTAATATTTTATTTGCGTTGGCATGGTTTGAATTGGACAAAAAAACAATCGTGCTCACGATTTACCACCCTAAATGCGTTTAATATTTTATTTGCGTAGGCGTGCTTTTAATTGTACCGTGTATCGTTTTTCGTTGTTCATGGTTTTTTTTTTCAAATATTTTGCAATTTTTATATAACATTCGTATTCCCTCTTTAGGTAACTTTTTAAGTTTAACTTTTTTTATAATTAAACGAATTCAACTTGCACAATTTAACCTTTTGATAATCAAACGCATTTAGTGTGGTAATTCTCGCGCGCGCGCTTTTAAGGTGGTAATTCCACGCGTGCCAAGTGGAATTGTGCCCAGTTGAATTGTGCCAAGTTAAATTGTGCCATTGGAATTGTGTCCAGTGAAATTGTGTCCTGTGGAATTGGCCTAGAATCCTCTTAAATTCTTCAATTTCTAATTTTTCTTTGCTGAAGTGTGTCAGCTTTAATGCTTCAGTAATAATTTTATTGTTTTTTTTTTGTTTTCCTGTTAAATCTCTATCTTTAAACTCTTGTTTTTCTTTTGTTTGTAATATTGTTGCTTACTTACACTTTCCACTCTTAACGTTTAAGATGTTCTGCTTCACTCATAATAATTCATTACTTCTACTTTCAGCATTATCACGAGCACTAGAAGAACAGTTACCAGCGGAAGATCTTGACAATGTTCAATTGGAATTAGAAAGTCTATTATCCAATGTAGCACTTAGATATCGTGTACTAAAAATAGAGTTTGAAACTTTAGATAAGGACGATAGAAGAATTGAACGCCGTAACAAATATGAGAAACTTTTTTCTTCTCCTGGAAAACGAAAACGTGAAGAAAGCAGAAAACCAAAATTACCTCATTTTAAGCTAATAAAACAAAAAATTAACGCACCGCATTCACCTGTTCAGTCCCAAACCACAGATGATAGTATGGACGCAGTGCCATACTTTTTAAAAGAGCACACTAAACCAGTTCTACCTAAAAATGATACTCCGAACAAATTTTGGTTGTCGGTTGAACCTTACTGCATGCCAATTACTAACGAAGATTTGAAAGTAAGTTAATACAGGGGCCGGCATATGAAGTTTTACTAAATCAAAAGGCTATAATTTCGTCATTTAAGACGAAAAAAATTTTATGGTTCAAAAGTACGTAAACAAACAAAATGATAGTGTTGGAATGTCCACAACCGCTGGTTATTTCAGCAGGACTCAGCTCTTACCACATAAAGTTTGATATTGACACAACAATTTTTACAAGGTCACGTCTGCCTGCCATACTCAACAGACTTGAATCTATGGTCTAAATATGGAGAAGTCAATTGAATTTGGATTTGGAGGACAAGGTGTTGACACAATGATGCGAAAGTGTCAACGCATTGAAGACAGATTTTCGTAGTGAATGGACTTAAATACGAATAGATTACGTGCAGCATGCATTGCCTTAGTTAAGAGACTCGATGCTATCATCCCCGCCAAATGTGGCTATATCGAGCAGTAACGTGTTTTTCATAATATTTGATATGTTTTTAACATTCTCTAAAATGTTTAAATAAAATATTTATAAATGACGAAATTATATTCTTATGATTTAATAACACTTCATACGCCGGCCCCGTATATTGTTACGAAATGTAAACGTTATATTCTTTTTAGTAATGTTACAAGTAATGTAATGTAATCTAAGTAATGTAAATGTTTTGAACTATATTCTTTTGGTAATGTTGATCGTACTCTAAATAGCATAACTTAGAAATTACCAAAAACCCTGGCATATGATTAGAGCACAGCATTAGTGAAATTGTATATAAATTATGAGGAAATTTTATATAAAATGTAGCATGCTCCGTAGGGTCTGGGATTTTTGGAACCAAGCCATTTTTCAAGGGATTTGTATGAAACTCGGAATGTAGGACTAATATGTGACTATAAGACTTGTTCCTATGGAAATTCTGGGATCTGGCCAATAGGGTCTGGGATTTTTGGAACCAAGCCATTTCTCAAGGGATTTGTATGAAACTCGGAATGTAGGACTAATATTTGAATATAAGACTTGTTCCTATGGAAATTCTGGGATCTGGCCAATAGGGTCTGGGATTTTTGGAACCAAGCCAAGGGATTTGTATGAAACTCGGAATGTAGGACTAATATTTGACTATAAGACTTGTTCCTATGGAAATTCTGGGATCTGGCCAATAGGATCTGGGATTTTTGGAACCAAGCCATTTCTCAAGGGATTTGTATGAAACTCGGAATGTAGGACTAATATGTGACTATAAGACTTGTTCCTATGGAAATTCTGGGATCTGGCCAATAGGGTCTGGGATTTTTGGAACAAAGCCATTTCTCAAGGGATTTGTATGAAACTCGGAATGTAGGACTAATATGTGACTATAAGACTTGTTCCTATGGAAATTCTGGGATCTGGCCAATAGGGTCTGGGATTTTTGGAACCAAGCCATTTCTCAAGGGATTTGTATGAAACTCGGAATGTAGGACTAATATTTGAATATAAGACTTGTTCCTATGGAAATTCTGGGATCTGGCCAATAGGGTCTGGGATTTTTGGAACCGGAATGTAGGACTAATATGTGACTATAAGACTTGTTCCTATGGAAATTCTGGGATCTGGCCAATAAAGTCTGGGATTTTTGGAACCAAGCCATTTCTCAAGGGATTTGTATGAAACTCGGAATGTAGGACTAATATGTGACTATAAGACTTGTTTCTTGGAAATTCTGGGATCTGGCCAATAGGGTCTGGGATTATTAGAACCAAGCCATTTCTAAAGGGATTTGTATGAAACTCGGAATGTAGGACTAATATGTGACTATAAGACTTGTTCCTATGGAAATTCTGGGATCTGGTCAATAGGGTCTGGGATTTTTGGAACCAAGCCATTTCTCAAGGGATTTGTATGAAACTCGGAATGTAGGACTTAATGTGACTATAAGACTTGTTCCTATGGAAATTCTGGGATCTGGCCAATAGGGTCTGAGATTTTTGCAACCAAGCCATTTCTCAAGGGATTCGTATGAAACTCGGAATGTGGGACTAATATGTGACTATAAGACTTGTTCCTATGGAAATTCTGGAATCTGGCCAATAGGGTCTGGGATTTTTGGAACCAAGCCATTTCTCAAGGGATTCGTATGAAACTCGGAATGTAGGACTAATATGTGACTATAAGACTTGTTCCTATGGAAATTCTGGGATCTGGCCAATAGGGTCTGGGATTTTTGGAACCCGAATGTAGGACTAATATGTGACTATAAGACTTGTTCCTATGGAAATTCTGGGATCTGGCCAATAGGGTCTGGGATTTTTGGAGCCAAGCCATTTCTCAAGGGATTCGTATGAAACTCGGAATGTGGGACTAATATGTGACTATAAGACTTGTTCCTATGGAAATTCTGGGATCTGGCCAATAGGGTCTGGGATTTTTGGAACCAACTATTTCTCAAGCGATTCAAATGAAATTCGGAATGCAGGACTAATATGTGACTATAAGATTTCTTCCTATGGAAATTCTAGAATATTCGTATGAAACTCGGAATGTGGGACTAATATGTGACTATAAGACTTGTTCCTATGGAAATTCTGGAATCTGGCCAATAGGGTCTGGGATTTTTGGAACCAAGCCATTTCTCAAGGGATTCGTATGAAACTCGGAATGTAGGACTAATATGTGACTATAAGACTTGTTCCTATGGAAATTCTGGGATCTGGCCAATAGGGTCTGGGATTTTTGGAACCCGAATGTAGGACTAATATGTGACTATAAGACTTGTTCCTATGGAAATTCTGGGATCTGGCCAATAGGGTCTGGGATTTTTGGAGCCAAGCCATTTCTCAAGGGATTCGTATGAAACTCGGAATGTGGGACTAATATGTGACTATAAGACTTGTTCCTATGGAAATTCTGGGATCTGGCCAATAGGGTCTGGGATTTTTGGAACCAACTATTTCTCAAGCGATTCAAATGAAATTCGGAATGCAGGACTAATATGTGACTATAAGATTTCTTCCTATGGAAATTCTAGAATATTCGTATGAAACTCGGAATGTGGGACTAATATGTGACTATAAGACTTGTTCCTATGGAAATTCTGGGATCTGGCCAATAGGGTCTGGGATTTTTGGAACCAAGCCATTTCTCAAGGGATTCGTATGAAACTCCGAATGTAGGACTAATATGTGACTATAAGACTTGTTCCTATGGAAATTCTGGGATCTGGCCAATAAAGTCTGGGATTTTTGGAATAAAGCCATTTCTCAAGGGATTCGTATGAAACTCGGAATGTAGGACTAATATGTGACTATAAGACTTGTTCCTATGGAAATTCTGGGATCTGGCCAATAGAGTCTGGGATTTTTGGAACCAAGCCATTTCTCAAGGAATTTGTATGAAACTCGGAATATAGGACTAATATGTGACTATAAGACTTGTTCCTATGGAATTTCTGGGATCTGGCCAATAGGGTCTGGGATTTTTGGAACCAAGCCATTTCTCAAGGGATTTGTATGAAACTCGGAATGTAGGACTAATATGTGACTATAAGACTTGTTCCTATGGAAATTCTGGGATCTGGCCAATAGGGTCTGGGATTTTTGGAACCAAGCCATTTCTCAAGGGATTCGTATGAAAATCGGAATGTGGGACTAATAATCTGGATTTTTGGAACCAAGCCACTTCTCAAGGGATTTGTATGAAACTCGGAATGTAGGACTAATATGTGACTATATGACTTGTTCCTATGGAAATTCTGGGATCTGGCCAATAGGGTCTGGGATTTTTGGAACCATGCCATTTCTCAAGTGATTTGTATGAAACTCGGAATGTAGGACTAATATGTGACTATAAGACTTGTTCCTATGGAAATTCTGGGATCTGGCCAATAGGGTCTGGGATTTTTGGAACCAAGCCATTTCTCAAGGGATTTGTATGAAACTCGGAATGTAGGACTAATATGTGACTATAAGACTTGTTCCTATGGAAATTCTGGGATCTGGCCAATAAAGTCTGGGATTTTTGGAACCAAGCCATTTCTCAAGGGATTTGTATGAAACTCGGAATGTAGGACTAATATGTGACTATAAGACTTGTTCCTATGGAAATTCTGGGATCTGGCCAATAGGGTCTGGGATTTTTGGAACCAAGCCATTTCTCAAGGGATTTGTATGAAACTCGGAATGTAGGACTAATATGTGACTATAAGACTTGTTCCTATGGAAATTCTGGGATCTGGCCAAAAGGGTCTGGGATTTTTGGAACCAAGCCATTTCTCAAGGGATTTGTATGAAACTCGGAATGTAGGACTAATATGTGACTATAAGACTTGTTCCTATGGAAATTCTGGGATCTGGCCAATAGGGTCTGGGATTTTTGGAACCAAGCCATTTCTCAAGGGATTTGTATGAAATTCTGGGATCTGGCCAATAGGGTCTGAGATTTTTGGAACCAAGCCATTTCTCAAGGGATTCGTATGAAACTCGGAATGTGGGACTAATATGTGACTATAAGACTTATTCCTATGTAAATTCTGGGATCTGGCCAATAGGGTCTGGGATTTTTGGAACCAAGCCATTTCTCAAGGGATTCGTATGAAACTCGGAATGTAGGACTAATATGTGACTATAAGACTTGTTCCTATGGAAATTCTGGGATCTGGCCAATAGGGTCTGGGATTTTTGGAACCAAGCCATTTCTCAAGGGATTCGTATGAAACTCGGAATGTGGGACTAATAATCTGGATTTTTGGAACCAAGCCATTTCTCAAGGGATTCGTATGAAACTCGGAATGTAGGACTAATATGTGACTATAAGACTTGTTCCTATGGAAATTCTGGGATCTGGCCAATAGGGTCTGGGATTTTTGGAGCCAAGCCATTTCTCAAGGGATTCGTATGAAACTCGGAATGTGGGACTAATATGTGACTATAAGACTTGTTCCTATGGAAATTCTGGGATCTGGCCAATAGGGTCTGGGATTTTTGGAACCAAGCCATTTCTCAAGGGATTCGTATTAAACTCGGAATGTAGGACTAATATGTGACTATAAGACTTGTTCCTATGGAAATTCTGGGATCTGGCCAATAGGGTCTGGGATTTTTGGAACCAAGCCATTTCTCAAGGGATTTGTATGAAACTCGGAATGTGGGACTAATATGTGACTATAAGACTTGTTCCTATGGAAATTCTGGAATATGATAATTATGGTCTGGAATTTCTGCAACAAAGCAATTTCTCAACCGATTCGCATGAAATTCCAAATGTAGGACTAATATGTGACTGTAAGATTTCTTCCTATGGAAATTCTGGAAGATGATCATTATTGTCTGGAATTTCTGGAACAAAGCAACTTCTCAAGCGATTCGCATGAAATTCGGTATGTAGGACTAAGATGTGACTATAAGATTTCTTCCTATGGAAATTCTAGAATATGATCATTATTGTCTGGAATTTCTGGAACAAAGCAACTTCTCAAGCGATTCGCATGAAATTCGGAATGTAGGACTAAGATGTGACTATAAGATTTCTTCCTATGGAAATTCTGGAATATGATCATTATTGTCTGGAATTTCTGGAATAAAGCAATTTCTCAAGCGATTCGCATGAAATTCGGATTGTAGGACTAAGATGCGATTATAAAGGCTAAACTATAAACTTACGTTAAAGTTAAAATCCGACGAAATGCTTTCCAAAGATTCTAAAGTTTCTCATCCGACCATAATGTAATTTTGTCACCTCGACGAAATAACATATGACAACTGTCAAGTTTTCTTAAGAAAATTCGCTCGCCAGCGCACATCTAATCGATTGCCAAAGTAACGTAACTATTGCGAACGCTATTATGGGCGCAGCATACATTTTCATTGTATTCGCTCATTTAATCGTCGGGTTTTGACACTTGCGTAAAGAGATGAAATTACATTATAGTTCCGGCTTAAGACTTCTTGCTATGGAAATTCTTGAATATGATCATTATGGTCTGGAATTTCTGGAACAAAGCAATTTCCCAAGCGATTCAAATGAAATTCGGAATGCAGGACTAATATGTGACTATAAGATTTCTTCCTATGGAAATTCTAGAATATTCGTATGAAACTCGGAATGTGGGACTAATATGTGACTATAAGACTTGTTCCTATGGAAATTCTGGGATCTGGCCAATAGGGTCTGTGATTTTTGGAACCAAGCCATTTCTCAAGGGATTCGTATGAAACTCGGAATGTGGGACTAATAATCTGAATTTGTGGAACAAAGCAACTTCTCAAGCGATTCGCATGAAATTCGGAATGTAGGACTAAGATGTGACTATAAGATTTCTTCCTATGGAAATTCTAGAATATGATCATTATTGTCTGGAATTTCTGGAACAAAGCAACTTCTCAAGCGATTCGCCTGAAATTCGGAATGTAGGACTAAGATGTGACTATAAGATTTCTTCCTATGGAAATTCTGGAATATGATCATTATTGTCTGGAATTTCTGGAATAAAGCAATTTCTCAAGCGATTCGCATGAAATTCGGATTGTAGGACTAAGATGCGACTATAAAGGCTAAACTATAATGCAATTTCGCCCCCTTACGTTAAAGTTAAAATCCGACGAAATGCTTTCCAAAGATTCTAAAGTTTCTCATCCGACCATAATGTAATTTTGTCACCTCGACGAAATAACATATGACAACTGTCAAGTTTTCTTAAGAAAATGCGCTCGCCAGCGCACATCTAATCAATTGCCAAAGTAACGTAACTATTGCGAACGCTATTATGGGCGCAGCATACATTTTCATTGTATTCGCTCATTTAATCGTCGGGTTTTGACACTTGCGTAAAGAGATGAAATTACATTATAGTTCCGGCTTAAGACTTCTTGCTATGGAAATTCTTGAATATGATCATTATGGTCTGGAATTTCTGGAACAAAGCAATTTCTCAAGCGATTCAAATGAAATTCGGAATGCAGGACTAATATGTGACTATTAGATTTCTTCCTATGGAAATTCTAGAATATTCGTATGAAACTCGGAATGTGGGACTAATATGTGACTATAAGACTTGTTCCTATGGAAATTCTGGGATCTGGCCAATAGGGTCTGGGATTTTTGGAACCAAGCCATTTCTCAAGGGATTCGTATGAAACTCGGAATGTGGGACTAATAATCTGAATTTTTGGAACCAAGCCATTTCTCAAGGGATTCGTATGAAACTCGGAATCTAGGACTAATATGTGACTATAAGACTTGTTCCTATGGAAATTCTGGGATCTGGCCAATAGGGTCTGGGATTTTTGGAACCAAGCCATTTCTCAAGGGATTCGTATGAAACTCGGAATGTGGGACTAATAATCTGGACTTTTGGAACCAAGCCATTTCTCAAGGGATTTGTATGAAACTCGCAATGTAGGACTTAATGTGACTATAAGACTTGTTCCTATGGAAATTCTGGGATCTGGCCAATAGGGTCTGAGATTTTTGGAACCAAGCCATTTCTCAAGGGATTCGTATGAAACTCGGAATGTGGGACTAATATGTGACTATAAGACTTGTTCCTATGGAAATTCTGGGATCTGGCCAATAAAGTCTGGGATTTTTGGAACCAAGCCATTTCTCAAGGGATTTGTATGAAACTCGGAATGTAGGACTAATATGTGACTATAAGACTTGTTCCTTGGAAATTCTGGGATCTGGCCAATAGGGTCTGGGATTATTAGAACCAAGCCATTTCTAAAGGGATTTGTATGAAACTCGGAATGTAGGACTAATATGTGACTATAAGACTTGTTCCTATGGAAATTCTGGGATCTGGTCAATAGGGTCTGGGATTTTTGGAACCAAGCCATTTCTCAAGGGATTTGTATGAAACTCGGAATGTAGGACTTAATGTGACTATAAGACTTGTTCCTATGGAAATTCTGGGATCTGGCCAATAGGGTCTGAGATTTTTGCAACCAAGCCATTTCTCAAGGGATTCGTATGAAACTCGGAATGTGGGACTAATATGTGACTATAAGACTTGTTCCTATGGAAATTCTGGAATCTGGACAATAGGGTCTGGGATTTTTGGAACCAAGCCATTTCTCAAGGGATTCGTATGAAACTCGGAATGTAGGACTAATATGTGACTATAAGACTTGTTCCTATGGAAATTCTGGGATCTGGCCAATAGGGTCTGGGATTTTTGGAACCCGAATGTAGGACTAATATGTGACTATAAGACTTGTTCCTATGGAAATTCTGGGATCTGGCCAATAGGGTCTGGGATTTTTGGAGCCAAGCCATTTCTCAAGGGATTCGTATGAAACTTGGAATGTGGGACTAATATGTGACTATAAGACTTGTTCCTATGGAAATTCTGGGATCTGGCCAATAGGGTCTGGGATTTTTGGAACCAACTATTTCTCAAGCGATTCAAATGAAATTCGGAATGCAGGACTAATATGTGACTATAAGATTTCTTCCTATGGAAATTCTAGAATATTCGTATGAAACTCGGAATGTGGGACTAATATGTGACTATAAGACTTGTTCCTATGGAAATTCTGGAATCTGGCCAATAGGGTCTGGGATTTTTGGAACCAAGCCATTTCTCAAGGGATTCGTATGAAACTCGGAATGTAGGACTAATATGTGACTATAAGACTTGTTCCTATGGAAATTCTGGGATCTGGCCAATAGGGTCTGGGATTTTTGGAACCCGAATGTAGGACTAATATGTGACTATAAGACTTGTTCCTATGGAAATTCTGGGATCTGGCCAATAGGGTCTGGGATTTTTGGAGCCAAGCCATTTCTCAAGGGATTCGTATGAAACTCGGAATGTGGGACTAATATGTGACTATAAGACTTGTTCCTATGGAAATTCTGGGATCTGGCCAATAGGGTCTGGGATTTTTGGAACCAACTATTTCTCAAGCGATTCAAATGAAATTCGGAATGCAGGACTAATATGTGACTATAAGATTTCTTCCTATGGAAATTCTAGAATATTCGTATGAAACTCGGAATGTGGGACTAATATGTGACTATAAGACTTGTTCCTATGGAAATTCTGGGATCTGGCCAATAGGGTCTGGGATTTTTGGAACCAAGCCATTTCTCAAGGGATTCGTATGAAACTCCGAATGTAGGACTAATATGTGACTATAAGACTTGTTCCTATGGAAATTCTGGGATCTGGCCAATAAAGTCTGGGATTTTTGGAATAAAGCCATTTCTCAAGGGATTCGTATGAAACTCGGAATGTAGGACTAATATGTGACTATAAGACTTGTTCCTATGGAAATTCTGGGATCTGGCCAATAGAGTCTGGGATTTTTGGAACCAAGCCATTTCTCAAGGAATTTGTATGAAATTCGGAATATAGGACTAATATGTGACTATAAGACTTGTTCCTATGGAAATTCTGGGATCTGGCCAATAGGGTCTGGGATTTTTGGAACCAAGCCATTTCTCAAGGGATTTGTATGAAACTCGGAATGTAGGACTAATATGTGACTATAAGACTTGTTCCTATGGAAATTCTGGGATCTGGCCAATAGGGTCTGGGATTTTTGGAACCAAGCCATTTCTCAAGGGATTCGTATGAAAATCGGAATGTGGGACTAATAATCTGGATTTTTGGAACCAAGCCACTTCTCAAGGGATTTGTATGAAACTCGGAATGTAGGACTAATATGTGACTATATGACTTGTTCCTATGGAAATTCTGGGATCTGGCCAATAGGGTCTGGGATTTTTGGAACCAAGCCATTTCTCAAGTGATTTGTATGAAACTCGGAATGTAGGACTAATATGTGACTATAAGACTTGTTCCTATGGAAATTCTGGGATCTGGCCAATAGGGTCTGGGATTTTTGGAACCAAGCCATTTCTCAAGGGATTTGTATGAAACTCGGAATGTAGGACTAATATGTGACTATAAGACTTGTTCCTATGGAAATTCTGGGATCTGGCCAATAAAGTCTGGGATTTTTGGAACCAAGCCATTTCTCAAGGGATTTGTATGAAACTCGGAATGTAGGACTAATATGTGACTATAAGACTTGTTCCTATGGAAATTCTGGGATCTGGCCAATAGGGTCTGGGATTTTTGGAACCAAGCCATTTCTCAAGGGATTTGTATGAAACTCGGAATGTAGGACTAATATGTGACTATAAGACTTGTTCCTATGGAAATTCTGGGATCTGGCCAAAAGGGTCTGGGATTTTTGGAACCAAGCCATTTCTCAAGGGATTTGTATGAAACTCGGAATGTAGGACTAATATGTGACTATAAGACTTGTTCCTATGGAAATTCTGGGATCTGGCCAATAGGGTCTGGGATTTTTGGAACCAAGCCATTTCTCAAGGGATTTGTATGAAATTCTGGGATCTGGCCAATAGGGTCTGAGATTTTTGGAACCAAGCCATTTCTCAAGGGATTCGTATGAAACTCGGAATGTGGGACTAATATGTGACTATAAGACTTATTCCTATGTAAATTCTGGGATCTGGCCAATAGGGTCTGGGATTTTTGGAACCAAGCCATTTCTCAAGGGATTCGTATGAAACTCGGAATGTAGGACTAATATGTGACTATAAGACTTGTTCCTATGGAAATTCTGGGATCTGGCCAATAGGGTCTGGGATTTTTGGAACCAAGCCATTTCTCAAGGGATTCGTATGAAACTCGGAATGTGGGACTAATAATCTGGATTTTTGGAACCAAGCCATTTCTCAAGGGATTCGTATGAAACTCGGAATGTAGGACTAATATGTGACTATAAGACTTGTTCCTATGGAAATTCTGGGATCTGGCCAATAGGGTCTGGGATTTTTGGAGCCAAGCCATTTCTCAAGGGATTCGTATGAAACTCGGAATGTGGGACTAATATGTGACTATAAGACTTGTTCCTATGGAAATTCTGGGATCTGGCCAATAGGGTCTGGGATTTTTGGAACCAAGCCATTTCTCAAGGGATTCGTATTAAACTCGGAATGTAGGACTAATATGTGACTATAAGACTTGTTCCTATGGAAATTCTGGGATCTGGCCAATAGGGTCTGGGATTTTTGGAACCAAGCCATTTCTCAAGGGATTTGTATGAAACTCGGAATGTGGGACTAATATGTGACCATAAGACTTGTTCCTATGGAAATTCTGGAATATGATCATTATGGTCTGGAATTTCTGCAACAAAGCAATTTCTCAACCGATTCGCATGAAATTCCAAATGTAGGACTAATATGTGACTGTAAGATTTCTTCCTATGGAAATTCTGGAAGATGATCATTATTGTCTGGAATTTCTGGAACAAAGCAACTTCTCAAGCGATTCGCATGAAATTCGGTATGTAGGACTAAGATGTGACTATAAGATTTCTTCCTATGGAAATTCTAGAATATGATCATTATTGTCTGGAATTTCTGGAACAAAGCAACTTCTCAAGCGATTCGCATGAAATTCGGAATGTAGGACTAAGATGTGACTATAAGATTTCTTCCTATGGAAATTCTGGAATATGATCATTATTGTCTGGAATTTCTGGAATAAAGCAATTTCTCAAGCGATTCGCATGAAATTCGGATTGTAGGACTAAGATGCGATTATAAAGGCTAAACTATAATGCAATTTCGCCCCCTTACGTTAAAGTTAAAATCCGACGAAATGCTTTCCAAAGATTCTAAAGTTTCTCATCCGACCATAATGTAATTTTGTCACCTCGACGAAATAACATATGACAACTGTCAAGTTTTATTAAGAAAATGCGCTCGCCAGCGCACATCTAATCGATTGCCAAAGTAACGTAACTATTGCGAACGCTATTATGGGCGCAGCATACATTTTCATTGTATTCGCTCATTTAATCGTCGGGTTTTGACACTTGCGTAAAGAGATGAAATTACATTATAGTTCCGGCTTAAGACTTCTTGCTATGGAAATTCTTGAATATGATCATTATGGTCTGGAATTTCTGGAACAAAGCAATTTCCCAAGCGATTCAAATGAAATTCGGAATGCAGGACTAATATGTGACTATAAGATTTCTTCCTATGGAAATTCTAGAATATTCGTATGAAACTCGGAATGTGGGACTAATATGTGACTATAAGACTTGTTCCTATGGAAATTCTGGGATCTGGCCACTAGGGTCTGGGATTTTTGGAACCAAGCCATTTCTCAAGGGATTCGTATGAAACTCGGAATGTGGGACTAATAATCTGAATTTCTGGAACAAAGCAACTTCTCAAGCGATTCGCATGAAATTCGGAATGTAGGACTAAGATGTGACTATAAGATTTCTTCCTATGGAAATTCTAGAATATGATCATTATTGTCTGGAATTTCTGGAACAAAGCAACTTCTCAAGCGATTCGCCTGAAATTCGGAATGTAGGACTAAGATGTGACTATAAGATTTCTTCCTATGGAAATTCTAGAATATTCGTATGAAACTCGGAATGTGGGACTAATATGTGACTATAAGACTTGTTCCTATGGAAATTCTGGGATCTGGCCAATAGGGTCTGGGATTTTTGGAACCAAGCCATTTCTCAAGGGATTCGTATGAAACTCGGAATGTGGGACTAATAATCTGAATTTTTGGAACCAAGCCATTTCTCAAGGGATTCGTATGAAACTCGGAATCTAGGACTAATATGTGACTATAAGACTTGTTCCTATGGAAATTCTGGGATCTGGCCAATAGGGTCTGGGATTTTTGGAACCAAGCCATTTCTCAAGGGATTCGTATGAAACTCGGAATGTGGGACTAATAATCTGGACTTTTGGAACCAAGCCATTTCTCAAGGGATTTGTATGAAACTCGGAATGTAGGACTTAATGTGACTATAAGACTTGTTCCTATGGAAATTCTGGGATCTGGCCAATAGGGTCTGAGATTTTTGGAACCAAGCCATTTCTCAAGGGATTCGTATGAAACTCGGAATGTGGGACTAATAATCTGGACTTTTGGAACCAAGCCATTTCTCAAGGGATTTGTATGAAACTCGGAATGTAGGACTTAATGTGACTATAAGACTTGTTCCTATGGAAATTCTGGGATCTGGCCAATAGGGTCTGAGATTTTTGGAACCAAGCCATTTCTCAAGGGATTCGTATGAAACTCGGAATGTGGGACTAATATGTGACTATAAGACTTATTCCTATGTAAATTCTGGGATCTGGCCAATAGGGTCTGGGATTTTTGGAACCAAGCCATTTCTCAAGGGATTCGTATGAAACTCGGAATGTAGGACTAATATGTGACTATAAGACTTGTTCCTATGGAAATTCTGGGATCTGGCCAATAGGGTCTGGGATTTTTGGAACCAAGCCATTTCTCAAGGGATTCGTATGAAACTCGGAATGTGGGACTAATAATCTGAATTTTTGGAACCAAGCCATTTCTCAAGGGATTCGTATGAAACTCGGAATCTAGGACTAATATGTGACTATAAGATTTCTTCCTATGGAAATTCTGTAAGATGATCATTATTGTCTGGAATTTCTGGAACAAAGCAACTTCTCAAGTGATTCGCATGAAATTCGGAATGTAGGACTAAGATGTGACTATAAGATTTCTTCCTATGGAAATTCTAGAATATGATCATTATTGTCTGGAATTTCTGGAACAAAGCAACTTCTCAAGCGATTCGCATGAAATTCGGAATGTAGGACTAAGATGTGACTATAAGATTTCTTCCTATGGAAATTCTGGAATATGATCATTATTGTCTGGAATTACTGGAATAAAGCTTTTTCTCAAGCGATTCGCATGAAATTCGGATTGTAGGACTAAGATGCGACTATAAAGGCTAAACTATAATGCAATTTCGCCCCCTTACGTTAAAGTTAAAATCCGACGAAATGCTTTCCAAAGATTCTAAAGTTTCTCATCCGACCATAATGTAATTTTGTCACTTCGACGAAATAACATATGACAACTGTCAAGTTTTCTTAAGAAAATGCGCTCGCCAGCGCACATCTAATCGATTGCCAAAGTAACGTAACTATTGCGAACGCCATTATGGGCGCAGCATACATTTTCATTGTATTCGCTCATTTAATCGTCGGGTTTTGACACTTGCGTAAAGAGATGAAATTACATTATAGTTCCGGCTTAAGACTTCTTGCTATGGAAATTCTTGAATATGATCATTATGGTCTGGAATTTCTGGAACAAAGCAATTTCTCAAGCGATTCAAATGAAATTCGGAATGCAGGACTAATATGTGACTATAAGATTTCTTCCTATGGAAATTCTAGAATATTCGTATGAAACTCGGAATGTGGGACTAATATGTGACTATAAGACTTGTTCCTATGGAAATTCTGGGATCTGGCCAATAGGGTCTGGGATTTTTGGAACCAAGCCATTTCTCAAGGGATTCGTATGAAACTCGGAATGTGGGACCAATAATCTGAATTTTTGGAACCAAGCCATTTCTCAAGGGATTCGTATGAAACTCGGAATCTAGGACTAATATGTGACTATAAGACTTGTTCCTATGGAAATTCTGGGATCTGGCCAATAGGGTCTGGGATTTTTGGAACCAAGCCATTTCTCAAGGGATTCGTATGAAACTCGGAATGTGGGACTAATAATCTGGATTTTTGGAACCAAGCCATTTCTCTAGGGATTTGTATGAAACTCGGAATGTAGGACTAATATGTGACTATAAGACTTGTTCCTATGGAAATTCTGGGATCTGGCCAATAGGGTCTGGGATTTTTGGAACCAAGCCATTTCTCAAGGGATTTGTATGAAACTCGGAATGTAGGACTAATATGTGACTATAAGACTTGTTCCTATGGAAATTCTGGGATCTGGCCAATAGGGTCTGGGATTTTTGGAGCCAAGCCATTTCTCAAGGGATTCGTATGAAACTCGGAATGTGGGACTAATATGTGACTATAAGACTTGTTCCTATGGAAATTCTGGGATCTGGCCAATAGGGTCTGGGATTTTTGGAACCAAGCCATTTCTCAAGCGATTCAAATGAAATTCGGAATGCAGGTCTAATATGTGACTATAAGATTTCTTCCTATGGAAATTCTAGAATATTCGTATGAAACTCGGAATGTGGGACTAATATGTGACTATAAGACTTGTTCCTATGGAAATTCTGGGATCTGGCCAATAGGGTCTGGGATTTTTGGAACCAAGCCATTTCTCAAGCGATTCAAATGAAATTCGGAATGCAGGATTAATATGTGACTATAAGATTTCTTCCTATGGAAATTCTAGAATATTCGTATGAAACTCGGAATGTGGGACTAATATGTGACTATAAGACTTGTTCCTATGGAAATTCTGGGATCTGGTCAATAGGGTCTGGGATTTTTGGAACCGGAATGTTGGACTAATATGTGACTATAAGACTTGTTCCTATGGAAATTCTGGGATCTGGCCAATAGGGTCTGGGATTTTTGGAGCCAAGCCATTTCTCAAGGGATTCGTATGAAACTCGGAATGTGGGACTAATATGTGACTATAAGACTTGTTCCTATGGAAATTCTGGGATCTGGCCAATAGGGTCAGGGATTTTTGGAACCAAGCCATTTCTCAAGCGATTCAAATGAAATTCGGAATGCAGGACTAATATGTGACTATAAGATTTCTTCCTATGGAAATTCTAGAATATTCGTATGAAACTCGGAATGTAGGACTAATATGTGACTATAAGACTTGTTCCTATGGAAATTCTGGGATCTGGCCAATAGGGTCTGGGATTTTTGGAACCAAGCCATTTCTCAAGGGATTTGTATGAAACTCGGAATGTAGGACTAATATGTGACTATAAGACTTGTTCCTATGGAAATTCTGGGATCTGGACAATAGGGTCTGGGATTTTTGGAACCAAGCCATTTCTCAAGGCATTTGAATGAAACTCGGAATGTAGGACTTAATGTGACTATAAGACTTGTTCCTATGGAAATTCTGGGATCTGGCCAATAGGGTCTGGGATTTTTGGAACCAAGCCATTTCTCAAGGGATTTGTATGAAACTCGGAATGTAGGACTAATATGTGACTATAAGACTTGTTCCTATGGAAATTCTGGGATCTGGCCAATAGGGTCTGGGATTTTTGGAACCAAGCCATTTATCAAGGGATTTGTATGAAACTCGGAATGTAGGACTAATATGTGACTATAAGACTTGCTCCTATGGAAATTCTGGGATCTGGCCAATAGGGTCTGGGATTTTTGGAACCAAGCCATTTCTCAAGCGATTCAAATGAAATTCGGAATGCAGGACTAATATGTGACTATAAGATTTCTTCCTATGGAAATTCTAGAATATTCGTATGAAACTCGGAATGTGGGACTAATATGTGACTATAAGACTTGTTCCTATGGAAATTCTGGGATCTGGCCAATAGGGTCTGGGATTTTTGGAACCAAGCCATTTCTCAATGGATTCGTATGAAACTCGGAATGTAGGACTAATATGTGACTATAGGACTTGTTCCTATGGTAATTCTGGGATATGGCCAATAGGGTCTGGGATTTTTGGAACCAAGCCATTTCTCAAGGGATTCGTATGAAACTCGGAATGTGGGACTAATAATCTGGATTTTTGGAACCAAGCCATTTCTCAAGGGATTCGTATGAAACTCGGAATGTAGGACTAATATGTGACTATAAGACTTGTTCCTATGGAAATTCTGGGATCTGGCCAACAGGGTCTGGGATTTTTTGAGCCAAGCCATTTCTCAAGGGATTCGTATGAAACTCGGAATGTGGGACTACTATGTGACTATAAGACTTGTTCCTATTGAAATTCTGGGATCTGGCCAATAGGGTCTGGGATTTTTGGAACCAAGCCATTTCTCAAGGGATTCGTATTAAACTCGGATTGTAGGACTAATATGTGACTTATAAGACTTGTTCCTAAGGAAATTCTGGGATCTGGCCAATAGGGTCTGGGATTTTTGGAACCAAGCCATTTCTCAAGGGATTCGTATTAAACTCGGATTGTAGGACTAATATGTGACTTATAAGACTTGTTCCTATTGAAATTCTGGGATCTGGCCAATAGGGTCTGGGATTTTTGGAACCAAGCCATTTCTCAAGGGATTCGTATTAAACTCGGATTGTAGGACTAATATGTGACTTATAAGACTTGTTCCTATTGAAATTCTGGGATCTGGCCAATAGGGTCTGGGATTTTTGGAACCAAGCCATTTCTCAAGGGATTCGTATTAAACTCGGATTGTAGGACTAATATGTGACTTATAAGACTTGTTCCTAAGGAAATTCTGGGATCTGGCCAATAGGGTCTTGGATTTTTGGAACCAAGCCATTTCTCAAGGGATTCGTATGAAACTCGGAATGTAGGACTAATATGTGACTATAAGACTTGTTCCTATGGAAATTCTGGGATCTGGCCAATAGGGTCTGGGATTTTTGGAACCAAGCCATTTCTCAAGGGATTCGTATTAAACTCGGATTGTAGGACTAATATGTGACTTATAAGACTTGTTCCTATTGAAATTCTGGGATCTGGCCAATAGGGTCTGGGATTTTTGGAACCAAGCCATTTCTCAAGGGATTCGTATTAAACTCGGATTGTAGGACTAATATGTGACTTATAAGACTTGTTCCTAAGGAAATTCTGGGATCTGGCCAATAGGGTCTTGGATTTTTGGAACCAAGCCATTTCTCAAGGGATTTATATGAAACTCGGAATGTGGGACTAATATGTGACTATAAGGCTTGTTCATATGGAAATTCTGGAATATGATCATTATGGTCTGGAATTTCTGCAACAAAGCATTTTCTCAACCGATTCGCATGAAATTCCAAATGTAGGACTAAGATGTGACTATAAGATTTCTTCCTATGGAAATTCTGGAAGATGATCATTATTATCTGGAATTTCTGGAACAAAGCAACTTCTCAAGCGATTCGCATGAAATTCGGAATGTAGGACTAAGATGTGACTATAAGATTTCTTCCTATGGAAATTCTAGAATATGATCATTATTGTCTGGAATTTCTGGAACAAAGCAACTTCTCAAGCGATTCGCATGAAATTCGGAATGTAGGACTAAGATGTGACTATAAGATTTCTTCCTATGGAAATTCTGGATTATGATCATTATTGTCTGGAATATCTGGAATAAAGCAATTTCTCAAGCGATTCGCATGAAATTCGGATTGTAGGACTAAGATGCGATTATAAAGGCTAAACTATAATGCAATTTCGCCCCCTTACGATAAAGTTAAAATCCGACGAAATGCTTTCCAAAGATTCTAAAGTTTCTCATCCGACCATAATGTAATTTTGTCACCTCGACGAAATAACATATGACAACTGTCAAGTTTTCTTAAGAAAATGCGCTCGCCAGCGCACATCTAATCGATTGCCAAAGTAACGTAACTATTGCGAACGCTATTATGGGCGCAGCATACATTTTCATTGTATTCGCTCATTTAACCGTCGGGTTTTGACACTAGCGTAAAGAGATGAATCATTATGGTCTGGAATTTCGGGAACTAAGCAATTTCTCAAGCGACTCGTGCCTTTTAATTTAATCGTAGTATTGGCCACAACGTCAAAGAATTTCACTCCAACCGCGCGTAAAGATTACACGCACATATTTTTTTAACAGCTCTTACTTCTCCTACTACTATCGACGCAACTGCATTACTATGTTTGTGCAGTGATATGATACATAAATAAATTGTTATGAACATTTAAATCAGCTTAAAAATTATTTATTCTGTTATATGTGATGTGATTGATGATCACGTATGTGGCTCCAATAACATACAATCAAGCAGAGCAGAACGAAACAAACATAAGCAGTAGTAGGCTGCGGTCAAGAATTCAGCCGCTGCGCAGTTTATGCTGCATGTTGGTCAAAAATTCACTTTTCAGCCAATGCATTAAAGAAAAATCGACTGCGCAGTTTACTTTAAATTGGATGCAAATAGCTAAATGTAAATTTCAAATTGTCGCCCTACAAGCAGACTGTAAGTCGGTTCGAAATATAGCCGCAGTTTCGTGCATACCGACTGCCTGCCATTTTTTTGTGCAGCACAAGCTGCGAAGCTACTTAATTCCTTACCGCAGCCGTAGTGATAGTATAGTCTCTGTTCATTTTCTATCGGTCCTCTGCTCTGCTCGATACAGTGCTGCAAGCTTCCTTGCAACTATTTCTTTTTCTTTTCGCTTATCTTATCCTTAGTCATGTTTACAGTAACTAGAGTAAATAACTCTTCGATCAATTACAGAAGAGAGAGAACCATGCAAAAGAAATTTAATGATGAAAATTGGCCTGCATGTATCAAAGCGAAATGCTTCTTTCTTCAATTCATTTCTCTTAAAATTTATTTTAAAATTACTCAATTTTTTATAAATTGAATAACTCTTTGATCTATTACAGAAGGGAGAGAACCATGCTAAAGAAATTTAACCACGCCTGCATGTTTCGATCCATTAGCTAGTGCTGCTCATTTTTCTTCTCTTCAAATTTAATTTAAAACAACTCAAATTTTTTTATGAGTTGAAACCAAAAGCTTATTACTCTGTTTGGGCAATATGCAGCCACTTCACATTTAGTGGTTATGAACATTAAAATTCGCTTATAAATAATTTATATATAATGTGATGTGATGATGATGTATGTGATGAGCTACGGTGCAAGTTTTAGGACTTGTATTTAGTTTAGAAAAATTTTTTAATATATACGTCCGTGCTTATGTCCCACAGACAACAAGATCTTTGTTTTCTTTTCTTTCGTCCCGGACAGACGTTGTCACGCTCAAAACTCACGGCCGTGTCCTCGACACAGCCTGCCCTGCTCTTTTTTATGTATTATTGGTAGGTATGACAATATATAAAGTATATTTCATGCCGCTACGTGGTTAGGGTGGCCCATTTCTAGAAAAATATTTGGGAACGTTTGGACCGATTTGGTTAACTTTTATTTTATAAATTCGCCATAGTCCGAATAAGGTTTATAAGTAAAAAATATGCCCGGAAAAGTGTAAAATTCGGAAAA
This sequence comes from Nephrocerus scutellatus, assembly GCA_947095585.1. Lineage (NCBI taxonomy): Eukaryota > Metazoa > Arthropoda > Insecta > Diptera > Pipunculidae > Nephrocerus > Nephrocerus scutellatus. The sequence continues at coordinate 64,809,429 of OX352762.1, forward strand.
AACTGAAAGTACTGTTTTCCATAGGATTTTTGTATGAACTCGCGAACATAACTCACGATTCTAACGATGGATTAGCGTAATTCTTTTTTTGTTTTGTTCGTTATAGTCCTATGAAACAAAGACAATTACAAAGGAAAGTCGAAAAATTCGGATAAACAGCAAAAATTGTTTTGTTCGTTATGTTCCCGGAGATATTTTTAGAAAAATAAAATTCGGGAAAATTTGGAAAACGATAAATTGGATATATTTTGAGGAAATAACTCTATTGAATGTTTTTGGTGAAATAAAAACTTTGGAAAAACACATTCCAGCGTTAAATTGGATATATTTTGCGGAAATAGCTCTATTGAATGTTTTCGGTGAAATGAAAACTTTGGAAAAACGCATTCCAGCCTAACTTAAAATAAAATTAAATTTGTGCTGATTCGCGATCTGTCCAGCAAAAGTCGTTATTTCATTTCTGTTTCAATAGATTCCAATTGTTTGGGTTACGTGCGCAAATGTCATTTGACCACAAAAAGACCCTCAAAAGACCCCCAACGGACGGCTTTTGTAGCGTCCAAAAGACTCACCAAAAAACCTCCAAAAGACCTTGAAAGGACCTCCAAAAGACTCCCAAAGATACCCCCAAAAGACCCTCAAAATACCAAAAAACCCTCAAAGGACCTCCAAAAGATCCTCAAAAGACTCCTTTAACGTCCCTCAAAATACCCTCAAAAGACCTTTAAAAGACGGCAAAAGACCCACAAAAGACCCCCCAGAGGACCCTCAAAAGACCATACCGAATTTCATACAAATCGGTAGAGAAATTACTTAGTTCCCAAAATTTAAAAACGTAACACAATGATGTGACCAATACTGTGACTCAAAATCGCAAAAAAAAAAAAAGCTTTTAGGGACAGGACAACGTCTGTCGGGTCAGCTAGTATATATATATATGTATGCTATTGCATTTATACAAGGAAAAATTAAAATTAATCGATCAATTATTTATATGTATGGGTCTCATGGAACTTATTAAAAAAAACAATCTATTAAATATATATATATCTATAAATATGCCATTGCATTTACGATCCATCGATTATATATACATGTATTAGGAAAGGAACCCTAAGAAAGAAAGAAGAAAGATCCAAAAACCCTATGTCGGACACGGTACGCTATAGCAACGGTACCAGGGCGGTACAGTACGAAACTATGAATTAAAACAAAAGGAAACAATCAAATCAACTTACTTGTTTAGGCACATCCACCGTCGCCAGCGCTGTAGTAGATGAGATCCACCTGTCTGGAAAAGAATTTTAGATAGGTTACGCGGTCCCAAAATGTTGGGAATATCGAACACTCAAAAATTTACTCAATTTTCCTTAACCCGAGCATTCCGTGTCCGCGTAATAGACAACAACCAAAATTTATGTATTTACAAAAAAACAGTAACTCAACAATAATTCATGGCTATTCGTCAACCCGGGTTTTTTTTTCTTCTTCTTCGAATCCTCTTAGCAGTTAGTGATCAGTTGAGTTAATATGATGATGAGGGGTACCGGAGCAGCACTTGCAGGGATATTATGAAATGAAATGCTTTTACTTCAATTGCCTTCGTGGTAGTCATCAGAGTAACTTGCTTGAATGACTTTAGCAATTGCTGTTCATTTCATCTGTATGGTGAGCTCATCAGAATGATTAAAGCAGCGCAATAACTATCACTCTTCCACATTCCCGAATTTTAAGTTTTTTTTTTGCCCAGGGTGATTATTTTTGCAATTGGTTTTTTTGGCTAATATGCAGTATAACCCGCATTGGATTTGGGGTTCCAGGCACCCCTTTCCTGAAAGCCCTCAGTGTACACTCCCTGAAAACCGCATTTTTCTTAGCGGTCACGTCCCCTTTTTGTAGGAGGGGCTGTCAAAGTTTTGTTTTTTTTCTTCAGAAAAATCCATTTTCCCAAGTGATTTGAAGGAGGTTTAGGGGTTATTGGTACCATATGAAAGGTAATAAAAATACCTTCCATTTAAAAATTAGGCCAATCGAGCCACCTTCGGCAGTTGTAGATTCAAAAAACTGTCTTTTATATAAAAGGTGAAAAAGAGGCGTGCTTAAAAGTGGGTGGGCCTAAATATCGGTAAAAAATGAAAGGTAAAAATTAGTTCTACACGGTCCTACTGTTTTTATGGGCGTGGCATAGTTTAAACGGAAGGTGGATAAATTTATATTTCATTATATTACAAATATAGGCACACTGTAAAATACTATGCGTTCAATTATTTTATATTTAAGTAGGAGTTCTTCCTTTTAAAATGCGTTTCCGGAAAGTATGGGCACACTGTAAAATGCTATGCGCTCAATGAATTTATATTTAAGAAGGAGTTCTTCCTTTTAAAAGGCGTTTCCGGAAAGTATGGGCACACTGTAAAATACTATGCGCTCAATGAATTTATATTTAAGAAGGAGTTCTTCCTTTTAAAAGGCGTGTTTGGAAAGTATGGGCACACTGTAAAATAAGGAGGTTTGGGGGTTAATTGGTATCGAATGAAAGGTATTAAGGGTAAGTATTAATAAACAAAAAAAAAGAACCAATCGGACCACCCTTGCCAGTGGTAGGGTAATAAGAGGGCGTTTTAAAAAGTGGGCGGACATAAATATTGGTACCAAAAAAAGGTTGACATTACCTTTATACGACCATACCATTTTTATGGGCATAGTCCAATTTTAGTGAAACGTGCATCAGTTTGTATTGCTTTTATTTCCCCATACGAAATTAGGTGTTATATGGCGAACAGCAGTATAACCAGCATTGGGTGAGGGGTTCCAGACACCACTCTAATGAAAGCCCTCATTGAGCAGACCATGAAAACTGAATTTTTTCTTGGCGGTCACGCCCCCTTTTTGTAGGGGGGGCATACAAAGTTATGAAATTTTACACAAAAAACCATTTTCCCGAGTGTTTTGAAGGAGGTTTGGGGGTTAATTGGTATCGAATGAAAGGTATTACGGGTAAGTTATAATAAACAAAAAAAAAAGGGACCAATCGGACCACCCTTGCCAGTGGTAAGGTAATAAGAGGGCGTTTTAAAAGTGGGCGGACATAAATATTGGTACCAAAAAAAAGGTTGACATTACCTCTATACGACCATACCATTTTTATGGGCATGGTCCAATTTTAGTGGAACGTGCATCAGTTTGTATTGCTTTTATTTCCCCATACGAAATTAGGTGTTATATGGCGAACAGCAGTATAACCCGCATTATGAAAGCCCTCATTGAGCAGACCATGAAAACAGCATTTTATCTTGGCGGTCACGCCCCGTTTTTGTAGGAGGGCCATACAAAGTTATGAATTTTTACACAAAAAACCATTTTCCCGAGTGTTTTACTTATCCACCTTCCGTTAAAATTATACTACGCCCATAAAAACAGTCGGAACGTCCAGATCTAATTTTTACCTTTCATTAATTACCAATATTTAGGCCCACCCACTTTTAACCACGCCTCTTTTTCACCTTTTATATAAAAGACAGTTTTTTGACTCTACAACTGCCGAAGGTGGCTCGATTGGCCTAATATTTTTATAAGGAAGGTATTTTTATTACCTTTTATATGGTACCAATTAACCCCCAAACCTCCTTCAAATCACTTGGGAAAATGGACTTTTCTGAAGAAAAAAAACAAAACTTTGACAGCCCCTCCTACAAAAAGGGGGCGTGACCGCCGCCTTCTTTATGCCGCCCCAAAAGTGGGCGGAAGGGGCGTGGTGGGGGGCGTAAATTCGCATGCGGGTTATACTGCAGAAACGCCTTTTTTTAATAATTCCAATGATTAGGTGTCACAGAAACATTTCCCAATTCAATTCGTTCGTAAATTGTAAAACGCAATTATGCAATACAAAACAAAAAAATCAATACAATTGACGTTTTGTTCAAAATATTAATTTTTTGTTTCAAACTACTAATACCACGGAAACAGGCGGGCTGTTTTATTTTTAAAAAACTTTATTCGACACACAAAGAAAATTGTTTTTCATTTTTGGAATAATGTTTAGAAGTTCTTGGTGTAATTGCCAACATTTATCAGGCTCCTGTGCAGCGGTTTAGTTGTTTAGACAATGCTATGGTGGCGGCTTCTTCAGTTTGTTGGAACTCAGAACCTAGATTACCGTAGCGAGTCCGACAAGGGCGGTTTTGACAAACTGACCGACATAGACGACCACGACAAACGCTTCGAAGACCCCACGGACGACACAAAAGCAGGAGCGGCTGATTTGACACCAATGATTCCATTAATGTTTGAGCTCCTGTTTCAGGTGCTACTACGACGCTGGTGACCGTGTAGCAGACAAACAAAAATGATGCGACATTGAAGAAATATGAAAATTTCCTAATTCACATAGCAAACGAAACACTGATTTTGTTCACCATAACTGAGTCGATAATTGACTTAACTTCATTCGCGAAAAGAAATATATTCACTCGGTTCAAATAAATTTTCAAACTTAATGCCTTTCGTCTTCTTAATCGCATCATATTTTGCAGTTGCGAGCTGACCACCTGTGTTAGTATAGGTGAGTTAGACAAACCCCACAGTGTCATTGCTCATGCATCATGTATATCGCCCCAACCTACGGTAATATTATTACGCCACCTATAACATAACTCAAGCTTTGCAAATTAAGGCTATTGATGGTGTAAGTGAGCCTCAATATGTAACCACCTACAAGGTGCATTGCATCATTTTTTTTTCAAATTCTAACTAAGAAAAGGGAAAATCATTTCGCTGAGTTTTACCATCACACTCCTTAACTCTGTCGGGCCAGCTAGTATATATATATAAATACATATACATATATATATATACCTTTTCCCACGTTTTTCTAATTGTAACTTAATGATAACTTATAGATATAAAATCGATATATGTATAGGAATAAATTCCGAATACCTTTTAGGATTTAGTATGCTTATACTTATTACCGTGTATATATAATTATATCTATATATCTACGGCTGAGCCATCAGCAGAATAGGGGGAATAACACAGAATGCTAGAGAACTGCAGGTGGCCGTAACTATCTCTGAATGGTGGAAGTGCGATCAAACCTCCACGTGGTGGCCGCCGGTAATTTTTCTCCAATGCTGGAAAAGCTTAATGATCGGGCCTAGTCCCTTCAAAGTAAAGTTGGCGTGTGGCCAATAACCTCACCTGTAAAAAATTATTATTACGGAACCCAAAATCAGCCTCGGATACACTGATGAACGACGACGACCACGGCAAGGAAAACGGCTAAACGATTTAAGAATTTTCTCATGGAACGTATGCTCACCGTATAGAGCTCGAGCTGCACAGCAGCTGGCCGATACCCTGTCAAAATATTGCTAACATAACAGCAATCCAGGAGATGCGATGGACAGGGAATGGTGTCTTACAAAAATCAGAATATGACATATATTACAGCTTTCATGCAAGACATCATGTGCTCGGGTGGGGTTTCTAGTCAGCAAAAGAATTAAACCCACCGTTATCGGATTTAGAGCAATAAATGAACGGCTATGCACCCTTCGCGTGCGGGTCAAATTTAAAAACATAAGTCTCATAAACGTTCACGCACCTACAGAGGATTCCCCAGATGATGAAAAAGAAGAATTCTTTGAATCAGTCGAACGGGAACTCCATGCCTGCCCTCAGTATGATGTAAAAATCATTTTGGGGGATATGAATGCTAAAATAGGTAGGGAGCCAGTATTCAGGCAATACATTGGCACCCATAGCTTACACGAGAACACTAATGACAATGGAAAACGAGTCATAGAAATGGCAGCAAGCAATAATTTGGTCGTTGCGAGTACAAGGTTTTCGCGTAAAAATATCCACAAAGCCACCTGGGTATCCCCCGATGGAGCCATTCGCAACCAGATAGACCACGTGTTGATAGACCGCCGCCACAACCCGGATGATGACGGAATGAACGTACCGAGGTGCCAACGTCGAGTCGGACCACTATCTTGTTGGTATGGTTCTCCGAGCGAGGATTGCATCATCACGAAAGACTGCATCCGCGAATCAGATTCGAGTCAACACGGCTGCCCTTTGAAATGAAGAGACCAGAAACAACTACGGTCAAGCGATAGGACTCGCCCTAAATGCAGGGAGAGTAAGTCCTGGGGTTGAGATGCCGGGCGTAGAAGAGAAATGGACACGCCTTAAGAATACTGTCATTAGTACTGCTGACTACATCTTAGGCAGTAGTTGTAGAGATCGGAACAACTGGTTCGATGACGAATGTAAGCTAGCGACTGAACGTAAGAATGTTGCGTACTGAGCAATGCAATAATCTCATAGAACGCGGGAACGCGAAGATGAATATAAAGAACTCAGAAGATATGAAAAAACAGTTCACCGGCGAAAGAAAGCAGCCTGGGAGAAGAATCTTGTCCGTGAACTGGAACAGTACAGAGAGCAAGGACCGCATCAGGCGCGAAAGTTCTACCAAAGAGTCCGCGGTATGACGCAATATACACCGCGTTGCACATACTGCAAGCACAAAGAGGGTAATCTGATCGCCGATCTTAAAGGCATCTTAGAGCGATGGGAAGAGCACTTTCATGAGTTGCTTAACGGCCAGCTAACTGAGGAATTGGAGGCTCCACCAATGACCGAAGATCATACTATGCTGCCGCCACCAAGCATAGACGAAGTTAGCAGAGCGATAAATCGGCTCAAAAATAATAAGGCCCCGGGATCTGATGGGATCCCAGCGGAACTGATAAAAATAGAGGGCCCCACATTACACCAAGCCATTCATGAAATAATAGTGCAAGTATGGGAAGAAGAAGCTATGCCAGAAGACTGGCGAAGAGACATCCTATACCCAAACATAAGAAGGGAGGGAGATATCACAAAATGCAGCAATTATCGTGGTATAACGTTGTTGAGTACCGTGTATAAGATTTTCTCCTCTACCTTCAAGACAGGATAGCCCCATACGCTAAAGTCATCATTGGTCCATACCAGTGTCGGTTCATCCCAGGCAATCAACAACTGATCAGATTTATAGCCTTAGGCAGGTGATGGAAAAATGTCTAGAGTTTCAAAACTCACTACACCATCTTTTTATAGACTTTAAAGCCGCCTATGATAGCATAACCAGAGTATAACTTTATAAAGCCATGAGAGAATTCGGCTTCCCAAATAAACTGACACGAATATGTAGGTTGACCATGACCAATGTTATAAGCCAAGTAAAAATATCCGGATCACTATCAAGCCCATTCAACATCTATAAAGGGCTCCGACAAGGGGATTGACTGTCCTGCGTCCTCTTCAACCTGGCGTTGGAGAAAGTGATCCGAGACTCTGACGTAACGGCGAGAGGAACAATCCTTTATAAGTCCATTCAGATAGTGGCTTACGCAGACGATATTGACATTGTTGGTAGAAACCCAAGAGCTGTACAGGAAGCTTTCATCTAGATAGAGCAGGCGGCACGAAGTCTGGGGCTGCACATAAATAAGTCAAAACAAAGTACATGGTGGCCACGTCTGCGAGTAGAAGATCCAACATTGGTCCCTCAATTCAAAAAGTGGAGCGCGAGTTTGAAGTAGTGTAATCCTTTAACTATCTCGGGTCAACTATAGCAGGCGATAACAGCATGGAACCAGAAATACGCGCACGGTTGCTTAATGCCAACAAAGCCTACTATAGTCTGTCAAGACTCTTCGAATCCAGGAACTTAACCATAACATCCATGCTGCTGATATATAAACAATGGTCATACCAGTACTAACATATGGATCCGAGACTTGGGTGCTTAGCAAAAAGCATTCTGACCTCTTAGCCGCGTTCGAGAGAAAAGTTTTACGGAAAATTGTTGGCCCCGTATGTGAGGAAGGACGATTTCGGAGACTCTATAATGATGAAATCTACAAGCGTTACCGCGATGTCGACATCGTAAAGAAAATTAAGCTCGGTAGGCTCCGGTGCGCAGGAAACCTAGCTCGCATGAGCGAAGAGGATCCTGCTCGGAAAGTCCTTTGCGGTAGTATTTATGGAACCCGAAAGCGAGGCCGGCCAAGCCTACGCTGGAAGGATGGCGTAGACCAGGACGCCCAGAGTTGAGGGATGCCAAACTGGATGACATCGGCTCGAAATCGGGACCGGTGGAGAGAGTTTTTGCGGGAGGCCAGGACCGGACCCCGGTTGTAGAGCCAAATATAATGACGGTGATGATGAATGTAGAGCTGATATTCCGAGTTACTGGTAAATTCACTGCTTCATTTGATCCCTCGTACAGCGGGATCAGACTCCGAAGGTCGATTATATAAGCAGTTCGACTTTCGAATTATTTCACTTTTGTCGTAATTACGATTAAACGCGATTATTACGACTAGTAGTATGACACTAGTCGTAATTTTGAGTGATGTTGTTGTTTCGGTCGAACACCTTTTTGGAGTTCGACTGGGGAATAAATATAAATAAAATGATTCATACAGAAATAATCATTTTATTTATATTTATTTCCCAGTCAAACGCGTAAAAACTTTTAAGTAAAAATTTTGAATTTTTGAATGTTATTTACAAAATTATCACTAAAATACAAAAATTAATTTAAAATTTTTAACCTATATATTCCCATGCATGTGCGGTTTTTATTAATATGAGTGAAACTCATGTCAGCTCATATTTAGAACACTATGAACGCATTTATATATGGCAAATATAAAATAAGTTTTTAGTTTTCGGTTTTGAGAACCGTTCCAATAATGGAACAGTAGGAAAATATGACACTGAAAATTGTTATTGACGCTTACGTTTATCGGAAACATAAAAAGCTGCCAACACCATATTTTCAAACGAATTGAAATTCGATAGCACCCGATATTTTGATCTAGGTGATCGACTCCTCCCATGTATCGGTTATAATTTACTATAGAACGGGGTTAATCACTCTCGGAATTTTATGTCAAACAACAAATAGAAAAATTCTGTGATAAAAAAATTTGTAAGGGTCGGTAAAGACCCCAAAAAGAACCCCAAAAAACCTCAAAGGACCTCCAAAAGACCCTCAAAAGACTCCTTTAACGACCCTCAAAAGACCCCCCATAGGACCCTAAAAGGACCATACCGAATTTCATACAAATCGGTAGAAAATTTACTTAGTTCCCAAAATTTAAAAATTTAACACAATGATGTGAACAATACTGTGATTCAAAATCGCAAAACAAATATCTTTTCACAAGGTCACAAAACGACCACAAACAAGTTTATTGAAAGTGGGGCAGGACAACGTCTGTCGGGTCAGCTAGTAATATATAAAAACGTGGTGCGTATGTATGTCTTACTATCTCGGCTGAACCACTGAAGCTTTCCAACTTATACTCACACCATATGTTCGTGTGGTGCTCCGGGTTGTTTTTGGTTGGGTTAGACCCCCTAGGTGGCGGTCGCTTTTTTCCGAAAATTTTTATTTATAGACAGAGTTGCACCAAATTCATACCATATAATATTTAAATATAAAGAAAGTAGCTGGCAAAATAAATTTTGACCTAATAAGAGGCGCTGGGGTGGAAAATATAGTTTTCCCTATATATGATTTTAATATAAAGAATATTCGAACACGTATACATTTTACCAAATTTGTAAAATTACAATTAATTAAAGTAGTTGAATTTTTTTATAACCCTAAACTCGCTGCTTGTTCGTGACTCTTTCGTAAGGCCTGGTACTACAAATGAATTTGTTGCGTTTCTCTGTTGCTGTTAGTTTTTTAAGAAACTCTTCTTATTATTGTTATTATTAATTGTTGTTTTAATTTTTTAATTATATATTATGAGTATATTTTCTCCATATTGGGTTCGGTATTTTTACTTTTTGAAATTAATTCTTATTTTGAAATTCATTTCACAAATATTCCCGGCTTCAAATGCAATTTTAACTCGATCGTAGCTCACCTTGACGCGAATTAACCCGTGGTTCTTAGTTCATGTGAAACGAAGGTTTTTTATATGGGTACCTCAAATGATTTTCAATGTCCGGGGTATTCCCGTGTCGACTATTTGGTTCCGCATCGAGGGATTATTTTCATCGTTCGAGATGATATCTGATTTAGTGTTCCTAATTTTATTGTTTCGAACAGTAATCCCCTTTTCAATACGTTATGGATTTAAAATAAAATTGCAAACCGGTCCATGTTTATTTGTTTCCTAATTTGTCACCTGATGTCTCTAGTAAAGTTTGACTATTAATCGGAAACGATAAACAAGATATACCAGTATTCACCAACATTAGAACTGGTAGTCTTGGGCGATTTCAATGTCCACAATGATACTTGGTTGACCTTTTCATTTATCCTCACCTTTTAGATTTATTTCTATCTACTATGTAGAAGATAAATATTCAATTGAATAAGCTGCTCCATTAGGACTTTCCGAGCACGCTCTGGTAATAGCCAAATTTTCGATTACCTCAGCCCATGTAGAGCCTAATCGTAAAAGGCTATTCTGGCACTTCCAAAATGCTAACTGGGAACTCCTGAATCGATTTTATAGCCCATTTGATTGGCCAACCTGTCTTTCCCACTTGCTGATGGGTCTACCCTTCCTTTAACTTACCAAAGCCCACCAGTTCTCCCGAATCTAGGCCCACGTATGTCTAAAATATCCGGCCACGGGTTGTTTCAAAAATTCTTAAATAACTTGACCCCAATAAAGCGACTGGCCCCGACAGTGTTCCGCCATTAGTATTGAAAATATGTCACCATAATTTGGCGAAACCGCATTACAAATTGTTTCATCTCACAATGAAGACAGGTGTTTTTCCGTCAATTTGGAAAATAGCTAATATTCAACCCGGTCCGAAAAACTGTGATAAATATGCTCCAACTAACCACCGCTCTATTGCTTTGTCGTAATCTATCATTTCATCTATCATCTACAATTTCAGACTAATGAGCTATCTGGATATGAATCTTTTATCCGATGTGCAGTATGGATTTCGCATACATCGATCTTCAGATGAACTCATGTCGTGCATGACTCATTGTTGGGACCAAAGCATTGAAAGTCTAGGTGAATCAAGCGTTGTCTTATTAATAAGATTCGTGCACTCAACTTACACCCAACGGTGTATCTTCAGCTTCACATGGTATCAATGGTGGCCTGCCTTGTCGCCTACGCTCTTCTTGATATACCTATATCAATTACCTGTTGTCTTCTACAACATTTGATATCCATTCATTTGCTGATGATACAGCGTTATCGGCTTCCATTGAGTTTGTAAGTCAAAAAGATTGCAATTCTCGCTTGATTGATTCGCGTGAATTAATGAACACGATAATTCTGTCCATTCAATTCATTCTTGATTGGGGCAGTTCTAATAGGGTAGAATTTAACCCCAATTTAACTCCAGGCTTTGTAATGAAATGGATGAAACTTGTGGATCTTGTGGAAAGACAAGATGTTACGGAAGTTGCTGCCATTACTCGGACAGTATTCCTGGGAAGGCACGTTTGACCTGGGCGCACGTGTTTGATTCGGCCATGCTCGTCGGCTACCGGGGAGGAGTCTTGGTCAACCCCTGTCTTCTTTCATTACCTAAATAAAGAGAAAACAAGCGAAACACCATTCGTAACCGAATAGAGATAGTTACACCGAACTCCTAATCGCGAGAGGATTAGCCTTGATGTGGGCGGTAGCGGGGATCACACTACTGACCCCCTTTCTATATCCCCCTGCCATGGGTCCCTGATGTATTTGGAACCCCCTATCGGGTTTAAACCCCTTTGTGGCTACCGAACCGCCATGTACCTAACTGAAAGATGTAGAAGCAGATAAATTAATTCAAGTACTTTACATTGAAACCAAAGTGAACATGTTCTTAACTAAAAAAAAATGTTTGGCTCTACAACCGGGGTCCGGTCCTGGCCTCCCGCAAAAAGTCTCTCCACCGGTCCCGATTTCGAGCCGATGTCATCCAGTTCGGCATCCCAAAACTCTGGGCGTCCTGGTCTACGCCATCCTTCCAGCGTAGGCTTGGCCGACCTCCTACTGCAAAGGAATTTCCGAGCAGGATCCTCTTCGCTCATGCGAGCTAGGTGTCCTGCCCACCGGAGCCTACCGAGCTTAATTCTCTTCACGATGTCGACTTCGCGGTAACGCTTGTAGATCTCATCATTATAGAGTCTTCGGAATCGTCCTTCCGGGCCAACCATTCTCCGTAAGACATTTCTCTCGAACGCGGCTAAGAGCTCAGAAGCACTCAAGTCTCAGTTCCATATGTAAGTACTGGTATGATTATTGTCTTATATACCAGCAGCTTGGATGTTATGGTTAAGTTTCTGGATTTTAAGAGTCTATATTCTGAGAAACGATTTTGGCACTCTTGAAGAACTTATTAGCATGGCCGAAACTTCGAAGACATCCGCATTGAACGAGAACCTCCACGAGGATTTACACAACGTGCACGCCAAGAACAGCACCGAAAAATCACTCGAATAACTGCAGAGACTCCGATTAATCCAAGCACAGCTTGTCGTAGGTGTGGTCAAGAGGGTCGTTCGAGGAGAAGTTGCAAAAATCCCATTTTTTTGTTGGGAGTGTAGTCTGTGACTTTTTCTTTGGCTAGTTGAGTTTGTGTGTCCTAGCACCGTGTATGTCAGTGTATGATTTCGTCACGATGTGTGGTACTAGCGATGCCTTTGGCGCACTATATAATTAGGGAATTTGGATAACAAAAAGCTGGTTAGTTGTAGTGGCAAGGTAGGTACTTAAGCCACTACTTTAGCTGAAAAACAAAGATGTATTCGTTAGAGTAAGACTATGTTCGTATGTAATATATAGTAACGAAGTACTTTAGCCAAAAAGATGCGTGCTTTGGAATATAACTAAGTTGATATAGCCCAATAGCACGACTAATATAACAACAGAGAGACTACGGCAGCGCTAAGCTTTGGAAGTACATAGTGGTAATGGTACTCGACTATTATTTGTGGACTTTGGAAAATCTTGCCGCGATTAGTTTTGGAAGTAATAGCAAGGTAGGTACTCTTGAACTATTAGTTGTGGATTTTGGAAAATCGTACAGCGTTTAGCTTTGGAAGTAATAGCAAGATAGGTACTCTTGAACTATTAGTTGTGGAGTCGGGAAGGAACTCAGGAGAATAGACCTTTTGTCGAGCTGCGTGCTCCCTGTCCGTTGCTTCAAAATGGGAAACTGTTGTTGCTAGGATGGGTTGTCATGGTTCATGTAGTTTGCTGTTGTTTAAACAGATTGCCACAGATCTGATATTACAATATGCTCATTGCAATAAAAATGCTTCTTATGAGTATTGCACACTCGCACACTCCTGGTCGCATACAAGTCGTACGAGATCAGCTGCTATGCATGTGTTGTTCGTTGCGTTAGATTTGTTCTTCTTGTTGTGTGTTTTCGGTGGTGGTTCTGTACGACGCAATATGATTTGACGGTCTTTACTCATGCATTTTTGGTTCAGCTACATCGCTACATAATCGAGAGATAGAATAGTACAATAATACAAATCAAAAAAAAAAATAAAAAAATTCATCACATCCCTCGGAAGACAAGAAGATATAGCTAGACGGTTTCTGTGGGCTGAAGCAACGTGGCGAAGAAGAGGAAAAGTTGGAAGACAAGGACCTTGTCTTCTTGTTCTATCCATCTAGCAAAGGAGGCATGGCGGTACGTACCTCCGCGTACAAACGCATTTTAAGTAGAAGTTTTTGAAAAACGTACTGGTCGCGTCTTACATGAGGTATATATACAAAATATTGTGCCAGGAAAGTATCGCGAAAAACTTACATGTTTAGTACGCACTTTATTCACCCAATTAATACGAAGGCAGTCAGCGCAAGAACGGTTTCTAGGGTGTAGAGATGGACCAAGGGCGTAAATCTCTTCAGCTGTGACCTGTTGTTTATCCCAAACAACGATTCCCAATGCGGGTTCTTGATGGTGGTTCTGCTATCCTGGCCTGCAGAGTGCCAGGAAACGTAGCAACAAAGGACATCTATTAGCGAATGATGAGAGCCAGTCGATCGAGCAACCAGTCATCCTATAACTGGACTCGTTGGATTGCGGGGCATTCGTTCTACAGTACATCGGAAAATTATTCACGGACTCTATTCGTACTTGCACAATTAACAAAAAAATTTCGTAAATACCATCTAGAGATTCTTTGTCTTGTTACGTTTGGACACCGTGCTTTCTCGGGTAGCCGAGAGAAGAGTGTCAAACGGGCGCGTTGATTGTTAATAAAAATCACCTGTTGTTTATCCCAAACAACGATTCCCAATGCAGGTTCTTGATGGTGGTTCTGCTATCCTGGCCTGCAGAGTGCCAGGAAACGTAGCAACAAAGGACATCTATTAGCGAATGATGAGAGCCAGTCGATCGAGCAACCAGTCATCCTATAACTGGACTCGTTGGAAGTAGGGCCCTTGAAAGCAAACTGCGGAAGTAGTGAGGAACTACTTGGATCTGTCTTTCAAAGAAACATTTCCAAACCACGCGGAGAGAAAGTTTACAGAGGAAAGTATGCCACTACATGCCGTGACAACCCACGGATTGCGGGGCATTCGTTCTACAGTACATCGGAAAATTATTCACGGACTCTATTCGTACTTGCACAATTAACAAAAAAATTTCGTAAATACCATCTAGAGATTCTTTGTCTTGTTACGTTTGGACACCGTGCTTTCTCGGGTAGCCGAGAGAAGAGTGTCAAACGGGCGCGTTGATTGTTAATAAAAACACGAAAAGTTATATTTAAGACTCAACTTAATTTATTTATTATTATTATTTTATGGTGTTCACTTATTATTATACGTTTCGTTTATATGTTTCAACTGCCGCCCTAGTTATCGTAGCAGTGGTCTTTTATAACATTATGGATGGATCGATCAACCAATAGCGTTGGCTTTTTTCGATCCACCAATATTATGACAGCATTATGTGCATGCAAACAAAGTGCAAACATAGAACATAGCCGACCTGCGACATTCCTTTACATCCTGCAGTCGAACCTTTTTACGGTCGCAATGGAATTTCCCTCCTGCTGATATTACTATTTCGTAATATCGCCTACACTTACTGTTTCTCAGTATCGTATCGGAATGTGTGTGCTGTGCTCGAAACCCGAGATGCATAAGGGACCAAAGTGCATTTACTGCATCTCGAACGGTTTCTTATTTCAAGACCAGCCATTCGTACGTACCCTGCAGATAAGTGGTGGATTTAAAGACAATGATCCAGGCTGTGATGCATAAAATAACTAATTTATGCGATCGAAAGCAGATGTGGATAAAGTGCAGAGAGACTGTGTGTGGTCAGGGGTTGAATAGTTGTGTCGGTCACAACATCCCTCCCCCCCACGAATAAGAAAATTCAACCGCGAAGAGGTAAAAAACGAGAATGAACTTTGCCGCAATGACTTGTCGTTAGCATATGCAAAAAAAACTTTTTAACCACTGATACGAAAACTTTGGTTGGCGTACATGTCCATGATATATGTGTTAAATGCATAATTTTCTTTATTTTTTTTATTGATAAATGTAATAATTATATCTCATGTAATATAATGTAATATAATGTAATATAATAATATAATATATATATATATATATATATATATAAATGGTTTTTTTTTTGTATATATAATAAGTAAATTATTAATTAAAAAAAAATTATATAAGATTATTTTACAATTTATTAAAATCGAAGTGGTTAAAGTAATGATTCATACTTAAATAATAATAAAAGTAAAGTATAATGTAATATAGTACCCATTTTTTTGTTGTTTTGATTTTGACTTTCTTCGCTTTAACATACATATTTTTTTTTCTATTTCTATATTTAGAATTCTCGCGGAAGAATACATAGTTTGATTATTATAGGAAATATATATTTTTTTTAATATCAGGAAAATTGGTTTTTAAACACCGGAGGTCAATACTAATTTAGGTACTGAGGATGTGAGTGGTTCGGATTTTAAGGAGACTTGGGATGGACTTAAAAAGGGCTGGATTTCGTTACTATTTCATGTGACATTACTTTTCTTCTTTAAACATTTAACTACGCGGTATAAACAAAAGGCAACTATCGAGAGGAGTATGGTATAGATTACCGTATAGTGATGTATATCGTGTGAGCTAATATGCAAAAGTGGGACATTTTCTTCGGATTTAAGGACTTTTATTTGCTTTGATATAAGCCTAAGGTCACTTTGGCCAGAGAATTTTACAAAAGCTAGTACTACTGATCGTCGGAAGAGTGATATTACCTAAAAACTTGGAAATGTTCATGGGTGGTACATATGAATTGTGTGAAATTGTATCTTGTTCATTGTACGAACGTAATAAAAGATCCTTGGATTCGATGTAACAATTTCCTTTTAAATGTTAAGTTTTTGTTTCTAAATTTGCATTTAGATGCGGTATGTGTTTTGTTAGCTTCTGTGCGATCTAGGTGTTTATTTATTTATATATATTTATTCAGAGAATTGTTTTATGTTATTGTTATGTAAAATTTTGTATTTATTTCCTATCTTGATCTCAGTGTTCTCATCGGATATTATTTTATACACTTCATGAGGGCCTTCCCACAACGAGGAAAGTTTGTTTTTTCGAGTGTGGTTTCTTATTAGGACTTTGTCTCCAACGTTAAATGTTTTATTGCTTGTACCTTTGTCGTAGTGCTTTTTAGATTTTTCCTTTCTGTCTTGCAATATGTTTTTAGCGGCCTGGTAACCATGCTGTAAACGGGCCTTTAGCTCGATTGCGTAGTTATCGTAATTATATGATGTTTGTCGACTTCTGTTAATGGAATTTGGTATCCGTGCAGGAAATTCATAGAGCCATTTAAATGGACTAAACGTAGTGCTACTATGAGGTGTTGTATTATAAACAAACATCGAGTATGGTAGCCAAGTGTCCCATGAAAACTAGTCATTGTTAACGTAATGCCTAAGATATTCGGCGAGCGTTCGATGACTTCGTTCTAAAGCTCCGTTCGTTTGGGGATGATAGGGAGTTGTCTGTATCTTCTTAATTTTAAGAATTTTTCATATCTCTTTAAAAAGGTTGCTCAAGAAGTTTGTGCCTTGGTCTGTTAGTACTGCGTCGGGTATTCCAAAACGACATACAACTTTTTCCACAAAACTTCGTGAAGGAGATTTTGCTGTGATCGGGTATATTTTTATTTCTTTAGGATTCGGGAGAGTATAGTTAGCAATACTTTTAAAAAATTCTTCCTCTTGACGTTTTTGATGAGATAAAATAAAAATTTTAATGGCTGAACAGTTTTTAGAAAATGTTATTGGCTTAAGAGTTTCGACTATCTTACATTCTATCTGTGGAAGTATAATTTCTTCACTTCCTATCACCTCGACCTTTTGCTTTACTTCGGGTTGTGACCAATACCATGCCTTCGTTTTTTGTAGTTTGTGCGTTAACGTGAATGCGACTGAGCGCGTCAGCATTTGCATTAAATTTTCCTGGTTTGTAAATTATTTCGTATTCATATTCTTTTAATGATATACGCCAGCGTGCTAGCCTTGATGTTGGATCCTTAAGATTTAAAAGCCACTGTAGTGGTCTGTGATCAGTGAGGATGGTAAATTTTCTACCATAAATATAAGGACGAAATTGTTTTATGGCAAATATTATTGCTATAATTCTTTCTCTGTCGTAGTGTACCGAGTCTCTGCTAAATTTAGTGTTCGACTAACGTAATATATAGGCTTGTCCTCGCCTATTTTACCTTGTGACAGCACAGCTCCTATGGCATAGTCGCTTGCGTCCGTTGTTATCAAAAATGTGACCTCAAAATTTGGATATATCAGTATTGGTGAGGTTATCAACTTTTCTTTTAACTTAACAAAAGCTTCCTCGCATAGCGCATCCCACTTAAAATCTACATTCTTCTTTAAAAGATTATTTAGTGGTTTGGCTATTAGTGCGAAATGGGGAATAAACCTTCTATAATACCCTACAAATCCTAAAAATGCTTTTATATCTTTCGTTTTCTTGGGTCTAGGATACGTTTTGACAACTTTTTTTTTTCCGGGTTTGGCTTGATCCCTTCATCACTGATTACATGCCCAAGATACATGAGCTCCCGTTTTATGAAATGACATTTATCCGGCTGTAGCTTCAGCTTGTTAGCCCGTAGCCTTGATAGTACATTACGTAGCTTTTTGTTATGCTCGTCCAGAGTGGGCCCATAAACTACAATATCGTCAACGAAGATAAAACACTCCAATCCAATTAGTCCCATCAGAACGTTGTTCATGGTTCGTTGGAAAGTAGCGGGTGCATTTTTCATACCCATAGGCATTCGGTTGTATTCCCAGTGACCTGTGAATGTGCTAAAGGCCGTCTTCTCCCTATCTTTCTCGTTAACTAAAATTTGATGGAAACCGTTCGCAAGGTCTAAAGTGCTAAAATACTTAGATTTGCCTAATTGATCTAGTATTTCCATTATATTTGGGAGTTGAAACGCATCTCCAACAGTCGCATCGTTTAGACGCCTAAAGTCTACCACGACTCGCCATTTTTTATTGCCTTGTGCATCAGGTTTCTTCGTAACGAGTAATAAAGGAGAATTCCATGGGCTATACCTAGGTCTGATAATATCGGCATCTAGCATATCTTTTACCTGTCTATTTATTTCAGCCCTACTTGTTTTTGGCAGTCTGTATGGTTTCACATATATAGGAGATTTTCCTACTTCAGTTATTATTCTATGTGTACCTGCGTCAGTACAAGTTAACTTATCTCCAAGTAAAAAAAAATAAATCGTTAAACTCACGACATATCTGGATTATCGATGTTCTTTCTTCTTGGTTACAGTGCTCTATGTCCACTAGTTTTTCTAAACTTAATAACCTTTTATGCACGGGATCGTTTTCCGGATCAGTCACGATGAGATCAAATTCTTCCAAATTATCCCATTCTAAATTTAAATTTCGTGTATCAAGCTTCACCTGATTTTCAATAATATTGAGAAATAATACCTTAATACGATTTGTACTTGACTTTGCTATTGAAGAGGCCAAAAATACCCCAAGAGAAACTTGTTTCTTTCGAATTACTACGTCTTTGGCACAATTGAAATTTACTTCCGCGAATAAAGTACTTCGTGAAGGTATTCTAATTCTGTCAACAAATTGTTGCTCTGATCTCATGGTAAGTGTTTCTTTCTCTGGTTCTATTGTTATGCCTACTGGATGTGGAAGTGTCACTTCCCCAGATGCAAAATTAATAGTAGAATTTCCAGATATTACATCCATACTTTGATCACTTAGTTGGATTTGCCTCTTTCCCTTGTTTATTTCACTCCTTTCTGCTGTAGTATTTCCTTTATATTTTTTTAAATCCTTTTTAAATTCTCTAGGTTATTTTTTTGTATTTGTATATTTTTACTTTGCTTAGGTGTGCCTACTAAGCCTTTATTTAAATTTTCAATTTGCTTAGCCTTTTCTGTTGCTAAATCTTTTTTTAAATTTGTATTTTTTATTTCATTTGAATAAAAGGGAGGATCTCGGTCGGTAGATCGTGATTCACACGGTAACTTAGCACGGCTTAGGCTATGGGCCCCGTTTTTAAAGCTATTCGTGTTTTCTCGAATCTTACCTTCATTATCTATAGACAATGACTTACTCATTTTTATTTGATTTGGTTTATAAAATGGGATCTCTAATACATTTTTTTAGGCCCGATTTTATTGAAATTTTGCACCCATGTGTATTTCCGGTGACAATACTTTCTATTAAAATTTGAGGCCCCTCGGACTCGGGGCCGGTGGAAAACACTTTTTGTAAAAATTTTTGAGAGATCGGGCCCCTGGGTCGGGGGGGGGGCACCCATACAAATTTTATGAAAAAAGTTCCCGATTTTCTTCAAATTTTATACGCATGTGTATCTCCGATGGACAAAACTTTTTGTAAATTTTTTGAAGCGATCGGGCCCCGATCCTGAAATTTTGTACACATGTGTATTTCGGTGAAAATACTTTCTTTTCGGGTTCGGCAAGGTCCTTATACATTTTTTCTTATGGTGGCATCAGATACCGTCGTTCTTGTTAATGACTGTGTGCGGTGTATGCTGCGCAGTCGGCATGGTTTTGGTGGTGGAGAGAGAGAGAGAGAAATCTTAGCTCACACACAAATGAACCCAGCAAATGAAACGAGACATACATGTTTTATGCTTAATTCAACTTACTTACTTATTTACTGAATTGTATTTTTATTGGTGTCGTTTTATGTTGTTGTTTTCATAAATTAGTTCAGAGCAGTCAAAGAGTTCTCAAGATAAATGCTCATGTTTCTTATTTGCTCAGAGTATGAGCGTGCTCTAAGTGCTCAGAATAAAATGATCTGAGCTTTTTCAATTTTAACATCTGATGTCAAATGTCTCTTTCGATGATTTTCTAGAGAATTTAGATGAAAAATTTTAATTTTTATGGGTTGTTTTTTTTATAATCCACAACACACTTGAATTTATACAAAAAATCATTTCCTATTATACCGTCATACGGAATATTTATTCTTTCTGTAAGTAAGTGAAAGAGATGTTCCAAAAGCAAGGTGTGATCTGTGGTTTTAAACTCTAAAGTTGCACATATCAACTCCAAGGTTTTTAATGAATCCCCGGCTATAGTTGATATCGTGTACTGTTTTCGCCCGTTTTCTAGATTTTTTAAATTATAATTTTTTAATATGCTTATATCAGCTCCAGTATCAATCAGCAGAGTGGTATATTTTTTATCCGATGGACTTAACCTGAGGCGTATCGCAGGTTCCTTGAATTCAGGACAAAACGATACGTGGAATTTCAGATTTAGTTCATGGTTTGGTGTACTTCGGCTGTGGTAATCATTCGAGAGGGGTTGCCGCAGGTCTCCTCCCGAATAATATCGTTTTCCGACCCTTGTGCTTGGTTAACACTCGAATACCGGACACCTCGATTTTCGTTTCGCCCTGTATTAATTTCGGGTCGTGAATTTCCGCTGTAACTGGCGGTTTGTGTGTTGTCCCTGAATGGAATACGCACTGCCGGCGTATCTTGGGGGTAGTTCACAGGAGGTTAGTTCCTAGATAACAGAAATCTACAATTTTTTTCAGTATGGTTATGCTTCTTACAATAACCACAAGTTAAAAACTGAAATTCCTTTTTTATCGGTCTGTTGGCGTTGGAAAAATTGTGTGCTTTGAAACCGCATGCCCAAGTAGAAAAGGAGTTAAACTGAGTTAACTCAAAAGCGGGATCTTGCAACCTAATTTTGACAATTTCTAAAAATGTCGGCTGGTCTGCTTCTTTTATAGATTTGAATAAGATATCGCCACACGATAAAAATTTTGCCAACTCTGTAGGTTTTCCGTCAAAAACAGGAATGATGTTGAAGACATCTGTTATTCCCACCTTTATATCAATTTTTGGAGGACTTGAATTTATTTCTTCAAGAAAATGGAAAGGTAAATTTTCAAACAGTTCAACGATAAATTTTGCCCGCCTAGTTGCCTGTCTCGTTATTTGCAAACGCGGAATTTTGAAGTTTAAAAACGAAACACACACAAAAAAAAATTAAGGGATTTTTAAAGGGAGTAATAGAGGGACCCGAGAAAATATTATTTGTGTATAGAAATAATATAAATATTAATAAGAAAGAAAATAAGAAAGAAATATAATGTAAAACTAAATAGTTAAATACTAAATTTAAAATATCCTAGTTTTTTTTTCTTTTGTGTCTGATGGTTCCGGTTATCTGTTGCTGCTGCCGTCGGTGTTGGCGTTGCTGCTGCTGCTGCTGCCGTCGTTTTATGGTGTATTATGCTGTCCGCCTCCCTAGTTTGGCGGGTGCTGTTTTTTCCTGTTCCTTCTTTTTTTTTAATCAATTTTCCTGCTGTTCTGCTGCCGTCGTTGATGATGATGCTGCCAGGTAGGCTTCGCCTAAAGTTGTTATTACGACCTGGTCTTTAACACTGCCCAAACTTTGCCTCCGGCGTCCACTTAGGAGTTCGCCAGGTCTAGCTGTCTTGGGTCTTTTGCACTTTTAGCACTTTTTTGAATAGTTGTGTCGGTCACAACAGTCTTAGTGAGGTGAGATGGCATGAAGTAGGGGGAAAACGAACATCTACCGGCGAGTTTCTAATTTTTTCGGGTAAGCCTGCAGGAGAACATCATGCCAATGGAGTGGGATTTCTACTCTCTAACGCCGCGAGAAGATCGTTACAGGACTGGCGAGCAATATCCGATAGAATTATTATTGCAAGATTTAAATCTGCTGTTCGACAGGTCGTGTTTGTTCAAGTTTACGCACCAACGGAACAAGCCACCTCTGAAGAAAAAGACACGTTTTAATTGCGTCTAAATAATTAATTAGATCAACTACGGAAGAGTGACATCGTTATTTTGATGGGTGACCTTAACGCAAAGGTAGACAGCGACAACAGTGATTAGGATCATGTCATGGGAAAACATGGCCTTGGTTCTATGAATAACAACGGTGAAAGGTTTGCTGATCTATGTTTTGATCGCAACCGAATCATTGAAGGCACAATTTTTCCCCATAAAAACATCCACAAAGCCAACTGGACCTGTCCTGATCACATGATATCACCAGATATCTCTCTCTGAGATACAGCCCCAAACCCTGAGTCTAAATGGGAGAAAACAGTAAATGCGTATACGGAAGCAGCCTTATCCGTTTTAGGTTATCCCGACAAAACTAGAAAATAATGGATATCAGATAGCACATGGAACACCATTCGTGAACGCCAATCCATCAAAGCAGAGTTAAACGTGGCCTCGTGTGCCGAGCGAAGCGCATTAGCGCGGAAGTATAGGGATCTGGACCGGCAAGTTGGCCGTTCAGCTAGGAACGACAAACGAGCATGACTAAGCGACATCTCAACACTAGCACAGCAAGCCGCTGATAGCAGACAATATAGCAAAGTATACCAACTCGCTCGTAAGTTCGCCACCAGAAACACCACATCAACTACCCTGTTAAGGCAACAGATGGCTCTTAGATCCTTATGGAGGAACAACAATTAACCCGCTGGACAGAACATTTCAAGAATGTTTTGAATTGTACTTCGCCAGGCAAGTCCATCAACCCACATATGCACCCTAATAGGCTACTTAACATCGTCGTCGCTACTCCTTCGTTGGATGAGATAAGGACAACAATTCGTTCACTGCAATCAGGTAAAGCAGCAGGCAATGACAACATCTACGCAGAACTCCAAGCCGACGTCGAGTTAACTACGCGAACATTGCATGCGATATATCAAGATATCTGGGAATCTGAATCCATTCCATCGACGTTACAAGAAGGTTTAATAGTCAAACTCCCCAAGAAAGGTGATTTGAGACATTGCGAAAACTGGAGAGGAGTTACCCTGCTAAACACCATAAACAAAGTGATCTCCTCTAAAATAGCTAGGCGCTTACAGAATGCGTTCTTGTACGGATCAAATTAACACCCTGCGTATAATCATTGAACAGTCAGTTGAGTATCGCTCTCCTCTGTATATGGTTTTTGTAGATTTTAAACGAGCTTTTGATAGCGTAGGCCGAAACATGATGTGGCAGATTTTGTCTAGCTATGGTGTTCCGGAAAAAATCATTAACATGATTAAGGAGATGTACCGTGACCCAACATGCCGCGTCATTCATAACGGTCATCTTGGCTCACCTTTCAACATCTACTCGGGAGCCAAGCAAGGTTGCACCCTCTCACCATTGCTGTTCACAATTGTTTTCGACTGGGTGATGAAAATAGTAACCCGTACTCCATCGGGTTTGCCATGGAATGTTTCTCACCGCCTAGAAGACCTAGACTATGCCGATGATATCTGTCTCCTATCACAATCGCTAGGTGACATGGAGCGAAAATTAAACTCACTAGAACTCCACGCTAACAAAGTGGGTTTAAATAAGTTTAAAGTGGGATAGAGGAAGTCAATAAGTTTTGTTATTTGGGCAGCTGGATGTCAAAAATGGTGGTGCCGTCGGATGTGTGCTCTCGTGTAAACAAAGCGCGACACTCCAATAGTATGCTAAATAAAATCTGGAACTCCTCGCAAATCTCCCGGAATCTAAAGATAACGATGTTCTGATCTAACGTTCTCTCAGTATGTACTCTTGTATGGCTGCGACACGTGGAAAGTCACAGAGTCAATTGCGACCCGCCTCCAAGTCTTCGTTAACAAGTGCTTAAGGAGGATACTGAGAATAAGATGGCCGGACATCATCACCAATCAAGACTTGCGGACAGTAACACAGCAGGAAGCAATTGCGATCACCATCAGACGACGAAAATCGAGCTCGATTGGCCACACTTTGAGAAAGCCAGCGGACGACATTACGAAACTAGCGCTCTACTGGAATCCACAAGGAAGCCGTCAAGTTGGCCGTCCCAGCAAGACATGGAAAAGGAAAATAGAAGAGGAAGCAAGATCCCAGGGTACAGAGAGGCGTCTCTTGTAACCTCAGGCGTTAAATCGGGTTCGTTGGCGGGCGTTTGTAGAAGCCCTATGCTCCCCCGCGGAGTAAAGGAAAGAAAGAAGATGCAGCAGACGTCAGCTCCGGACGACATCACTCGCATGGCGGCTAAAACTACAAACCAAATATATTTTTCCGAAAAGCAAATACACCAATCTTTTTATATTTAACCCTAGAATACTAACCTTTTTTTTTTGTCGCTAAACACTAATCCTCGCCTGGGAGGCTACTTATGAAAAAACGCCTGATGAATCATTTAAAACAGTTATTTTTACCGTTTAAAAGTATTTACCATACTTTGCAAAACGTTACTCTTTGAGAAAAAACACTCATTTTGAAGTTTTATTAGAATTTTAATAATGAAAACCTTAACTTATAAAACACATTTTTTACCTTTTTAAATAAATGGCGACTTCACAAAAACGAAAAAAAATATTTTTTTTTTAAAAAATTGCATATAAGCTTTCCAAAAACCAATAAATAAATAAAAACGCTTTCATTATAAGAAAAAATCAGAGCTGTATCACAAGAATTGTGGCCTCCAGGTTAATTTAAATAGTAGCCATTTTTAGGAACTTATTTCTCTGTACATCCGAAGCAGTTCGGCGACCTATGTTCTAGGTAATACGTATTGTCGCAATTTGCACATTTGTACACGCTCATGCGTCGTTTTTTAGCAGGACAAAAGCTGCATACTGATCTCTTTCCTTTTTTAATGGTCGGTTCTTCAGGCCAAGGTGCAGAATCATCATAAGTAGGCAAATTAAGCACTTCACGTAAGGCTTTACGAACTCGTTTCTGCATAGTGGGGCGCTCTTCCAAACGTGTCCTCTGCCAATTTTCGCAAAAAAACATTGCTTAATGTTATCATAAAGTTTCTCCTATTCATTGGCTTGATATTTTTAGCATAGGAGTTGGAGACGTGAAGGATATAGATATTCAAAACCGCCATATTCAGCATCCCGTAAAATACACACTGCGGCCAACGCCTTGTCTGACTACAACTTAGGTGACCACACATTTGGTTATATGTGTCGACAGCACCTTTTGTTGAATTGTAATATTGTATGACTCTATTATAAATGGTTTTTTTGATACTGGATCAATAGCTGGTTCATCGTGCATGGTCGAAAGAAGAAGAACGGTTTTTTTAGCTTTAGGTTTGTAGCTGACAAGGGTAAGCTTATCATGAAAGTCAAACATAGACGTTCCAACCAAAGGTGATGTTGTGTGTTTGAACTCTTCAGAGATTTCTTTTTTGTTACTTCTGATTGTCCCAAGAAGGGTTAACTTGAATGGTTCAGCAAGTAACTGTTCAGCTAAAGGCACTAATGTAAATCAATTATCTGTTGTAAGATTCCGGTGGCTCCCATGTATTGTTTTTGTAAGCAGCTTGCAATAGTAGCTGCCGAGAGGATTGCCAGTAGCAGACGTGTCCTTGTTTTTTCCTAAATATGGGCAAGCATCAAACATATATTTAGTGTTAACATCACATGCTAGGATGATCTTTATTCCATATCTAGCAGGTTTGTTCGGTATATACATTCTGAAAGGACATCGCCCTCTAAATGCCAGAAGTTGTTCGTCTATCGTGACATAAGAACCTGGATTGTATAGATCACGACATTGTTGGATAAATGTTTCCCATATACTTCGGATTGGAGCATATCTGTCCTCCTTTTTTCTGTCCTCTCGGCTGCTACGATCATCAAAACGAAGACATCGTATGAGGAAATCGAAGCGTTCATGACTCATTGTAGCAATATACTTAGATCCGCAAAGTGAAGAATCAAAAAGTTCCTTACTTGCCAGATGATTATTTTTCATCGCACCGGTTAAAATAAATAGGCCAAGTAGTGCTTGAAGTTCTTCTTTTCTAGAAGTGGACACAGTGGAGGTATGTACTTTATATTTTCCTGATTTGACCTCAATATCTTCATTAGTACGAAGGAGTATTTCGCTGATCATATCTGGCGTAAAAAATTTTTCAAAACACTCCAATGGTTTAATAAGATTCTTGCCGCATTGTTTTGGTCCTGGCATAACGTGAATAATATTCCTTGTAGCCGTCCTGCTTGAACTTTGCCGAGATGAAGCTGGTTGCGATGACCAAATATAGTTGTTCTTACCTCGAGTAATGTGTGTCGATGGCGAAATGATGAGATCTTCACATTCTGCATTCGATGAATTTGATGCTCTAAAAACGCACTGAGGTCTATTAAAAGTTGAAGTTGATGGCGTGTTATCATCATTTAGATCATGTACAGCTATAATAGCTAACTCATCGTCAGAATCAGCTAAATACGTGGGGTCAGCCAAACTATCATCGGAATCGTAATCTTGGATTTCCAAATTATCCTGATTTTCATTTTCATCGTCGGAAAGTTCTTGTAACCACTGGCTTATTTGCTCTTCATTGGAATTCATCTTTTAAAAAATTCAATTTTCTTAATTTAATTCCATGCAAATAACAGAAATACTACCAAAAATTAAAACTAAAGACTTGAAAAAAAATTACCTTAAACACTAATCCTCGCCTCTCAGGCGACACCGAACTCTATAACATGGAAATTAAACACTGAAATTGTACAAACGTCCGCTATTCACCGCGTCTGATTCCCAACTAAGTTGGCAAGGAGCCAAAATACCATGGGAGTAGTATATTCTGAGAAAAATGCAAAAAACCGGTTGTGAGCGGCCTCACAAGCGAGGATTAGTGTTCTAGGGTTAATGAATATCCTAGCCCATATGGCAGACACTCGACCTTAAAGATCTATTGTATCTTAGCGTGTACTTACTCTAAGAGACGTACCACCTCCCTAGTGAAGGATAGTATATCCTCTCTCAACTCCGCTGTCGAGCATATTTCCTTATGAAGAATGTGTTGCCTTAATCAAAGTAGTGCTAGACATTCACAGATAATATACTCATCTTCCAAGCAGAAACTTCATTCTGTCTTCGAGCCTACACCAATTTTATTAAGGTGACACCGCAAGCCACAATTACTTGTTTGAAAACTCACCAGCTTATTAATGCTATCCCTATTTAGATAAATGATTTCCGTATAGGAAAAGGGCCTTATTAATTGTTTGGATTGCCGGAACGTTATCCCAGTAGGCCAGACGAAGTTTGTGTTCCCAACAATTTTATCAGTTTTGAGTCCTCAGCCCAGTTGAAGAAACAGGTTCAGGTTTTATGAACGCAGATTCCGATCCAGCCCTAGCTATTTCACCAGTAGATTCATTGCCTGTAATTCCTTGTTGACCAGGGACCCAACCGAGTTTCACTCTGTTGTGTCTGGCAAGAACTTGCAGTGCATCGTGGCAGTTTTTGACTCATAACGAGTCCATTAAGTTGGATGACAGCTGCCTGCTATCTAAAAAGATATATATTATAGTGCCCTAATTCCTTTACTCAGATTAATTCTAGCGTAGATCTCAATGGGATGGAGTTCCGCCATCTTCCATTCATCTGTGAACCAGACCAGACCCCTAGCGTCCAGTGCAGGAACACCATTGCACCCTGTTGCCCGTTCTAATATTTCTACCTTAAATAACCTGCAGAAACACTCCCTCACCATAATGTCGTGGATTGTGCAAAACATGTCTCTTTTAGAAATTCCCACATAGTCACTTGGTTTATACCCTAGTAGCAGTCTAGTAGCAGCTTAATAGCGCATCTAGCAGCCGTCTTCCTGATGAAGATTTGCAAGGGTGAAAGCCCTACAGCAGCAGTCGTAGGGCAGGTACGCATGACACGTTATACCAAGACAGGCAATTCTTTGTAACTTCTGAAGCTTTTTTCTGTCACCAAACGATGGTCGCGTACGTGATAATAAGTCTCACCGTCATTGTATACATCCAATGTATCCTTTTAGGATTTAGACCCTAGGTATTGCGGTAGAGGCGTCTACTGGCCGACAAGGACATAGTGGCGCGTTCGATAGCGGACTTGATATGAGAATTCCAGTTTAGCCGTTTCTCAAGGATGACGCCGAGATATTTAACCTCACAGGAATAATCTAACGTGGTACCTTTGATGATGATAGGACCCAAATCGACCTTTTCTTCTTGTCTTCTTTTTGTGAAAGGCACTAGAACTGTTTCGCAACGACAGTCCTTCTCTGCTGCACCATTCTAAAACGTGTAGTAATGCACCTTGGATGACACAAGTAATAGTCGTGCAGTCTTTACCACTTATAAAGATCGCCAAATCGTCCGCATAACCAATGGCGATCTAGCCTGATCCGTGAAGAGTCTTCGATACCTCTGTTACTAATTGCCCTTGCAAAAGAGTCGTAGCAAGTGTTATCAAAAGCGGCTCCAATGTCGAGGAAAGCACACAGGGCCACTTCCTTGTAACGAAAAGTTCCGTCTATCTTATTAACAAGATAGTGAAGGGCACCTTCTGTGCTTTTGCCTTTCCTGTACGCAAACTGGCTTGAGTGCAGAGGAGTAGACAATTATAACCGGCCTCTAATATGAACATCAATAAGTCTCTCCATGGTTTTAAGGACAAATGATGTTAGACTTGTAGGTCTGTATGATTTAGGCAGCTCACTATGCCTTTTGCCTGGTTTAGGTATAAATATCACATTTACCTGTCTCCAGATAGTAGGAATATACTACAGTTATATCTGGCTCTAAATAATCATACCCGTTAGGATGAGATCGATTGCCTATTGTAGAAGCGCTGGAAATATCCCATCACCAACGGGAGCCTTGAAAGGTTTGAAAGAGCCTACTGCCCATTTAACCTTATCCGGGCTAAAGATTTTACCGGCTAAACTACTACTGGCTACTGCCACTTAAAAGAATTGGCCAATGTGGTCTCCCGGCCATTCAGGCATCGGAGGGAACAAGACAGCAGACCTTTGTGCAAGAGAAGGCGCAGAGGGAATTTTAATCGGCCCCGAACAAAGCATTGCCTATTCTACAAGCCACCTCAAGAACAAAATAAATGAGTGGGTAAATAACGCAATCGAAGTGGAATTGGGATGAGACAAACCAAAAAGCTTCTAAAAAACAAAAGACATAGACAAGGCAGTTAAGTTAAACCGCCATGCACTCAGATCTGCCCATTTAACCTTATCCGGACGGATGATTTTACCGGATAAACTACTAACCCTACTAGTAATATAGACCCGTGGAGCTGCTACTGCCACTTAACGAACTGGCCAAAACCATCCACTGGCCAATATCACCCTAATGTGGTTTTCCGGCCATTGAGGCATCGAAGGGAAGGAGACAGCAGACCTATGTGCAAGAGAACGCGCGGAAGGAATTTTCACCGGCCCCGAACCAATCATTGCCTATTCTACATGCCAACTCAAAATAAATGAGTGGGTAAATAACGCCATCGAAGTGGAATGGGTATCATTGATTGGAATGAGAAAAACCAAAAAGCTTCTAAAATATAACATAAAAGACATTGTAACGAAGTTTTCTACGGCTGGCGTAGGCTCAGTAGTTGTCCAGGCTTCGTTACAGAATAAGAAACACTTTTTGTTTTGGAGCTTTTATTTTGTTTTCTGTTTATTACTTTATAAATACAATCTACTTTTGTGGATCACCACCTTTTATGACTTGTGAGTCGTCGGGGTGGCGCAGCCTGCTTCCCGTGAGCTGATTTACTTAGTGGGAATAGGATGGAGGGGATAGGTCTACCTACATTTCAACTAACGTGTGGAGAGGCTTCACCTCTACCCCTGAAGATAAAATTACTTTGACCTATTTCTTTCTATATAAACATATGTGACTATGTCTCGACCAATGTACTTTTGGAGAGGCTTCACCTCTACCGCTGAAGGCTGAAGAGAAATAGTTTGTAGCCAGAGAATCTCTTACCGTGGGTCGGGGAAATTCTCGGTTATATAAATCTACGTGACTGTTCAAGAACAGAAATGTGTTTGTGCATGTTGGATTCATTTTCATAATAAAATTCATAATGCAAATTCATTAGGCATGCGAATGAACCCAACATGCACGAAGCCAAAGTTCCGAATTCCGGCTAAGAGAAACATGATCCCATAGTTATAACAGTTCACCTTGAACTCAAAGTAAAAACAAACAGTTGCAGCAATGGGAATATGTTTCGCTTATCAGCAATTCGAACTATATCATTCATTGAGCACCAATGTTCTAAAATTGTCAACTTGCATATTTTTTTTTGTGTCAGTCACTGCGTGTGCAGACTAACCGCATATTGTTGCAGTACTTTTTATTTTTTCTTTCTTTTGTTATTAATGCGAATTAGGCAATTTCTACCTGTAGTATCATTTTGTATTTTTGTTAATTATGCCCACGTAGGCAATATTATTTTTATAAATACTCCCGTCTTAGGGAATAATAAATTACTCAATTTTTAATCATCTAAAAAGGTTTTTCCGGCTAAGCGAAACATGATCCCAGAGTTATTACAGTTCACCTTGAACTCAAAGTAAAAACAAACAGTTGCAGCAATGGGAATATGTTTCGCTTATCAGCAATTCGAACCATATCATTCATTGAGCACCAATGTTCTAAAATTGTCAACTTGCATATTTTTTTTTGTGTCTGTCACTGCGTGTGCAGACTGACCGCATATTGTTGCAGTACTTTTTTTTTCTTTCTTTTGTTATTAATGCGAATTAGGCAATTTCTACCTGTAGTATCATTTTGTATTTTTTGTATTTTTGTTAATTATGCCCACGTAGGCAATATTATTTTTATAAATACTCCCGTCTTAGGGAATAATAAATCACTCAATTTTTAATCATCTAAAAAGGTTTTTGTGTATTTTATTTTGGTTAGCTATCCCCCCACAAGTGGTAATGTGGCTAACTAATAGGATTCTAATAAGATATATCGGTACAAGAATTGTTTATATCCTCAACATTAGTCAAGGTACATGCACCTTGACTTTTCCGTCGTTGGAACAAAAGAGTTCCACCGTTAACATTTGGTGACCCCGACGTGATCCCAGCATTCACTTCCCCCATCAGTGGTAAGGAGTGACTGCTGAGCGATCACAATTAAGGACGCGATAAGCGTTTGCCAGGGCTTTGAACACTGGTAAAGTACTCGTCGCGTTTTAAATTCATACTACGGTATTAAATGCGTGTACCAGGGCTTTACACTGGTACCAACGATAGCTGCATAAGAAAAAGATCTAGCCAGAAACATACACAAGTCAGCGAGATTGAAGCAGTCATCGAGGGATATTATCATGGATATCGAAAAATTAGCTCAACAGCAAGAGCGTAATGCGGAAAGTTTCAACAAGATCATCAGCAACTACAAGAAGGATCCTGCCGACAGGAAAACTCAAGAAAGTTTTCGAGAGAGACTTCGACGGTTGAAAGAAGCTTGGGAAGCGTTCGAGGAAACCGACAACCAGATCAGGTCTATACCACATGTGCCGACTGATCATGATTATTTTATTCATGAGGTATACGACACTGTATTAGAAAACTACAGAAAATTCAAAGGGCATTTTGAGGAAAAGATAGCCGTGCTATTGTAGGTCAAGCCAACAGTGGAAGGGGAAATTACAAGAAATCCAGAGCCACAAGAGCAACAACGGCCCCAACAATTCGATGCCGCAAACAAAAATACCATCACAATGACGACTCAGTCAACAGATGAGATCAACAGAATCATAAGGCGACACAACGCCACAGTGGTGTCGTTACGTCGTGCATTAAGTGGGGTAGAATTGAATTAAAATCCAGAGCTACAGCATACAAAGTCACATTGGGAGTATAAGTTGAGAGCCATCGAACAATATTGGGCTCAGCTTGAAGATCTTCATACATCAATTTATGAGCTAAGTGATGACCACGTAGCTAACGGCTATGATGAAGAAGAACATTTCATCTTGAATGAAGAAGTTGAAAGGGTTATTACAGCCTTAATTGCAAGACTGCAGGAATGTGCTCCTAGGACAGGCACAACAGCTGCACACACGTTACCACTTCCGAAAATCGAATTGCCAAAGTTTGATGGGGATTATTCCAAATGGCAACAATTCCACGATCTTTTTCAACAAATGGTCCACATGCAACCAATGGCAAATTGCCATGCCGCGGCCTGGAAAACCTTAGAAGATCGTTACGCTAATTCGAGACTGTTGGTTTCCGCGCTTATAAGTAAATTACTCACTCAACCAAGTACTGCTGCAGAGAAAAGTTCACCCAACGCCAATAGAAATCTTCACGACGTTACTAAGGAGTGTCTCATGGGATTAGAAAATCTCGGTGTATCCACCAAGGAATGGGATCCAATATTAACCCACGTATTGAGTAAAAAATTAGACAGAGATACGCACATCATATATGAGCAGTCACTCGAAAATCCAAAAGAACTTCAAACAACAAGGCAAGTGATGGACTTCTTAGAGAAACGGTTTCAATCTCTAGAAGCTCTGGGCAAGGATTGGCACATCGGGGATCGACGAAGACTCCACCCTTTAAGGACATTAGTTGCGGCAGCGAGTTCATCTGCATGCTTGGTTTGCAAGGGAAATCACGCCCTTTTCGCTTGCAAGGAATTTTTAGATAAAACCCCCGCACATCGACTAAATGTGCTCAAAAAATATAACCTCTGCATAAATTGCCTGAAGGAAGGACATCGAGCAACAACTTGCCCGAGACGATCATGCACCAAATGCTCTAAAACAGGGTAGGCAGTGTCGAAGACACGGCCGTGGGTTTTGAGCGTAACAACTCCCTCACCATAATGTCGTGGATTGTGCAAAACATGTCTCTTTTAGAAATTCCCACATAGTCACTTGGTTTATACCCTAGTAGCAGTCTAGTAGCAGCTTAATAGCGCATCTAGCAGCCGTCTTCCTGATGAAGATTTGCAAGGGTGAAAGCCCTACAGCAGCAGTCGTAGGGCAGTTACGCATGACACGTTATACCAAGACAGGCAATTCTTTGTAACTTCTGAAGCTTTTTTCTGTCACCAAACGATGGTCGCGTACGTGATAATAAGTCTCACCGTCATTGTATACATCCAATGTATCCTTTTAGGATTTAGACCCTAGGTATTGCGGTAGAGGCGTCTACTGGCCGACAAGGACATAGTGGCGCGTTCGATAGCGGACTTGATATGAGAATTCCAGTTTAGCCGTTTCTCAAGGATGACGCCGAGATATTTAACCTCACAGGAATAATCTAACGTGGTACCTTTGATGATGATAGGACCCAAATCGACCTTTTCTTCTTGTCTTCTTTTTGTGAAAGGCACTAGAACTGTTTCGCAACGACAGTCCTTCTCTGCTGCACCATTCTAAAACGTGTAGTAATGCACCTTGGATGACACAAGTAATAGTCGTGCAGTCTTTACCACTTATAAAGATCGCCAAATCGTCCGCATAACCAATGGCGATCTAGCCTGATCCGTGAAGAGTCTTCGATACCTCTGTTACTAATTGCCCTTGCAAAAGAGTCGTAGCAAGTGTTATCAAAAGCGGCTCCAATGTCGAGGAAAGCACACAGGGCCACTTCCTTGTAACGAAAAGTTCCGTCTATCTTATTAACAAGATAGTGAAGGGCACCTTCTGTGCTTTTGCCTTTCCTGTACGCAAACTGGCTTGAGTGCAGAGGAGTAGACAATTATAACCGGCCTCTAATATGAACATCAATAAGTCTCTCCATGGTTTTAAGGACAAATGATGTTAGACTTGTAGGTCTGTATGATTTAGGCAGCTCACTATGCCTTTTGCCTGGTTTAGGTATAAATATCACATTTACCTGTCTCCAGATAGTAGGAATATACTACAGTTATATCTGGCTCTAAATAATCATACCCGTTAGGATGAGATCGATTGCCTATTGTAGAAGCGCTGGAAATATCCCATCACCAACGGGAGCCTTGAAAGGTTTGAAAGAGCCTACTGCCCATTTAACCTTATCCGGGCTAAAGATTTTACCGGCTAAACTACTACTGGCTACTGCCACTTAAAAGAATTGGCCAATGTGGTCTCCCGGCCATTCAGGCATCGGAGGGAACAAGACAGCAGACCTTTGTGCAAGAGAAGGCGCAGAGGGAATTTTAATCGGCCCCGAACAAAGCATTGCCTATTCTACAAGCCACCTCAAGAACAAAATAAATGAGTGGGTAAATAACGCAATCGAAGTGGAATTGGGATGAGACAAACCAAAAAGCTTCTAAAAAACAAAAGACATAGACAAGGCAGTTAAGTTAAACCGCCATGCACTCAGATCTACCCATTTAACCTTATCCGGACGGATGATTTTACCGGATAAACTACTAACCCTACTAGTAATATAGACCCGTGGAGCTGCTACTGCCACTTAACGAACTGGCCAAAACCATCCACTGGCCAATATCACCCTAATGTGGTTTTCCGGCCATTGAGGCATCGAAGGGAAGGAGACAGCAGACCTATGTGCAAGAGAACGCGCGGAAGGAATTTTCACCGGCCCCGAACCAATCATTGCCTATTCTACATGCCAACTCAAAATAAATGAGTGGGTAAATAACGCCATCGAAGTGGAATGGGTATCATTGATTGGAATGAGAAAAACCAAAAAGCTTCTAAAATATAACATAAAAGACATTGTAACGAAGTTTTCTACGGCTGGCGTAGGCTCAGTAGTTGTCCAGGCTTCGTTACAGAATAAGAAACACTTTTTGTTTTGGAGCTTTTATTTTGTTTTCTGTTTATTACTTTATAAATACAATCTACTTTTGTGGATCACCACCTTTTATGACTTGTGAGTCGTCGGGGTGGCGCAGCCTGCTTCCCGTGAGCTGATTTACTTAGTGGGAATAGGATGGAGGGGATAGGTCTACCTACATTTCAACTAACGTGTGGAGAGGCTTCACCTCTACCCCTGAAGATAAAATTACTTTGACCTATTTCTTTCTATATAAACATATGTGACTATGTCTCGACCAATGTACTTTTGGAGAGGCTTCACCTCTACCGCTGAAGGCTGAAGAGAAATAGTTTGTAGCCAGAGAATCTCTTACCGTGGGTCGGGGAAATTCTCGGTTATATAAATCTACGTGACTGTTCAAGAACAGAAATGTGTTTGTGCATGTTGGATTCATTTTCATAATAAAATTCATAATGCAAATTCATTAGGCATGCGAATGAACCCAACATGCACGAAGCCAAAGTTCCGAATTCCGGCTAAGAGAAACATGATCCCATAGTTATTACAGTTCACCTTGAACTCAAAGTAAAAAGAAACAGTTGCAGCAATGGGAATATGTTTCGCTTATCAGCAATTCGAACTTTATCATTCATTGAGCACCAATGTTCTAAAATTGTCAACTTGCATATTTTTTTTGTGTCAGTCACTGCGTGTGCAGACTGACCGCATATTGTTGCAGTACTTTTTTTTTCTTTTTTTTGTTATTAATGCGAATTAGGAAATTTCTACCTGTAGTATCATTTTGTATTTTTTGTATTTTTGTTAATTATGCCCACGTAGGCAATATTATTTTTATAAATGCTCCCGTCTTAGGGAATAATAAATCACTCAATTTTTAATCATCTAAAAAGGTTTTTGTGTATTTTATTTTGGTTAGCTATCCCCCCACAAGTGGTAATGTGGCTAACTAATAGGATTCTAATAAGATATATCGGTACAAGAATTGTTTATATCCTCAACATTAGTCAAGGTACATGCACCTTGACTTTTCCGTCGTTGGAACAAAAGAGTTCCACCGTTAACATTTGGTGACCCCGACGTGATCCCAGCATTCACTTCCCCCATCAGTGGTAAGGAGTGACTGCTGAGCGATCACAATTTAGGACGCGATAAGCGTTTGCCAGGGCTTTGAACACTGGTAAAGTACTCGTCGCGTTTTAAATTCATACTACGGTATTAAATGCGTGTACCAGGGCTTTACACTGGTACCAACGATAGCTGCATAAGAAAAAGATCTAGCCAGAAACATACACAAGTCAGCGAGATTGAAGCAGTCATCGAGGGATATTATCATGGATATCGAAAAACTAGCTCAACAGCAAGAGCGTAATGCGGAAAGTTTCAACAAGATCATCAGCAACTACAAGAAGGATCCTGCCGACAGGAAAACTCAAGAAAGTTTTCGAGAGAGACTTCGACGGTTGAAAGAAGCTTGGGAAGCGTTCGAGGAAACCGACAACCAGATCAGGTCTATACCACATGTGCCGACTGATCATGATTATTTTATTCATGAGGTATACGACACTGTATTAGAAAACTACAGAAAATTCAAAGGGCATTTTGAGGAAAAGATAGCCGTGCTATTGTAGGTCAAGCCAACAGTGGAAGGGGAAATTACAAGAAATCCAGAGCCACAAGAGCAACAACGGCCCCAACAATTCGATGCCGCAAACAAAAATACCATCACAATGACGACTCAGTCAACAGATGAGATCAACAGAATCATAAGGCGACACAACGCCACAGTGGTGTCGTTACGTCGTGCATTAAGTGGGGTAGACTTGAATTTAAATCCAGAGCTACAGCATACAAAGTCACATTGGGAGTATAAGTTGAGAGCCATCGAACAATATTGGGCTCAGCTTGAAGATCTTCATACATCAATTTATGAGCTAAGTGATGACCACGTAGCTAACGGCTATGATGAAGAAGAACATTTCATCTTGAATGAAGAAGTTGAAAGGGTTATTACAGCCTTAATTGCAAGACTGCAGGAATGTGCTCCTAGGACAGGCACAACAGCTGCACACACGTTACCACTTCCGAAAATCGAATTGCCAAAGTTTGATGGGGATTATTCCAAATGGCAACAATTCCACGATCTTTTTCAACAAATGGTCCACATGCAACCAATGGCAAATTGCCATGCCGCGGCCTGGAAAACCTTAGAAGATCGTTACGCTAATTCGAGACTGTTGGTTTCCGCGCTTATAAGTAAATTACTCACTCAACCAAGTACTGCTGCAGAGAAAAGTTCACCCAACGCCAATAGAAATCTTCACGACGTTACTAAGGAGTGTCTCATGGGATTAGAAAATCTCGGTGTATCCACCAAGGAATGGGATCCAATATTAACCCACGTATTGAGTAAAAAATTAAACAGAGATACGCACATATCACTCGAAAATCCAAAAGAACTTCAAACAACAAGGCAAGTGATGGACTTCTTAGAGAAACGGTTTCAATCTCTAGAAGCTCTGGGCAAGGATTGGCACATCGGGGATCGACGAAGACTCCACCCTTTAAGGACATTAGTTGCTGCAGCGAGTTCATCTGCATGCTTGGTTTGCAAGGGAAATCACGCACTTTACGCTTGCAAGGAATTTTTAGATAAAACCCCCGCACATCGACTAAATGTGCTCAAAAAATATAACCTCTGCATAAATTGCCTGAAGGAAGGACATCGAGCAACAACTTGCCCGAGACGATCATGCACCAAATGCTCTAAAACAGGGTAGGCTGTGTCGAAGACACGGCCGTGGGTTTTGAGCGTGACAACTCCCTCACCATAATGTCGTGGATTGTGCAAAACATGTCTCTTTTAGAAATTCCCACATAGTCACTTGGTTTATACCCTAGTAGCAGTCTAGTAGCAGCTTAATAGCGCATCTAGCAGCCGTCTTCCTGATGAAGATTTGCAAGGGTGAAAGCCCTACAGCAGCAGTCGTAGGACAGTTACGCATGACACGTTATACCAAGACAGGCAATTCTTTGTAACTTCTGAAGCTTTTTTCTGTCACCAAACGATGGTCGCGTACGTGATAATAAGTCTCACCGTCATTGTATACATCCAATGTATCCTTTTAGGATTTAGACCCTAGGTATTGCGGTAGAGGCCGACAAGGACATAGTGGCGCGTTCGATAGCGGACTTGATATGAGAATTCCAGTTTAGCCGTTTCTCAAGGATGACGCCGAGATATTTAACCTCACAGGAATAATCTAACGTGGTACCTTTGATGATGATAGGACCCAAATCGACCTTTTCTTCTTGTCTTCTTTTTGTGAAAGGCACTAGAACTGTTTCGCAACGACAGTCCTTCTCTGCTGCACCATTCTAAAACGTGTAGTAATGCACCTTGGATGACACAAGTAATAGTCGTGCAGTCTTTACCACTTATAAAGATCGCCAAATCGTCCGCATAACCAATGGCGATCTAGCCTGATCCGTGAAGAGTCTTCGATACCTCTGTTACTAATTGCCCTTGCAAAAGAGTCGTAGCAAGTGTTATCAAAAGCGGCTCCAATGTCGAGGAAAGCACACAGGGCCACTTCCTTGTAACGAAAAGTTCCGTCTATCTTATTAACAAGATAGTGAAGGGCACCTTCTGTGCTTTTGCCTTTCCTGTACGCAAACTGGCTTGAGTGCAGAGGAGTAGACAATTATAACCGGCCTCTAATATGAACATCAATAAGTCTCTCCATGGTTTTAAGGACAAATGATGTTAGACTTGTAGGTCTGTATGATTTAGGCAGCTCACTATGCCTTTTGCCTGGTTTAGGTATAAATATCACATTTACCTGTCTCCAGATAGTAGGAATATACTACAGTTATATCTGGCTCTAAATAATCATACCCGTTAGGATGAGATCGATTGCCTATTGTAGAAGCGCTGGAAATATCCCATCACCAACGGGAGCCTTGAAAGGTTTGAAAGAGCCTACTGCCCATTTAACCTTATCCGGGCTAAAGATTTTACCGGCTAAACTACTACTGGCTACTGCCACTTAAAAGAATTGGCCAATGTGGTCTCCCGGCCATTCAGGCATCGGAGGGAACAAGACAGCAGACCTTTGTGCAAGAGAAGGCGCAGAGGGAATTTTAATCGGCCCCGAACAAAGCATTGCCTATTCTACAAGCCACCTCAAGAACAAAATAAATGAGTGGGTAAATAACGCAATCGAAGTGGAATTGGGATGAGACAAACCAAAAAGCTTCTAAAAAACAAAAGACATAGACAAGGCAGTTAAGTTAAACCGCCATGCACTCAGATCTACCCATTTAACCTTATCCGGACGGATGATTTTACCGGATAAACTACTAACCCTACTAGTAATATAGACCCGTGGAGCTGCTACTGCCACTTAACGAACTGGCCAAAACCATCCACTGGCCAATATCACCCTAATGTGGTTTTCCGGCCATTGAGGCATCGAAGGGAAGGAGACAGCAGACCTATGTGCAAGAGAACGCGCGGAAGGAATTTTCACCGGCCCCGAACCAATCATTGCCTATTCTACATGCCAACTCAAAATAAATGAGTGGGTAAATAACGCCATCGAAGTGGAATGGGTATCATTGATTGGAATGAGAAAAACCAAAAAGCTTCTAAAATATAACATAAAAGACATTGTAACGAAGTTTTCTACGGCTGGCGTAGGCTCAGTAGTTGTCCAGGCTTCGTTACAGAATAAGAAACACTTTTTGTTTTGGAGCTTTTATTTTGTTTTCTGTTTATTACTTTATAAATACAATCTACTTTTGTGGATCACCACCTTTTATGACTTGTGAGTCGTCGGGGTGGCGCAGCCTGCTTCCCGTGAGCTGATTTACTTAGTGGGAATAGGATGGAGGGGATAGGTCTACCTACATTTCAACTAACGTGTGGAGAGGCTTCACCTCTACCCCTGAAGATAAAATTACTTTGACCTATTTCTTTCTATATAAACATATGTGACTATGTCTCGACCAATGTACTTTTGGAGAGGCTTCACCTCTACCGCTGAAGGCTGAAGAGAAATAGTTTGTAGCCAGAGAATCTCTTACCGTGGGTCGGGGAAATTCTCGGTTATATAAATCTACGTGACTGTTCAAGAACAGAAATGTGTTTGTGCATGTTGGATTCATTTTCATAATAAAATTCATAATGCAAATTCATTAGGCATGCGAATGAACCCAACATGCACGAAGCCAAAGTTCCGAATTCCGGCTAAGAGAAACATGATCCCATAGTTATTACAGTTCACCTTGAACTCAAAGTAAAAACAAACAGTTGCAGCAATGGGAATATGTTTCGCTTATCAGCAATTCGAACTTTATCATTCATTGAGCACCAATGTTCTAAAATTGTCAACTTGCATATTTTTTTTTGTGTCAGTCACTGCGTGTGCAGACTAACCGCATATTGTTGCAGTACTTTTTATTTTTTCTTTCTTTTGTTATTAATGCGAATTAGGCAATTTCTACCTGTAGTATCATTTTGTATTTTTGTTAATTATGCCCACGTAGGCAATATTATTTTTATAAATACTCCCGTCTTAGGGAATAATAAATTACTCAATTTTTAATCATCTAAAAAGGTTTTTCCGGCTAAGCGAAACATGATCCCAGAGTTATTACAGTTCACCTTGAACTCAAAGTAAAAACAAACAGTTGCAGCAATGTGAATATGTTTCGCTTATCAGCAATTCGAACCATATCATTCATTGAGCACCAATGTTCTAAAATTGTCAACTTGCATATTTTTTTTGTGTCAGTCACTGCGTGTGCAGACTGACCGCATATTGTTGCAGTACTTTTTTTTTCTTTTTTTTGTTATTAATGCGAATTAGGCAATTTCTACCTGTAGTATCATTTTGTATTTTTTGTATTTTTGTTAATTATGCCCACGTAGGCAATATTATTTTTATAAATGCTCCCGTCTTAGGGAATAATAAATCACTCAATTTTTAATCATCTAAAAAGGTTTTTGTGTATTTTATTTTGGTTAGCTATCCCCCCACAAGTGGTAATGTGGCTAACTAATAGGATTCTAATAAGATATATCGGTACAAGAATTGTTTATATCCTCAACATTAGTCAAGGTACATGCACCTTGACTTTTCCGTCGTTGGAACAAAAGAGTTCCACCGTTAACATTTGGTGACCCCGACGTGATCCCAGCATTCACTTCCCCCATCAGTGGTAAGGAGTGACTGCTGAGCGATCACAATTTAGGACGCGATAAGCGTTTGCCAGGGCTTTGAACACTGGTAAAGTACTCGTCGCGTTTTAAATTCATACTACGGTATTAAATGCGTGTACCAGGGCTTTACACTGGTACCAACGATAGCTGCATAAGAAAAAGATCTAGCCAGAAACATACACAAGTCAGCGAGATTGAAGCAGTCATCGAGGGATATTATCATGGATATCGAAAAACTAGCTCAACAGCAAGAGCGTAATGCGGAAAGTTTCAACAAGATCATCAGCAACTACAAGAAGGATCCTGCCGACAGGAAAACTCAAGAAAGTTTTCGAGAGAGACTTCGACGGTTGAAAGAAGCTTGGGAAGCGTTCGAGGAAACCGACAACCAGATCAGGTCTATACCACATGTGCCGACTGATCATGATTATTTTATTCATGAGGTATACGACACTGTATTAGAAAACTACAGAAAATTCAAAGGGCATTTTGAGGAAAAGATAGCCGTGCTATTGTAGGTCAAGCCAACAGTGGAAGGGGAAATTACAAGAAATCCAGAGCCACAAGAGCAACAACGGCCCCAACAATTCGATGCCGCAAACAAAAATACCATCACAATGACGACTCAGTCAACAGATGAGATCAACAGAATCATAAGGCGACACAACGCCACAGTGGTGTCGTTACGTCGTGCATTAAGTGGGGTAGACTTGAATTTAAATCCAGAGCTACAGCATACAAAGTCACATTGGGAGTATAAGTTGAGAGCCATCGAACAATATTGGGCTCAGCTTGAAGATCTTCATACATCAATTTATGAGCTAAGTGATGACCACGTAGCTAACGGCTATGATGAAGAAGAACATTTCATCTTGAATGAAGAAGTTGAAAGGGTTATTACAGCCTTAATTGCAAGACTGCAGGAATGTGCTCCTAGGACAGGCACAACAGCTGCACACACGTTACCACTTCCGAAAATCGAATTGCCAAAGTTTGATGGGGATTATTCCAAATGGCAACAATTCCACGATCTTTT
Source organism: Nephrocerus scutellatus (assembly GCA_947095585.1). Taxonomy (NCBI): domain Eukaryota; kingdom Metazoa; phylum Arthropoda; class Insecta; order Diptera; family Pipunculidae; genus Nephrocerus; species Nephrocerus scutellatus. The sequence goes on from OX352762.1 coordinate 64,851,833, forward strand.
TCAACAAATGGTCCACATGCAACCAATGGCAAATTGCCATGCCGCGGCCTGGAAAACCTTAGAAGATCGTTACGCTAATTCGAGACTGTTGGTTTCCGCGCTTATAAGTAAATTACTCACTCAACCAAGTACTGCTGCAGAGAAAAGTTCACCCAACGCCAATAGAAATCTTCACGACGTTACTAAGGAGTGTCTCATGGGATTAGAAAATCTCGGTGTATCCACCAAGGAATGGGATCCAATATTAACCCACGTATTGAGTAAAAAATTAAACAGAGATACGCACATATCACTCGAAAATCCAAAAGAACTTCAAACAACAAGGCAAGTGATGGACTTCTTAGAGAAACGGTTTCAATCTCTAGAAGCTCTGGGCAAGGATTGGCACATCGGGGATCGACGAAGACTCCACCCTTTAAGGACATTAGTTGCTGCAGCGAGTTCATCTGCATGCTTGGTTTGCAAGGGAAATCACGCACTTTACGCTTGCAAGGAATTTTTAGATAAAACCCCCGCACATCGACTAAATGTGCTCAAAAAATATAACCTCTGCATAAATTGCCTGAAGGAAGGACATCGAGCAACAACTTGCCCGAGACGATCATGCACCAAATGCTCTAAAACAGGGTAGGCTGTGTCGAAGACACGGCCGTGGGTTTTGAGCGTGACAACTCCCTCACCATAATGTCGTGGATTGTGCAAAACATGTCTCTTTTAGAAATTCCCACATAGTCACTTGGTTTATACCCTAGTAGCAGTCTAGTAGCAGCTTAATAGCGCATCTAGCAGCCGTCTTCCTGATGAAGATTTGCAAGGGTGAAAGCCCTACAGCAGCAGTCGTAGGGCAGTTACGCATGACACGTTATACCAAGACAGGCAATTCTTTGTAACTTCTGAAGCTTTTTTCTGTCACCAAACGATGGTCGCGTACGTGATAATAAGTCTCACCGTCATTGTATACATCCAATGTATCCTTTTAGGATTTAGACCCTAGGTATTGCGGTAGAGGCGTCTACTGGCCGACAAGGACATAGTGGCGCGTTCGATAGCGGACTTGATATGAGAATTCCAGTTTAGCCGTTTCTCAAGGATGACGCCGAGATATTTAACCTCACAGGAATAATCTAACGTGGTACCTTTGATGATGATAGGACCCAAATCGACCTTTTCTTCTTGTCTTCTTTTTGTGAAAGGCACTAGAACTGTTTCGCAACGACAGTCCTTCTCTGCTGCACCATTCTAAAACGTGTAGTAATGCACCTTGGATGACACAAGTAATAGTCGTGCAGTCTTTACCACTTATAAAGATCGCCAAATCGTCCGCATAACCAATGGCGATCTAGCCTGATCCGTGAAGAGTCTTCGATACCTCTGTTACTAATTGCCCTTGCAAAAGAGTCGTAGCAAGTGTTATCAAAAGCGGCTCCAATGTCGAGGAAAGCACACAGGGCCACTTCCTTGTAACGAAAAGTTCCGTCTATCTTATTAACAAGATAGTGAAGGGCACCTTCTGTGCTTTTGCCTTTCCTGTACGCAAACTGGCTTGAGTGCAGAGGAGTAGACAATTATAACCGGCCTCTAATATGAACATCAATAAGTCTCTCCATGGTTTTAAGGACAAATGATGTTAGACTTGTAGGTCTGTATGATTTAGGCAGCTCACTATGCCTTTTGCCTGGTTTAGGTATAAATATCACATTTACCTGTCTCCAGATAGTAGGAATATACTACAGTTATATCTGGCTCTAAATAATCATACCCGTTAGGATGAGATCGATTGCCTACTGTAGAAGCGCTGGAAATATCCCATCACCAACGGGAGCCTTGAAAGGTTTGAAAGAGCCTACTGCCCATTTAACCTTATCCGGGCTAAAGATTTTACCGGCTAAACTACTACTGGCTACTGCCACTTAAAAGAATTGGCCAATGTGGTCTCCCGGCCATTCAGGCATCGGAGGGAACAAGACAGCAGACCTTTGTGCAAGAGAAGGCGCAGAGGGAATTTTAATCGGCCCCGAACAAAGCATTGCCTATTCTACAAGCCACCTCAAGAACAAAATAAATGAGTGGGTAAATAACGCAATCGAAGTGGAATTGGGATGAGACAAACCAAAAAGCTTCTAAAAAACAAAAGACATAGACAAGGCAGTTAAGTTAAACCGCCATGCACTCAGATCTGCCCATTTAACCTTATCCGGACGGATGATTTTACCGGATAAACTACTAACCCTACTAGTAATATAGACCCGTGGAGCTGCTACTGCCACTTAACGAACTGGCCAAAACCATCCACTGGCCAATATCACCCTAATGTGGTTTTCCGGCCATTGAGGCATCGAAGGGAAGGAGACAGCAGACCTATGTGCAAGAGAACGCGCGGAAGGAATTTTCACCGGCCCCGAACCAATCATTGCCTATTCTACATGCCAACTCAAAATAAATGAGTGGGTAAATAACGCCATCGAAGTGGAATGGGTATCATTGATTGGAATGAGAAAAACCAAAAAGCTTCTAAAATATAACATAAAAGACATTGTAACGAAGTTTTCTACGGCTGGCGTAGGCTCAGTAGTTGTCCAGGCTTCGTTACAGAATAAGAAACACTTTTTGTTTTGGAGCTTTTATTTTGTTTTCTGTTTATTACTTTATAAATACAATCTACTTTTGTGGATCACCACCTTTTATGACTTGTGAGTCGTCGGGGTGGCGCAGCCTGCTTCCCGTGAGCTGATTTACTTAGTGGGAATAGGATGGAGGGGATAGGTCTACCTACATTTCAACTGACGTGTGGAGAGGCTTCACCTCTACCCCTGAAGATAAAATTACTTTGACCTATTTCTTTCTATATAAACATATGTGACTATGTCTCGACCAATGTACTTTTGGAGAGGCTTCACCTCTACCGCTGAAGGCTGAAGAGAAATAGTTTGTAGCCAGAGAATCTCTTACCGTGGGTCGGGGAAATTCTCGGTTATATAAATCTACGTGACTGTTCAAGAACAGAAATGTGTTTGTGCATGTTGGATTCATTTTCATAATAAAATTCATAATGCAAATTCATTAGGCATGCGAATGAACCCAACATGCACGAAGCCAAAGTTCCGAATTCCGGCTAAGAGAAACATGATCCCATAGTTATTACAGTTCACCTTGAACTCAAAGTAAAAACAAACAGTTGCAGCAATGGGAATATGTTTCGCTTATCAGCAATTCGAACTTTATCATTCATTGAGCACCAATGTTCTAAAATTGTCAACTTGCATATTTTTTTTTGTGTCAGTCACTGCGTGTGCAGACTAACCGCATATTGTTGCAGTACTTTTTATTTTTTCTTTCTTTTGTTATTAATGCGAATTAGGCAATTTCTACCTGTAGTATCATTTTGTATTTTTGTTAATTATGCCCACGTAGGCAATATTATTTTTATAAATACTCCCGTCTTAGGGAATAATAAATTACTCAATTTTTAATCATCTAAAAAGGTTTTTCCGGCTAAGCGAAACATGATCCCAGAGTTATTACAGTTCACCTTGAACTCAAAGTAAAAACAAACAGTTGCAGCAATGTGAATATGTTTCGCTTATCAGCAATTCGAACCATATCATTCATTGAGCACCAATGTTCTAAAATTGTCAACTTGCATATTTTTTTTGTGTCAGTCACTGCGTGTGCAGACTGACCGCATATTGTTGCAGTACTTTTTTTTTCTTTTTTTTTGTTATTAATGCGAATTAGGCAATTTCTACCTGTAGTATCATTTTGTATTTTTTGTATTTTTGTTAATTATGCCCACGTAGGCAATATTATTTTTATAAATGCTCCCGTCTTAGGGAATAATAAATCACTCAATTTTTAATCATCTAAAAAGGTTTTTGTGTATTTTATTTTGGTTAGCTATCCCCCCACAAGTGGTAATGTGGCTAACTAATAGGATTCTAATAAGATATATCGGTACAAGAATTGTTTATATCCTCAACATTAGTCAAGGTACATGCACCTTGACTTTTCCGTCGTTGGAACAAAAGAGTTCCACCGTTAACATTTGGTGACCCCGACGTGATCCCAGCATTCACTTCCCCCATCAGTGGTAAGGAGTGACTGCTGAGCGATCACAATTTAGGACGCGATAAGCGTTTGCCAGGGCTTTGAACACTGGTAAAGTACTCGTCGCGTTTTAAATTCATACTACGGTATTAAATGCGTGTACCAGGGCTTTACACTGGTACCAACGATAGCTGCATAAGAAAAAGATCTAGCCAGAAACATACACAAGTCAGCGAGATTGAAGCAGTCATCGAGGGATATTATCATGGATATCGAAAAATTAGCTCAACAGCAAGAGCGTAATGCGGAAAGTTTCAACAAGATCATCAGCAACTACAAGAAGGATCCTGCCGACAGGAAAACTCAAGAAAGTTTTCGAGAGAGACTTCGACGGTTGAAAGAAGCTTGGGAAGCGTTCGAGGAAACCGACAACCAGATCAGGTCTATACCACATGTGCCGACTGATCATGATTATTTTATTCATGAGGTATACGACACTGTATTAGAAAACTACAGAAAATTCAAAGGGCATTTTGAGGAAAAGATAGCCGTGCTATTGTAGGTCAAGCCAACAGTGGAAGGGGAAATTACAAGAAATCCAGAGCCACAAGAGCAACAACGGCCCCAACAATTCGATGCCGCAAACAAAAATACCATCACAATGACGACTCAGTCAACAGATGAGATCAACAGAATCATAAGGCGACACAACGCCACAGTGGTGTCGTTACGTCGTGCATTAAGTGGGGTAGACTTGAATTTAAATCCAGAGCTACAGCATACAAAGTCACATTGGGAGTATAAGTTGAGAGCCATCGAACAATATTGGGCTCAGCTTGAAGATCTTCATACATCAATTTATGAGCTAAGTGATGACCACGTAGCTAACGGCTATGATGAAGAAGAACATTTCATCTTGAATGAAGAAGTTGAAAGGGTTATTACAGCCTTAATTGCAAGACTGCAGGAATGTGCTCCTAGGACAGGCACAACAGCTGCACACACGTTACCACTTCCGAAAATCGAAATGCCAAAGTTTGATGGGGATTATTCCAAATGGCAACAATTCCACGATCTTTTTCAACAAATGGTCCACATGCAACCAATGGCAAATTGCCATGCCGCGGCCTGGAAAACCTTAGAAGATCGTTACGCTAATTCGAGACTGTTGGTTTCCGCGCTTATAAGTAAATTACTCACTCAACCAAGTACTGCTGCAGAGAAAAGTTCACCCAACGCCAATAGAAATCTTCACGACGTTACTAAGGAGTGTCTCATGGGATTAGAAAATCTCGGTGTATCCACCAAGGAATCGGATCCAATATTAACCCACGTATTGAGTAAAAAATTAGACAGAGATACGCACATATCACTCGAAAATCCAAAAGAACTTCAAACAACAAGGCAAGTGATGGACTTCTTAGAGAAACGGTTTCAATCTCTAGAAGCTCTGGGCAAGGATTGGCACATCTGGGATCGACGAAGACTCCACCCTTTAAGGACATTAGTTGCTGCAGCGAGTTCATCTGCATGCTTGGTTTGCAAGGGAAATCACGCACTTTACGCTTGCAAGGAATTTTTAGATAAAACCCCCGCACATCGACTAAATGTGCTCAAAAAATATAACCTCTGCATAAATTGCCTGAAGGAAGGACATCGAGCAACAACTTGCCCGAGACGATCATGCACCAAATGCTCTAAAACAGGGTAGGCTGTGTCGAAGACACGGCCGTGGGTTTTGAGCGTGACAACTCCCTCACCATAATGTCGTGGATTGTGCAAAACATGTCTCTTTTAGAAATTCCCACATAGTCACTTGGTTTATACCCTAGTAGCAGTCTAGTAGCAGCTTAATAGCGCATCTAGCAGCCGTCTTCCTGATGAAGATTTGCAAGGGTGAAAGCCCTACAGCAGCAGTCGTAGGGCAGTTACGCATGACACGTTATACCAAGACAGGCAATTCTTTGTAACTTCTGAAGCTTTTTTCTGTCACCAAACGATGGTCGCGTACGTGATAATAAGTCCCACCGTCATTGTATACATCCAATGTATCCTTTTAGGATTTAGACCCTAGGTATTGCGGTAGAGGCGTCTACTGGCCGACAAGGACATAGTGGCGCGTTCGATAGCGGACTTGATATGAGAATTCCAGTTTAGCCGTTTCTCAAGGATGACGCCGAGATATTTAACCTCACAGGAATAATCTAACGTGGTACCTTTGATGATGATAGGACCCAAATCGACCTTTTCTTCTTGTCTTCTTTTTGTGAAAGGCACTAGAACTGTTTCGCAACGACAGTCCTTCTCTGCTGCACCATTCTAAAACGTGTAGTAATGCACCTTGGATGACACAAGTAATAGTCGTGCAGTCTTTACCACTTATAAAGATCGCCAAATCGTCCGCATAACCAATGGCGATCTAGCCTGATCCGTGAAGAGTCTTCGATACCTCTGTTACTAATTGCCCTTGCAAAAGAGTCGTAGCAAGTGTTATCAAAAGCGGCTCCAATGTCGAGGAAAGCACACAGGGCCACTTCCTTGTAACGAAAAGTTCCGTCTATCTTATTAACAAGATAGTGAAGGGCACCTTCTGTGCTTTTGCCTTTCCTGTACGCAAACTGGCTTGAGTGCAGAGGAGTAGACAATTATAACCGGCCTCTAATATGAACATCAATAAGTCTCTCCATGGTTTTAAGGACAAATGATGTTAGACTTGTAGGTCTGTATGATTTAGGCAGCTCACTATGCCTTTTGCCTGGTTTAGGTATAAATATCACATTTACCTGTCTCCAGATAGTAGGAATATACTACAGTTATATCTGGCTCTAAATAATCATACCCGTTAGGATGAGATCGATTGCCTACTGTAGAAGCGCTGGAAATATCCCATCACCAACGGGAGCCTTGAAAGGTTTGAAAGAGCCTACTGCCCATTTAACCTTATCCGGGCTAAAGATTTTACCGGCTAAACTACTACTGGCTACTGCCACTTAAAAGAATTGGCCAATGTGGTCTCCCGGCCATTCAGGCATCGGAGGGAACAAGACAGCAGACCTTTGTGCAAGAGAAGGCGCAGAGGGAATTTTAATCGGCCCCGAACAAAGCATTGCCTATTCTACAAGCCACCTCAAGAACAAAATAAATGAGTGGGTAAATAACGCAATCGAAGTGGAATTGGGATGAGACAAACCAAAAAGCTTCTAAAAAACAAAAGACATAGACAAGGCAGTTAAGTTAAACCGCCATGCACTCAGATCTGCCCATTTAACCTTATCCGGACGGATGATTTTACCGGATAAACTACTAACCCTACTAGTAATATAGACCCGTGGAGCTGCTACTGCCACTTAACAAACTGGCCAAAACCATCCACTGGCCAATATCACCCTAATGTGGTTTTCCGGCCATTGAGGCATCGAAGGGAAGGAGACAGCAGACCTATGTGCAAGAGAACGCGCGGAAGGAATTTTCACCGGCCCCGAACCAATCATTGCCTATTCTACATGCCAACTCAAAATAAATGAGTGGGTAAATAACGCCATCGAAGTGGAATGGGTATCATTGATTGGAATGAGAAAAACCAAAAAGCTTCTAAAATATAACATAAAAGACATTGTAACGAAGTTTTCTACGGCTGGCGTAGGCTCAGTAGTTGTCCAGGCTTCGTTACAGAATAAGAAACACTTTTTGTTTTGGAGCTTTTATTTTGTTTTCTGTTTATTACTTTATAAATACAATCTACTTTTGTGGATCACCACCTTTTATGACTTGTGAGTCGTCGGGGTGGCGCAGCCTGCTTCCCGTGAGCTGATTTACTTAGTGGGAATAGGATGGAGGGGATAGGTCTACCTACATTTCAACTAACGTGTGGAGAGGCTTCACCTCTACCCCTGAAGATAAAATTACTTTGACCTATTTCTTTCTATATAAACATATGTGACTATGTCTCGACCAATGTACTTTTGGAGAGGCTTCACCTCTACCGCTGAAGGCTGAAGAGAAATAGTTTGTAGCCAGAGAATCTCTTACCGTGGGTCGGGGAAATTCTCGGTTATATAAATCTACGTGACTGTTCAAGAACAGAAATGTGTTTGTGCATGTTGGATTCATTTTCATAATAAAATTCATAATGCAAATTCATTAGGCATGCGAATGAACCCAACATGCACGAAGCCAAAGTTCCGAATTCCGGCTAAGAGAAACATGATCCCATAGTTATTACAGTTCACCTTGAACTCAAAGTAAAAACAAACAGTTGCAGCAATGGGAATATGTTTCGCTTATCAGCAATTCGAACTTTATCATTCATTGAGCACCAATGTTCTAAAATTGTCAACTTGCATATTTTTTTTTGTGTCAGTCACTGCGTGTGCAGACTAACTGCATATTGTTGCAGTACTTTTTATTTTTTCTTTCTTTTGTTATTAATGCGAATTAGGCAATTTCTACCTGTAGTATCATTTTGTATTTTTGTTAATTATGCCCACGTAGGCAATATTATTTTTATAAATACTCCCGTCTTAGGGAATAATAAATTACTCAATTTTTAATCATCTAAAAAGGTTTTTCCGGCTAAGCGAAACATGATCCCAGAGTTATTACAGTTCACCTTGAACTCAAAGTAAAAACAAACAGTTGCAGCAATGTGAATATGTTTCGCTTATCAGCAATTCGAACCATATCATTCATTGAGCACCAATGTTCTAAAATTGTCAACTTGCATATTTTTTTTGTGTCAGTCACTGCGTGTGCAGACTGACCGCATATTGTTGCAGTACTTTTTTTTTCTTTTTTTTGTTATTAATGCGAATTAGGCAATTTCTACCTGTAGTATCATTTTGTATTTTTTGTATTTTTGTTAATTATGCCCACGTAGGCAATATTATTTTTATAAATGCTCCCGTCTTAGGGAATAATAAATCACTCAATTTTTAATCATCTAAAAAGGTTTTTGTGTATTTTATTTTGGTTAGCTATCCCCCCACAAGTGGTAATGTGGCTAACTAATAGGATTCTAATAAGATATATCGGTACAAGAATTGTTTATATCCTCAACATTAGTCAAGGTACATGCACCTTGACTTTTCCGTCGTTGGAACAAAAGAGTTCCACCGTTAACATTTGGTGACCCCGACGTGATCCCAGCATTCACTTCCCCCATCAGTGGTAAGGAGTGACTGCTGAGCGATCACAATTTAGGACGCGATAAGCGTTTGCCAGGGCTTTGAACACTGGTAAAGTACTCGTCGCGTTTTAAATTCATACTACGGTATTAAATGCGTGTACCAGGGCTTTACACTGGTACCAACGATAGCTGCATAAGAAAAAGATCTAGCCAGAAACATACACAAGTCAGCGAGATTGAAGCAGTCATCGAGGGATATTATCATGGATATCGAAAAACTAGCTCAACAGCAAGAGCGTAATGCGGAAAGTTTCAACAAGATCATCAGCAACTACAAGAAGGATCCTGCCGACAGGAAAACTCAAGAAAGTTTTCGAGAGAGACTTCGACGGTTGAAAGAAGCTTGGGAAGCGTTCGAGGAAACCGACAACCAGATCAGGTCTATACCACATGTGCCGACTGATCATGATTATTTTATTCATGAGGTATACGACACTGTATTAGAAAACTACAGAAAATTCAAAGGGCATTTTGAGGAAAAGATAGCCGTGCTATTGTAGGTCAAGCCAACAGTGGAAGGGGAAATTACAAGAAATCCAGAGCCACAAGAGCAACAACGGCCCCAACAATTCGATGCCGCAAACAAAAATACCATCACAATGACGACTCAGTCAACAGATGAGATCAACAGAATCATAAGGCGACACAACGCCACAGTGGTGTCGTTACGTCGTGCATTAAGTGGGGTAGACTTGAATTTAAATCCAGAGCTACAGCATACAAAGTCACATTGGGAGTATAAGTTGAGAGCCATCGAACAATATTGGGCTCAGCTTGAAGATCTTCATACATCAATTTATGAGCTAAGTGATGACCACGTAGCTAACGGCTATGATGAAGAAGAACATTTCATCTTGAATGAAGAAGTTGAAAGGGTTATTACAGCCTTAATTGCAAGACTGCAGGAATGTGCTCCTAGGACAGGCACAACAGCTGCACACACGTTACCACTTCCGAAAATCGAATTGCCAAAGTTTGATGGGGATTATTCCAAATGGCAACAATTCCACGATCTTTTTCAACAAATGGTCCACATGCAACCAATGGCAAATTGCCATGCCGCGGCCTGGAAAACCTTAGAAGATCGTTACGCTAATTCGAGACTGTTGGTTTCCGCGCTTATAAGTAAATTACTCACTCAACCAAGTACTGCTGCAGAGAAAAGTTCACCCAACGCCAATAGAAATCTTCACGACGTTACTAAGGAGTGTCTCATGGGATTAGAAAATCTCGGTGTATCCACCAAGGAATGGGATCCAATATTAACCCACGTATTGAGTAAAAAATTAGACAGAGATACGCACATATCACTCGAAAATCCAAAAGAACTTCAAACAACAAGGCAAGTGATGGACTTCTTAGAGAAACGGTTTCAATCTCTAGAAGCTCTGGGCAAGGATTGGCACATCGGGGATCGACGAAGACTCCACCCTTTAAGGACATTAGTTGCTGCAGCGAGTTCATCTGCATGCTTGGTTTGCAAGGGAAATCACGCACTTTACGCTTGCAAGGAATTTTTAGATAAAACCCCCGCACATCGACTAAATGTGCTCAAAAAATATAACCTCTGCATAAATTGCCTGAAGGAAGGACATCGAGCAACAACTTGCCCGAGACGATCATGCACCAAATGCTCTAAAACAGGGTAGGCTGTGTCGAAGACACGGCCGTGGGTTTTGAGCGTGACAACTCCCTCACCATAATGTCGTGGATTGTGCAAAACATGTCTCTTTTAGAAATTCCCACATAGTCACTTGGTTTATACCCTAGTAGCAGTCTAGTAGCAGCTTAATAGCGCATCTAGCAGCCGTCTTCCTGATGAAGATTTGCAAGGGTGAAAGCCCTACAGCAGCAGTCGTAGGGCAGTTACGCATGACACGTTATACCAAGACAGGCAATTCTTTGTAACTTCTGAAGCTTTTTTCTGTCACCAAACGATGGTCGCGTACGTGATAATAAGTCTCACCGTCATTGTATACATCCAATGTATCCTTTTAGGATTTAGACCCTAGGTATTGCGGTAGAGGCGTCTACTGGCCGACAAGGACATAGTGGCGCGTTCGATAGCGGACTTGATATGAGAATTCCAGTTTAGCCGTTTCTCAAGGATGACGCCGAGATATTTAACCTCACAGGAATAATCTAACGTGGTACCTTTGATGATGATAGGACCCAAATCGACCTTTTCTTCTTGTCTTCTTTTTGTGAAAGGCACTAGAACTGTTTCGCAACGACAGTCCTTCTCTGCTGCACCATTCTAAAACGTGTAGTAATGCACCTTGGATGACACAAGTAATAGTCGTGCAGTCTTTACCACTTATAAAGATCGCCAAATCGTCCGCATAACCAATGGCGATCTAGCCTGATCCGTGAAGAGTCTTCGATACCTCTGTTACTAATTGCCCTTGCAAAAGAGTCGTAGCAAGTGTTATCAAAAGCGGCTCCAATGTCGAGGAAAGCACACAGGGCCACTTCCTTGTAACGAAAAGTTCCGTCTATCTTATTAACAAGATAGTGAAGGGCACCTTCTGTGCTTTTGCCTTTCCTGTACGCAAACTGGCTTGAGTGCAGAGGAGTAGACAATTATAACCGGCCTCTAATATGAACATCAATAAGTCTCTCCATGGTTTTAAGGACAAATGATGTTAGACTTGTAGGTCTGTATGATTTAGGCAGCTCACTATGCCTTTTGCCTGGTTTAGGTATAAATATCACATTTACCTGTCTCCAGATAGTAGGAATATACTACAGTTATATCTGGCTCTAAATAATCATACCCGTTAGGATGAGATCGATTGCCTACTGTAGAAGCGCTGGAAATATCCCATCACCAACGGGAGCCTTGAAAGGTTTGAAAGAGCCTACTGCCCATTTAACCTTATCCGGGCTAAAGATTTTACCGGCTAAACTACTACTGGCTACTGCCACTTAAAAGAATTGGCCAATGTGGTCTCCCGGCCATTCAGGCATCGGAGGGAACAAGACAGCAGACCTTTGTGCAAGAGAAGGCGCAGAGGGAATTTTAATCGGCCCCGAACAAAGCATTGCCTATTCTACAAGCCACCTCAAGAACAAAATAAATGAGTGGGTAAATAACGCAATCGAAGTGGAATTGGGATGAGACAAACCAAAAAGCTTCTAAAAAACAAAAGACATAGACAAGGCAGTTAAGTTAAACCGCCATGCACTCAGATCTGCCCATTTAACCTTATCCGGACGGATGATTTTACCGGATAAACTACTAACCCTACTAGTAATATAGACCCGTGGAGCTGCTACTGCCACTTAACGAACTGGCCAAAACCATCCACTGGCCAATATCACCCTAATGTGGTTTTCCGGCCATTGAGGCATCGAAGGGAAGGAGACAGCAGACCTATGTGCAAGAGAACGCGCGGAAGGAATTTTCACCGGCCCCGAACCAATCATTGCCTATTCTACATGCCAACTCAAAATAAATGAGTGGGTAAATAACGCCATCGAAGTGGAATGGGTATCATTGATTGGAATGAGAAAAACCAAAAAGCTTCTAAAATATAACATAAAAGACATTGTAACGAAGTTTTCTACGGCTGGCGTAGGCTCAGTAGTTGTCCAGGCTTCGTTACAGAATAAGAAACACTTTTTGTTTTGGAGCTTTTATTTTGTTTTCTGTTTATTACTTTATAAATACAATCTACTTTTGTGGATCACCACCTTTTATGACTTGTGAGTCGTCGGGGTGGCGCAGCCTGCTTCCCGTGAGCTGATTTACTTAGTGGGAATAGGATGGAGGGGATAGGTCTACCTACATTTCAACTAACGTGTGGAGAGGCTTCACCTCTACCCCTGAAGATAAAATTACTTTGACCTATTTCTTTCTATATAAACATATGTGACTATGTCTCGACCAATGTACTTTTGGAGAGGCTTCACCTCTACCGCTGAAGGCTGAAGAGAAATAGTTTGTAGCCAGAGAATCTCTTACCGTGGGTCGGGGAAATTCTCGGTTATATAAATCTACGTGACTGTTCAAGAACAGAAATGTGTTTGTGCATGTTGGATTCATTTTCATAATAAAATTCATAATGCAAATTCATTAGGCATGCGAATGAACCCAACATGCACGAAGCCAAAGTTCCGAATTCCGGCTAAGAGAAACATGATCCCATAGTTATTACAGTTCACCTTGAACTCAAAGTAAAAACAAACAGTTGCAGCAATGGGAATATGTTTCGCTTATCAGCAATTCGAACTTTATCATTCATTGAGCACCAATGTTCTAAAATTGTCAACTTGCATATTTTTTTTTGTGTCAGTCACTGCGTGTGCAGACTAACTGCATATTGTTGCAGTACTTTTTATTTTTTCTTTCTTTTGTTATTAATGCGAATTAGGCAATTTCTACCTGTAGTATCATTTTGTATTTTTGTTAATTATGCCCACGTAGGCAATATTATTTTTATAAATACTCCCGTCTTAGGGAATAATAAATTACTCAATTTTTAATCATCTAAAAAGGTTTTTCCGGCTAAGCGAAACATGATCCCAGAGTTATTACAGTTCACCTTGAACTCAAAGTAAAAACAAACAGTTGCAGCAATGTGAATATGTTTCGCTTATCAGCAATTCGAACCATATCATTCATTGAGCACCAATGTTCTAAAATTGTCAACTTGCATATTTTTTTTGTGTCAGTCACTGCGTGTGCAGACTGACCGCATATTGTTGCAGTACTTTTTTTTTCTTTTTTTTTGTTATTAATGCGAATTAGGCAATTTCTACCTGTAGTATCATTTTGTATTTTTTGTATTTTTGTTAATTATGCCCACGTAGGCAATATTATTTTTATAAATGCTCCCGTCTTAGGGAATAATAAATCACTCAATTTTTAATCATCTAAAAAGGTTTTTGTGTATTTTATTTTGGTTAGCTATCCCCCCACAAGTGGTAATGTGGCTAACTAATAGGATTCTAATAAGATATATCGGTACAAGAATTGTTTATATCCTCAACATTAGTCAAGGTACATGCACCTTGACTTTTCCGTCGTTGGAACAAAAGAGTTCCACCGTTAACATTTGGTGACCCCGACGTGATCCCAGCATTCACTTCCCCCATCAGTGGTAAGGAGTGACTGCTGAGCGATCACAATTTAGGACGCGATAAGCGTTTGCCAGGGCTTTGAACACTGGTAAAGTACTCGTCGCGTTTTAAATTCATACTACGGTATTAAATGCGTGTACCAGGGCTTTACACTGGTACCAACGATAGCTGCATAAGAAAAAGATCTAGCCAGAAACATACACAAGTCAGCGAGATTGAAGCAGTCATCGAGGGATATTATCATGGATATCGAAAAATTAGCTCAACAGCAAGAGCGTAATGCGGAAAGTTTCAACAAGATCATCAGCAACTACAAGAAGGATCCTGCCGACAGGAAAACTCAAGAAAGTTTTCGAGAGAGACTTCGACGGTTGAAAGAAGCTTGGGAAGCGTTCGAGGAAACCGACAACCAGATCAGGTCTATACCACATGTGCCGACTGATCATGATTATTTTATTCATGAGGTATACGACACTGTATTAGAAAACTACAGAAAATTCAAAGGGCATTTTGAGGAAAAGATAGCCGTGCTATTGTAGGTCAAGCCAACAGTGGAAGGGGAAATTACAAGAAATCCAGAGCCACAAGAGCAACAACGGCCCCAACAATTCGATGCCGCAAACAAAAATACCATCACAATGACGACTCAGTCAACAGATGAGATCAACAGAATCATAAGGCGACACAACGCCACAGTGGTGTCGTTACGTCGTGCATTAAGTGGGGTAGACTTGAATTTAAATCCAGAGCTACAGCATACAAAGTCACATTGGGAGTATAAGTTGAGAGCCATCGAACAATATTGGGCTCAGCTTGAAGATCTTCATACATCAATTTATGAGCTAAGTGATGACCACGTAGCTAACGGCTATGATGAAGAAGAACATTTCATCTTGAATGAAGAAGTTGAAAGGGTTATTACAGCCTTAATTGCAAGACTGCAGGAATGTGCTCCTAGGACAGGCACAACAGCTGCACACACGTTACCACTTCCGAAAATCGAAATGCCAAAGTTTGATGGGGATTATTCCAAATGGCAACAATTCCACGATCTTTTTCAACAAATGGTCCACATGCAACCAATGGCAAATTGCCATGCCGCGGCCTGGAAAACCTTAGAAGATCGTTACGCTAATTCGAGACTGTTGGTTTCCGCGCTTATAAGTAAATTACTCACTCAACCAAGTACTGCTGCAGAGAAAAGTTCACCCAACGCCAATAGAAATCTTCACGACGTTACTAAGGAGTGTCTCATGGGATTAGAAAATCTCGGTGTATCCACCAAGGAATCGGATCCAATATTAACCCACGTATTGAGTAAAAAATTAGACAGAGATACGCACATATCACTCGAAAATCCAAAAGAACTTCAAACAACAAGGCAAGTGATGGACTTCTTAGAGAAACGGTTTCAATCTCTAGAAGCTCTGGGCAAGGATTGGCACATCTGGGATCGACGAAGACTCCACCCTTTAAGGACATTAGTTGCTGCAGCGAGTTCATCTGCATGCTTGGTTTGCAAGGGAAATCACGCACTTTACGCTTGCAAGGAATTTTTAGATAAAACCCCCGCACATCGACTAAATGTGCTCAAAAAATATAACCTCTGCATAAATTGCCTGAAGGAAGGACATCGAGCAACAACTTGCCCGAGACGATCATGCACCAAATGCTCTAAAACAGGGTAGGCTGTGTCGAAGACACGGCCGTGGGTTTTGAGCGTGACAACTCCCTCACCATAATGTCGTGGATTGTGCAAAACATGTCTCTTTTAGAAATTCCCACATAGTCACTTGGTTTATACCCTAGTAGCAGTCTAGTAGCAGCTTAATAGCGCATCTAGCAGCCGTCTTCCTGATGAAGATTTGCAAGGGTGAAAGCCCTACAGCAGCAGTCGTAGGGCAGTTACGCATGACACGTTATACCAAGACAGGCAATTCTTTGTAACTTCTGAAGCTTTTTTCTGTCACCAAACGATGGTCGCGTACGTGATAATAAGTCCCACCGTCATTGTATACATCCAATGTATCCTTTTAGGATTTAGACCCTAGGTATTGCGGTAGAGGCGTCTACTGGCCGACAAGGACATAGTGGCGCGTTCGATAGCGGACTTGATATGAGAATTCCAGTTTAGCCGTTTCTCAAGGATGACGCCGAGATATTTAACCTCACAGGAATAATCTAACGTGGTACCTTTGATGATGATAGGACCCAAATCGACCTTTTCTTCTTGTCTTCTTTTTGTGAAAGGCACTAGAACTGTTTCGCAACGACAGTCCTTCTCTGCTGCACCATTCTAAAACGTGTAGTAATGCACCTTGGATGACACAAGTAATAGTCGTGCAGTCTTTACCACTTATAAAGATCGCCAAATCGTCCGCATAACCAATGGCGATCTAGCCTGATCCGTGAAGAGTCTTCGATACCTCTGTTACTAATTGCCCTTGCAAAAGAGTCGTAGCAAGTGTTATCAAAAGCGGCTCCAATGTCGAGGAAAGCACACAGGGCCACTTCCTTGTAACGAAAAGTTCCGTCTATCTTATTAACAAGATAGTGAAGGGCACCTTCTGTGCTTTTGCCTTTCCTGTACGCAAACTGGCTTGAGTGCAGAGGAGTAGACAATTATAACCGGCCTCTAATATGAACATCAATAAGTCTCTCCATGGTTTTAAGGACAAATGATGTTAGACTTGTAGGTCTGTATGATTTAGGCAGCTCACTATGCCTTTTGCCTGGTTTAGGTATAAATATCACATTTACCTGTCTCCAGATAGTAGGAATATACTACAGTTATATCTGGCTCTAAATAATCATACCCGTTAGGATGAGATCGATTGCCTACTGTAGAAGCGCTGGAAATATCCCATCACCAACGGGAGCCTTGAAAGGTTTGAAAGAGCCTACTGCCCATTTAACCTTATCCGGGCTAAAGATTTTACCGGCTAAACTACTACTGGCTACTGCCACTTAAAAGAATTGGCCAATGTGGTCTCCCGGCCATTCAGGCATCGGAGGGAACAAGACAGCAGACCTTTGTGCAAGAGAAGGCGCAGAGGGAATTTTAATCGGCCCCGAACAAAGCATTGCCTATTCTACAAGCCACCTCAAGAACAAAATAAATGAGTGGGTAAATAACGCAATCGAAGTGGAATTGGGATGAGACAAACCAAAAAGCTTCTAAAAAACAAAAGACATAGACAAGGCAGTTAAGTTAAACCGCCATGCACTCAGATCTGCCCATTTAACCTTATCCGGACGGATGATTTTACCGGATAAACTACTAACCCTACTAGTAATATAGACCCGTGGAGCTGCTACTGCCACTTAACAAACTGGCCAAAACCATCCACTGGCCAATATCACCCTAATGTGGTTTTCCGGCCATTGAGGCATCGAAGGGAAGGAGACAGCAGACCTATGTGCAAGAGAACGCGCGGAAGGAATTTTCACCGGCCCCGAACCAATCATTGCCTATTCTACATGCCAACTCAAAATAAATGAGTGGGTAAATAACGCCATCGAAGTGGAATGGGTATCATTGATTGGAATGAGAAAAACCAAAAAGCTTCTAAAATATAACATAAAAGACATTGTAACGAAGTTTTCTACGGCTGGCGTAGGCTCAGTAGTTGTCCAGGCTTCGTTACAGAATAAGAAACACTTTTTGTTTTGGAGCTTTTATTTTGTTTTCTGTTTATTACTTTATAAATACAATCTACTTTTGTGGATCACCACCTTTTATGACTTGTGAGTCGTCGGGGTGGCGCAGCCTGCTTCCCGTGAGCTGATTTACTTAGTGGGAATAGGATGGAGGGGATAGGTCTACCTACATTTCAACTAACGTGTGGAGAGGCTTCACCTCTACCCCTGAAGATAAAATTACTTTGACCTATTTCTTTCTATATAAACATATGTGACTATGTCTCGACCAATGTACTTTTGGAGAGGCTTCACCTCTACCGCTGAAGGCTGAAGAGAAATAGTTTGTAGCCAGAGAATCTCTTACCGTGGGTCGGGGAAATTCTCGGTTATATAAATCTACGTGACTGTTCAAGAACAGAAATGTGTTTGTGCATGTTGGATTCATTTTCATAATAAAATTCATAATGCAAATTCATTAGGCATGCGAATGAACCCAACATGCACGAAGCCAAAGTTCCGAATTCCGGCTAAGAGAAACATGATCCCATAGTTATTACAGTTCACCTTGAACTCAAAGTAAAAACAAACAGTTGCAGCAATGGGAATATGTTTCGCTTATCAGCAATTCGAACTTTATCATTCATTGAGCACCAATGTTCTAAAATTGTCAACTTGCATATTTTTTTTTGTGTCAGTCACTGCGTGTGCAGACTAACTGCATATTGTTGCAGTACTTTTTATTTTTTCTTTCTTTTGTTATTAATGCGAATTAGGCAATTTCTACCTGTAGTATCATTTTGTATTTTTGTTAATTATGCCCACGTAGGCAATATTATTTTTATAAATACTCCCGTCTTAGGGAATAATAAATTACTCAATTTTTAATCATCTAAAAAGGTTTTTCCGGCTAAGCGAAACATGATCCCAGAGTTATTACAGTTCACCTTGAACTCAAAGTAAAAACAAACAGTTGCAGCAATGTGAATATGTTTCGCTTATCAGCAATTCGAACCATATCATTCATTGAGCACCAATGTTCTAAAATTGTCAACTTGCATATTTTTTTTGTGTCAGTCACTGCGTGTGCAGACTGACCGCATATTGTTGCAGTACTTTTTTTTTCTTTTTTTTGTTATTAATGCGAATTAGGCAATTTCTACCTGTAGTATCATTTTGTATTTTTTGTATTTTTGTTAATTATGCCCACGTAGGCAATATTATTTTTATAAATGCTCCCGTCTTAGGGAATAATAAATCACTCAATTTTTAATCATCTAAAAAGGTTTTTGTGTATTTTATTTTGGTTAGCTATCCCCCCACAAGTGGTAATGTGGCTAACTAATAGGATTCTAATAAGATATATCGGTACAAGAATTGTTTATATCCTCAACATTAGTCAAGGTACATGCACCTTGACTTTTCCGTCGTTGGAACAAAAGAGTTCCACCGTTAACATTTGGTGACCCCGACGTGATCCCAGCATTCACTTCCCCCATCAGTGGTAAGGAGTGACTGCTGAGCGATCACAATTTAGGACGCGATAAGCGTTTGCCAGGGCTTTGAACACTGGTAAAGTACTCGTCGCGTTTTAAATTCATACTACGGTATTAAATGCGTGTACCAGGGCTTTACACTGGTACCAACGATAGCTGCATAAGAAAAAGATCTAGCCAGAAACATACACAAGTCAGCGAGATTGAAGCAGTCATCGAGGGATATTATCATGGATATCGAAAAACTAGCTCAACAGCAAGAGCGTAATGCGGAAAGTTTCAACAAGATCATCAGCAACTACAAGAAGGATCCTGCCGACAGGAAAACTCAAGAAAGTTTTCGAGAGAGACTTCGACGGTTGAAAGAAGCTTGGGAAGCGTTCGAGGAAACCGACAACCAGATCAGGTCTATACCACATGTGCCGACTGATCATGATTATTTTATTCATGAGGTATACGACACTGTATTAGAAAACTACAGAAAATTCAAAGGGCATTTTGAGGAAAAGATAGCCGTGCTATTGTAGGTCAAGCCAACAGTGGAAGGGGAAATTACAAGAAATCCAGAGCCACAAGAGCAACAACGGCCCCAACAATTCGATGCCGCAAACAAAAATACCATCACAATGACGACTCAGTCAACAGATGAGATCAACAGAATCATAAGGCGACACAACGCCACAGTGGTGTCGTTACGTCGTGCATTAAGTGGGGTAGACTTGAATTTAAATCCAGAGCTACAGCATACAAAGTCACATTGGGAGTATAAGTTGAGAGCCATCGAACAATATTGGGCTCAGCTTGAAGATCTTCATACATCAATTTATGAGCTAAGTGATGACCACGTAGCTAACGGCTATGATGAAGAAGAACATTTCATCTTGAATGAAGAAGTTGAAAGGGTTATTACAGCCTTAATTGCAAGACTGCAGGAATGTGCTCCTAGGACAGGCACAACAGCTGCACACACGTTACCACTTCCGAAAATCGAATTGCCAAAGTTTGATGGGGATTATTCCAAATGGCAACAATTCCACGATCTTTTTCAACAAATGGTCCACATGCAACCAATGGCAAATTGCCATGCCGCGGCCTGGAAAACCTTAGAAGATCGTTACGCTAATTCGAGACTGTTGGTTTCCGCGCTTATAAGTAAATTACTCACTCAACCAAGTACTGCTGCAGAGAAAAGTTCACCCAACGCCAATAGAAATCTTCACGACGTTACTAAGGAGTGTCTCATGGGATTAGAAAATCTCGGTGTATCCACCAAGGAATGGGATCCAATATTAACCCACGTATTGAGTAAAAAATTAGACAGAGATACGCACATATCACTCGAAAATCCAAAAGAACTTCAAACAACAAGGCAAGTGATGGACTTCTTAGAGAAACGGTTTCAATCTCTAGAAGCTCTGGGCAAGGATTGGCACATCGGGGATCGACGAAGACTCCACCCTTTAAGGACATTAGTTGCTGCAGCGAGTTCATCTGCATGCTTGGTTTGCAAGGGAAATCACGCACTTTACGCTTGCAAGGAATTTTTAGATAAAACCCCCGCACATCGACTAAATGTGCTCAAAAAATATAACCTCTGCATAAATTGCCTGAAGGAAGGACATCGAGCAACAACTTGCCCGAGACGATCATGCACCAAATGCTCTAAAACAGGGTAGGCTGTGTCGAAGACACGGCCGTGGGTTTTGAGCGTGACAACTCCCTCACCATAATGTCGTGGATTGTGCAAAACATGTCTCTTTTAGAAATTCCCACATAGTCACTTGGTTTATACCCTAGTAGCAGTCTAGTAGCAGCTTAATAGCGCATCTAGCAGCCGTCTTCCTGATGAAGATTTGCAAGGGTGAAAGCCCTACAGCAGCAGTCGTAGGGCAGTTACGCATGACACGTTATACCAAGACAGGCAATTCTTTGTAACTTCTGAAGCTTTTTTCTGTCACCAAACGATGGTCGCGTACGTGATAATAAGTCTCACCGTCATTGTATACATCCAATGTATCCTTTTAGGATTTAGACCCTAGGTATTGCGGTAGAGGCGTCTACTGGCCGACAAGGACATAGTGGCGCGTTCGATAGCGGACTTGATATGAGAATTCCAGTTTAGCCGTTTCTCAAGGATGACGCCGAGATATTTAACCTCACAGGAATAATCTAACGTGGTACCTTTGATGATGATAGGACCCAAATCGACCTTTTCTTCTTGTCTTCTTTTTGTGAAAGGCACTAGAACTGTTTCGCAACGACAGTCCTTCTCTGCTGCACCATTCTAAAACGTGTAGTAATGCACCTTGGATGACACAAGTAATAGTCGTGCAGTCTTTACCACTTATAAAGATCGCCAAATCGTCCGCATAACCAATGGCGATCTAGCCTGATCCGTGAAGAGTCTTCGATACCTCTGTTACTAATTGCCCTTGCAAAAGAGTCGTAGCAAGTGTTATCAAAAGCGGCTCCAATGTCGAGGAAAGCACACAGGGCCACTTCCTTGTAACGAAAAGTTCCGTCTATCTTATTAACAAGATAGTGAAGGGCACCTTCTGTGCTTTTGCCTTTCCTGTACGCAAACTGGCTTGAGTGCAGAGGAGTAGACAATTATAACCGGCCTCTAATATGAACATCAATAAGTCTCTCCATGGTTTTAAGGACAAATGATGTTAGACTTGTAGGTCTGTATGATTTAGGCAGCTCACTATGCCTTTTGCCTGGTTTAGGTATAAATATCACATTTACCTGTCTCCAGATAGTAGGAATATACTACAGTTATATCTGGCTCTAAATAATCATACCCGTTAGGATGAGATCGATTGCCTACTGTAGAAGCGCTGGAAATATCCCATCACCAACGGGAGCCTTGAAAGGTTTGAAAGAGCCTACTGCCCATTTAACCTTATCCGGGCTAAAGATTTTACCGGCTAAACTACTACTGGCTACTGCCACTTAAAAGAATTGGCCAATGTGGTCTCCCGGCCATTCAGGCATCGGAGGGAACAAGACAGCAGACCTTTGTGCAAGAGAAGGCGCAGAGGGAATTTTAATCGGCCCCGAACAAAGCATTGCCTATTCTACAAGCCACCTCAAGAACAAAATAAATGAGTGGGTAAATAACGCAATCGAAGTGGAATTGGGATGAGACAAACCAAAAAGCTTCTAAAAAACAAAAGACATAGACAAGGCAGTTAAGTTAAACCGCCATGCACTCAGATCTGCCCATTTAACCTTATCCGGACGGATGATTTTACCGGATAAACTACTAACCCTACTAGTAATATAGACCCGTGGAGCTGCTACTGCCACTTAACGAACTGGCCAAAACCATCCACTGGCCAATATCACCCTAATGTGGTTTTCCGGCCATTGAGGCATCGAAGGGAAGGAGACAGCAGACCTATGTGCAAGAGAACGCGCGGAAGGAATTTTCACCGGCCCCGAACCAATCATTGCCTATTCTACATGCCAACTCAAAATAAATGAGTGGGTAAATAACGCCATCGAAGTGGAATGGGTATCATTGATTGGAATGAGAAAAACCAAAAAGCTTCTAAAATATAACATAAAAGACATTGTAACGAAGTTTTCTACGGCTGGCGTAGGCTCAGTAGTTGTCCAGGCTTCGTTACAGAATAAGAAACACTTTTTGTTTTGGAGCTTTTATTTTGTTTTCTGTTTATTACTTTATAAATACAATCTACTTTTGTGGATCACCACCTTTTAT
Organism: Nephrocerus scutellatus; assembly: GCA_947095585.1. Lineage (NCBI taxonomy): Eukaryota > Metazoa > Arthropoda > Insecta > Diptera > Pipunculidae > Nephrocerus > Nephrocerus scutellatus. The sequence goes on from OX352762.1 coordinate 64,875,012, forward strand.
GACTTGTGAGTCGTCGGGGTGGCGCAGCCTGCTTCCCGTGAGCTGATTTACTTAGTGGGAATAGGATGGAGGGGATAGGTCTACCTACATTTCAACTAACGTGTGGAGAGGCTTCACCTCTACCCCTGAAGATAAAATTACTTTGACCTATTTCTTTCTATATAAACATATGTGACTATGTCTCGACCAATGTACTTTTGGAGAGGCTTCACCTCTACCGCTGAAGGCTGAAGAGAAATAGTTTGTAGCCAGAGAATCTCTTACCGTGGGTCGGGGAAATTCTCGGTTATATAAATCTACGTGACTGTTCAAGAACAGAAATGTGTTTGTGCATGTTGGATTCATTTTCATAATAAAATTCATAATGCAAATTCATTAGGCATGCGAATGAACCCAACATGCACGAAGCCAAAGTTCCGAATTCCGGCTAAGAGAAACATGATCCCATAGTTATTACAGTTCACCTTGAACTCAAAGTAAAAACAAACAGTTGCAGCAATGGGAATATGTTTCGCTTATCAGCAATTCGAACTTTATCATTCATTGAGCACCAATGTTCTAAAATTGTCAACTTGCATATTTTTTTTTGTGTCAGTCACTGCGTGTGCAGACTAACTGCATATTGTTGCAGTACTTTTTATTTTTTCTTTCTTTTGTTATTAATGCGAATTAGGCAATTTCTACCTGTAGTATCATTTTGTATTTTTGTTAATTATGCCCACGTAGGCAATATTATTTTTATAAATACTCCCGTCTTAGGGAATAATAAATTACTCAATTTTTAATCATCTAAAAAGGTTTTTCCGGCTAAGCGAAACATGATCCCAGAGTTATTACAGTTCACCTTGAACTCAAAGTAAAAACAAACAGTTGCAGCAATGTGAATATGTTTCGCTTATCAGCAATTCGAACCATATCATTCATTGAGCACCAATGTTCTAAAATTGTCAACTTGCATATTTTTTTTGTGTCAGTCACTGCGTGTGCAGACTGACCGCATATTGTTGCAGTACTTTTTTTTTCTTTTTTTTTGTTATTAATGCGAATTAGGCAATTTCTACCTGTAGTATCATTTTGTATTTTTTGTATTTTTGTTAATTATGCCCACGTAGGCAATATTATTTTTATAAATGCTCCCGTCTTAGGGAATAATAAATCACTCAATTTTTAATCATCTAAAAAGGTTTTTGTGTATTTTATTTTGGTTAGCTATCCCCCCACAAGTGGTAATGTGGCTAACTAATAGGATTCTAATAAGATATATCGGTACAAGAATTGTTTATATCCTCAACATTAGTCAAGGTACATGCACCTTGACTTTTCCGTCGTTGGAACAAAAGAGTTCCACCGTTAACATTTGGTGACCCCGACGTGATCCCAGCATTCACTTCCCCCATCAGTGGTAAGGAGTGACTGCTGAGCGATCACAATTTAGGACGCGATAAGCGTTTGCCAGGGCTTTGAACACTGGTAAAGTACTCGTCGCGTTTTAAATTCATACTACGGTATTAAATGCGTGTACCAGGGCTTTACACTGGTACCAACGATAGCTGCATAAGAAAAAGATCTAGCCAGAAACATACACAAGTCAGCGAGATTGAAGCAGTCATCGAGGGATATTATCATGGATATCGAAAAATTAGCTCAACAGCAAGAGCGTAATGCGGAAAGTTTCAACAAGATCATCAGCAACTACAAGAAGGATCCTGCCGACAGGAAAACTCAAGAAAGTTTTCGAGAGAGACTTCGACGGTTGAAAGAAGCTTGGGAAGCGTTCGAGGAAACCGACAACCAGATCAGGTCTATACCACATGTGCCGACTGATCATGATTATTTTATTCATGAGGTATACGACACTGTATTAGAAAACTACAGAAAATTCAAAGGGCATTTTGAGGAAAAGATAGCCGTGCTATTGTAGGTCAAGCCAACAGTGGAAGGGGAAATTACAAGAAATCCAGAGCCACAAGAGCAACAACGGCCCCAACAATTCGATGCCGCAAACAAAAATACCATCACAATGACGACTCAGTCAACAGATGAGATCAACAGAATCATAAGGCGACACAACGCCACAGTGGTGTCGTTACGTCGTGCATTAAGTGGGGTAGACTTGAATTTAAATCCAGAGCTACAGCATACAAAGTCACATTGGGAGTATAAGTTGAGAGCCATCGAACAATATTGGGCTCAGCTTGAAGATCTTCATACATCAATTTATGAGCTAAGTGATGACCACGTAGCTAACGGCTATGATGAAGAAGAACATTTCATCTTGAATGAAGAAGTTGAAAGGGTTATTACAGCCTTAATTGCAAGACTGCAGGAATGTGCTCCTAGGACAGGCACAACAGCTGCACACACGTTACCACTTCCGAAAATCGAATTGCCAAAGTTTGATGGGGATTATTCCAAATGGCAACAATTCCACGATCTTTTTCAACAAATGGTCCACATGCAACCAATGGCAAATTGCCATGCCGCGGCCTCGAAAACCTTAGAAGATCGTTACGCTAATTCGAGACTGTTGGTTTCCGCGCTTATAAGTAAATTACTCACTCAACCAAGTACTGCTGCAGAGAAAAGTTCACCCAACGCCAATAGAAATCTTCACGACGTTACTAAGGAGTGTCTCATGGGATTAGAAAATCTCGGTGTATCCACCAAGGAATGGGATCCAATATTAACCCACGTATTGAGTAAAAAATTAGACAGAGATACGCACATCATATATGAGCAGTCACTCGAAAATCCAAAAGAACTTCAAACAACAAGGCAAGTGATGGACTTCTTAGAGAAACGGTTTCAATCTCTAGAAGCTCTGGGCAAGGATTGGCACATCGGGGATCGACGAAGACTCCACCCTTTAAGGACATTAGTTGCGGCAGCGAGTTCATCTGCATGCTTGGTTTGCAAGGGAAAGCACGCACTTTACGCTTGCAAGGAATTTTTAGATAAAACCCCCGCACATCGACTAAATGTGCTCAAAAAATATAACCTCTGCATAAATTGCCTGAAGGAAGGACATCGAGCAACAACTTGCCCGAGACGATCATGCACCAAATGCTCTAAAACAGGGTAGGCTGTGTCGAAGACACGGCCATGGGTTTTGAGCGTGACAACGTCTGTCTGGGACCAAAGAAAAGAAAACAAAGATCTTGTTGTCTGTGGGACATAAACACGGACGGATATATTAAAAATATATTTTTTCTATACTAAAAACAAGTCCTACGACTTGCACCGTAGCTCATCACATACATCATCATCACGTCACATTATATATACATTATTTATAAGCGAATTGTAATGTTCATTACCACTAACTTTGAAGTTGCTGCATATTGCATATTACTGCCCAAACACAGTAATGGAGCTTTTGGTTTCAACTTAATTTGAAATTTTGAGTAGTCTTAAATTAAATTAGAAGAGAAAAGTAGTGAGTAGTGCTGCCCATGCTTCGAAATGGTATGGTAAGAATGTCACTTTGAAACACGTAGGCCAATTATTTCTCATTAAATTTCTTTTGCATTGTTCTCTTATTTCTGTAATTGATCGAATAGTTATTTTGAACCGATGCTTAATGCCATGTATGATGTTTGATGGTTGACTCAATGGTGTATGGGAGATTCGTTGTTCAGTGGCAGACATCCAACTTACGATCGAACATCAAACCAGCAATCGAACTTCACTCTGGTTACTGTATACATTAGTGAGGATAAGATAAGACAAAAGAAAAGGAAATAGCAGCAACAGCAACGTCGCTTGCAACTTGTGAATGGCCTTGCCTCTTTTTTGTAACATTTGTATTTTTTTTTCTCTCACTCATTATATGCAATGTTAATAGAACAAACAGAGCAGAGCACCGATAGAATACCATGAACAGAGACTATACTACCACATGTGCAGTAGATGTTTGCTTCATTCTATTCTATTGGCAAATATTAATATTATAATTTTTAAATACGATTAAATTAAGTCTATAATTAAGCAATACGATTAAATAAAAAAATTTATTAAAGGACTTAAGCTTGCAGGTTGTCAGTGTTATATGCCTCTTTTTTGTAAATTATAGTAGTATTTTTTTTTTCTGTTACACGACCAAACACGAGAGCACTCACTCACATTTTATGCAATGTTGATAGAAAGAGCAGACCAGAGCACTGATAGAAAATGAACAGGGACTATACTATCACTACGGCTGCGGTAAAGAATTAAGTAGCTTCGCAGCTTGTGCTGCACAAAAAAAATGGCAGGCAGTCGGTATGCACGAAATTGCGGCTATATTTTGAACCGACTTACAATCTGCTTGTAGGGCGACAATTTAACATTTAAATTTTGCTATTTGCATCCAATATTCAGTAGCTGCGTAAACTGCGCAGTCGATTTTTCTTTACTGCATTGGCTGAAAACTGAATTTTTGACCAACATGCAGCATAAACTGCGCAGGGGCTGAATTCTTTTTTTTTAGATTAAGATATTTTTCTATTAAACATTTCAGTAATATAAAATTTTGACTTAAAATTAAACTTATAACTATTATTAATAAGTGTCGGCTCAACAATAGGGGCCCGACGTATTTACATTGTCTTTTTTTGTATTGCTTATTACTAAACAATAATTTTGACTACTTAATCTACTACATGTTTATATTTACAGCAATTTAATTTTAAAAAATAAATTTTAAAATAAAATAAAAATTAAAAAAATATAAGAGGGGGTATAAACAGGGCGATCTTCAGCCTCTGTAATGTTGATTGCTGGCCTTTTCGTAGAATGAGACGTCTTGATTATTAAAGATGTCGTTGAATCTAGCATCTGTGAATCCTCTGATGTGTATGTACCGGTGACTTGGCTCGATTTCTTCGCTTCTCAGTCCTTGCATCTCAGGACTTGGATGAGTTTCCAATCCGTCGACGAATTTCCTCGCCATTTGGAACAAATGGTCGGTTATTGGCAGCAGACCTGCTGCTTCGTAAAGTCTTACAGTCGACACAAACTTATAGCTGTTTGGCACCCTCCAGAGTCCTGTACAGATCCTTAATACCTTCCTTTCCTTATCGTAATTATTTATCAAGGAAACTTACTAAGAATAGGTAAATAAACTTATATCTTAATACCTTCCTTTCCTTATCGTAATTATTTACCAAGGAAACTTACTAAGAATAGGTAAATAAACTTATATCTATTAGACAACACAATTAAGAAACTCGCTTTTACCGCAAGGATAAAAAAACAACCCATAAAAATTAAAATTAAAAATTAATTTTGTAAATTCTCTAATGGGGCTTAATAAAATCGGCTAAATTTAAAAAAAAAAATTTTAGGAGCCCCGTATCACGATCACTCGAATTTTTTTACAAATAATGTTTCCATAGGAGACACACATGTGTAAAAAATTTGAAGAAAATCGGGCAATTTTTTTAAAATTTTGTATGGGTCCGACACCGGGGCCCGATAACATCCAAATTTTTATAAAAAGTTTTGTCAATCGTAGATACACATGCGTATAAAAATTAAAGAAAATTGGGTATTTGTTTTTATAAAATTTGTATGGGTGACCCCCGACACCAGGGCCCGATCACTTTCAAATTTTTATAAAAAGTTTTGTCCATCGGAGTTACACATGCATATAAAATTTGAACAAAATCGGGTACTTTTTTTATAAAATTTGTATGGGGTCCCCCCGACCCCGGGGCCCGATCAGTTTTAAATTTTTATAAATAGTGTTTGCCCAACAACAACGTATAAAATTTGAAGAAAATCAGGTGAATTTTGTTTTTTAGTAGAAATTATTGAAATGGGAAATACATATGTGTGCAAGGTTTGAATAAAATCGGACCATAGGAAGTGTGTTAAAAATTAATCACAAGATTCTGCCCACCAGCCAGCCAGCCAGCCACGGGCACGCGAAGTTAATATAGAGAATTTAAAAAAAGATGTTGATGATGTGCAAGGATGCGGCAGATCAAAAGTTCGACGCTGCGGCAGCTCCAGCTGTGAAATCACAGCTTGAGGATTTTGCCGAGAATGTAATGCCAATATCTACTAACCATAGGGGACGAGACGTTAGACACACTAATACAAAAGACGTTTTCTGATCCCATGATTGCAACAACATATATGCACTACTATCACAACACCAGATGAACCCACTTCGCAAAGTCAAAAGGTGCGTTTTAGCAACGGAAAAAATTCGCACCAATTACTGCCAGAAAAAATACACTTTTCTGTAATCATTACAAAATGAACAATCATGATATTCGTGATTGTCGCCGTTTAAAAAATCACATAAATGATGCAGATACATGCAGTGGAATTCACACAAATAACAGTAAAGCAAATCAGAACATACCGAATTTTAGTACGCCACGAGTGTAGAAAATGTGATTTTTGTGATCGGCGTGGGAACAGAAAAATCAGGGAAACGACTCGCGGTCGAGCCGAAATTCGTCGACTCGACAGCATTAAAGAAAAATCAAAGTTTAGGGAATTCTCAGCAGCCAACAACTAAAGTCCCTACAGTTAAGCTTCCATCAGATATGGGCCTAAACAGCAATGTAAAACTAGTAGTGGACACCGGCGCTGAGGTAAGCATTATCACCGAAAAAGTTATTAAAAGTTATATCTCCAGAAATACAAATAAACAGAAAAAATGCATGTACAATACAAACACCGTTCGGAACTGGAAATACTTTAGGGAGTTGCAAGGGTAATTTCAATTTGAAAACCCCAAAACCCTGCAATTTTCAAGTATTACGCAGTATACCTGGGCTATCTGAAGACTGATTATTAGGAAATGATTTCTACTAACTACTAAAGTTTTCTCGCAAGAAAACTAACTCTGAAGACTTCAGCGGCCCTCTGAATTACAATGACAGAAATCTTTGTCGCAAAAGGGGAGTCGAAGTGGGACCAACTACGTATAGAGCAAGACCCGTAGATGTCACAAAAATCGCTTGTAGCGTGTCTTAAGGTGCTTTCTACACAAGAAGCTGGCTGCGTAACCTCAACGATGCGTACAGATAACGAAGTTCCAAAGACAGAATTTAATAGCACCCAGGATCAATTAAGCTCAATGGAAATAGTTCTAAATCAACACATCTGCGCACCTGTACGATCACAAGTGGTCATCGCCGTTCCAATAGACTTAGAGGAAGAAAGGCTATGCCTATCACAAGAAATAGGCGATGAAGTCTTCGTATCAAACAGCATATTACCATCAGGCCAAAAAGCATTAATAGGTTTTTTTTTATAATTTGCGCACGCGAAAGGGGTTCGCACCCTTATTATGTTCGGCTATATGCTTGGCACAGCGTGGACGTGGACGGAAAAGGAGAAGGAGAAGTGGATCATAGTGATGTGGAAAGACAGAACTTGGCAGGCGCTCCACATTCGTGCTGAAGAACGAATCCCTGAACTTAACTGTACTTCCGAAGATGGGCTTAAGGGTAAACTGATGCGAATTTAAAGCGCCACGAGTATTGCGGTTGAATTCAAGGAGAGGTGGCATGCAACTGGCTATTTCTCTTGAGCACCGCTGGTGGAAGAAGCGATAAAACAGTCGTTTTTCGGAATTACATTTTTAAATTTTTAATTATTTCTTTTTAAATCATAAAAATTTAAAAGAAAAGAATCAAATTACAAATCATCATGAAAGGCCTGAATTGGAGGAAGTTACGAGGAACCGCAGAGAATCATCAAGAGCTCAATTTGAGTCAAGATTTTTCGCTCATCCTTGGTGTAATGTTTGGCGTTGGAGCTTATCGGCTCTATAGTTGTGCGAGTCTTTTTCGTTTGTTAGGCCTGGTAAAACAAACGAATCCGGTACAATTAACTGTCGAGTTGTGGGCATTCAAGAAAGAAGTCAGCTAGTTCCTGAAAGCCCGAATTTTTCATAGAGGCTCCAAGAATTTTGAAGGCTCACGTATGTAATTTTTTTTTTTTTTTGTAATATTTTCTTGGTCAAGGTTTTTTGTAGTTTTCCTTGACCATAATCCATTCATTAAAGCATTTGGACTCGCGTCGTTTTAGTTTCGTGAACATTTTTTCCGTATTGCTTTTTTCAATGAATCAGGGAGAATTCCGAGAAAATAAACTTGAAACCGGCTACAAACGTGAGAAATGTGATATATTGTAAATCACATTTCTCCGATTTAATTCTTAGTTTTAATAAAGGGCTTAGCCCACCTTATTGCCGTGGCGCAAGTCATTCAGGGAGTATTCCCTTGGCAATAAGTTTAAATATAAAAAAAAAAAAAAAAAAAAAAAACGAGACGTTCCTGCGGTGTTCAAGCGAATCTATTGATTTCGCAATGTTTTCGTCACCGATAAATTTTATTGCACGGTTTTGTATTCTATCTAGTTAATGCAAGGTGGTTTTAGGCGCACCAGACCAAATATGACAATTGTACTCAAGTTTAGGCCGAATAAAAGCCTTGTAGACAGTAGCCCGATCAGCTATACCATCATATCGCCCATCCGTTCTCCAAACGGACCATCAATACCGAAGTTCCTACTGTCCGTCCATCCAAATCAGCCGGTAATACCGCCGTTGCGATCTCCGATGCATTCCGCTTGACTTTCCCCGATAAAGGAACTAACAACAAGTGGCCCTATACCAGCCAACCGCTACGACAAACGCACCTGCGGTTGGGAATGTGGTCAGTCAGCATACACGCCGAGTTTGCCAGAACGGACGGGTATCTTGTTCCTATTGCGAAACAGAAGGTATTCAAAGCCGATGCCAGATGGGAAACGCCAGCGGGCCGTTCAATCAGCTAAACGACCGCACTACTACTACACCATATCTTACCTCTTATATGCTGCCGATCTGAGTTTGTAATCAATCATTCAACACAGTAATTGAAAGTTATGCATCGGTAAAGAAATACAGATGCTATGTATTTAAAAACAAATACCTGTCCGACCAGTCAATATATAAAATTTCAATTTCAAATTAAACCATTTAAAGTTCAATGCAAAATTTTTCGGAAGCAAACGAAAACTTTTTCAAATTCATAAACTAAAAGTTTTTTTCAATGGAAAGGGGCTGCCTGTCAACTGCTTGTGGCAATTTCATTAGAATATTTCTCTTGAAGTCATTAAGAGAACACTACCTTCTGAGTACATATAAAAATAAAACAGTGATTTTAAGTAAAAGTAAAAAAGAACAGGGTGGGCTGTGTCGAAGACACGGCCGTGGGTTTTGAGCGTGATAACGTCTGTCCGGGACGAAAGAAAAGAAAACAATGATCTTGTTGTCTGTGGGACATAAACACGGACGGATATATTAAAAATATATTTTTTCTATACTAAAAACAAGTCCTACGACTTGCACCGTAGCTCATCACATACATCATCATCACATAACATTATATATAAATTATTTATAAGCGAATTTTAATGTTCATAACCATTAACTTTGAAGTTGCTGCATATTGCATATTACTGCCCAAACACAGTAATGGAGCTTTTGGTTTCAACTCATAAAAAATTTGATTAGTTTGGAATTAAATTGGAAGAGAAAAGTAGTGAGTAGTGCTGCCCATGCTTCGAAATGGTATGGTAAGAATGTCACTTTGAAACACGCAGGCCAATTATTTCTCATTAAATTTCTTTTGCATTGTTCTCTTATTTCTGTAAATGATCGAATAGTTATTTTGAACCGATGCTTAATGCCATGTATGATATTTGATGGTTGACTCAATGGTAGATGGTAGATTCATTGTTCAGTGGCAGACATCCAACTTACGATCGAACATCTCTTCTTTGACTGAGAGACTGGCATTTTTATAATGTTAAATTTAGCTTCATTTTTATATAAAAAAATCTGTGTTTAAAATGATTTTTTGTAGAAGATTATTACTTTAATATATTAAAGCTAATATCTGCAATACAAGGAAATATTGTTTAATGTAAATAACAACAAATAAATTACTCTAATACTTTTTATAATAATTAAAAAATGCAAAAACCATTCAAACTTTTGTGCACAAAATGCCAAACGACACTGAAATGAAAATTTCTAAATATAGTCTTCTCTAGGCGATTCTCAAATTTTCAAGTACGGTACGCCTTCTTGATATTAAAAAATCAAACCAGCAATCGAACTTACTGTATACATTAGAGCCCTGCGCGGATACGTTTTTTCGTATCCGCATCCGATCTGCATCCGCAAAAAAAAATAAAAAAAAAATCCGCATCGGCACTCGCGAAAAATCTTAAAATCCGCATCCGCAAAATAGATTTTTTTTTTTCAAAAAAATATTTTTTAAAACAAATAAATAAGATCATATAGTCTTCTAAGTATAACAAAAAAAACACTTCACAAAAGTTTCGTAGTTTTCTTTTAATATCGTTGTCCTGTGTAGTTCTGAACAATACTAAGAAGATTACTCGATCTAACTTACTTGATTTAAAAAAATTATAAATTTGAAATTGGAACTCGACCCGATGGCTTTTTTAGGAAAACGCAGCTATTAACTAACTTTAGAAAGTAAAAAAAAAAACAATCTGGTTTGTATTTTTTATCAGTAATTGTTATTTCAAGTTGTAAAATAATTAAAAGGGTTAGTTAAAATTCTTTAATTCAATTTTTTATTTTATATTTAAATTTATAACCTTAAATTAATTTATAATAAGTCCCAATTGCTTTTACCTATTAGGATATCATCCACAAGATCAGGATCAATCGCACATCTTTTATCGGTCATAATGTTACCTGATGTAGAAAAAAGGCGCTCGTTTGAGTGCAAATGTTGATTCAATCATATTGCACAATAAAAATATGTCGCAAATTGTGTGTCTAGACTCTGTCTTTGCTATACTATACGTCTTTCGTACGTATAGTAATAGAAATTGATGTATGTGTAGAAATAAAAAGAAAGATAACGAGTAAATATACAGTATGTCTATGTATTACACATTACACACACACATTTCACCATCCACAATAGCTTTTTCTTCCAATACTCAATATTGAGATATTTGTATTTGTTATAATGCATGCGGATACAATGGAATATCCGCAACATGCGGATAAGATTTCTAAATCCTCATCCGCCAAAAACTATTGCGGTTATATCCGCTTTAATCCGCGGATAGCGGATATCCGCGGATATTACTATCCGATGCAGGGCTCTAGTATACATGACTAAGGATAAGATAAGCAAAAAGAAAAGGAAATAGCAGCAACAAAATTTGTATTTTTTTTCTCTCTCACAGATCACTGTATCATTTATGCAATGTTGATAGAAAGAGCAGAGCAGAGCACTGATAGAAAATGAACAGAGACTATACTATCACTACGGCTGCGGTGAAGAATTAAGTAGCTTCGCAGCCACTCAAAATGCTGCACAAAAAAAATGACAGGCAGTCGGTATGCACGAAATTGCGGCTATATTTTGAACCGATTAACAGTCTGCTTGTAGGGCGACAATTTGACATTTACATTTTGCTATTTGCATCCAATTTTAAGTAGCTGCGTAACTGCGCAGTCGATTTTTCTTTAATGCATTGGCTGAAAATTGAATTTTTGACCAAAATGCAGCATAAACTGCGCAGCGGCTGAATTCTTGACCGCAGCCCACTACTGCATATGTTTGTTTCGTTCTGCTCTGCTTGATTGTATGTTATTGAAACCACATACATGATCATCAATCACATCAAATACAACAGAATAAATAATTTATAAGCTGATTTAAATGTTCATAACAATTTATTGTGAGGTGGGTACATATTAAATATATCATATCACTGCACAAACATAGTAATGCAATTGCGTCGATAGTAGTAGGAGAAGTAAGAGCTGTTAAAAATTATCTTTTATGTTCCCCTTTTATGTTCCCCTTGTTCCCTTGAGAAATGGCTTGGTTCCAAAAATTCCAGACCCAATTGACCAGATCCCAGAATTTCCATAGGAACAAGTCTTATAGTCACATATTAGTCCTACATTCCGAGTTTCATACGAATCCCTTGAGAAATGGCTTGGTTCCAAAAATCCCAGACCCAATTGGCCAGATCCCAGAATTTCCATAGGAACAAGTCTTATAGTCACACATTAGTCCTACATTCCGAGTTTCATACGAATCCCTTGAGAAATGGCTTGGCTCAAAAAATCCCAGAACCTATTGGCCAGATCCCAGAATTTCCATAGGAACAAGTCTTATAGTCACATATTAGTCCTACATTCCGAGTTTCATACGAATCCCTTGAGAAATGGCTTGGTTCCAAAAATCCCAGACCCTATTGGCCAGATCCCAGAATTTCCATAGGAACAAGTCTTATAGTCACATATTAGTCCTACGTTCCGAGTTTCATACGAATCCCTTGAGAAATGGCTTGGTTCCGAAAATCCCAGAACCTATTGGCCAGATCCCAGAATTTCCATAGGAACAAGTCTTATAGTCACATATTAGTCCTACATTCCGAGTTTCATACGAATCCCTTGAGAAATGGCTTGGTTCCAAAAATCCTAGAACCTATTGGCCAGATCCCAGCATTTCCATAGGAACAAGTCTTATAGTCACATATTAGTCCTACATTCCGAGTTTCATACGAATCCCTTGAGAAATGGCTTGGTTCCAAAAATCGCAGACCCTATTTGCCAGATCCCAGAATTTCCATAGGAAGAAATCTTATAGTCACATATTAGTCCTACATTCCGAGTTTCATACGAATCCCTTGAGAAATGGCTTGGTTCCAAAAATCCCAGACCCTATTGGCCAGATCCCAGAATTTCCATAGGAACAAGTCTTATAGTCACATATTAGTCCTACATTCCGAGTTTCATACGAATCCCTTGAGAAATGGCTTGGTTCCAAAAATCCCAGACCCTATTTGCCAGATCCCAGAATTTCCATAGGAACAAATCTTACAGTCACATATTAGTCCTACATTCCGAGTTTCATACGAATCCCTTGAGAAATGGCTTGGTTCCAAAAATCCCAGACCCAATCGGCCAGATCCCAGAATTTCCATAGGAACAAGTCTTATAGTCACATATTAGTCCTACATTCCGAGTTTCATACGAATCGCTTGAGAAATGGCTTGGTTCCAAAAATCCCAGACCCTATTGGCCAGATCCCAGAATTTCCATAGGAACAAGTCTTATAGTCACATCTTAGTCCCACATTCCGAGTTTCATACGAATCCCTTGAGAAATGGCTTGGCTCCAAAAATCCCAGACCCTATTGGCCAGATCCCAGAATTTCCATAGGAACAAGTCTTATAGTCACATATTAGTCCTACATTCCGAGTTTCATACAAATCCCTTGAGAAATGGCTTGGTTCCAAAAATCCCAGACCCTATTGGCCAGATCCCAGAATTTCCATAGGAACAAGTCTTATAGTCACATATTAGTCCTACGTTCCGAGTTTCATACGAATCCCTTGAGAAATGGCTTGGTTCCGAAAATCCCAGAACCTATTGGCCAGATCCCAGAATTTCCATAGGAACAAGTCTTATAGTCACATATTAGTCCTACATTCCGAGTTTCATACGAATCCCTTGAGAAATGGCTTGGTTCCAAAAATCCTAGAACCTATTGGCCAGATCCCAGCATTTCCATAGGAACAAGTCTTATAGTCACATATTAGTCCTACATTCCGAGTTTCATACGAATCCCTTGAGAAATGGCTTGGTTCCAAAAATCGCAGACCCTATTTGCCAGATCCCAGAATTTCCATAGGAAGAAATCTTATAGTCACATATTAGTCCTACATTCCGAGTTTCATACGAATCCCTTGAGAAATGGCTTGGTTCCAAAAATCCCAGACCCTATTGGCCAGATCCCAGAATTTCCATAGGAACAAGTCTTATAGTCACATATTAGTCCTACATTCCGAGTTTCATACGAATCCCTTGAGAAATGGCTTGGTTCCAAAAATCCCAGAACCTATTTGCCAGATCCCAGAATTTCCATAGGAACAAATCTTACAGTCACATATTAGTCCTACATTCCGAGTTTCATACGAATCCCTTGAGAAATGGCTTGGTTCCAAAAATTCCAGACCCAATTGACCAGATCCCAGAATTTCCATAGGAACAAGTCTAATAGTCACATATTAGTCCTACATTCCGAGTTTCATACGAATCCCTTGAGAAATGGCTTGGTTCCAAAAATCCCAGACCCAATCGGCCAGATCCCAGAATTTCCATAGGAACAAGTCTTATAGTCACATATTAGTCCTACATTCCGAGTTTCATACGAATCCCTTGAGAAATGGCTTGGTTCCAAAAATCCCAGACCCTATTGGCCGGATCCCAGAATTTCCATAAGAACAAGTCTTATAGTCACATATTAGTCCTACATTCCGAGTTTCATACGAATCCCTTGAGAAATGGCTTGGTTCCAAAAATCCCAGACCCTATTGGCCAGATCCCAGAATTTCCATAGGAACAAATCTTATAGTCGCATATTAGTCCTACATTCCTAATTTCATGCGAATCGCTTGAGAAATTGCTTTGTTCCAGAAATTCTAGACAATAATGATCATATTTTCCACAGGAACGAATCTTATAGTCACATATTAGTCCTACATTCCGAGTTTCATACGAATCCCTTGAGAAATGGCTTGGTTCCAAAAATCTCAGAACCTATTGGCTAGATCCCAGAATTTCCATAGGAACAGATCTTATAGTCCCATCTTAGTCCTGCATTCCGAATATCATACGAATCGATTGAGAAATTGCTTAGTTCAAAAAATTCTAGTTCCTCATGACCAAATCCCATTGGATATTAAAAAACGTTACTTAACATCTGTTAAAAACGTAACTTAACATCTGTTAAACAAATCCCATTGGATATTAAAAAACGTTACTTAACATCTGTTAAAAACGTAACTTAACATCTGTTAAAAACGTTCCATTTAACATTCGACTTTTTGAAAAAGCACCCCATATATACCTTGTAGTGAGACGTTGTCACGTCAAAACACAATACTTTAGTGCATTTGGAAGCCGTGAATTCAAGCCAACAAATCAATACACCATCTACACAATTCAAAGGAATCAACCCGACTAGAACAACAGGCCCATCTTCAATGGAAAATAAGACGCAGGGACACGATCAAGCTCTATCACTTAGCACCATTAGTCAACAACGTCTATGATATATTTTATTGGGGACGGCTCGGGTCAAGTTAGAAAGTGGTGAATTCGTCGAATGCAGAGCGCTACTAGATTCAGGCTCTCAAGTAAATTTCATTACGGAGAGACTCGTTAAAAAATTTAAGATTCCAGCAAGGCATGATTCTTTGTGCATCCAGGGTATCGGTTATGCCACTCAAAAGGCACATAAGAGAGTGAATGTACATTTGAAATCCAGGCTGAATGGGTTCTCGGCTAGAATTGAAGCGTTGGTCTTGCCAAAATTACTTTCACCTCAACCAACTCAAGGAATAGACATCTCACAATGGAACATTCCAAAGAATATAAAATTAGCTGATCCAAATTTCAACTGTACGGAGCATATCGACCTACTCATCGGCGCAGAACTGTATCATGAACTTCTGTCAGTTGGACAAATAAGATCCAATGTCGAGATGCCCACTTTTCAAAACACGGATGGCAACAGGGAGAAGTGGACAACTTCCAAATACATCAATTACTTGCGGTATGTGCATCGAAGACGAAAATCTGAACAAACTAATTGAAAATTTTTGGACAACTGAAGAACCAGAGGAACCACAAGGAGCTCTTACAACAGCAGAAAAGTGGTGTGAAAAGAACTTTGTACAGACAACTCATCGGGAATTCCAAGGCCGATTTACCGTAAAACTACCATTTTCAGACGATCCCACAAGCCTTGGGGAATCAAAACCCATCGCCCTCCAACGGTTATATGCGTAACAATACGATCAATTTATGAACGAGTATATCACTCTAAATCACATGACAGAAGTAGCGCTTCCACCAAGGAATTCACCACACTACTTTCTTCCTCACTACTGCGTGCAAAAACCTGATAGCAGTACCACCAAGTTGCAAAACATCCTCCAATATATCGCTCAATGATATCTTGCATGTAGGCCCCAGAATTCAAGATGACCTATTCACAATTCTGCTAAGATTCCGGTTACCACGATTTGTTTTTACAGCCGATATAGAAAAAATTTATAGACAAGTATTGCTACATAAAGAAGATCGGAAGTAGAGTTGATTCTGTGGAGAAAGGAAGTATCAGAACCTGTAAAATGTTATCAGCTGAACACCGTGACCTACGGCACATCATCTGCCCCATTTTTATCAATAAAATGTTTACAACAGTTCTCTCAAGCAACAACTAAAAGCCACCCCTTCGGCAGCAAGATACTTCAACACGATTTCTACGTAGACGACGTCATGACAGGCGCAAACAGTCTTTCCACTGCTCTGGAAATGCAAAGACAATTGATTGACGTGCTTCAGGGAGCAGGCTTCAAACTGCGCAAGTGGTGCTCAAATCAACAGCGGCTACTACAAAACTTTGGTTCAGAGGACAAAGAAGTGAAGAAGAAGTGAGTCAGAAGACAACATAAAAACTTTGGGTCTAACTTGGCTGCCTAAGGTAGACTATTTTTGCATCAAAACTTATGAGAATTACGACGAATATCAGAAAATCAGAGAATCAGAAATAGCACGAATATTTGATCCACTTGGAATCATGGCTCCAGTGGTAATCACCGCAAAAATCTTTCTGCAACAGTTGTGGAAATTAAAATTAGATTGGGTTGCAGCTCTACCTCAGGAATTGCATTTACAATGGTCAATATTCCGTGACGACCTCAAGGCAATAAGTCTCATCAGGATTCCACGACACATATTTTCACACCAGACTCCAGAAGTAACACAAGTTCACGTTTTCGCTGATGCATCCGAAAGGGCGTATGGAGCCTCCATCTATATACGATCAACGGTTAGTCACGGAACCATCATAGTGCGATTGTTGTGCGCAAAATCTCGTGTAGCACCATTTGAGAAGGAAAAGTTTAAGAAGCCGATAATTCCACGTCTAGAATTGTGCGCCGCCAAACTAGCAACGGATCTCGCCAATCGAATAAAAAGGGATATTGGATACGAAGATGCTCCTACGTATTTTTGGAGCTTGGATCAACTCCTCTGAGAAATCCCTCCCAACGTTCATTGCTAACAGAGTATCTTCGATAAAGGTTAGTACCACACCACAACAATGGCGTCACGTAAAATTCAAGGAGAACCCAGCTGATTTACTAACACGAGGAATTACTCCGGAAAGGTTGAAGTAATGCAACCTTTGGTTTTACGGTCCCCTACTCCTTCATGGTCGAGAATCATCTTGGCCACAACCTTACAACAAATCGGCATTGTCTGAGCAGCAACCAAACTCTAATGCGTTACCAATAACAACTTATGATAAAGTCAGGTCACTTTATCTACGAAATCAAGCATGGAAACTCATTTCAAAGGGTCCAGCGGATCACTGCGTACATATTGAGATTCGTCAGCAAACTTAAAAGACGTGAAGGAAAGACAAGCAGTAAAAAGGAACTATCCAGCCAGATTCGCTTCATACCATTCTACGACTTCTGCAGAAAGAGGATATCGGCCATCTTAAACGATACAGCAAGTGCGAGAAAACCAGCGCCATAAGCAGTCGCGACCCTTTTTGGACATAAATGGTATTATGTGCGTTGGAGGAAGACTAGAAGCATCAGCGCACATCCTATCTTACTTCCTTACGGACATATTTTCACAAAAATGATAATGACAGAGATTCATTGCAAAAATAAGCACGTTGGACCACAGACTCTTTTGGCCATTACTAGGCAACGATTCTGGCCGATCAAAGGTAAAACTATTGCCAGATCTATAGTGCAAAACTGCATTCGGTGCGCAAAAGCAAAACCCAAGTTGCTCTCTCAGATGATGGGCAGTTTACCAGCCGATCGAATTCAACCAGCACGGCCTTTCATCATTTCAGGAGTGGACTTTTGCGGGCCGATATGGATCCACTACCGTGGTAGAGGAAGTCGACCACAAAAGGGGTACATCGCAATATTCTGCTGCTTTGCTACTAAGGCTGTTCACCTGGAGATCGTTAGTGCATTAACAACGGAAGCCTTTATAGGAGCACTGAAACCTTTCATGGGAAGACGAGGCCACGTTCGCAACCTATACTGTGATAATGCGACTAATTTTGTTTGAGCTAGAAATCAGCTTCAGGACCTTAGCCATACGGTATATTCCACGCAAGGTCAATAATCAATCACCAACTCGTGCAGCGCAAAAGGCATCGATTTTCATTTTATTCCACCTCGATCTCCCCACTTCGGCGGATTATGGGAAGCTGCCGTTAAATCAGCAAAACATTTACTATATCGAAGCGTGTCATCAGTTCCCTTGACATATGAAGAATTTGAGACCCTAATGATTGAAATTGAGGCAATTCTTAATTCACAGTCATTAACACCGCTTTCTTCAGATCCAAATGATCTCACCGCACTAACCCCTGATCACTTCCTAATTGGTGAACCACTGACAGCACCAATCGACGCAAACGCTGAAAATACGAAGGTCAACCTGCTGACACGATGGAAATAAGTGACGCACCTAAAAAATGAATTTTGGCGCAGATGGTCGAGGGAATATCTAAATGAATTGCAGCAACGGGTTAAATGGAAACAGCAAAAACCAAACTTACAACCCGGAGCCATAGTTCTAATTAAAGAAGATAACACCCCATCGATGAAATGGCCACTCGGACGAGTCATTGAAACTCACATTGGAGAAGATGGCCAGGTCCGCGTAGCAGACGTCAAAACATCAACCAGCATTCTTCGGCGAGCGATTCACAAACTTGCTCCTCTTCCACTTAATGATGAAACCCCAAAACAGGAACGACCACATCATTTTTTATGTCACACAAAAAGAAAGGCAGCAGAATCAACAGCTCAAATCACAGGGGAGTCAACGAACAATGACCAACCACCACAGAGAAAATGTCGAAAATCATACGGCTCGGCAATGTTATCCATCTCGATAATATGCCTGATCGTACCACTCACATGTAGTTAATTTGGCAGCCAACGAATGGAACCTGATGGTATACTATGAACTAACACCGTACTGGACTGAATTCCATGAGCTCACAAAGGGAATTAAATCTTTGCGACAACTCTGCCAGGTTATACCGCAAAACAATTCATGCAAGTCAATAATCGATTAATTCAGTCATGTAAAAGAAGAGCTCACAACAGGGAACGAATTCTTTTCGAGGAACCTCCATAAGGCAAGAGCAAGACGCGGATCTTTCAATATAGTTGGATACCATAGCCAATTCCTTATTCGGAGTTCTTGATTCGGAATATGCACAAGAGGTATCAAAAACAATTGATGACATGAAGGAAAATGAAGACCACGTTTTGCGACTTCTCAAGAATCAAACATCAATAATAGACTCAACCTTAAACATTATAAAGGGCAACCAGTTAAGTGTTCAAGAAAAATTTAGAGCGTTGAATGAGCAAATTAATCAAATAACTGCGCATACCACTCAAGAAGAACTAACTAGTACTTTTCTTTCCTTATCCATCGAACTGACGCTAATCATGTCCAACACACAATGAATACAAGCCTTGCTAATCAGAGTACTAACCGACACAAACCATGGAAAGATAAGCCCTCTTCTTCTATCACCACAGCAATTAAGTCATGAAGTCATAATGATAAAGGCGCATGTCCCTTCCTCGCTTCGCCTACTGGTAGACTCGTCAGACCTGCTGCAACTATATCAACTGATGTCCGTAAAGAGTGGGATCGTTAAGAACCACGTGATCTTCCAAATCAAATTTCCTCTTGTCAATATAGAAGTGTTCGAGATATTCAGAGTATTGGCCATACCTATATTTAAAAACGGCTCCCTAATTGCAATCAACCCAGATGCATCCCGCGATCAATACTATCCAATAACGGAGCAGGAATTGGCAATGTGCTCAACAACGGAACCAACCACTTATATCTGCGAGCAAACAAAGGCCCTCTACCACAAGAAGGCTAATGTATGTACATGTGAGGTTGACTTACTGAACAATATGCCGTTACCAAAACAATGCAAGATAACTGAGCTCACAGAAGATCAGGTATGGATCCGATTCTCGCACCCCAATGAATGGATTTACGCCCTCAGAGCGAAGACAACCATCAACACTGTATGCGGCAATGAGATTTCACCAATAACGCTGTAGGCTCTGGCCTTTTAAAAATTCAGCCCAACAAGATCTCTTAACATTCCAAGGACATCTATATCAGTATCGGCAAACCATCCTATACCAAACTGGTCAATCTAACGGACATCGCAATACCAAGCAATCTAATCCCAACTAACGAGTATTCATCGGCAGATCAACTTCAATTGGCAGAGATCGAAAGGTTGAGGCAAGAAATCAAGCAACTTCCAACAGAAATGCCAGACAAAATAAGCAACCACGACCTTCACCAGTACTCCGTGGCATACTTAGGACTTATTTTAACGGTATTAGCAATCATCTTCTGGAGATGGAAAACAAGGAAGACAAACAAACCTAGCAAACCATCGCCATCAGGACCTATCCCCAGAATACGTCGAAAATTCAGCCTACCTAGCGACGAAATCTGTTGAATGGCTGCATTCAACGGGGGGGGAGTATGTTCAAGAACAGAAATGTGTTTCTGCATGTTGGATTCATTTTCATAATAAAATTCA
The DNA here is from genome assembly GCA_947095585.1 of Nephrocerus scutellatus. NCBI lineage: Eukaryota > Metazoa > Arthropoda > Insecta > Diptera > Pipunculidae > Nephrocerus > Nephrocerus scutellatus. Next base: position 64,895,711 of record OX352762.1, read on the forward strand.
TAATGCAAATTCATCAGGCATGCGAATGAACCCAACATTCACGAAGCCAAAGTTCCGAATTCCGGCTAAGCGAAACATGATCCCAGAGTTATTACAGTTCACCTTGAACTCAAAGTAAAAACAAACAGGTGCAGCAATGGGAATATGTTTCGCTTATCAGCAATTCGAACCATATCATTCATTGAGCACCAATGTTCTAAAATTGTCAACTTGCATATTTTTTTTGTGTCAGTCACTGCGTGTGCAGACTGACTGCATATTGTTGCAGTACTTTTTATTTTTTCTTTCTTTTGTTATTAATGCGAATTAGGCAATTTCTACCTGTAGTATCATTTTGTATTTTTTGTTAATTATGCCCACGTAGGCAATATTATTTTTATAAATACTCCCGTATTAGGGAATAATAAATCACTCAATTTTTAATCATCTAAAAAGGTTGTTGTTTATTTTATTTTGGTTAGCTATCCCCCCACCAGTGGTAAGGTTGCTAACTAATAAGATTCTAATAAGATATATCGGTACAAGAACCGTTTATATCCTCAACATTAGTCAAGGTACATGCACCTTGACTATTCCGTCGTTGGAACAAAAGAGTTCCACCGTTAACAGTGACTATGTCGAGGCCAATGTACTTTTGGAGAAGCTTCACTCTACCCCCGAAGAAAAATAGTTCGGAGCCGGAGAATCCCTTACTGTCGACCTACACAACTCTGAATGAGTGGATTCAGAGGCAAAGCTCACCATTACGTCAGAGGGACGACAGCACTAATCTCAGTGGCGAAGAAAAAATATAACAGAAATAATAATAATACTATACAATGCAAAGTTACTACGGATAATAAAATGAAATGAAATTAATTCATTATTAACTGATCTTCTCATTTAAATTCATTGTTTTGTAAGAATCCTAGACTATCCGACGATTCTAACCCCGGCCAAAGGCTCGTTACAAATTATGCTTGGCTTCCCCACTACCGCGCTAAAAAACATTGGTGGCGAGCATTTCGCGAAAACCATCGACTCGCTTAAACATCGAAGAAACGTTTTCTGTTTGTCACTGTTTTATCGCTTTTTTCACAATCCTACCATCAATTTAGAGATCCTTTTTTAAACTGCATTTATTATGTGCAGTGTATCGTCGGATGCTTTGCTTTTGCATCTGTATGATTTGCAGGCATTTTAACCATGCATAGACGTCTCATCTAAGTCCACCTTTAGACAGAACTATGCATCAGAGGGTTAAATTATTTTATAATAATTTTATGTTTATGGAATTGTTAAAAATATAATTTCTTTCTACTAATATCTTTGTAATATAAAAGGATTTTTTTATTTTATAGCTCCTAGACGTCCTTTTAGAACATCATTCAAGGCCAGTTGTTCCATCTATACCAGATTTGGGACCTCATTATTCTACCATGTGGGCTATCGAAGAAATAAAAAATGAAAAACTTAATTCAAATCCTACATCCAAATTAAGGTCAAAACATTTTTCTACTTCTGATGGGATCACAATGCTGCAAAAGGGAGAAAAGATAATGTATTAAGCTATATTTTATTTTATGTAATTTTAACTTAGATGTTCGACGAGATCAATGAGCACACAAGCCTTAAAAAACCAATTGAGAAGGTACGTAAAGTGGTGGTCGTCGCTAGAGAAAGCCTAGTCCTAATGAGTGTGCCATTTTGAGTGCACGTGTCTTTGCATGCGGGTAATGGTTGGAAGTGGGTATTAATTAAAATATCCAGTGATTCTGCCGATGATTCCGCCAAGCTACCATCTGATCTTGTAAGAAAGGTCAGACAGCTTTTTCTTTCGACAGAATCTTACAAATTATAGCCGAATCTTTGATGGTTGGTTTGGCAGAAATCCATCCGGGAATGTCCCTTGACTTCCTTCAAGCCCTCACAGGCGTTACTATTCTTAGTAACACAGTCACCAAGCAAGTTTAGGGACGCCTGGTTGTTGTTCTTGTTGTAGCAACTATTAATTCAGTCCAAACGTTGGGTTGTAATTTTTGTTTTGCTGTCGGAACAGTTTAGTGACAGTGACGCACCACAGTCCGAGCATTGATCAATGATGTTGTCACGTAAACGGTGTATGTAGCTATATAGATAGGGGCTCCATCCTGAACTCAGTTGTGCCAGTGTTGATCTGGTTTTTCTGGGGAGGTTTTCCTTGCTTTGATGTATAGGAGGGGGGCGACCGCCCAGAGCGATATTATTTTGGCGACCATCTAGTGCGGTTTTGACTGAAGCTTGATGAATCGCATTTAGGGCCGCTTTATAGTTTGCTGGATCTGGAGGTGTATGTGCGATAAATTCTTATATCTCTTCGCGGAACATACGAATATCATATCGGATATGCCTGGGTGGTGTGTTGATGGTGAGCAGGTCACGGTTCGGGTGATCGGGTTTGTGGCATGCCAGGAATTGTTTGGCTAGAAGCTCGTTGTGCTCTTTCACTTTAAGTATAAGGGTTTCTTGGTGGATATGGTCCTCATGTGACATGCGGTGGCAACCAGTGATGATGCGTAGAGCAGCATTCTGACAGGTTTGAAGCTTCTGCCATTGTGTGTGGCAGAGGCAAGGGGTCCATATGGATGCCGAATTGTTAAGGATGGTACCTCCTTGGGGTACATCTTGTTTAATTTCCTGTATGACAATTTGTGGTTCCGGAATTCGACGTAAGATTTCCTGCCATTAAGGTAGTTGGCAAGCCATCTATTCGTGATGGTGGAGAGCTGTGACTCAAGGATGTCTTGTAGTAAGATGCCTAGGTCAACGGTGTCGAATGCCTTAGATAGGTCGAGTGCAACAAGTACAGTGCGGTCACAGGGACGTTGTTGGTTAAGGCCTTACGAGATTAGTGTTGAGATCTCTGAAAGGGCTGTGGTTGTGCTGCACTGCTTGTGGAAGCCGTGTTGGTGTTCGGCTAACTGGTGTTTGGAATAAAGCTGAGGGAATAGTATTGTTTTAATTATTTTCGCTGTTGGGGACAGGAGACAAAATGGGACGATACGAGGATCTTTGGTCTGTTTGTTTACCGGACTTGAGTAGGGGAATAATTCTACCCACCCTCCAAGGGTCAGGTATGTCCAATTTTTTAAATGAACTATTGAAAAATTGTCTGAGGTAAGTGAAACCTGCTGTGAAAAGTGATACCGATCCAATGGTTTTGGAGGGTTTGCACTGCGTATGGCTAATTCGACTTCGGAGGGAAGTAGAATACATGTGGTGTTGTCGTGGCCAAGGCCGTGCAATTTCCTGAATCAAACATCGTCTTCTTTGTATTTTCTCTTGATAATATTCGCCTAGATGACGTTGTTCATAAGCTTTTTCACATCCAGTCTCGTTCTATTGCACAGTCCAGTTTGAGGTTGTTACGCAACATGATGATGACTGTGCCTTCTTTCAATTGCAAATTGTGAGGTGGTAATGCGATTCCAGTGATTTCAAGAATTCTGTTGGATAGTTGACTACTTCATCCTGGTTGATAACTGCGTCAACCGATTTGTAGGAAAACAACTGCGATTTTCCCATTACCAATTTCCAACAATTGCTTCGAAAACACATCTGCGGACCAACGTTCAACGTTCTGTCCAGCGCCTCCAGTGACCGTTTGTGGGTCATCGTGCATTCGTCCCAAACGATCAATTTGCATCTCCGTAGAACCTTCTCCATTGCGCTGTTTTTGGCGATGTTGCAAGTTGGTGTCTCGTTAGTTTGCATGTTCAGTGGCAAATTAAGTGCAGAATGTGCAGTTCGTCCGCCTTCTAACAAAGTAGCTGCTATTCCAGATGAAGCCAATGCCAGGGCAACTTCATGCTGCGATCGAATTGACGCCAAAAGTAATTAAATTAAGAACGTTTTTCCTGTCCCTCCGGAAGCATCCATGAAGTAAATGCCACCAGTTCCATTGTTGACAGCTTCAATCAAAGAGTCGTACGCAGTCTTTTGTTGTTGATTCAATTGCGGAATATATTTACGAACTGCTTCGGCTAATGCTTCGGTGTCGTATTGTTGTTCTCTTTGTAATTCGTGGTTGAATGCATCGTGCATTGGACGATTTTTTTTATTTTTATATAGAGATTCATTGCCAAGTGAGGACTCCCTGAATGACTTGCGTCACGGCAATAAGTTGGGCTAAGCCCTTTATTAAAAATTCAAATTCAAAACAGAATAAAAATCGAAGGAATGTGATTTACAATATGTCGCATTCCTCACGTTTGTAGCCGGTTTCAATTTATTTTCTCAGAATTCTCTCTGATACATACGAAAAACGAACACGAATCTAAAACGACGCGAGTCCAAATACTTTTATCAATGAATCATGGTCAGGGAAAACTACAAAAAACCTTGACCAAGAAAATATTACAAATCTTAAAAATAATGTAAATAGGTGATATCATGCCCAAATGCGACAACACTTTTTGCCACCAATAAACTTAAATAAATAAACATAAATAAATCAATCTCGCATTGTGCATTTCTGGTGTCATTTGCAATGTTGGATATAAATGCACACGATGCAAAACATCCTCAGACATATTTGGATTCGAAGGGGAACATGTGGATATGATAATCGCAAACAATGTGCGAATTTGATACGTTGATGCAGATATGGCAGAATCTTGGAGCGTATTGTCCCAATGCGAATCGTTCTCGAGCAACTGTAAGAGTTGATACGTTAAGTCGTACACAGATGCCCATTAACGGTTCTCAGTTGTTGAAATGACGTCTGACCATGAACATACACCAACAACAATCGAAGATAGTAACATTCCTCGTTATTTGGATGCACAGTGTAATTGCGACCCAAAGCGTCTGAAGCAAATACATTTGGATGTCCATCAATTGGTGTTCCTTGTTTCCGACGCTGAAACGATTTCTATATGCGTTCCATGTGTAGTAGTGCATACAGCAAAGTGAGAGCGAAAGGATCTGCTTGACAAACTGAGAAGAAGCTTCTCAATGTTGTCGACGGTGGCCGTGCCGCTCTGTCCGCTGAGTTCTCTGGATTGAAATTGCCCGTTTTTCAGATGCAATGCCAAATGAACAACTGTAGGCTGTCTTTCGTGGATCGCACAGGAAAAGATGCGCCAAAACGCCTCGTTACTGTTCACATAGTGACCCATCTCATACTGAGATACTTCGTCGTTTACATTTGTCACACCGAAAACAGCCATATCGCTGCCTTTGTTCACATATTTGCATATGTACTTGATCGAATTGACGGATTTACAGTATTCCACATTGATGTGAGCCTCAAAAGCCTTGGACAATATCGGCGAATATGGCACAATCCAACGATTGTTTACATAAACATCTTGCCCTTCGACCGTCACAACTGTAGATCGCCCATTGTTCGTAACTGATCGCCTAGGAAACAATGGGTATTCATCATTGCCTGTCATAGTATCGGCAATCAGGTCTCTCGGGTATCGCTTGGAACACTTGCCAGGGTAAGTCGTTGTTGAAAACCCCGCAAGGTCCATGGATCATATTCTTAGTCACTGCATGCAATTTTGGTTCAACAGCTTTATCCGGGATTTCGGCTGAGATGATGGAATCGATTTCATTCTCTCTGCTTTTGCCAACGAACCAAACCAAAATGTGCACATGAGGCAGACCACGTTTTTGCCATTCAACGGAGTACATTCAACAACGAACTTGGCCGCCGTACACACGGTGGTTTATTGTGAAATCCATCAGAGATTTTAATTTTTTTTAAAACTCTGGTAGTGATGTCATGCCTATCAACTGGTGTTTGGCTGGGTAGCGGTTCCTTCTTGATTTCGATCCATTGAGGGTTACAGGTGAATGCTATGAATAGCTCTTGGCAGCCATATTGTCTAACATATCTCATCTTGCGCTTACTCATGCATGTGGCGAGGGCTTCCTATGTAAGTGGCCGGCAAAATTGTCATTCTTCCCAAGTTGTTTGCATCGCCGTCGGCATTAATCGCATCGCGGAGATGAATATATGGCTTTGGTTGAAATAAAACGCATAGACGCAATTTGATTGTATTTATTAAATCTATTAAAACTCATTAACTAAATAATTTACGATGAGACGCGTGTGCCGACAACAAAGAGAAAAAGATGACTGAACATCGACCAGGCGTCTCGCTCAGTACGTCAACGGCATACGTATGTGCATCTGAATATATGTATGTGCATCTGAATATACAACACGGGCGGTTGTCACATAGTGGGCCCTGCAGGCCCTACAGTACTCCCCCCTTAGTGTTGACGTTGATGTAACGATGTGGTCGACGTATTGTTTTCCCTGAACGAGTCGTAATGATGTCTCTTGATTGGTTTTTCTTAGTGTGTAGGGTTGTCTGCTGTTGTTTGCTCTTCATTGTTGCATCTTTTGGTTTTACCATGTTGTTTTGTTGTGTTACACGCTCTCGTTGCGGTTCCTTTAAAGTGACTTTTTTGGGTTTTCTGTCGATTGGGTTGTTGTTGTTAGCTGTGCATTTTGGTTTCCTTCTGTAGTGTTGAGTGCTGCTTTTAGTCTATCGATGGATATATTGACTGCTTTGTTTTTTATTTTTATTTTGTAGAATTTTGTGTATTGCTTTAAAATTTCGTAGGGTCCGTTATATTGCGGACGCAACGGTTTTGGTACTTCATCGCAGCAGACAAAAACGTGTGTGCAGTCTCGCAATTATTTTTGTGTGAAGACTGGATGCTGTTCTGCCTGATGGTGTGCCGTTACTGTTGGACATATACCCTTCATGTGTTGCCGCAGTATTTTTACAAAATCGGATTCTGAATTGTGTGTTTTTGATGCACAAAAAAATTCTCTAGGCAACCGTAGAGTCTGGCCATACACAAGTCGTTACAGTTGGTTGAAAAGTGCAGACTCGAACTGTCTGCCTTGGTCTGTGCTGATTCTGGTAGGAACGCCGAAACGTGCGAACCAGCTGCTGAAGACTGCTTTGGCTACTGTTTCAGCAGTTTGATTTTCCAACGGAATAGCTTTTGGCCAGTGACTAAAGCGATCGATGATTGTAAGGCAATAGCTAAAACCGTTGGAGTAAGGAAGTGGTCCGACCAAGTCAATGTTGATGTGACTGAAACGTTCGGATGTTAGATCGTAACGCTGAAGTTGCGTCTTGTTGTGACATATGATTTTTGTTTATTGGCATTTTATGCAGCATCGCATCATTTCTCTGCAATCTTTTTTCATCGACGGCCAGAAAAAACGTTATGTTACTAATTTTATCGTTGCTTTAGCTCCCGGATGTGCCAGGTTGTATATTGACTGGAACACGCTTACACTTGCTTGTGGCGGTATGTAAGAGCGATTCCTGCCAGTCGACGTTTCGCAAAATAACTGTTTCTTTCCTCCAGGAACACGCATCTGTTCGAATTTGTACGAGTCGTTCTTCTGAGTTCTTTTAAGTTCTTCATTGGTTTGTTGGTCGGCAATGACATTGAAATCGAATTTGTATTCGTCTTTGAGGTGATGCGTCCTGCTCAGTTTTTGACGACGGATCGATGAGGACTCTGGATAACAAATCAGCGATGATATTTTCTGATCCTTTTATGTGGCGAATATCAGTCGTAAACTGTCCAATGAAGTCCAGATGCCTGCATACTCTCGGCGACTCTTTGCCTGATTAGGTGGTCAGTCAGAATTGTAAACTGACGAGCGTCGAGTATGTGTCGAAAGTACTTAACACCTAGAAATGCGGCTAACAACTCACGGTCACGGCTGTATTTGCGCTGTGTTGGTGTTAAAGATTTTGAAAAAAATCCCAGCGGTTGTAGCTCGCTTCCGATTATTTGGTGAAGAGCAGCACTGCTGTGTTGGAAGCGTCGACGTGGAGTGCAAATGGAACGTTTTCTAGAGGGTGAGCCAGCAGAGTGGCGTCGACTAGCTGCTGTTAACATTTCTTGAAAGCATCGGTAGTTTCCGGAGACCAAGCTAGCAGTGATTTATAGTTTTTCGTGTTGCAGTTTAGATTGCTCAAGGACTGCTTTTGGCAAGAAACGACGATAAAAATTTATCATTCCCAGAAATTTCTTTAAATCTTTCGCGATTGTTGGCTGTGGCATGTTGATGATTGCTTCGACCTTGTCGAAAGTGGTCGGATTCCATATTTGCTGATCGCATGTCCCAAAAATTTCACGGTTGGTTTGGCGAAGTCACATTTGGCTACGTTTATGGTGACCCCATGCTCACGAAAACGCTGAAAGACGATTCGCAGATGTTTGAGGTGCTCTTCAAGCGACGTCGAGGCGATGACTATATCGTCGCTGTTAGCATACGTAAAGTCGAGATCCCTAAGCACTTCGTGCATGAAGCGTTGAAATGTTTGGCCAGCGTTGTAAAGTCCGAACTGCATGTGGGTGAACTCAAATAGTCCAAATGGAGTAGTGATGGCGGTTTTTTTTATATCTTCTTCAGCGATTGGGATTTGATGATAAGCACTTACCAGGTCGAGCGTCGTAAAAATTTGTTTTCCTGCAAATGTGGCGGTGCAGTCTTGTACGTGCGGTATTGGATAGCAGTCTGGCACTGTGATGGCATTTAGGCGGCGATAGTCGCCACACGGTCTCCAATCGTTTTCGTTTTTTCGCACTAGGTATAATGGACTGGCCCAATTGCTGTCTGATGGACGACATATGCCTGCTTCTTCTTTGGCGGCGCGAAGTTTTTCACCTGCTAGCCGGCGTGGGCGTTCGAAAACCGGCGTACCATTCGTTATGATATGATGGACGACTTTTACCTTATGCGACTTTCCTTCGAGAGATGGCTTCGTTATACCGATGAACTCGCGCAGTAGTTTGGCATACAGAGATCTGCTGTCCACGGTTGATATGCCAGTCGATGGTGATTCGGTGAAAATTGCTGTTGTTGAAATTTTGGTTTGTTCGTCGATTATTCTCTTCCTTCTAAGGTCGACTAGCAAACCAAAATGTTTGATGAAATCGGCGCCAATGATTGGTCTTTTTGCGTCGGCGATGATAAACTGCCACGAGAAGTCTCGGCGCAAACCCAAGTTGACTTTGATACGTTTGATGCCGTATGTTTTTGTGTCCCATTGGCGGCGTACAGCGTGATGTTGGGGAGCTTAGGTTGTTGTCTGCGTTCAATAGCTGACGGTGGAACGATTGACCGTCCGCGCCGGTGTCTACTAAGTATCTGATGTTGGTGGAACGGTCGGTGACGAAGAGGCGTGAGGATGGCGATTGACCAAGTTCGTCCGCCTCAAGCAGCAAAACAAGGAGCGTTTACTCCGAGCGCGAGAACGTGGTCGTTCCTGGTTACGAGTGCGACGTTCGCTATCGCGTCCCCGTTGTATTTTTAGTTCTTGGGCTTGTGCCATTAACTCGTCGGTTCGAGCTTCCAGCTGGTTGACCGAATTAGATGATGGCGTCGGTTTTTGGGTGCTTTGTTACAAGTGGTGATTGTGCGCTTGTGCGTAGCTAATGTTACCGGCTGTAGCATGCGGTGTTTGATGGCTTTTGACGGCTGCAGTTTCGTGTGATCCGGGAACCAGGTCCCAAATTTTGTCCGCTATGGTTGCGAGGTCGTCTAGCTTACCGGGTGCGGCGATTACATCCGCTTGAATATGCTGTGGTAGTTGATTTACCCATAGTGACCGCAATATTTGGTCTGAACGAGATTGCCGCCCACCTGACGGCTGTATTTGCGCTGTGTTGGTGTTAAAGATTTTGAAAAAAATCCCAGCGGTTGTAGCTCGCTTCCGATTATTTGGTGAAGAGCAGCACTGCTGTGTTGGAAGCGTCGACGTGGAGTGCAAATGGAACGTTTTCTAGAGGGTGAGCCAGCAGAGTGGCGTCGACTAGCTGCTGTTAACATTTCTTGAAAGCATCGGTAGTTTCCGGAGACCAAGCTAGCAGTGATTTATAGTTTTTCGTGTTGCAGTTTAGATTGCTCAAGGACTGCTTTTGGCAAGAAACGACGATAAAAATTTATCATTCCCAGAAATTTCTTTAAATCTTTCGCGATTGTTGGCTGTGGCATGTTGATGATTGCTTCGACCTTGTCGAAAGTGGTCGGATTCCATATTTGCTGATCGCATGTCCTAAAAATTTCACGGTTGGTTTGGCGAAGTCACATTTGGCTACGTTTATGGTGACCCCATGCTCACGAAAACGCTGAAAGACGATTCGCAGATGTTTGAGGTGCTCTTCAAGCGACGTCGAGTCGATGACTATATCGTCGCTGTTAGCATACGTAAAGTCGAGATCCCTAAGCACTTCGTGCATGAAGCGTTGAAATGTTTGGCCAGCGTTGTAAAGTCCGAACTGCATGTGGGTGAACTCAAATAGTCCAAATGGAGTAGTGATGGCGGTTTTTTTTATATCTTCTTCAGCGATTGGGATTTGATGATAAGCACTTACCAGGTCGAGCGTCGTAAAAATTTGTTTTCCTGCAAATGTGGCGGTGCAGTCTTGTACGTGCGGTATTGGATAGCGGTCTGGCACTGTGATGGCATTTAGGCGGCGATAGTCGCCACACGGTCTCCAATCGTTTTCGTTTTTTCGCACTAGGTATAATGGACTGGCCCAATTGCTGTCTGATGGACGACATATGCCTGCTTCGACAAGGAATTTGAATTCTTCTTTGGCGGCGCGAAGTTTTTCACCTGCTAGCCGGCGTGGGCGTTCGAAAACCGGCGTACCATTCGTTATGATATGATGGACGACTTTTACCTTATGCGACTTTCCTTCGAGAGATGGCTTCGTTATACCGATGAACTCGCGCAGTAGTTTGGCATACAGAGATCTGCTGTCCACGGTTGATATGCCAGTCGATGGTGATTCGGTGAAAATCGCTGTTGTTGAAATTTTGGTTTGTTCGTCGATTATTCTCTTCCTTCTAAGGTCGACTAGCAAACCAAAATGTTTGATGAAATCGGCGCCAATGATTGGTCTTTTTGCGTCGGCGATGATAAACTGCCACGAGAAGTCTCGGCGCAAACCCAAGTTGACTTTGATACGTTTGATGCCGTATGTTTTTGTGTCCCATTGGCGGCGTACAGAGTGATGTTGGGGAGCTTAGGTTGTTGTCTGCGTTCAATAGCTGACGGTGGAACGATTGACCGTCCGCGCCGGTGTCTACTAAGTATCTGATGTTGGTGGAACGGTCGGTGACGAAGAGGCGTGAGGATGGCGATTGACCAAGTTCGTCCGCCTCAAGCAGCAAAACAAGGAGCGTTTACTCCGAGCGCGAGAACGTGGTCGTTCCTGGTTACGAGTGCGACGTTCGCTATCGCGTCCCCGTTGTATTTTTAGTTCTTGGGCTTGTGCCATTAACTCGTCGGTTCGAGCTTCCAGCTGGTTGACCGAATTAGATGATGGCGTCGGTTTTTGGGTGCTTTGTTACAAGTGGTGATTGTGCGCTTGTGCGTAGCTAATGTTACCGGCTGTAGCATGCGGTGTTTGATGGCTTTTGACGGCTGCAGTTTCGCGTGATCCGGGAACCAGGTCCCAAATTTTGTCCGCTATGGTTGCGAGGTCGTCTAGCTTACCGGGTGCGGCGATTACATCCGCTTGAATATGCTGTGGTAGTTGATTTACCCATAGTGACCGCAATATTTGGTCTGAACGAGATTGCCGCCCACCTGACGCTGTTCATTTAATAAATGGGATGGCTTAAGATCACCTATCTGAAGGTCTGAGAGGAGCGTTTTTATGCGACGCTGTTCAGATTCCGAGAAAACCTTAATTAGCTGACCCTTAAGAGCCTCGTACTTTTCGGTATCCGGTGGGCTTTCCACCAATGGTGCTACATGTGTGAGGAAGTGAGGCTTAAGCTGCGTTAGGAGAAGGTGGTATCGGGTCAAGTCACTTCGAACGTTGTGGATGGAAAACTGCGCTTCCACCTATTTAAACCACACGCGTATATTCTGGTGCCAGAATTCTGGTAACATAATGCGCACCTTCACTGCATCTGAATTTAAATCGTGCGAGATATTTCTATGGTAGTTTGCGGCGTTTTGGTATGCTATGTCTTGATTTCCTTTTTGCGAATTGGGGTGGTCTCTAGGCAAAGTTAATTCGGGTTCAATCATTTTTAATGCTGTATCACTTTTGGTTTCCAGTATTGGGTAAATCTACCGACAGGCAACGATCGAATACCGTAATCCAACAAATTTAGTGCTATATGCGTTTTCGCAGCTGTACACGCACGCGCACACAATAACAAACACCCGTTGTTTTCTACGTAGTTTTTTTACCGTAGAACTGTATGCGTTTACTGTATCAAACGAAAAACTAAACACGATCGAAACGAAAAACTAAACGCGCTGTTGATAACTTGAACAGCAACTTTTTTTTAAGGAAAAACTATTTAGTTAAAAAAATTTAGATCTCGGCAGATACTCCACTATGGCTTTGGTTGAAATAAAACGCAAAGACGCAATTTGATTGTATTTATTAAATCTATTAAAACTCATTAACTAAATGACTTACGGGGAGACGAGTGTGCCGACAACAAAGAGAAAAAGATGACTAAACATCGACCAAGATTCTCGCTCAGTACGTCAACGGCATACGTATGTGCATCTGAATATATGTATGTGCATCTAAATATACAACACGGGCGGTTGTCACATAAATTATGACTCGTTGTCCATTAATAAAAATAATGAATAAAAATTCATAGCACTGATTTTTTTTTATTGGTTTCGGCGCCTGCAATCGCAATCGACATACGGTTCGATGTAAGAAAATAAACGCATGAATTATTGACATTGCTACATTTACCTGTTAATAGATTAACCATTTTGATGTTGAAATGGTATCCGTCCTCGCACTGGCAAAACATCAATGGATATTGTAGTGCGTCATGAGTCCTGTGCGTTTCGGACACACGTTTCAATTCATTGTTCCGACTATGAAGCACAATATTTATAGATTGTAAATGTTCTCCGACAATAACAACAACCAGTTCGTCGAATTGAATCTTCTTGCGTGTGCTCACCCGCCGGCGTTTTGTCAGCTCTGATGACGATGTTACGGCAATCGGATGGCATCCGATTCAATGTAATTTTGAACAATTTGATCAATTCGTTGTTCTCATGAAGAAAGGTTTGCAATTCTCCGACAATTCCTCGGTTCATTGTTGGATTGTGAGCACAACGCTGATTAACTTCAGCATCGGAATTCATCATCATATTTGGCTCTACAACCGGTGTCCGGTCCTGGCCTCCCGCAAAAAATCTCTCCACCCTAAACTCTGAGCGTCCTGGTCTGCGCAATCCTTCCAGCGTAGGCTTGGCCGGCCTCGATGTCGTGTTCCATAAATCCTACCGCAAAGGATTTTCCGAGCAGGATCCTCTTCGCTCATGTGAGCTAGGTGTCCTGCCCACCAGAGCCTACCAAGCTTAATTTTCTTCACGATGTCGACATCGCGGTAGCGCTCGTAGACCTCATCATTATTAAGTCTACGGAATCGTCCTTCCTCACATACGGGGCCAACAATTTTCCGTAAAACTTTTCTCTCGAACGCGGCTAAGAGGTCAGAATGCTTTTTGCTAAGCACCCAAGTCTCGGATCCATATGTAAGTACTGGTATGACCATTGTATTATATACCAGCAGCTTAGATGTTGCTTTAGAAGGCTTTGTTGGCTTTAAGCAACCATGTGCGTATTTCTGGTTCCATGCTGTAATCGGCAGCTAAAGTTGACACGAGATAGTTTAAAGATTACACTACTTCAAATTCGCGCTCCAGCACTTCCACTTGCAAACGTGGCCACCACGTACTTTGTTTTGCTCTCATTTATGTGCAGCCCCAGATTTCGTGCCGCCTGCTCGATCTCGATGAAAGCTTCCTGTATAGCTCTTCGGTTTCTACCAACGATGTCAATATCGTCTGCGTAAGCCTACTGGCTGAATGGACTTACAGAGGATTGTTCCTCTCGCCGTTACGTCAGAGCCTCGGATCACTTTTTTTAACGCCAGGTTGAAGAGGACGCAGGCCAGTCCATCCCCTTGTCAGAGCCCGTTATAGATGTTGAATGGGTTTGATAGTGATCCGGATATTTTTTCTTGGCTTATAACATTGGTCATGGTCAACCTACATAGTCGTGTCAGTTTATTTGGGATGCCGAATTCTCTCATGGCTTTATAAAGTTCTACTCTGGCTATGCTATCATAGGCGGCTTTAAAGTTTTGAAACTATAGACATTTTTCCATCACCTGCCTAAGGATGTAAATCTGATCAGTTGTTGATTTGCCTGGGATGAAGCCACACTGGTATGGACCAATGATCCCTTTAGCGTATGGGGCTATCCTGTCTTGAAGGATAGAGGAAAAAACAGGATGCCTCTTCGCCAGTCTTCTGGCATCGCTTCTTCCTCCCATACTTGCACTATTAGTTCATGAATTGCTTGGTGTATTTGTAATGATGTACTAGATCGTTAGTTTTGACAACACGGTACATTGATATACAACCGCTAGTCAGTTCAGTGACAACCACCATACAAGGCGTACATGAATTGAAAATCATAATAAAATATTAGTTTTTAATAAAACAATCAGCCTTGTTTTATTGTGTTTTAATTATAAAAAGAACTTCTTTTTACATGGTGTCAGAAGTAAAATCTCTTTCTGAATAACAAAGTCAATTTTATCATCGGAGCATTTGATTGCAGCGCATACAACATAATTCGTTTTTCATTGGAAAAAAAAAACACAAGAAATTCAAGTCATCGGATAAAATTAAACATTCATCGGAATAAATTAAGCACCGGAATTTTCATCATTATCATTTTTATGGAGTAAGGACAATTTCACAGATATTTTTGCACATTTCACCGAAACACATTCAAAATGGCACGCAAAGAACTACGAGCATTGGACTGTTCAAACCTGTCAGTCGACTGGAAAAATTGGAAGCGTGATTTTTTGGTTTACATGGAAGCCAATGACAAAAATGAGTTGGGCGAAATGAAAAAAATCTCAATCTTTTTGTGGCTAATCGGAACAAAAGGCGCAAACATATATAACACGTTGTTTCCAAAGAAGGATCGAAAAACTCATTGCTCGGCACAGTTACAACAACAGTACACGTGGAGGCAACAGACCATGTAGCGGCACATACTTTAACAACGGTAACGTCGCAACGCACACTAGATCAGGTGTTGGAAAAATTTGATCAGCATTGCTTGCCACAAAAGAATATCGCTATGGAATCGTATAAATTCAATAATTTGGTGCAAAAAGAGCGACAAACATTTGGTGAATTTTTGAAAGAATTGCGTACACAACTTGAACGGCGTATCATACGAAGACAGAATGTTGCGTGATCGAATCATAACCGGTATTTTTGACAAAAAACTACTATTGAAATTGTTGGATGGACGCGACGAAACATTGAATCGCGTCATTGATTTGTGCAAAACATTCGAATCGGCACATGTCAACAAAGAAATCTTGGATTTCAAGAAACAAAGCATCGCTGCTGTTTCAACAACAAGTAAGGAACCGGACTTAAAAAATACATTGAACAAACGCATGTGTTTCAACTGTGGTGGCGATTGGAAACCAGAGCACAAAAGCAAATGTCCAGCTAAAGAATTTAGATGCCGATGTGGTAAAAAGGGTCATTTTCTTCGGATGTGACGCAGCAAAAACAACAAATCAGAAACAAATTCAACCCGGAATTCAAACGGAAAAAACAAAGTCAGCACACTCAACTGGAGTGAAACGGGTAATTTTAAAAAGGAAAATAAAATTTTTGAAAACAGTTATAATTGTATTTATAGATTAAATTCAATCGAAAAGAAAATCAAACGATGGACCAAGGCATACAAATTAGGATTACTAGTAGTTAAATTCAAACTCGATACAGGAGCGGATGTCAACTGCATTCCAATTAAATTGATTAGGGAACTCAATATTAAAATAAGCAATGAACGAAATGATTATCAGGTATTCGATTATAGTAACAATAAAGTTAACATTTTTGGCACAGTCAAATTATATTTATGGGATTTCAAATCAAAAACAGAAAAAACGTCATTCTTTGTTGTTGTTGATGATACATTTGAACCGATACTTGGACTTGATGCTTGCATTGAATTTGGATTGATAAAACGAGTTGATATTGACTCAGTCAAATTAACGGATTTTGTCGAACAATTTGTCAGTAAAAATGGTGACATTTTCAGAGGACTTGGAAAATACCCGGGTAAAGTAACAATTCATTTAAAAGAAGCCAAGCCGGTTGTAAATTACAAAAAAAGATTCCCAAATTCAATAGTCAAGAAACTTAAACCAAAACTGGATACAATGGTTAAAGAGGCAATAATTTCACCTGTGACTCACCCAAATGACTGGGTTAATAACATTCAGGTCGTAGAGAAACCGGATGGTGATTTGAGAGTTTGCTTGGATCCAAAACCGCTAAACGCGTGTATTAAACGGGAACATTACTTGATTCCAACAATTAATGATTTTGCATCACAATTGTGTAACAAAAAGATTTTCACGGTACTGGATTGCTCAAATGGATTTTGGCAAATTAAATTGGATGGAAAAAGTTCTGAATTGACAACATTCATGACACCGTTCGGTCGATACAAGTTCAATCGACTTGCATTTGGCTTAAATTGTGCACCGGAAATTTTTCAACGGATAATGGTGTTGGTCTTTGGTGATATACCAGGTATCTTGGTCTACTTTGATGACATTGCCATTGTAGCTTCAGATGAGATAGAACATGACAAAATTTTGTCAACTGTACTTGAGCGTGCACGTTTGTACAACATTAAATTTAATGCCAAAAAAATCCAATACCGTAAATCTGAAATAAAATTCATGGGCCACATAATTTCCAATGGTACAATTAAACCGGCTGAAAAATATAAAAATGCTATTTTGGATATGAAAAAACCCAAAGAAAAAAATTGTGTTATGCGTTTGTTAGGAATGTTCAAATACATGGCCAGATTTATTCCGAATCTGTCTAAATTGACAGCTGAACTACGACAGCTCACTAGAAATGATGTGCCATTTGAATGGAATGAAAAACATGAGTCGGAATTTAGTGATTTATTGAAGATCATTACATCAGAACCCATATTAAAAGCATACGACCCAGAAAAACCGGTTATTATTCAAACTGATGCATCAAAAGATGGACTGGGATCAGTATTGATTCAAGAGGGCCATCCAATTGCTTTCGTATCCAGAACACTCAGTAAAACGGAACAGAAATGGGCACAGATCAAAAAAGAACTGTTGGCAGTTGTTTTTGCATGTGAACGTTTTCACTACCTTATTTACGGTCGTGAAGTCACTGTTGAAAGTGACCACAAGCCCCTTGAAACATTGATAAAACGTGAAATTGATGATGTATCGCCTCGATTACAACGAATGTTTTTGTCATTATTGAAATATCCAAAAACGAAAATAATTTTTAAACCCGGAAAAAATATGTTGGTAGCTGATTGCCTGTCACGTGCAAAATTACCAGAAGTGTCTGAATCAATAGAATTATCGGGTGTGATTCATGCAGTCTCAATCGGCTTGTTTATCCGAGGAAAATTACAAATATTACAAGCAGACATTAGAATGTGATGAAAATTACAAACGCATTTGTGATTATGTTGAAAATGGTTGGCCAGGTTTTCACCACATGATTTGAGTAAAAAATTTCACAATTTCAAATCGGAATTACATTTTGAAAATAATTTATTATTTTTGAATCACAGATTGGTCATTCCAACGGAATTGCAACGCAAAATTGCAAAATGGCTTCATGAGCCACACTTGCTCGCGCAAGAATGCTATATTTTTGGCCGGGAATGAATGAACAAATTAAATATATGATCGATGCCTGTAAAATTTGTGAAAAATTTTAACGGAATAACCAAAAAGAGCCATTGATCCAAGAGAAAAATCCGTAGTACCCATTTCAATTCGTCTCCATTGATATTTGCGAATATGCGGGCCACGATTTCATTGCAATATTTGATGCATATTCAAATTATTTGAGTTGCGCAAAGCTGAACAATTAAACATCCGGACATATTATTAATGTTATAAGTCGTATTTTCAATATCATTGGGTTTCCCTCAAATATCAAATGTGATAACAATCCATTTAATTCAGCGGAATTTAAAAAATTTTCAGACGACTTCAATATCAAATTTGTACATTCCAGCCCACTTTACCCTCAAAGTAATGGATTGGCTGAAAAGGGAGTGGCGATAGCCAAAAACATTCTGAAAAGATGTTATGAGGCGAATGAGGTGGATCAATTCCAATATAGAATCTTTGAATATAATACAACACCGGTTGCAAACATGCAGCTAACACCATCTGAACTATTCTTTGGTCGGTTGGTTAAAACAAAAATGCCAGTATCGAAACAATTGCTCATTCGAAATAATGTATCAGAACAAATTGTTCAACAAAAAATAAATAACAAAATGGAAAAACAAAAATATTACTATTATCGAAGCGCAAAATCATTGCCGTCATTGCAAGTGGGCGACTTAGTTATATTTAAGAAAAACGGAAAAGAATGGCACTATGGAACAATAGTGGGAATAGTTAATGACCGGTCGTATATTATTAAGGATAATTTTGAAAATTTTTTCAGACGTAATCGTAGATTAATAGCTAAAACCAAAAATAACGATTTTAATGCGAGTGATTTGTTATTTGAGGAAAATGTAAAATCCGGAATTTTGAATAATTTGCCAGAGATTCAAATTGTTAAGCCAGTATTGGAAAATGTCGCCCGGAATTATAATGATCTGAATCAGAATAACGAAACTCCCACAGAAATTGTAATTGTGGATGAACCGGTATTGCCAGAAGAGCCAGTAATTGAACAAAGTTATTCTTCATCAGAATATGAGACCGCTAGCAGTAAGGGTTCAGAAGCAAGTGGAGAGAGTGATAGTGAGGTGAACGTAGAGCCTGCGAGTCAAGAAAATTATCGAACGCGAAGTAGTCGCATTGTTAGACCACCACAAAGATACGGCTGGTAAGATTGTAACAGTCATAGGGTATTGCCTGGTCCTAGTTAACCTCAATTAATTCGGTTAATTATGTAAAGAATTATTTAATTTATTTATTTGTTTAAAAAGAAAAAAACAACCCATAAAAATTAAAATTTTTCTTGTAAATTATCTAATCGGGGATACACACACACACACACTGCGTGCTCGTTTTGTGGCAAAATCATCCACCAAATGCCGAAGCTGCAGCGAACAGCGCTGCTCACAAAGCACAGAGCTCATACATTGCATTGATCTGATGCGATATAGCGATATTTAAAAATTGTATACTGGGGTCCCCAAGGGGCCGATCGCTCCAAATTTTTACAAAAAGTGTTTTCCATCGAAGACACACATGTGTACAAAATTTAAAGAAAATCGGGTAAATTTTGTAAAATATTTGTATGGGAACCCCGCGGCCCGAGGGGCCTCAAATTTTAATAGAAAGTGTTGTCATGGGAGATATACATGTGTGCCAAATTTCAATAAAATCGGGCTGTAGGAAGTGGGTTAAAAATTGATCGCAAGATTCCATGACACACAAATCCACAAGCCCACAAACCCACAAGCCCACAAACACACGGGCAAGTGAAGTTAATATAGAGAATTTAAAAAAGCGTGTAATGATGTACTAGATCGTTAGTTTTGACAACACGGTACATTGATATACAACCGCTAGTCAGCTCAGTGACAACCACCATACAAGGCGTACATGAATTGAAAATCATAATAAAATATTAGTTTTTAATAAAACAATCAGCCTTGTTTTATTGTGTTTTAATTATAAAAAGAACTTCTTTTTACATGGTGTCAGAAGTAAAATCTCTTTCTGAATAACAAAGTCAATTTCATCATCGGAGCATTTGATTGCAGCGCATACAACATAATTCGTTTTTCATTGGAAAAAAAAAACACAAGAAATTCAAGTCATCGGATAAAATTAAACATTCATCGGAATAAATTAAGCACCGGAATTTTCATCATTATCATTTTTATGGAGTAAGGACAATTTCACAGATATTTTTGCACATTTCACCGAAACACATTCAAAATGGCACGCAAAGAACTACGAGCATTGGACTGTTCAAACCTGTCAGTCGACTGGAAAAATTGGAAGCGTGATTTTTTGGTTTACATGGAAGCCAATGACAAAAATGAGTTGGGCGAAATGAAAAAAATCTCAATCTTTTTGTGGCTAATCGGAACAAAAGGCGCAAACATATATAACACGTTGTTTCCCAATGAAGGATCGAAAAACTCATTGCTCGGCACAGTTACAACAACAGTACACGTGGAGGCAACAGACCATGTAGCGGCACATACTTTAACAACGGTAACGTCGCAACGCACACTAGATCAGGTGTTGGAAAAATTTGATCAGCATTGCTTGCCACAAAAGAATATCGCTATGGAATCGTATAAATTCAATAATTTGGTGCAAAAAGAGCGACAAACATTTGGTGAATTTTTGAAAGAATTGCGTACACAACTTGAACGGCGTATCATACGAAGACAGAATGTTGCGTGATCGAATCATAACCGGTATTTTTGACAAAAAACTACTATTGAAATTGTTGGATGGACGCGACGAAACATTGAATCGCGTCATTGATTTGTGCAAAACATTCGAATCGGCACATGTCAACAAAGAAATCTTGGATTTCAAGAAACAAAGCATCGCTGCTGTTTCAACAACAAGTAAGGAACCGGACTTAAAAAATACATTGAACAAACGCATGTGTTTCAACTGTGGTGGCGATTGGAAACCAGAGCACAAAAGCAAATGTCCAGCTAAAGAATTTAGATGCCGATGTGGTAAAAAGGGTCATTTTCTTCGGATGTGACGCAGCAAAAACAACAAATCAGAAACAAATTCAACCCGGAATTCAAACGGAAAAAACAAAGTCAGCACACTCAACTGGAGTGAAACGGGTAATTTTAAAAAGGAAAATAAAATTTTTGAAAACAGTTATAATTGTATTTATAGATTAAATTCAATCGAAAAGAAAATCAAACGATGGACCAAGGCATACAAATTAGGATTACTAGTAGTTAAATTCAAACTCGATACAGGAGCGGATGTCAACTGCATTCCAATTAAATTGATTAGGGAACTCAATATTAAAATAAGCAATGAACGAAATGATTATCAGGTATTCGATTATAGTAACAATAAAGTTAACATTTTTGGCACAGTCAAATTATATTTATGGGATTTCAAATCAAAAACAGAAAAAACGTCATTCTTTGTTGTTGTTGATGATACATTTGAACCGATACTTGGACTTGATGCTTGCATTGAATTTGGATTGATAAAACGAGTTGATATTGACTCAGTCAAATTAACGGATTTTGTCGAACAATTTGTCAGTAAAAATGGTGACATTTTCAGAGGACTTGGAAAATACCCGGGTAAAGTAACAATTCATTTAAAAGAAGCCAAGCCGGTTGTAAATTACAAAAAAAGATTCCCAAATTCAATAGTCAAGAAACTTAAACCAAAACTGGATACAATGGTTAAAGAGGCAATAATTTCACCTGTGACTCACCCAAATGACTGGGTTAATAACATTCAGGTCGTAGAGAAACCGGATGGTGATTTGAGAGTTTGCTTGGATCCAAAACCGCTAAACGCGTGTATTAAACGGGAACATTACTTGATTCCAACAATTAATGATTTTGCATCACAATTGTGTAACAAAAAGATTTTCACGGTACTTGATTGCTCAAATGGATTTTGGCAAATTAAATTGGATGGAAAAAGTTCTGAATTGACAACATTCATGACACCGTTCGGTCGATACAAGTTCAATCGACTTGCATTTGGCTTAAATTGTGCACCGGAAATTTTTCAACGGATAATGGTGTTGGTCTTTGGTGATATACCAGGTATCTTGGTCTACTTTGATGACATTGCCATTGTAGCTTCAGATGAGATAGAACATGACAAAATTTTGTCAACTGTACTTGAGCGTGCACGTTTGTACAACATTAAATTTAATGCCAAAAAAATCCAATACCGTAAATCTGAAATAAAATTCATGGGCCACATAATTTCCAATGGTACAATTAAACCGGCTGAAAAATATAAAAATGCTATTTTGGATATGAAAAAACCCAAAGAAAAAAATTGTGTTATGCGTTTGTTAGGAATGTTCAAATACATGGCCAGATTTATTCCGAATCTGTCTAAATTGACAGCTGAACTACGACAGCTCACTAGAAATGATGTGCCATTTGAATGGAATGAAAAACATGAGTCGGAATTTAGTGATTTATTGAAGATCATTACATCAGAACCCATATTAAAAGCATACGACCCAGAAAAACCGGTTATTATTCAAACTGATGCATCAAAAGATGGACTGGGATCAGTATTGATTCAAGAGGGCCATCCAATTGCTTTCGTATCCAGAACACTCAGTAAAACGGAACAGAAATGGGCACAGATCAAAAAAGAACTGTTGGCAGTTGTTTTTGCATGTGAACGTTTTCACTACCTTATTTACGGTCGTGAAGTCACTGTTGAAAGTGACCACAAGCCCCTTGAAACATTGATAAAACGTGAAATTGATGATGTATCGCCTCGATTACAACGAATGTTTTTGTCATTATTGAAATATCCAAAAACGAAAATAATTTTTAAACCCGGAAAAAATATGTTGGTAGCTGATTGCCTGTCACGTGCAAAATTACCAGAAGTGTCTGAATCAATAGAATTATCGGGTGTGATTCATGCAGTCTCAATCGGCTTGTTTATCCGAGGAAAATTACAAATATTACAAGCAGACATTAGAATGTGATGAAAATTACAAACGCATTTGTGATTATGTTGAAAATGGTTGGCCAGGTTTTCACCACATGATTTGAGTAAAAAAATTCACAATTTCAAATCGGAATTACATTTTGAAAATAATTTATTATTTTTGAATCACAGATTGGTCATTCCAACGGAATTGCAACGCAAAATTGCAAAATGGCTTCATGAGCCACACTTGCTCGCGCAAGAATGCTATATTTTTGGCCGGGAATGAATGAACAAATTAAATATATGATCGATGCCTGTAAAATTTGTGAAAAATTTTAACGGAATAACCAAAAAGAGCCATTGATCCAAGAGAAAAATCCGTAGTACCCATTTCAATTCGTCTCCATTGATATTTTCGAATATGCGGGCCACGATTTCATTGCAATATTTGATGCATATTCAAATTATTTGAGTTGCGCAAAGCTGAACAATTAAACATCCGGACATATTATTAATGTTATAAGTCGTATTTTCAATATCATTGGGTTTCCCTCAAATATCAAATGTGATAACAATCCATTTAATTCAGCGGAATTTAAAAAATTTTCAGACGACTTCAATATCAAATTTGTACATTCCAGCCCACTTTACCCTCAAAGTAATGGATTGGCTGAAAAGGGAGTGGCGATAGCCAAAAACATTCTGAAAAGATGTTATGAGGCGAATGAGGTGGATCAATTCCAATATAGAATCTTTGAATATAATACAACACCGGTTGCAAACATGCAGCTAACACCATCTGAACTATTCTTTGGTCGGTTGGTTAAAACAAAAATGCCAGTATCGAAACAATTGCTCATTCGAAATAATGTATCAGAACAAATTGTTCAACAAAAAATAAATAACAAAATGGAAAAACAAAAATATTACTATTATCGAAGCGCAAAATCATTGCCGTCATTGCAAGTGGGCGACTTAGTTATATTTAAGAAAAACGGAAAAGAATGGCACTATGGAACAATAGTGGGAATAGTTAATGACCGGTCGTATATTATTAAGGATAATTTTGAAAATTTTTTCAGACGTAATCGTAGATTAATAGCTAAAACCAAAAATAACGATTTTAATGCGAGTGATTTGTTATTTGAGGAAAATGTAAAATCCGGAATTTTGAATAATTTGCCAGAGATTCAAATTGTTAAGCCAGTATTGGAAAATGTCGCCCGGAATTATAATGATCTGAATCAGAATAACGAAACTCCCACAGAAATTGTAATTGTGGATGAACCGGTATTGCCAGAAGAGCCAGTAATTGAACAAAGTTATTCTTCATCAGAATATGAGACCGCTAGCAGTAAGGGTTCAGAAGCAAGTGGAGAGAGTGATAGTGAGGTGAACGTAGAGCCTGCGAGTCAAGAAAATTATCGAACGCGAAGTAGTCGCATTGTTAGACCACCACAAAGATACGGCTGGTAAGATTGTAACAGTCATAGGGTATTGCCTGGTCCTAGTTAACCTCAATTAATTCGGTTAATTATGTAAAGAATTATTTAATTTATTTATTTGTTTAAAAAGAAAAAAACAACCCATAAAAATTAAAATTTTTCTTGTAAATTATCTAATCGGGGATACACACACACACACACTGCGTGCTCGTTTTGTGGCAAAATCATCCACCAAATGCCGAAGCTGCAGCGAACAGCGCTGCTCACAAAGCACAGAGCTCATACATTGCATTGATCTGATGCGATATAGCGATATTTAAAAATTGTATACTGGGGTCCCCAAGGGGCCGATCGCTCCAAATTTTTACAAAAAGTGTTTTCCATCGAAGACACACATGTGTACAAAATTTAAAGAAAATCGGGTAAATTTTGTAAAATATTTGTATGGGAACCCCGCGGCCCGAGGGGCCTCAAATTTTAATAGAAAGTGTTGTCATGGGAGATATACATGTGTGCCAAATTTCAATAAAATCGGGCTGTAGGAAGTGGGTTAAAAATTGATCGCAAGATTCCATGACACACAAATCCACAAGCCCACAAACCCACAAGCCCACAAACACACGGGCAAGTGAAGTTAATATAGAGAATTTAAAAAAGCGTGTAATGATGTACTAGATCGTTAGTTTTGACAACACGGTACATTGATATACAACCGCTAGTCAGCTCAGTGACAACCACCATACAAGGCGTACATGAATTGAAAATCATAATAAAATATTAGTTTTTAATAAAACAATCAGCCTTGTTTTATTGTGTTTTAATTATAAAAAGAACTTCTTTTTACAGTATTGCGGGGCCTCCTGTTTTAATTAGCTCCGCTGGGATACCATCACATTCCGGGGCCTTATTATTTTTGAGCCAATTTATCGCTCTGCTAACTTCGTCTATGCTTGGTGGCAGCATAGTGGGGTCTTCGGTTATTGGAGCCTCCAATTCCTCAGTTATCTGGCCATTAAGCAACTCATGAAAGTGCTCTTCCCATCGCTCTAAGATGTCTTTGAGATCAGCGATCCGATTATCCTCTTTGTCCTTGCAGTATGTGCAACGCGGTGAATATTGCGTCATATCGCGGACTCTTTGGTAGAACTTCCGCGCCTGGTGCGGTCCTCGCTCTTTATACTGTTCTAGTTCACGGACGAGATTTTTCTTCCAGTGTGTGCGAGATCAGGAGATACCCAGGTGGCTTTGTGGGTATTTTTACGCGCAAACCTTGTACTCGCAACGACCAAATTATTGCTTGCTGCCATCTCTATGACTCGTTGTCTACTATTATAAGTGTTCTCGTGTGAGCTTTAAATGCCAATGTACTGCCTGAATACTGGCTCCCTACCTATTTTGGCATTCATATCCCCCAGAATGGGTGGTCAGCCATAAGCAGAATAGGGGGAACAACACAGAATGCTCTAGAACTGCAGGTGGCCGTAACTTTCTCTGACTGGTGGATGTGCGATCAAACCTCCACGTGGTGATTGCCGGTAATTTTCCTCCAATGCAGGAAAAGCGGAATGATTGGGCTAGTCCTTTCAAAGTAAGGTTGGCGCGAGGCCAATAACTTCGCCCGTAAAAAATAATTATTACGGAACCCAAAATCAGCCTCGGATACACTGATGAACGACGACGACAACGGCAACGAAAACGGCTAAACGATTAAAGAATTTTCTCATGGAACATACGCTCACCGTATAGAGCTCGAGCTGCACAGCAGCTGGCCGATACCCTGTCAAAATATAAGGCTAATATAACCGCAATTCAGGATCTGCGGTGGACGGGGAATGGTGTCTTACAAAAATCAGAATATGACATATATTACAGCTGTCATGCAAGACATCATGTGCTCGGGGTGGGGTTTCTAGTCAGCAAAAGAATGAAACCCACCGTTATTGGCTTTAAAGCAATAAATGAACGGCTATGCACCCTTCGCGTGCGAGCCAAATTTTAAAACATAAGCCTCATAAACGTTCACGCACCTACAGAGTATTCCTTAGATGATGAAAAAGAAGAATTCTCTGAATCAGTCGAATGGGAACTCCATGCCTGCCCTCAGTATGATGTATAAATCATTCTGGGGGATATGAATGCAAAAATTGGTAGGGAGCCAGTATTCAGGCAGTACATTGGCACCCATAAGCTAACACGAGAACACTAATGACAATGGACAGCGAGTCATAGATATAGCAGCAAGCAATAATTTACTCGTTGCGAGTACAAGGCTTGCGCGTAAAAATATCCACAAAGCCACCTTGGTACCTCCTGATGGAATCATTCGCAACCAAATAAACCTTGTGTTGATAGACCCCACCCCTGATGACCGACTTTCGTACCGAGGTACCAACGTGGACTCGGACCACTATCTTGTTGGTATGGTGCTCCGAGCGCGGATTGCATCATCACGAAAGAATGCATCCGCGAATCAAATTCGAGTCAACACGGCTGCCCCTTGCAACGAAGGGACCAGAAACAACTACGGTCAGGCGATAGGACTCGCCCTAAATGCTGGGAGAGTAAGTCCTGGGGCTGAGATGTCAGGCGTAGAAGAGAAATGGCCACGCCTTAGTACAATCTCATAGAACGCGGGCACGCGAAGATGAATATAAAGAGCTAAGAAGATATGAAAAAACAGTTCACCGGCGAAAGAAAACAGCGGTGGAGAAGAATCTCGTCCGTGAACTAGAACAGTACATAGAGCAAGGATCGCACCAGGCGCGGAAGTTCTACCAAAGAGTCCGCGGTATGACGCAATATAATATGAGTTGCTAAATGGCCAGCTAACTGAGGAGTTGGAGGCACCACCATTAACCAAAACTGTTCTTAAAATCCACTACATTTTTTGTAAAAAAAACCATTTTAAATCTATTAGATTTCACAAAGTGGCTATATAAATGAATGAATTGTTAAGTACAATTCCACACAGAAAGCAAATTCTTTTTTTTTTACGGCTTTTCCTTTGGAGTTCACCGAACCATTTTTTCCTAAAGAACCGCAGTATTGGGACGAATAAAACAAAAAAACAATCATCCAAAATCGGTCGAGCCGCTCTCAATATTAAGCGAGACTAACGCATGGCAATTGATTTTAAATTCTCTATAACTTTGCGTGGCCGTAGCTGGTGTCTGGCGGACAGGCATACCAAATCTTGTGATCAATTTTTAACCAACTTCCTAAAGCCCGATTTTATTGAAACTTTGCACACATGTGTATCTCCCTTGACAACACTTTCTATTAAAAATTTTCTCGGGCCTCGGGTGGCTCCCATACAAATATTTTACAAAAGGTACCTACCCGATTTTCTTCAAATTTTATACACATGTGTATCTCCAATGGTGTATCTTTTTGTAAAAATTTAAAGTGATCTTGTCCCGGGGTCGCACCATTACAAATTCTATGTATAAAAAAGTACTCGATTTTCTTGTATCAATTAGAGAATTTACACGAAAAATTTTAATTTTTATGGGTTGTTTTATTATATATATAGAGATGGTCGGAGAATGATGCCTCCTTCATTACATGCCAATTCTGGATCGCACTGGCCGTACTTGCATCTGGTAAGGTGAGGTACATAACTCTCTCCGTATAGCGTTTATGGAGGTTGCATCATTTCCCACGCTTTTTATTATAATGGTTTTGGATTAGCAATAATAAGGAAGATGCTCACCTCTGGGGTTGGTATCGGTGCTTCTCCAGACTAGGTGGTCATAGTTTACATCGCATCCTATCACAAATTTTTGGCTGTGAGCTGTACTAATGTTCGATAAAGCTCTGTATTGTTTCCGGAGGTAGGTCTTCTTCTTCTCCAGCGAAGTAGGCAGCGGCAAAGTTAATGGTGCTTTTACTTCCTTTTGTTATGTGCGTCTTTATGGAGATCACGGTTAGGTCTCTGGAAATCAATTGATTTAAAAAATAAATGTTAAACGAGTGGTTGCATGAATTTTTGTCTTTGGTCTCCCGTTTCTTTTGCGATAAATCAACGTTTCCATTTTTTATGATTCCCAAAATGTTTTCGTTTTTGGTCCTCTCGGTTACACTGGGCTGTTCCGGTTTGGTTGGCCCCTTGCTGGGTCCAGGTTTCGCTGCTTCTTTCTTAATGCTGTTTTGGTCTTTTTTGAGTCCTATAGTTGGAGCCTTCCAGGTTCTCCGCTATTGCGCTATTTGGCGAGGCTGAAACAGTGAGTTGGTTCTGGACCACCAGGCGCCTGCTTATTTTTTCGTTCATTTCGTTTCTACTATGCGGCAGATAAACATAAAAGATTTGGTGGCGAGGGATTTCATCCTCCCCGACGATTTTCAGTTTGGGATTTTCCCATGATTTCAGTCTTGGAATTGTTTTTGTGATCCATGTCTTCATCCGCACAGCTAAAACATAGCCACCCATTTTTTGCTCTGCAGCCCAGGAATTTAGGGATTGTACCATCTAAGGGGAGCTCGTTTCCAGTTGGACATCAGGGAAGCACTGGTCGGTAATACCCAACCCTGATGGCTTTTGTGATGTCACTGTACCTTGGCACTGTCCACTTGCTACCACTTCTTCACCTGGACAAGTTTTTCGTGTGGTGCTGGATGTTTCGGTTTCTTTTATGAGGGGCACCTTTGCCTATCCCGTTTTGGCGGGTTTTTCGGTTTTTTGTTTGATTTGATTGTTTGTTCGTTGGTTTGTTTGTTGTTTGTTTGTTTGTTCGTTGGTTGTTGGTTGCTTGTTGGTTTGTTTATGTGTTTGTCTGTTTTTTTGTTTGTGGCTGGCCAATTTTTGTGATCAATTTTTAACCCACTTCCTAATGCCCCATTTTATTAAAACTTTGCACACGTGTGTATACCTCTGGGTCGGGTGCTCCCATACAAATATTTTACAAAATTTGCCCGATATTCTTCAAATTTTATAGACATGTGTATCTCCGATGTACAACACTTTTTGTAGAAATTTGGAAGTTTTCGGGCACCGGTGTCAGGGGCACCCATACAAATTTTATAAAAAAGTATCCGATTTTGTTCAAATTTCGTTTGTTTGCTTGTGTCTGGGAAAATCTTGTGATCAATTTTTAACCCGCTTCCAAATGTCCCATTTTATTAAAACTTTGCACAAGTGTGTAACCCTAGGCCTCGGGAGGGGGTGGGGGTCCCATACAAATATTTTACAAAATTTACCCTACCTTCAAATTTTGTACATGCGAACTTATGTATTTTGACAGTTCAGTGCGTTGTTATGTTTTAAGCTGATCAGACGTTGTTAATATAGGGTTTTTCAATAAGAGCACTTCAACTTTTTTTTTTTAATAAAACACAAACTGTTCGACTTTTGAACTAACTTTTTTTTTATTAACGAATTTGAACATATACATATGATACATTTAAGTATAAACTCGATTTCTTTTGCATGACCACCGCGTGCACGTTTTACGAAGTGAGCCTCATCGCTGAAGATGATTTTTCGGTTAAAATCTGCATCATTTTCGATTTGCTCTTGAGCCCAATTCACGAATCGGCGTCGCTTCAAATGGTCAAACGGCTTTAGTTGTTGTGTCAGCTTGATCTTATACGGATGTAGGCCAAGATCGTTACGGTCGATTGTCGAACGGGCTGGCTTGTTAAATGGACCGTAAAATGTCCGAAATGCTCTTAAAGTAGCAGCAACAGAACGATTATTTTGATAAAAAATTTGCACGATTTGCAATCGCTGTTCACATGTGTAGCGTTCCATGATGAAATGTATACTAATGAAGTTTCCAAATGACAAAAGAACAATAAAAAATATGGCGTCGTTCGCCGTCCCTATCGGAGAAAAGTTGAAGCACACCTGTTGAAACACCCGATATAAACTAAAGTGAAATTAGCTAACTTGTCCGTTGTTAAATTAATTATTTTATTTTTCATAATTTTTGTCTCTCAGGACTAATTACACTCCAACAGGATATGTGCTCAAATCATGAAAAGCCAGTAAACCTTTTTTTTTTCTTTATAAACCTCAGTAAAAAAATCTGTGTTAAGTAAAAACAACTTTGAAGTAGCGGCAAATATTCCGTTCAACGACAAATTAAAAGGTCGTGAAAATTACAATACGTGGCAGTTTGCAGTAAAGACATATATGGAGCACGAGGATTTATGGCAGTATGTTCTAGAAGCAGATGATACTAAACTTCAGAAGGATACGTTAGCTAAGTCGAAAATCATTTTGCTTATTGACCCGGTTAATTATGTTCATGTCGAAGAAGCAAAAAATGGCAAGGAAGTTTGGGATAAACCCAAACAAACGTTCGAAGATTTTGGATTAACACGAAAAGTTGGTCTTCTCCGTGAATTAATGACAACAAAATTAGAACATATTGGTAGATCAATATGTTAACAAAATCATAATAACCGCTCACAAACTAACAAGTATTGGATTTGTGGTTTCCCATTAAATGATTGGCACATTTTTACTAGTCGGATTGTCAGATGAGTATAGACCGATGATTATGGGGCTAGAAAGTAGTGGAATTCCCATTACTGGTGATTCGCTAATAACGAAATTGCTTCAGGATGATGGATAACAAAAGAATGCATTCGAAGAATCGTAACAATTTTTCAAAAGGTCCGAGATGTTACAATTGTAATTATTATGAACACGTTTCCAATATTTGTCCAAATAAAAGGGATGATAAAAATCATCGAAATAGTCCATCGAAATCTAATAACCATCAACGCAAGAAAAATTTAACCTCACTTTTTGCAAGTTTGAAGAATGGATCAACAGTTGAAGTAGATGATTTGTATTTTGATTTCGGTGCTTCATCACACATGACATTGTGAATGGTTTCAAAACATCAATGAACCTCCGAAAAGTGATAATAATAATAATAATAATAATTGTATGCATATAGCAGCTGTAGGTGACGTACAATTAAAGTTATTTGTGGAAAGCACTAACGATATACCGGGTGACTGACACGAATGTTACCAACTTCAGACTGTCATTGCTGTCAAACCAGTGATGACAGAACGCTCAAATTTACACTAATGACAGTTCATTCCATTGTTTACAAGCGTACAAAAGCATTTTACTGGGAAATTTTCAGGAAAAAGTTATCCGCAATGAAATTCAAGCGTAATAGTGTGATTGCTCTATATTTGGCTGGAAAACCACAGCCGCAGAAGTTAAAAAATCTGCATGTGAATAAAATGTTTGTGTATCGCACCATAAATCGTTATAACGATACTGGCAGTGTTCGGTCAACAACCGTTGACCTTGATTCATGGCAATCGGAGTATTGCCACCAGCAATACTCACATTAAATGCGGACTGCTGACGCGCCGCATTCCTCACCACCAGTCGCACAAAGTTGCAGTACATTCCGTCTGCATACGATCCCTATTGCGATCACTTTGTTGCCTGCCGAATGATCACCACAATATTATTATCATTTCGCTGACGACGCACATTGCGACGTTCACTGCTTGTGCGGCTCATCGTCGTCCACTCATCGACTGGGCACTGTGTGCGGACACCCGATACCTCGCTCCGTTGCGATGTAGACGGATGGCCTATTTGCTAAGCAAATAAATATACAGCAACGACGAGCAGCAGCAACATTGTTCGCTCTACGTACACCAGAATGTCTTACCGACAGAAGATTATTATCGCAGTTGCCGGCGTAGGCACCCTTCTCATCGTATACAGCTGGATAGCCAAGGCATGGGCCTGGTATCAGCTACTCGACGCGCTACACATTTGGAATGTGTGATGATGCAGCAATTTGGAGTCACAGGCGATGGTGGTGGTGGACGGACTCGCATGGCAAGGCGAGCTTTCTTGCAGCAGTCGGCTGCACAACATACTTCAGTTCTTCTGGACCAGCTCAACCGAGTGCGACAAAATTAAACCCGACGGAATCGCCGCGCGAATATACAAAATTATTAGCCTTGTTTGTACAGTAAATTCAGAGAATAAATAGACTTAGTGTAAATAGAAAATTAAACTCATTTTGTTCTTATTTCCGACCACCCCCCTGACTTTCGGAAGTACTAATCCCCGACAGGCAGCATTGCAAAACGCCATAGTGGTGGACCGAACCGGCAGAAAAATGGCTCGTGAGGCGAACATTTCGCTCGAACGGATGCAGCACATATTGAAAGATCATCTTGGACTAAAGGCCTTGAAATTCCAAAAAACGCATGGTCTCACCGATGCTCAAAAAAAAAGTTCGAGTGGAAAGAGCAAAGGAGTTGTTACGCTTGCCGAATTTGGTTTTCTCCGATGAGTCACCGTTCGTTATTGAGCAATATGTGAACAAGCAAAACGATCGGATTTACTTGCCCGCCGTTTTACTGAATATTTGGACCAACGGATTGCCACTCGAAACCAAGCGCCGCCGATGGTGATGGTTTGGGTCGCCGTAACGGCCGAAAGCCGTTTACCGCTCGTTTTTTTGGACCGTTGTATCAAGATAAATGCTCAAATTTATCGGGATCATGTGTTGGAGGGAGCGTTGCAGCCTTTAAATATTTGTGAACATTTTTTTGATTCAATAAAATCTACCGTATATTAGTAAAGAAAATAAGTGCATGTTAGTTAATAATTTGGAAAATTACTGGATTTTATGATATCGTCGTTTAGGTTTGACTACAAGAATATTTTACAAAATAAATCTCTTCCATTTTGTGATAAGAGACTATCCGACTATAATAAAAGACATTTTGTAATCTGTATAAAGGGTAAACAAACCAAAATTCTTTTTAAAAATATTGGAACTCGTGCAAATAAAGTACTACAGATAGTACACTCGGATGTTTGTCCGATGGAGAAAAATTCTCTCGGTGGTTCCAGATATTTCATAACAATGATCGATGAGTACACACGAAAAAATTTTTAAAATCAAAAGATGAAGTCAAAGAATCATTTATAGATATTAAAAATCTCGTTGAAAATGAGACAGGTCAACGAATACATATTTTGAGAAACGACGGTGGTGCTGAATATAAACCACTTAACAAATTCTGTCGTGAACCTGGTATTCAGCATTTAATAACTGGGCCATATACACTGGAACAGAATGGTGTCGCAGAACGTCAAAACAGAACAATTGTAGAAAAAAGTCGCTGTTTATAATTTGATGCAAAATTAGACAAGAAATGTTGGGCTGAGCTGTTTCAACAGCTGTGTATATTATGAATAGATCACCGACCAAGCTATTATCCAAGAATTTAATTCCACCAAGTCTGGTCAAATAAAAAAACTAATTTGAAATTTCTAAGAGTTTTTGGTTGTAAAGCGATGGCCCAACAAAAACGAAGGAAATGGGACGCTAAATTAACTAAATGTATTTTTATTGGATATCCAGCAGGAGTAAAAGGATACCGATTATACGATTACCGATTTTGAAGATAATCATTCTGAAGCAAATTTAGATTAGAACTCGAACCAAATTACTAACGAAGATAACTGGAATGAACTATGAACAAAATACAGATGGTCAAGCTGTTTCAGAAAGTTCTAGACAACGACGGAAAACTGAACTAACCAAAAAGTTTGATAATTTCGTCATGAAAGTGAATACAAATAAATTATCTGATCCATTAACCATACAAGAAGCATTAAGCTTATCTGATGAAAAATTCTGGAGGGAAGCGATGAAAAGTGAATATGATTCTCTTATTGAGAACGGAACTTGGTCACTAGAAGATCTACCTTCAAATCGAAAAGCAATTAATTGGAAGTGGGTTTTTAAAACCAAAACCGACGCTTCTGGTATATTACGTTACAAAGCAAGGCTTGTGATTAAAGGATGTGCTCAAAAAAGGGGGATAGATTATAGTGAAACATATTCACCAGTTGTTCGATACACATCCATACGTTATCTGGTGGCATTAGCTGCTAAATTCGATCTTGATATTGTAGTGGCGACATGTTCACGCGGCACCCTATTTTCTCTGTACAGGGCAAAATAACGCGCTAATAAATTTGTTTAAAACAAAATACGCGATGCGCACATTCTGTGGTGGCAAACCGTTTATTACCAGATATTCCAATGCAGGAACTTTTCCGCAAAAGAAAACATGCAATGGCCAAATAATTTTTGCAAACCGTTTGTCAGCAAGAATTCCAGTGCTGGAAATGTGCCGCAAAAACATGCGATTTATTATCTTAAAGGTATAAGAGCATTGTAACGTTGTTTGCTCGGGTGACGCTCGCCGGTCCCCCAGGGTTCGTTCTCTCCTTTCTGTTACAAATTAATTGTTTTTGGTTTCTTTGTTTTAATTAATTTTCTTTATTTTTTTTCAATATGTCGAGTTATTACTAAGGTTACAATCGGGAGTGTACTTAATCTAGTGGTCTACTTAATAAATTAATATACCTTTATAAATACCTACTATAGTTTAGGAAAAGCGCGTGTGGCGTTCGTAATGAACTGCTCGGCTCGAAGCAGCAGCCAACAGTTGCAATAGCATCAACAACTGAGGACTGCGTACTTGAAGGGACAGCGAGCACTCGGAGGGCGTTCGTAATGAACTGCTCGGCTCGAAGCAGCGGCCAACAGTTGCAATAGCATCAACAACTGAGGACTGCGTACTTGAAATAAGGGCGAGGTATTGCGGAACTCACGGAGGACGTTCGTTATAGAACAGCACAGTTCCTCTGTAATGCTTAAAAAAGCAATAACATCAACACTTTTAAGACAAATTCCAAAAATAGGAGAATTTTATTTCCCCAAATATTGCATAATAAATTGTTCGTATACGTGTTACGTTCGTATACGTACAATTTATTCTTTTGTCCATTTTTGTTATTGTTATTATTGGTCTTATTATTTTTTTATATTTTATTTGGACATGGGGCGCAACAGCAGTACTTTCGTACCAGAAAAAAAATTACTTTCTCGGTTGGTATCGGACGACCGTGGGATTTGGCAGACGCCCTTTCTAGAATAGAAATAAATCTTACAGAAAGAAATGAAGAAAACAAATCAGATACATTTCCACTCAGTACATCTCCACCGAGGAATTATAGAAGTATATAAAGGAATTAGTCCTTTATTTTATCATCCTAAAATTAAATATTAGAATAACCCAATTTATCAATAATTGCGAAATATGTTATATGGAAAAATATGAACGAAATCCAATTAAAAATAAATATCAACTCACAGAAACCCATTCATCACCTAACGAAATTATTCATTCACTCGAAAACCAACTCTTTGTCACATTCATAGACAAATTAAGTAAATTTGCTCAAGCAATAAAAATCACAGCAAGAACATGGACAGAATTTAAAAGAACTATAGTTATATTAATTGTTGCTATTGGACCTATAAACAAACTTACTGTAGATAACGAGCTAGGATTTAAAGCTCTCCCGCTAAAAGAATTTTTACAAAACGAAAATATAGAAATCCATTATACTTCAAATTATAATAATACATCCAATTCAGATGTAGAACGCAAATACAAATAATAATACTGTCAAAGAAAAGATATTAAAAATCATAAACTTTTATAACAATACTATACATTCAACTACTGATAAAAAACCAATTGATTTCAAAAATGGGAAAATACATAGTCTAATATATAAAAATGGTGTGTTAATTGTTTGAGATTGCCTTTCTCAGGAACCAGATATAGCAAGAAGCTGAAATTTTCACCATAGATAAGTTTGTTTAAGTTTGAACTCTCTAAGTGGCACTGTTGTCAAAATATAACGGTTTTTTTGTTTCTCAGCAAAGAAGCATCTTACTTCAGATTTTAAACATAGGTTTGTTTCATTGCTATTTGGGTTTTTGTGAAATTTGGACCTGATAGATGGCGCTGTTTCCAAGATATAACGGTTTTTCTGTTTCTTGGTAACGAAGCATCTTAGGAACCTAAAATTTGAACTATATGTTTGTTTCGTTGCTATTTGGGTTTTTGTGAAATTTGGACCCGATAGGTGGCGCTGTTTTCAAGATAGTAGGTGGTAAAACCGCTATTTTTGACATTTATTTTGTTTCATTACAATACGGGCAAGAATACATCGTTGGACGCCAAATTAAAAATAAAATTTATAATTAATCGTAAAAAAACGTTATTACACAAAATAACTGTTTTTATATTATACACATGAGTCACGTAAACTGCATTTGTTTGATTAGTAGTTATTTTATTTTACACACAGGGAATGTAAAATGTTAATATCATCCACATTTTTAAACTGAATTTTCAATTATAATTTTTAAGATATATTATTGGCAGGTAGAAGAAAGTTATAGGTATAGATGGAAGGGGAGAAAGCTAAATTTTTAACATGAGATTTACAAACGTATTTTTAAAAAAATGTCAACGTAAATTATTGGCAGGTGAGGGAAAGTTATAGGCTATAGTACTCCCGTCACCCCGGGGGTTCATATTTGCGGGTAGCAAAGCGCCCGGGAACAGCTAGTAATGAATATAATTCTATTAAAGAAAATATTTTGAAGAAGAAACAAATTACTATAAATAAACTCAATAAAGATAAAGAAGATATAGAAAGAAACACGTGGTGGAAAAACCCATACTAAATTCAGAAAAATTGATGCAGAAAAAATACATGAAAACCATATAATCGACAAAAGTAATAACCTAAAATATTATAAATCACATATAAAACAAAAAAAGAAATATCAATACAGAGATAAAAATAACTATGGATCACATACATGAAAATATAAATTTAATACAAACCAAAATAGGCACAACTAGCCCAATGTTTAATACACTAATACGTAACTTCAGACATTTAAAACAAAAAATATCTAACCTTAAACCACACCCTAAATCTAAACGAGCACTTATGAACATATTAGGTACAGGACTTAAATATAAAGCAGGCATAATGGATTCACAAGACGAAATTGAAATTAAAACTCAATTAGACGCCCTTAATTCAAAAAATAAAGAATTGATTCTAAAATTCTCTTTTAATACCAAAATATCCCAAACAATTAGAAAATATAACTAATCATATACAAAATCAACAGAAAAACATTACACACAACATTAACAAACTAAACAAAAATGATATTCTTAAACTAAAAGACGAAATAAATTACATACAACATATTTACCAAATCGATTATGACATAAATCCATTCCGACATCTCATAGATGACATAGAACTCCTTACAAGTAAATTAGGCTTCTAACCAGAAACATTTTATCAGAACAAGAATTAAAACTAGCTAAAAATATTCAAGGACTTAAAGATGCAAAAATAGCTGTAGAATTTGAATACAAACTCATTATAATAATCCTCTTAATACCTGAATATTCCAACTCGTCATATTCCACTATTATCATTGAACCAATGTCAAATAAAAACAATAAGGCTATATCATTAAATGAAAACATTTTTATAATAGACCAAAACAATAATATATACAATAAAAAAGTGAAGGATAAATTAGAGAAAACCTTAAATAAAATCAATAATAACTGTACTTCAAATATTATAAAATTTGAAATAGCCTATTGTCAAATGGAAAACTTCACAAAAGACAAAATCAAAGAAATAATCGCTGGGATTGTATTAACAAAAAAGAATTCTAAAATAAATGTCAAACATAATTGCAATCAATTAAAAATAGAATAGAATAAAATGGAAGCAAATTAATTAAATTCGAAAACTGTAACATAGAAATAACAAACAAAACATACATATTTCATATTTTAACAAAAGAGAAAATAAAAGTATTGAAATGATTAAATTAGAAGACTTTCATATCGAGAAAATAGAAAGTAACAGAAAACACATTGAAGAAATAAACATAAATAACAAAAAAAAATTTATTATCATACATCTTATATATCTATAATAATAATAATATTTGGCGCGACAGACCATTGCGGTCCAAGGCCTAACTTCTCGCGACCATTTGTGCTGCACATGTTAATTTTTGGACACATATCTATCATATCATATCATATCATATCTATAATAACCATATTAATAATCATTATGCTAATATATAACTATTTAAAATGTAAAAATATAACAATAAGTAAAATTATTACTTCGTCGGAGCCTCAGGGTAACGGTGGGGGTTTTAAAGTATATAATAATACCCTACAGTCACCATCAATCATATAAAAATATGTAATTGTGCGATCCAATTTATAAATAACCAAATAACATTGCATCATCTTTATTATGACTCAATATATCTTTAATCCAAAGTCGTTCATAATTACGCATATAATACATTTAACAAAGAGTCGCGTTATCTTGTTTACTTCTTTAATTCAAGGACACGATCAAGGTCCGCCAGATGTTCAATTGCGCACATCTTTACCATTCAATATCCAAAGACAATAAACATGTTCTAACATGAACGCATTCTTATCTCGATTCCCGATCTAAGAAATCGACATGTTTACTTCCTAAATTCAAGGTCAAGATCAAATTCCAAAAGCTAATATAGAAATTGGACCAGACAATGTATATAAGATAACTTTTAAGCAGAAGCAAATTCATTCTTTCAAATTGATTCATTTAATAAAGATTCATTCAATAAATTCATTCAATAACTTTCGTTGTAGCAGCAGTCATTGTAGTATTAACTTTGATAATTTGTACAAGCACATCATTATACTTGTAATTTTTAAATAAATATTTTACTAAAGGAAAGATTCTTTTTCTCCGATGGACTACATTTTTGTAAAAATTTTGAAGCGATTGGGCCCCGAGGTCGTGTAGTGGCGACATTATTGAAATGCACCCTATTACCTGCAGTTCGATTTTTTTGGTAATAACCAATCCAACAGATATGTGAAAAAAAATATTACACATTCCGTTGGTAACCCAAAATTCCAGCCCCGCAAATACGAAGTTAACCATTTGAGGTTATCACATGGTTTCAACGGCTGTGTAAGTCACAGAAAATTTTAAACATAAAAAAAAGGAGAGCGAAAATTATTACGATTACAACACCAAACGTGTCGCAGGTGCCGTTGATTAGCAAATATTCCAGCGCAGGAATTGTGCCGCAAAATTAGGCGATGGTGATGCCATCACTTTCTGCCTGCCATCACTGTGTGACCGCGTACTCTGTCTTTATATTGTTTCCAATGGGATAGACAAGCGACATGAAGGAAAGAAAAATCAAACAAGTGGCAGTCAATAGGCAAGCATCGTCGCGCGAGGTTGGCTTAGTTTGGGGTCTCCGTTTGTTTTTTTTTAAAAACTTAAAATTTTTTTGTATACGAAAAATTATAAGTTATAAGATATAGCGAAATTTTAGTTCGATGCACTAAAATTTAAGTTCGCAAAGTGCGAGTGAAAAATGCTACTTACTACCCTCGTTGCGTTGGCGAAAAACGTCATACAGGGTGACGCACTAAAATTTAAGTTCGCAAAGTGCAAGTGAAAAAAAAAATGTTATTTACTATCCTCGTGGCGTTGGCGAAAAACGTCACACAATTAGACGCACAAAATAATAGTTTGCCAAATGGAAGTGAAAAGTATATTTCTTGCCCCCGTTATATAAAAAACGCCATACAATTTTCCGCCCTAAACTAATAATTTCGCCAAGTGGAAGTGAAAAGTACATTTCTTGCCCACATTATATTGAGAAAAAAAAACGCCATAAAATTTGACGTCCTAAACTAAACAGCCAAGTGGAAGTGAGAAGTATATTTCTTGCCCACGTTATATTGACTAGTTCCAGTTCCAGCATTTTATTATGCCAAAGAGAAGGGTTGCCAGCAAACCCTAAAGTCGAAGCATCAAGAACAAGACAAAAAAGGTGGAAGAAGAAAATGTTATCACGAAACCCTACGCTTATTTGGATACCCTGGACCTCCGGAAGAAGAGCTCAGGACGGACAGCGAGAGTTGCCAGCCGCATTAAAAACATACAGGAATAATTTTTTTGGACTTCAATTAGTTTAGTTTTGGCCCATTTCCCTAACATTTTAATTTAAAAGTTACCAATAACCAAAAGAAAGAAGTGAGTGACGTCCATTAAGTCGTTTTGTTCTATTAAATTCGTTTCGAGCCCCATCGTCCCTTCATCGGGTAGGTGCTAATTAGTATAGCTTATTTATTGCAGAGATCTTCATCGTCGTCAGCGCTGCCGAGGAGGAAGATTACATTTTGTAAAAACACAGTAAGTTAAGTTTAGTTGTACGTCACTAGTTAAGTTTAGTTGTACGTCACTTACCTTGGGATTTGGATACCAAATCCTATATAGTATCCATAATTTGAGAGAAATAAAATTTTTTTTTTCAATACTTACCTCTGTATATATATATATATATACCTATATATACCTACATATATATATATATTTGATTGATACCTATGCTTATTATATATTTACCTACCTTGATACTTTCTATAATATAAAAGAATTTATGATTTTCAATTGATACCTAGTTACTTTTTAAAGTTGGTTTTAACTTAATAAGACTTGATTGATACCTATGCTTATTATATATATTTACCTACCTTTTGATACTTTTTTATAATAGAAAAGAATTTATGATTTTTAATTGTTACCTAGTTACT
The DNA here is from genome assembly GCA_947095585.1 of Nephrocerus scutellatus. Lineage (NCBI taxonomy): Eukaryota > Metazoa > Arthropoda > Insecta > Diptera > Pipunculidae > Nephrocerus > Nephrocerus scutellatus. The sequence continues at coordinate 64,936,454 of OX352762.1, forward strand.
TACCTTTTTAAATTGGTTTTAACTTAATAAGACTTGATTGATACCTATGCTTATTATATATTTACCTACGTTTTGATACTTTCTATAATAGAAAATAATTTATGATTTTTAATTGATACCTTTGTGCACTACCCATTTACGTACCATTTAAAATCAGATTTAAATTTAATAATACTTGAAAGGTTTAATACTTATTTACCTATCTTTTGATACCTTTCTTTTCCAAAGAAAGGAGCATACTTACTTACTTTCATTAACATTGGTTTTAAACTTAATAAAGTTTGATTCCTTTGCTTAATGAAAAGATACCTTGTTTAATACATATTTACTTACCTTTTTTTGTTATTAAGAAATTATGAGACTTTAAACCTTACGAAGAAAAAAAACAACTTACCTTTTGACACTGTGTAGACAGTACTGACCCTTGGTAAATCATATTTTTTTGTAGTGATATACATTATCTTTTTTTGTACTAACGTACTATAATCGATTAATAAAGCCCCCTTTAATTTGTACCAAATTGACCTATTGAATTTTTTTCTTCTCCTCGGTTCTTCCCCCCCCCCCCTTTTGATGTTGATTAAAGCTCCGTAGGTCTAAGAAGAAAAAGAAATGAGGCTGAATCCACCTTCTTCTTGGTTTTACTCTCCTGAGTCCATCAGGTCACCCTAAGAACAACTTTTACTTTGGGGTCTTCCTTTCCCTTCTCAGAAATGCCTAATATCGACGACGGGGCAAGCCATCTATTTTTCGATCTTCTCTTTGTGTTTTCTCTCCACAATGTGCACGTATTTTTTTTATTAATGAAGGTTACAGCTTATGGCGGTGCAAAAACCCACCCATTTCGGCGAGCTAGGACTGAGCGTCCGCAAGACGTGCACCCCGAACCACACCATTTGTTGTTGAGAGTTATGTCGACATCCACCACTCAAATTACCGAGTGATATCTCTACTTGAGAAACGTGGACCTAATAGGGTTTTTACTACACAGAATGGCGCCTAACGTGGGGCCCGACCATGTAGTGTGACCTTATGGTGATGTTACGCGATCTCAAAAAAAACCTAAAAATCACTCGTTCCTACTTCATTAGATAAAATGGCGCCCAACGTGGGGCCCGAAAGGGTTCAGGCTTCGGCCAGAATTTTTTTGGGTCCTACACCACTTTGTTTTCGTTTTTTTTATTCTAAACCAACGTGGGGCCCGAAGGAGTTTGCTTTTTGGTAGATTCTTTCGGGTTCCAAACTTTTCTTTCTTTCTCCAATTTAAATTTCAAATAGCTTAATTAAAACAGTTTCCTTAATAGGACTGTTCTTTGTGATTGATTGCGCAAGCTCATCCGGAAATGCAATAGAACTGGTGCTCGACTGCCGGTTTCTTGACCGTTGATACTTGTGCAATAGAAAATTTTCCATTCTTTGGTAAGTTTCTTTTCTGTCCAGAAACGTTTCTCGCTGGAACTAATTTGTTTCTCCCTAATTTTGCTTATCCGATAGAAAAGTTCGTGATTTGGTTCTTCTTGGAACTGCAGGAGTTTAGCATGCGGCTGACCAGAAGTGAACCGGTTCTTATTTAAATTTCATTAATTTTAGCATCTGTCTGACTTCCTGAACAGGAGTGAATCAGTTCTTCTTGGAATTGCAGTAGTATTAGAAACAGGCTAACTAATTGATAAGAGGATGACCAAAATTGGAATTCATTTAAACTTCCAGAAACGTTTCTCGCTGGAACTAATTTGTTTCTCCCTAATTTTGCTTATCCGATAGAAAAGTTCGTGACTTGGTTCTTCTTGGAACTACAAAAGTTTAGCATGCGGCTGACTTCCTGACCAGAAGTGAACCGGTTCTTATTTAAATTTCATTAATTTTAGCGTCTGTCTGACTTCCTGAACAGGAGTGAATCAGTTCTTGGAATTGCAGTAGTATATGAAACAGGCTAACTTATTGATAAGAGGATTACCAAAATTGGAATTCATTTAAACTTCCAGAAACGTTTCTCGCTGGAACTAATTTGTTTCTCCCTAATTTTGCTTATCCGATAGAAAAGTTCGTGATTTGGTTCTTCTTGGAACTGCAGGAGTTTAGCATGCGGCTGACTTCCTGACCAGAAGTAAACCGGTTCTTATTAAAATTTCATTAATTTTGGCGTCTGTCTGACTTCCTGAACAGGAGTGAATCAGTTCTTCTTGGAATTGCAGTAGTATTAGAAACAGGCTAACTAATTGATAAGAGGATGACCAAAATTGGAATTCATTTAAAGTTCAATGTCTTTTATTTCTTTCGTTTGTTTGACAAATAGATTTTCGTTCTCGATCTATCTAGGGTTTTCTTTGACCAGTGGAACCAGCATCTAGCTGGATTGCTGACCAGATAGTGACGCGATTCTTCTTGGAATTGCAGGAGTTTAGCTTAGAGCTGGCTTCCTGACCAGACGTGAATTGTTTCTTCTTTGAATTGCAGTAAATTTAGCGGGGTTGAACTGGCTGATCGCTTATCGAAAACAATTAAATTCATTTTTGAATTTCTTTTCCCTATAAGAAACACTCAGTGTGCACTCTCGTCACTGGTGTGGTCTGGAAGTAAGGATGACCCTGATGGAAGTTTTAAAGTTAGATCTCTTTATTTTTAGTGGTTGAGTCTAATACCTAATCTAAGATTTTGTGCTTTTTGAAATTCTCTATATTAACTTCACTTGCCCGTGTGTTTGTGGGTTTGTGGATTTGTGATGGATTCTTGCGATAAATTTTTAACCCACTTCCTACAGCCCGATTTTATTGAAATTTGGCACACATGTGTATTTCCGGAGACAACACTTTCTATTAAATTTTGAGGCCCCTCGTGCTGCGGGGTCGGGGGGCTCCCATACAAAAATTTTAAAAAATTAACCCGATTTTCTTCAAATTTTACACACATGTGTATACCCAATAAACAATACTTTTTTTTGGTAGTGATCGGGTCACGGGTTCGGCCGCAAGGCCCTTATACATTTTTTTAATTTCTATACTGGCTTCAGATATTCGTCGCCCTTTATGGACTGTGTGCGGTGTGTGCTGCACAGTCGGCTGCGCTGCATGGTTTTGTTGGTAGAGAGAGAGAGAAATCTTAGCTCACGCACAAATGAACCCAGCAAATGAAACGAGACATAAATGTTTTATGCTTAATTCAACTTTTTTATTTACTGAATTTTATTTTTATTGATGTCATTTTTTGTTGTCGATATCAACTTACAGATAGAACAACAAGTTTTCGCAATATTCTGTCATTTCGCGTTTTCATAAATTAGTTCAGAGCAGTCAAAGAGTTCTCAAGATAAATGTTCGTGTTTCTTATTTGCTCAGAGTATGAGCGTGCTCTAAGTGCTCAGAATAACATGATCTGAGCATTTTCAATTTTAACATCTGATGTCAAATGTCTGTTTCGCTGATTTTCTTCTACAATAAAAAAAAAATGGCCAAGGATCGAGGAGCTCCCATATCAATTTCTGCGATTAGAGAATTTAGATGAAAAATTTTAATTTTTATGGGTTGTTTTTTTTTAACTTAAGGTTTTATTATTTATTTCAGAAATTTTGGAAATTTTAGTTTGTTGTTTTTTTTATTGAAGAAAAAAAAACGGAAAGTTGTTTTGATTGTTCCGCTTCGTTCGAAAGATTACCATTACTTTGTGACTATTTTTGAGCATTTTACCTTTTTTTCTTTTATTAAAGTCACTAGTTGAATACCTTCGACGTTGCATTGTATTTATTTTCTCGTGCATTTCATCGCTTTGATATATAATCGACATGGCTGTAAGGCGTAGCTTTGACGGTCCCTAGAAAACCAACTTGCCTGGTGAACTTCTCGCTTCTGATTCACGAATTAGTGTGCTTTGTAAAATAGACATCGATGGTAGTGCGGAGAGTTTTTTCACTACATGCAATCACGCCTTTCATAAGTTCTATCTCGCTGAGGTGCTCAAAAGTTCGGAATTCTGCCCGCAGTGCAATCTCCCATGTTCGTTGGATTCCCAGCGCCCGTGTGTTATCTCACATCAAACGTTACGAAATACCTAAAGAGAAGAGTTCGCATAATACCCGTTCTAGATCTCCGTTACGACTTCAGCAAGGTTCACAAAACGAAAAGCCAGTTGGAAATCGAATTTCTGATGAACGCCCAGTGCAGAACTCCGAAGCTAGAGTCACTTCTGATAACCGAAATAGATTTTCATTTCCATAATAGAGGAATCGCAAAGTGTCTGGAGTTCGCCAGTAGTTTTGGTTCGTAAGCCGGGAAAGGTTAGATTGTGTCTTGACTCCAGAAAGCTTAACGCCGTAACTGTTACCGATGCTTATCCCCTCCCGCACATACAGGGAATACTGAGTAGAATACCACGTGCTGAGTTTATTTCCAGTCTCGATCTGAAGGATGCCTTCTGGCAAATTCTCCTGTAGATGAATTCTCGAGCGAAAACCGCGTTTTCGGTGCCTAAAAGTCCATTGTACCAATTTAAAGTTATGCCGTTTGGTCTATGTAACGCGCCTCAAACTATGTGCCGGCTGAAGGACAAAGTTATTCCTGCAGAGTTACACGAAAACGTTTTTGTTTATCTTGATGACTTGTTAGTCATCACGGAAGACTTCGACAGTCACGTAGTAACTCTTCAAAGGGTAGCTGGACACATTCGACGCGCTGGTTTAACTCTGAATATCGCCAGAACAAATTTTGTCTTCGAGAGGTCAAGTATCTCGGACATATTATCGGAAAAGGTGGATTAAGAACAGATCCAGACAAAGTGAAAGCGATCGTGGAATATCCGAAACCCACAACGGTACGTCAACTTCGCCGATTTCTCGGTATGTCAGGGTGGTATAGGAAATTCGTTCCAAATTTTGCTTCCATCTGCGCTCCTCTGACAGATCTACTAAATAAGTCAAAAGGCTTACAGTGGAACAATAATGCGCAGTTTGCGTTCGAAGATTTGAAGGTCAAACTAACTTCTTCACCGGTTTTGTACACTCAAGACTTTACAAAGCCATTTATGATTCAGTGCAATGCTAGTCAGACCGGAATCGGAAACGTGCTTGTTCAAACTATCAATGATGGCTCGGAAGTGTCAATCGCATACTGGTCTCAAAAGCTTAATAAGGCACAACGCAACTATAGCGTTACCAAACATGGCTGTATTGCTGCCGTGCTTAGCATCAAGCATTTTAGACCATTTGTCGAAGAGCTCTAATTCACGATAATAACTGACTATGCGTCGCTACAATGGCTTATGAGTCAAACAGATCTCAGCTGAAGACTAGGTCGATGGGCTTTAAAGTTACAAGGCTTTCAATTCTCAATTTGTCATCGAAAGGGCACTGAAAACAAAGTACTGGATGCACTTTCAAGAGCTTTCGAAAATGAGGTAACAGCCTTGGAGATTTTGTCACCAGGAATCGACCTTTCTTCTTCTGAATTCTGCGCGGCAGAATGCGAGCAACAGGTTAACGAAAACCGCGATCGACTTCCTGATTTGAAGGTCATGGATCGATACTTGTATAAACGAACAGAGTTTTACAGCGGAGACTAAGTGCAAGAACATTCCGCTTGGAAACTTTGGGTTCCCAAGGGCCTCACAGCGCAAGTGGTCAAACAGGCTCACGATTCGTTAACATCCGCACACGGTGGCATCAATAAAACCTTCCAACGGATTAAATGTACTTTCTATTGGCCTCCAATGTTTGCTCAAATGCAAGATTACGTTCACAACTGTGAAGTTTCCGAGATTGAAGTCCGGACACCTTGGACTGCTTCGGCACTTAAAAAGTTTGTTGCGAAACCCATCAGTGAACATCTGAAAAATTACATCTTCTTCACGTTCGGAGTACCGGAGACTATTGTCACCGACAACGGGGTACAATTCAAAAGTACAGTTTTTAACCAGCTGTTAGCAACCTCGCCGCAAGCGAATGCGTCTGAGCGTGTTAATAGGTCGCTGATTGCTGCTATTCGGAGTTTTGTCTGTAAAGACCAGTCTGAATGGGATGCCAGTCACATAATTTGTTCACTAAGAAGCTCGTGTTTTCGCCTTATTTCTTGGCTTTTGGTCAGAACATGATTGTGCACGGGGAAAGCTATAAACTGTTGCGTAACTTGGATATGCTCGAACCCCGTTTATTTCTCGTGAGGACGAACGGGTTAGTACAGGTTCGCGCTAAGGCCAAGCAGAATATAAAGAACGCCTATGACGTAAATGAACCCATTTATAACACCCGAGCAAGACACATAAATTTTCGGGTTGGTCAAGAAATGTATCGTCGAAATTTTGCTCAGAGCAATTGGCAGAAAGGGTTTAACGCCAAGCTAGCGCCTACTTTTGTGAAAGCTCGTATAAAGGAGAAACTAGGGAATTGTTATTATGAGTTAGAATATTTGCACTGCAAAGCGATATGCAGATATCACGCTAAGGACATGAAACAGTGAGGTGGTCCTCGTTGTATTTGTCGCCTTTTCAGCCCTCTCGAGGCTCTCTGTGGAACATCTTGACGTCTGTTTTGTAATGGTGACATTATTGGAATGCACCCTATTACCTGCAGTTCGATTTTTTGGGTAATAACCAATCCAATAGAATGTGCGAAAAAAAATATGTTACACATTCCGTTGGTTACCCAAAATTCCAGCCCCGCAAATACGCAGTTAAACCATGTGAGGTTATCACTTGGTTCCAACGGCTGTGTAAGTCACAGAAAATTTCAAACATAAAAAAAGGAGAGCGAAAATTATTACGCTTACAACACCAAACGAATATCACAAATATTCCAGCGCAGGAATTGTGCCGCAAAATCAGGCGATGTGATGCCATCACTTTCTGCCTGCCATCACTGTGTGACCACGTACTCTGTCTTTAAATTGTTTCCAATGCGGTAGACAAGCGACAGGAAGGAAAGAAAAATCAAACAAGTGGCAGTCAATAGGCAAGCATCGTCGCGCGAGGGTGGCTTAGTTTGGGGTCTCCGTATTTTTTTTTTAAATTCTTATAATATTTCTGTATACCTTTTTGTTCGGTTTATTAAGAAAACGACTAGTTCGAGGCACTAAAATTTAAGTTCGCAAAGTGAAAGTGAAAAATGCTACTTACTACCCTCGTTGCGTTGGCGAAAAACGCCATACAGTTTGACGCACTACAATTTAAGTTCGCAAAGTGCAAGTGAAAAAAAAATGTTATTTACTACCCTCGTTGCGTTGGCGAAAAACGCCACACAATTAGACGCACCAAATAACAGTTCTCAAAGTGCAAGTGAAAAAAAATGTTATTTACTACCCTCGTGACGTTGGCGAAAAACGCCACACAATTAGACGCACAAAATAACAGTTTGCCAAATGGAAGTGAAAAGTATATTTCTTGCCCCCGTTATGTAAAAAAAACGCCATACAGTTTGCCGCCCTAAACTAATAATTTCGCCAAGTGAAAGTGAAAAGTACATTTCTTGCCCACATTATATTGAAAAAAAAAACGCCATAAAATTTGACGCCAGCATTGTATTATGCCAAAGAGAAGGGTTGCCCGCAAACCCTAAAGTCGAAGCATCAAGAACACTCTGTGACTAAAAAAGGGGGAAGAAGAAAATGTTATCACGAAAACCTACGCTTATTTGGATTATCTGGACCTCCGGAAGAATAGCTCAGGACGGACAGTGAGAGTTGCCAGCCGCATTAAAAACATACAGGAATAATTTTTTTGGACTTCAATTAGTTTAGTTATGGCCATTTTCCCTAACATTTTAATTTAAAAGTTACCAATAACCAAAAGAAAGAAGTGAGTGACGTCCATTATATCGTTTTGTTCTATTAAATACATTTCGCGCCCCATCGTCCCTTCATCGGGTAGGTGCTTATCATTATAGCTTATTTATTGCAGAGATCTTCATCGTCGTCAGCGCTGCCGAGAAGGAGTATTATATTTTGTAAAAACATAGTAAGTTAAGTTAAATTGTTTTTTTTCCGTCGAAAAGAAAAAAAATATATATATATATGTATATATATATATTATAATAAATTTACCAGATTTTCTTCAAATTTTATATGCATGTGAATCTCCGATGGACAACACTTTTTGTAAAAATTTCTAATCTTTGGTTAATATTTGGTTATGTTTTTCTTCAAACATTCGTAGCTTTCTTAGTTGATCCAGTTTTAATTGTTGTAAAATAATGCGTTTTTCGTTCATTGTCAGTTCTTCGTATATTGTACTAATTTGGTTCCTATCTGAATTTATGTATACTACTTCTAAGGTTTAATAATAAGTCCGCGTTTCGGTCTAAAGTTTTCTGTCTGGTTCAATTGCTGCTAATTTTGCGTAAATATTTGTAAACTCTTTCCTTATTGTCGGGTAATTGCCTATATGTAATTTTTGCATATTTGTACCTATAGAATCTATTGTTTGTCGAATTTTCTTAGTGTTAATTATGTGTTTAATGTTTTAATGTCGCTAATAACTTCCGTTTGTCCCATGTTGATTAAAGTATACCCATTGTCTGTTGTAATTTTCTCAATCGCTAGTGTTGCCGTTGTCTGTCCTGTCACTAATATTGTCAGTATGAGAAATACTGATGTTGATGTCACCTGCAAATATACGAGGTCTTTTAATATTTATTGGGTGTTCACCCTCCATTTGTTTTAGCCTATACTGGGTTCGTTTTTGCTATAATTTCTTCTATAAGTTTTAACTTGTATAACTGTTCTCTGTTCTTGATAACTTTCCCTATTCTGGTTCAGTAGTTGGGTTCGTTTTCTTTTTCTAATTGTATGTTTTTAACTAAACTTGCAAAATCCGCGAACATTGCTTCTTCATGTGTCATGCTACTAGTATCTCTTGTAATGTGGAATGGAATATTTCTATGTCACTATATCCTGTATGCGCATTGGGTTTGGTGAGGTGGAGCTCGACTTGTTGTTCTTTCAGATGCTCTGACTTAAATTCATTGTCTGTTTTTTTTTTATAATGTACACACGCTAAAGGGGTTTGCACCCTTATAATGCTTAGCACAGCGTTGGCGTTAGAAATTAGAGAGAGGAAAGGATGAGATGTCTATGCACGCGAGTTATGTATACTTCAGCATCCCCAAACGAAGCATCCACAAAAGACCGATATGACACGTTTCTGTCGGACGAAAATAGTTATCTCCACGAAACGTGTTGAATAACCATGTGACCAAGATAAGGAATAGCTGGGTGGTCTTAGGCAGTTCTTTGTCTTGTGCAAAAGCAAAAGCACAAAGTGCTGACTTATCATAATGACACGATATATATAAGTTACCATAGATTGTTTAAGGAGTGCTTTTTTCCGTTGACCGTCAAGTCAATCACATCTATTATTGCTCTAAGTTTTTGAGTTGAGTTTTTTGAATAAAGTTTTTTTTTAATACTAAGCTCGGACACTTCTTTATTTGGCGCAGTCGGTAGGATAACTCTAAAACGGGTTATCCAGTGATTCGAATATAATTTGTTAAAATAACGCAGTGAAATTAAAAGTACATATTTAAAATTTACTTAGTACCTGTGAAATCAAATTTAATAAAAAAATTTCTCATTACATCTAACTAGCTTATGGATATATCCAGCTAGAATAATAAAGTAGTGTGAAGAATAAGAAACAAAACACATCCAACGAGACAGTGAAAAAAAAAAAAAGAAATTAACTTTATGAAAAAAGACAAAACCGAATTCTACAACAACAATAGACAAGGATTGAAAATGTCGACGACAGAGGAACTAACAGCGGAAATTCTTCGGAAGAATCAGCAACTGGAACAAATGTCATCAGCTTACCAGATACTGAAGCGTAGGGAGGTAACTCGTGAGAATACTGAAAAAGTATTAAGAGAAGTGAAACATATGTCCACCTTCACCGGACATAGCGAAGTGACCATCAATTCATTTATTAGCAACGTGGAGTACTACTTATCAGGAGTCACCGATGAAGAATTACTAAAATGTATGGTGCGGACAATATACTACGAGAAGATCCAAGGAGAAGCCAAGAATACCATCATCAACTTACCACAACCAGACAATTGGACATCTATAAAAAGCGTACTCAAATTGCGGTACAAACCTGATGTAGAGCCATCAGACATATATCGAAGAATAACCAACATACGTGCAAATAATGTAAGTGATTTAGCTATGGAGATTCAAAATTTAAAATATAAATCCGATGAATTAAGCGTTTATTATAAAGATGATAAAGGTATAGACCTAAACAATGTAGATAGCATATTAGTAAATACAATAAAAGAAATGACACAGGGCGTACTCTTAGACAAAATATACGAACAGACGGACTTAGGAACGATAGTTGCCATTATGAGAAATAGAAGATTTGAAGATTCCTGTATAAGAGAGGAATTTAAGAAATATAGGCATGCAAATAAAGAGAGTAAAAATAATAATAAACACAGTTATAGTTCTAAACATGAATATAAAAATAATTTGCCACATCAGTTAGAAAAAAATCAACGGCATGAAACAAACCGACCAACACACTATTACAGAAATTACCAGGGTCAAGAAACTAGACATTCAGGACAATATCGACAAGATCAGGGAATAAATTCTAGACAATACAGACAAAACTACCAAGGACAAGCTCGTTACAATTCGGAACAAAGACGAACATACCAACCAAGGATTCAAGGACACGATTCGGCACAGATTCGACAGAACTTCTCTAGAACCGAAGCAATGGAAGTAGATAACATTGAGAGCAGAGGAGAGGTAAATAACTTACACCGACAACACCTCCGATCAGGAAACCTCAGCAGATATTCGGGCCAAAATCGCCTACAACAGAATATGACCGAGCAAAGATCAAGAACGTCACCTTATAATCATAATAACAAAACTTTAGAAACAGACAAATATTCTTATGAAAGAAATACTTCCGAGTTTTTTATCAACTAGCCTCGGAAGAACTCCCCATAATAGAAATAACCATAAACACAAAAAAATACTTAGCTCTAATAGACACAGGTTCGTCTCTCAGTATAATTGATGATAAAATAAATACTTTTAAAATAGTAAGAATTAAGCCTATATATTATTCCACCATAAATGGAAAAGATTCCATCATATATGAAGCTCAAACACCTGCACCAGATGAACTCAAGGCACCAGTAGGAGCACTTATTAAGTGGAAAGTTAAACAGTTACCAAATAGAAAATATCAGTTTATTATAGGTACGGATTTACTTAATAAGCTAAACACATTAATAGATTTAGAGGAAGGGATAATAAAGCTCAACGGTCAAATAATTCGATTTCAAAATAAGCCATACTCAACTAATGAAATATACACTTTGGAAACTGTAAACGAAAATATTATGCATTTAAAATTAGACAATTTAAATAAAGAGGAATACGCAGCCATAGATAAAATTATTAAAAGATTCAGTAAATTATTTTTTAAAGAGGGTGACAGACTTACAAGCACTTCGGTAATAGAACACGAAATTAAGACAACTACAGATCAACAAATAAATTCAAAACTATATAGGTATCCACCAAAGCACGAGGAGGAAGTCAGAAGACAAATCGCAGAAATGGAAGTACAGGGCATCATAAGAAAAAGCCATTCCAAGTATTGTAGTCCATTAATAGTAATACCAAAAAAAAACGATAATTCCGGAGACAAAAAGTACCGTATAGTTATCGACTATCGGAAACTTAATGAGGTGACTATCGATGACAAGTTCCCACTGCCTAACATAGACTCTATATTAGACAAGCTGGGTCGAGCACATTACTTTACAACAATAGATTTGGCAAAAGGATATCACCAAATTCACATTAAAGAAGAGGATAGGAAAAAGACAGCTTTTATTACACCACATGGATTATATGAGTTTATAAGAATGCCATTCGGTCTCAAGAATGCCCCAGCGACATTCCAAAGGCTAATGAATGAAATTTTTAGAGATTATATTAATAAGACGTGTGTTATATACCTAGACGACATATTAATATTTAGTACCACTCTTCAAGAACACATCAAAGCAATCTCAGACATTTTTAAAGTACTAGAATCCAAAGGCTTAAAAATGCAGGTAGACAAATGTAATTTTTTAAGAAAAGAGACGGAATTTTTAGGTCATATACTTACGAAAGACGGACTAAAACCCAACCCAAATAAGATAAAAACAATTGAAAAATTAGAAGTTCCTAAATCGCAGAAGCAAATAAAAAGCTTTTTAGGGTTGACAGGATTTTATAGAAAATTCATACGAGACTACGCGAAAGTAGCACAACCAATCACAAAGTATCTCAAGAAAAACACTAAAATTAACCTGAATGACCCAACCTATATAGAAGCATTTGAAAAACTAAAAACTCTCATTAGCAGTCATCCAATACTAAGATTTCCCGATTTTGACAAACAATTTCACTTGACAACAGACGCATCAAACTATGCCATCGGGGCGGTTCTCTCACAAGAAGGACATCCAGTTTGTTTTGCATCAAGGACTCTTAACAATCACGAGCGCAATTATGCAGCCACAGACAAAGAGTTTCTGGCTATCATGTGGGCGGTAAACTACTTCCGACCATATCTTTACGGTAACAAGTTTATAATATTCACTGATCACCAGCCAATAAAATACCTACATGCTAAATACAAAGGTAAAGACATATCCCCGAGACACCAAAGGTGGCTCTTAAAGTTAGGAGAATATATATTCCAAATAGAATATTTAAAGGGAAAGGAAAATAGAGTTGCGGATTTTCTAAGTAGACTAGAACATAACGAAGAAGACGTTTCAAAACGAGACCAAGATATGACAGACACTACGAAGTCAAGAAATCCTTCGGACTCAGATTTAGGATTGTTATTCAACATGGAAGAATGCGATGATATAACAATGGCTACAGTTCACTCCGCCGAAGAAGAATTATTAGATCACATCCCCATTAAAGAGGAAATAGTTAACAAATATAAAACACAAATAATCTTAACCAATAACAAAACCCAAGAAATAGAAATACTCCATGGAAAACGAATAATCCATATAGCAAACTACGATTTTAACAATTTAGATGATATATTTAGGCGATTATTAAAGAAAGGAATTACAGGTATATATTCAGAACTACCAGATCATGAATATAATATAGTGCAGGAAAAATTACGAGAAATGTTCTCAAACGATAATCAAATTAAATTTATTAAATGTTCATATAGAGCACAGGATATTAAAACGGAAACCGAAGCAGTCAAACAAATCTCTTTGTACCATATAAGAGAAAGTCTACATTCAGGTATACAAGAAACATACAACAAGATAAAATTTAAAATATATTTCCCAAAACTATTAGAGTTGATACAAATTGTTATCAACCAATGCGACATTTGTCAACAATCAAAATATGACCGACGACCGATTAAACCTAAATTCTATTATACCGAAACAGCAACAGATTTGAATGAAATAATTCACATAGACACTTTTGTAATCATGAAGTGTAGTTTTCTTACAGTAATAGATAAATTCTCAAAGTTCGGTTCTGCATATCATTTGCCAGACAGAAACCATGTTACAATAATAGAAGAATTGGAAAATCACTTTACTAAAATAGGAAAACCAACAAAAATTATTGCAGATAATGAATTTAGATCAATCCAAATAAAAGAATTTTTACAAGAGAAAGGTGTAGAGATACATTACACGAAACCCAATAGCCATACTGGTAACGCGGATATTGAAAGGTTTCATAGCACCATATTAGAGAAGTGTAGAATTCTCATATTAACTAAACGAAACACATCAATTAAGAGGTTAACACAAATAGCTATAAATAACTATAATGAACGATTCCACTCAACCATCAGAACCATGCCGAAGGACGTACAACGTCATAATATAGACTTTGATAAGATTAGACACCATTTACGAATAGTTAAGGAAGTTAATTTAGACAAAGTAAACGCTAAGCGTGAAGATTATGAAGAAACCAGATCTACAGGGTTTATACGAAATTATAAGGCAGTTAGGCATAAGCATCAACCTAGATTTAAGAGAGGTAAATTAGATAACATTCACACGACTAATATTAAAAGACAACCAAAATTTTCAGCTTTTCATGATAACATTAATACTACTCCTAACAACATCAACTAACGGACTACTGAGTATCGAAGAAGTAAAAGAACAGAGTGGTTTTACAGAAATACAAATAAACGAAGCAGACATAGTAACTAAGACAGATATAATAATTCATTTGATTAAACCAATGGAAATAGTAGACGTATTAAATGATATTTCAACAAATATAGAAAACCTTGATGTGCTACACAAGGATTTACTTAAAACAGAACTTAAACATCTGAGGAATAAAGTAAATACTATTATACCTAGAGATAACAGAAAGAAAAGAGGATTAGTCAATTTTGTAGGAAGTACATCAAAATGGCTTTTTGGAACAATGGACAATGAGGATAGAGTAGACATTGAAAATCATCTCAGAAATATAGATATAAACAATCACAATGCTATTACTAATGTAAATCAACAAATTTCAATAAATGATAACTTTAGCAAATCATTTAAGCAACTAAAAGATATAATACAGAAAGACAGAACAATAATCTTAGGACAGTTAAAAAACGTAACCAGTAAAACCATAAACCAGAACTTATTTTATGACCAAGTTTTTAAAGTACAATTAATAAAAGAAAAAATTGAACACATACAAGACAATTTAGCGTCCGCCAGGTATGGAATGTTACATCCAAACATACTTACAGATGAAGAGATAAAAATATATAATATAGATATAAATAAAATAAAGTATATAAAATTAGGCATAACTAAATTTGAAGACAATGTGTTAATATTTGCTATTAAGATTCCTAAAGAAATTGAAAAAATACAGCTAAGAATGATTATACCCATACCAAATAAATATCAGAAAGAAATAGATTATCCTAACGAAATTGTATTCAAATATAATAATTTAACATATCAATACCAAAATCTAAAATATTTAAACGAATTAGACTTAAGTAAACATTGTTCTTACCAACATAACTGTAAACTTGTACGAAATAATAATACAGAAATTCTTTCGCTAGATGACGAAACTATTGTAATAAAAAATGCAAATCAATTAAAAATAAATCAAAATTGTGATGAACGAAATTTAAATATAACAGGAAACGCATTAATTCATTTTAATAATTGTGAAATAAAAATGCTAGATCATTATTTTTCAAATATCAAGCAAACGTTCCAAGAACGGTTTTACTATCCAATAAATCAAAATTTTAAAAATTTCAGCGATAAAATAACATTAGATGATATCATATTAAAAAATGAAATTAATATACATAAAATAGAGGAGTTGCAGTACCACAAAAACGTGTCATATGGAATAAATTTGAGTTTAATCATTATTATATTCATTTCAATAGTAATCATATTGTTTTGTAGAAAAAATCCAAAACCAATTAAAGTTAAAATAGATAACAAAATTCAGGAGAATTTTAAAATAAACGAGGGGGAAGTTATGTATACTTCAGCATCCCCAAACGAAGCATCCACAAAAGACCGATATGACACGTTTCTGTCGGACGAAAATAGTTATCTCCACGAAACGTGTTGAATAACCATGTGACCAAGATAAGGAATAGCTGGGTGGTCTTAGGCAGTTCTTTGTCTTGTGCAAAAGCAAAAGCACAAAGTGCTGACTTATCATAATGACACGATATATATAAGTTACCATAGATTGTTTAAGGAGTGCTTTTTTCCGTTGACCGTCAAGTCAATCACATCTATTATTGCTCTAAGTTTTTGAGTTGAGTTTTTTGAATAAAGTTTTTTTTTAATACTAAGCTCGGACACTTCTTTATTTCGCGTGTGTTCAACGACTGCAGATCATACAAATGCGGAAACACAGATTCAGGCAATTCATTCCACATAACTATTGTGCGGCTAAAGAAGGAATCTCTGAATTGGATAGTACGTCCGAAGATATGCTTGCTTACCGTGACCTCGATTTGAGGCACGGGTGTTACGGATGGGTTGCAGAATGTGGAAAAAGCGATAAAACAGTGACATACCGGAAACATTCCTACGATGTTCAAGCGATTCGATTGTTTTCGCGATATGTATATGTACGTCACCACTAACGCGCGGTTCTGCACTCTTTCTAGTAGATGCAAATATGTGGTCATTCCAACGAAGCTTGTTGTTGACGCACATACCGAGAATTGAGAGTTTCTCAGTTTCTATGATGTAAGATCCATTCATTGATAATGGTTGGGGGTTTAAATTACGCTTAGACGACAGAAGACAGCATTGGGTTTTAAAAGCGTTAAATTCAACTCTATTATGTAGTCCCCACCTTGTTATGCTGTCAAGGTCAGAATTTAACGTGCTTAACATACGTTGTTGTTCAAGTTCCACTTGTGGTGAAGAGGGGCGTGCAGAAAGCGTGAAGTCATATGAAAAGCTAAGAGTACTGTCGCCAACAAAGGAATGGATTGGATTAGAGGTGGTGGTTAGGGATCATTAATGAAAATCAGAAAGAGTGTTGGAGATAAAACAGAGCCTTGAGTAACACCGGCGTTTATGCTGTGAACATTGGATTTGAATCCGTCCAATACGACCTGGTGTTATTAATTCCATAAGCATTCATTTTCGACAAAAGAGCTTGATGCCAGACTCTGTCAAATGCGTTGGAAATATCGAGTGCAACAACTATACTTTCACCAAATTTGTGAATAGACTGGTTCCACTTTTCAGTGAGATAAGCCATCAGGTCACCTGTAGAACGCTGCCTACGGAAACCATATTATGAATGTTGAGATCATTTAATACTATAGAGCTGACAGTTAGAATGTCATTGTGAATGAGCGTTGAAATTGAAGACGAGGCAGTATTTTTAATTCGTTTCACGAATGACCAAACATTTTTACTTCCTTTGGGACATTGAAGTATTTTGTGTCTCAGTTTTTGGTCACAGTCGAATTTAGCGCGTTTAAGGTAGGCATTGCAATCATTTCTGACTCGTATAAATTTGGTTCGGTTTTCCACAGTGGGTTTTTTTTATATAACCGAAAGCAAACCTCACGGTTCCTAGTAGCCTCTTTGCAGCTTAAATCATACCATGCATTTTCGTTCGGTTTGATACATTTTGTCCTGGAAGGGATAAATTGTCTCATACGCTCGAGGATTATGTTAGTGATCTTATCAGAAGTGGCATCTACACCACTATTGGCGTTAAGTGGCCAGTTAATGCTTCTAAAGAAATTATTGAGGACATCCCTGTTGGCTTTCTCGTGTAGCCATACTTTTCTTTAAGGAGATTTCTCTTTAATTGTGTGGTTTGACAACGAGAAATTAGCTGATACTACACAATGTTCTGAAGAGCCTACACTGACGATGTATTTGTTAGGAAGAGAAGTAAGAAACAAGTCAAGGGTATTAGCGTTATGACTTACAATGTCTGGAATTCTAGTGGGCTCATTCACAAGCTAAGTGAGGTGGTTAAAATCAGCAAATAACTCAACATCATTTCCTTGCGGTTTTGTTAAGCCTGAATGGCAAAGCCAACTAGAATTGTTTATATTGAAATCTCCCGCAATTACGATTCCAGACAATGGATCAATTGATAAAATTCTAGTGATAGAATCGGACAAGACACTGTCTAAGTTAGACCTTCTGTATATGAAGCAGTAGTAAATGATATGCTTATGCACTTTGACTTTGAGCCAAATGAAGTTAAATTCCGCGTTGGAACAATGATTGAAATGTGCTTGGGTTTGGTAAGCTATATCACTACGTACATATATGGCGGAACCGCGGCGGGGAAAAAATACTGGCACCAAGTTGTAACCAGGCCAACTAAAATCCGAAACGTCGGAATCAGCATTATCTTGGGTTTCTGTTTGTGCTAGAATAGCAGGTTTGTGGTCTGCTTAATGAACGCACGTAGCCGACAGATTCGATCTAAGCCCACGAATGTTGCACACGTCAACCCTAAATCCGCACACAGCCATATTGGACATACTCCATCTCAATCGAAACGAACCGTGATATAAAGGGACAATGAAAACACTCAAAACAAAATGCTGCTAGTGTTATGCCTTTTCAGCAGTTAAGAATTGAGCGATTGACAAAGCAATCACACACTGCTCTACAGAGTTGAGAACCAAACACACTAGGCTATCGACATAAACAAAAACGATTCAATAGCACCTTCAGCAGCCTCAACCAAGGGATCGGTTAAAAAAAGGAGAGACAAAGGAAAGAAGGAAAACAGGTTTACAACGCCACGCTTTTAGCACTATGAGCACCACCCCAATACTGCACTGGGTTGGTGATTTTTTGTTTTTAATTTTTTTAATCAACACAAGCACACAGCACACACGGCGATCACGTTGAAACTTGGAAAATTTAGCCAGACACAGCCGTTTTATTTTTCCGATTGTTTTTCTTCACTTCCTTTTTGTTTTTTTTCTTCTATTGTTTTGTCAATAACTCGAGCGCAGAAGTTTAATACTGCTCTCTACGGAGTCGGAGTGTTATATTTTTTAATGATTTACCGAATTTGGAAAAGTGTTCCTCTAGTGTTTCTATCTTTTTCGTCCAGTTCCTATTTGGCATAAAGTAAGCATATGCTTTGTTTTTTGTAAGTTTATCTATTAGGGTTAAAAAGGGATGTTTCTTAAAGTAATATATATCTATATAAAGAATTTCATTAGGCCTTCTTGGTGTTGTACTAAGTTCATATTTAAGTTTTATTGGTTTGCGTTCGTATTTGGTCTCTAAGCGAGTTTTAATTATCCTAGAGATTTCTTTAATTAAATGAGGGAAATATATTCCGTTTTTAAGCTGTGATAAGTATTAGCGCTTTCTTGGGTATGGTATAAGGAAATTTGCTTGTGGGCTTCTTCTACTGTTCTTAATTCTCTTGCTCGTAAGGTTGCTTTTATAAACCTAATTTGTTTGTCATTGCCAAAATAGTTCTATCAATAATTGTTGTATTTTATTAAATTCATGGTATGAGAGTTCAGTATAGATTCCAGTGAGACCTGGTTTTATAAATCTTCTAAGCATGTCTGTATAGTATTCTTTTCCTTTAGTCATGTCAATAAATAATATACGTCTGTTGTGTAATATCTCTACTTCTTTGTCAGCGTAGTTAGTTAGTATTAGTTGTGTTTTGTATATGTTAGCTATCGTCTCTTGTATTTGAATGTGGTCAAGTTGTTGTTCTTCTTGAGAGTGCGTTGTTGCATTATCTGATAAATTGTTTACTGACTGATTATCGCTGGATTTTGGTTCTTGTTTCTGCTCAGGGATCCTATTTAAGAAGTCTGCTACCTTGTTCTCCTTGCCTTTAAGGTATTCTATATCAAACTGATATTCCTGCAGCTTAAGTAGCCGTCTTTGCGTTCTTTGACTAAATTCATTTATTTATTTATTTTATTGGTAGGTGGTCTTTTATAATTTTGAATCGTTTTCCCATAAGTACGGTCTAAAGTACGTTACATGCCACAAAAGTAATTTGTTCCGCGGGAAATAAAAAAAAAACAAATTTTTATTTTTCTGGTAAAGTTTTAATATTATACAACAACCGTATTACTCGATTCCTTCTGACTGACTTATGACTACTCGAATGGTTTTCCATTCGCTTATATCTATTTAGTATTATTGCAAGCTCAGTTAGAATACAAAAAAAGACGAAAAAATTCCCTCTAGCTACGATGATTATATCGTCTGCGTAGCCTTGGGCGTAAGTCCCTGCTTCAGCTAGTCGCTGGAGTAGTTCGTCTACAAGGATGCTCCACAGAAGGGGAGACAATACCTCTCCTTGTGGGCATCCTCTTGTAGTGTTGACCATACCATTTAGTGATTGTGCTGTCTACTTTCTTTCTCTCCAGAGCACTTCTTAACGCATCATGAGATGCGTTGTCGAATGCTCCTTCGATGTCAAGGAAGGCGCAAAGCGCGATTTCCTTACTGGCAAGAGACCGCTCTATATTTTCTGTTAGCTCCTACATTGCGGTCTACGTAGATCTGCCCGCTCTGTATGCATGCTGACTGGAATGTAATGGTTCTTTCTGAAGTATTCTCGACCTAATATAGTTGTCGATAACCCTTTCGATGGTCTTTAAGACGAACGAGGTTAGGCTAATTGGTCTGAAGGACTTCGGATGGGTGGGATCTTTTTCCCCACTTCACCCCACAACCCTTGCCCTTCTCCAGCTTGTCGGTATATAACCGAGTGCTAGACGACTTCTAAATATTCTCACCAGATGTGGAAGGAGGTTGTCTAATCCGACTTGCATAACTGCAGGGATTATCCCGTCCACACCTGCCGATTTATAGGGATGGAAGCTTTTGATTGCCCATCGGTTTCTTTGCTCTGTGAAAATGTCCGAGGCTTTCTTCCAGTACTCCCTGCTAGCTCTTAGGTGGCTCACGCCCATCCCGATTTCGTCACTGCTCACTGTGCTTCCAGGGAAGTGTGTTCTCAAGAGAAGGAGGGCTCTTTGCTCCTCGTTTTCTGTGAACTTTCCGTTTTGGTCTAACAATGATGCCTTTATAATTTTAGCATCTTTTGCTATAGCTTTAAACAGTCTGGCAGACGCTGTAGTATTGGCTACTTCCTTGCAGAAGTTGCTGAAACTGCTGCGTTTGGCTCTTCTCACCTCTGTGTTGTATGCTGTGAGAGCTTCTCTGTATTGCTGCCAAATGCCCCTCTTCTTGGCTGATTTGAAGAGTTTCATTACTTACTTTGGGAGAGCTTACCGGGAAACTCAACTCATATGCAACAGAGATTGCCCTATTCACTTCATCAGCTACACATTCCAGCTCGTGTGGACATTTAGCCACTCTTTGAACTGAGATGTGCTCTAAATTGTACCTCAAATTGGTTTTGAAGCAATCGGGTTTCCTTCCACTCCTCCAACTCCTCAAGTGAGATGTTCTTTTGGGGAAGGGCAGCGAGGTCCTCCATAGTGGAGACTTCATTTGCTCCCTCTTCTCCTTCCGTACTTATCATCACTCCCTGAGAGCCCTCTGAGGTTGACGCGGGAGGGTCTTTCTGCCCCTTCTCCGCCCTCGGGCCCTCTTTTTTCCTGAGGCCACTCACCGATATTTTGCCGTAACGGTATCTCAGTGAGTGGCCCGCGGATTTTATCGACTCTTCATCGATCGGCTGTTTCACCGTCGCAACAGTCGACCAGAATCATTCCTGGTCTGAAGTGGACGCCGTCAAAGACAATTTTGACTTTCCAGCCCAGCGCCATTTCATCCAGGATAGCTTCCTCTAGGGTCGACAGCTGCTCCTTGGTAAGGGTCTTTTCGGGATCATGCTGTGCGAAGATAGATACTTCAGCTCGCTTGGTCACCCCTGCATAGCTTGCAGGAGGGGCATTTTCTATATAAACTTCGCGTGCCCGTGGCTGGCTGGTCAGATCTTTTGATAAACTTTTAACTCACTTCCTAAAGCCCGATTTTATCAAACTTTGCACAAATGTGTATTTCTATTAAAATTTGACAGCAATCCGGCCGCGGGGTCGGGGGCTCCCATACAAATTTTTTTTTCCATATAGCGGCATCAGATCATGCCATAATATATGTAATGACAGTGTTCTCTGTGCGCTTGTGCGCTGTGAGCAACGCTGCTTTGCCTTACGATTCGGGTTGTTTTGCTGTTGAGTTCCAGAGCTTCGCATGTGTTTTTATTTTTCAGCATTTATAGTGGAATTCAGTATACTTTTGTTTATTGGAGAATTTACATGAACATTTTTAATTTTTATGGGCTATTTTGTTATTCTCCATCTTGATAACCTTTTTGAAATGATATCTTAAGTTCTCTGAGGCAGTTGACGGATTCTTGCTTGAACATTAAAAAGCTGTATCATCTGCAAATGCTGAAGTAAGAATTTTTTTGCACGTAGGTAAATCCGAAGTGTAATGGGATTTGTTCCGGAAGTACAATTTTTATATTTAATGATTTAATTATGATTTTCCAAGTAGCGTGTTAGACTGGTATTTAAGTTAGGGTTAGGGTAAAAACATACGAATTTTGTGTGCATTCATGCCACACTTGGTCGAGTGCTTGAGCTACGTTTAGGAATAGTAAGTATGGTTCATATTAAGTGGACACATAACAATTTTCGATAGATTTACTTATTTCTACATTACTTAGATTAAAATCAAAGAATAAAAAAAAAAAATTTTTTGTGTAGTCTGGCCAATTCAAAGCCAGCAATCTACTAAAATTAAAATAATGTATAAATTATAAGAAACAAATGTATAAAAAAACTACTACTATTAAACTTGTTGAATTGTTCCATGTTTTTTCTAAATCCAAATTGGTGGTCGGATATAATATTAGTAGCTAGTGCCTAAGATTCCATTATACGTATGTAATAGATGTCTGACTGCAATTTTAAGCAATTCCTGTAATGATTTCCATTGCTTTATTTTAGCGTTTGTTAATACCTAAACGTTGATGAAAAAACTTCAGGTTCAGGGATCGTAGCATGAGCTAAGTGCGGTGAAATGGGCATCCAATTATTTCAAATTTTGCGATTATTCGCCGAGCGCGAATGGATGCCGTCAGCAACACATTCCCAAGCTGGAAGTTCTCCAAGAAAAGGAATATTCCCGTTGCCTTATTTAATGATGTTTGAGGGTTACAGGTGTAAAATGATGTAAGGTCAAAAGTACGTATCTCTGTTTTAAAACTCTACGTACACCACAAAACAATTGGTAAAAACCATTCTGTTTTGAATACTGCTATGCGTGATACCATTTAAGAATCTGCATTATTGTCGCAAGTTTTTTTGATAGTCGGTCAACTTTCTGTAGTACATTGTTTTTCCGCCAGAGCTACTTAAAAAGCAATAAAAAAATATTGTGAAACACAAAGACATCACAAATCTATTCTTTTAATTTGACAGAAGATAATAAAGTTTATAAAAATGACATTATTGGAAAGGCACACTCTTCCAGATCGTACTAAAAATAAACATAAACAAAAGAACTGTTGGTTTTTTGTAAATTAATTTTTTAGTGGCGGCGTATGCGATTTTACCCAAAAATACTAAAAATGGAATAACTTTTTAACCATCAACAATTCGATAAAATTTCATTTGGCTATTTTGGTTTGAAATGTCCTCCGCTATCACTTCCGCTTCGTTTGTGCCACGAATTCTGGTATACCCTGTGTATCTTCTATTTAATATATAAATATATAGTCCTAGGAAATAAAGACAATTACAAAGGAAAGTCGAAAAATTCGGATAAACAGCAAAAATTCTTTTGTTCGTTATGTTCCCGGAAATATTTTTATCAAAATAAAAATAAAAAAAAAAATAAAAAAATTCCAGCCTAACTTAAAATAAAATTAAATTTGTGTTGATTAGCGATCTGTCCAGCAAAAGTCGTTATTTCATTTCTGTTCCAATATATTCCAATTGTTTGGGTTACGCGCGCAAATGTCATTTGACAGCTTCTTCTTTGATTTTGTGGGAAAAAAGATCCCAAAAAGACCATCAAAAGGCCCCTAAGACCCCGAAAAGAATCACAAAAAGACCTCCGAAAGTCCCTCAAAATCCCCAAAAATCATTAAAGACCCCCAAAAGAACCCCAAAAGACCCTAAAAAGACTCGACGAAATACCACAAAAAGACCCTGAAAAGACCCCCCAGAGGATCCTCAAATCATAAACCATACCGAATTTCATACAAATCGAAATAACTTAGTTCCCAAAATTAAAAAATGTAACACAATGATGTGACTAATACTGTGACTCGATATCGCAAAACAAATAGCTTTTCACAAGTTCACAAAACGATCACAAACAAATTTATTGAAAGTAGGACAGGACAACGTCTGTCGGGTCAGCTAGTAGAAGTATATAAAGAACTAATCTTAAAATGTTATCATCCAAAATTTAATATTAGAATAACCCAATTTATCAATAATTGCGAAATATGTAATACGGAAAAATACGAACGAAATACAATTAAAAATAAATATCAACTCACAGAAACAGACAGATAATATTATTCTTCCATATTTCATATCAGAAGTTATAGAAAATAAAAGTATTCAAATGATTAAATTAGAAGACTTTCATATCGAGAAAATAGAAAGTAACAGAAAACACATTGAAGAAATAAACATAAATAACAAAGAAAAAATTTATTATCATGCATCTTATATATCTATAATAACCATATTAATAATCATTATGTTAATATATAATTTTTTAAAATATAAAAATATAACAATAAGTAAAATTATTACTTCGTCGGAGCCTCAGTTCCAATAGATTTCAATTGTTTTGGTTGTCAAAAGATCCCAAAAGACCCCAAAAGACCTACAAAAGACCTACAAAAGACCTACAAAAGACGTCCAAAAGAATCAACAAAAGACCCTGAAAGGACCTCCAAAAGACTCCCAAAGATACCCTAAAAAGACCCCCCAAAACCTTCAAAGGACCTCTAAAAGACCAACGAAAGATCCTCAAAAGACTCCTTTAACGACCATCAAAAGACCTTAAAAAGACCGTCAAAAGACCCCCCAGAGGACCCTTAAAAGACCATACCGAATTTCATACAAATCGGTAGAGAAATTACTTAGTTCCCAAAATTTAAAAACGTAACACAATGATGTGACCAATACTGTGACTCAAAATCGCAAAACAAATAGCTTTTAGGGACAGGACAACGTCTGTCGGGTCAGCTAGTATATATATATATGTATGCTATTGCATTTATACAAGGAAAAATTAAAATTAATCGATCAATTATTTATATGTATGGGTCTCATGGAACTTATTAAAAAAAACAATCTATTACATATATATATATATATCTATAAATATGCCATTGCATTTACGATCCATCGATTATATATACATGTATTAGGAAACCCTAAGAAAGAAAGAAGATAGATACAAAAACCCTATGTCGGACACGGTACGCTATAGCAACGGTACCAGGGCGGTACAGTACGAAACTATGAATTAAAACAAAAGGAAACAATCAAATCAACTTACTTGTTTAGGCACATCCACCGTCGCCAGCGCTGTAGTAGATGAGATCCACCTGTCTGGAAAAGAATTTTAGATAGGTTACGCGGTCCCAAAATGTTGGGAATATCGAACACTCGAGAATTTACTCAATTTTCCTTAACCCGAGCATTCCGTGTCCGCGCAATAGACAACAACCAAAATTTATGTATTTACAAAAAAACAGTAACTCAACAATAATTCATGGCTATTCGTCAACCCGGGTTTTTTTTTTCTTCTTCGAATCCTCTTAGCAGTTACTGATCAGTTGAGTTAATATGATGATGAGGGGTACCGGAGCAGCACTTGCAGGGATATTATGAAATGAAATGCTTTTACTTCAATTGCCTTCGTGGTAGTCATCAGAGTAACTTGCTTGAATGACTTTAGCAATTGCTGTTCATTTCATCTGTATGGTGAGCTCATCAGAATGATTAAAGCAGCGCAATAACTATCACTCTTCCACATTCCCGAATTTTAAGTTTTTTTTTTTGCCCAGGGTGATTATTTTTGCAATTGGTTTTTTTTGGCTAATATGCAGTATAACCCGCATTGGATTTGGGGTTCCAGGCACCCCTTTCCTGAAAGCCCTCAGTGTACACTCCCTGAAAACCGCATTTTTCTTGGCGGTCACGCCCCCTTTTTGTAGGAGGGGCTGTCAAAGTTTTGTTTTTTTTCTTCAGAAAAATCCATTTTCCCAAGTGATTTGAAGGAGGTTTAGGGGTTATTGGTACCATATGAAAGGTAATAAAAATACCTTCCATTTAAAAATTAGGCCAATCGAGCCACCTTCGGCAGTTGTAGATTCAAAAAACTGTCTTTTATATAAAAGGTGAAAAAGAGGCGTGCTTAAAAGTGGGTGGGCCTAAATATCGGTAAAAAATGAAAGGTAAAAATTAGTTCTACACGGTCCTACTGTTTTTATGGGCGTGGCATAGTTTAAACGGAAGGTGGATAAATTTATATTTCATTATATTACAAATATAGGCACACTGTAAGATACTATGCGTTCAATTATTTTATATTTAAGTAGGAGTTCTTCCTTTTAAAATGCGTTTCCGGGAAGTATGGGCACACTGTAAAATGCTATGCGCTCAATGAATTTATATTTAAGAAGGAGTTCTTCCTTTTAAAAGGCGTTTCCGGAAAGTATGGGCACACTGTAAAATACTATGCGCTCAATGAATTTATATTTAAGAAGGAGTTCTTCCTTTTAAAAGGCGTTTTTGGAAAGTATGGGCACACTGTAAAATAAGGAGGTTTGGGGGTTAATTGGTATCGAATGAAAGGTATTAAGGGTAAGTATTAATAAACAAAAAAACCAATCGGACCACCCTTGCCAGTGGTAGGGTAATAAGAGGGCGTTTTAAAAAGTGGGCGGACAAATATTGGTACCAAAAAAAAGGTTGACATTACCTCTATACGACCATACCATTTTTATGGGCATAGTCCAATTTTAGTGGAACGTGCATCAGTTTGTATTGCTTTTATTTCCCCATACGAAATAAGGTGTTATATGGCGAACAGCAGTATAACCAGCATTGGGTGAGGGGTTCCAGACACCACTCTAATGAAAGCCCTCATTGAGCAGACCATGAAAACTGCATTTTTTCTTGGCGGTCACGCCCCCTTTTTGTAGGGGGGGCATACAAAGTTATGAAATTTTACACAAAAAACCATTTTCCCGAGTGTTTTGAAGGAGGTTTGGGGGTTAATTGGTATCGAATGAAAGGTATTACGGGTAAATTATAATAAACAAAAAAAAGGGACCAATCGGACCACCCTTGCCAGTGGTAAGGTAATAAGAGGGCGTTTTAAAAGTGGGCGGACATAAATATTGGTACCAAAAAAAAGGTTGACATTACCTCTATACGACCATACCATTTTTATGGGCATGGTCCAATTTTAGTGGAACGTGCATCAGTTTGTATTGCTTTTATTTCCCCATACGAAATTAGGTGTTATATGGCGAACAGCAGTATAACCCGCATTATGAAAGCCCTCATTGAGCAGACCATGAAAACAGTATTTTATCTTGGCGGTCACGCCCCGTTTTTTGTAGGAGGGCCATACAAAGTTATGAATTTTTACACAAAAAACCATTTTCCCGAGTGTTTTACTTATCCACCTTCCGTTAAAATTATACTACGCCCATAAAAACAGTCGGAACGTCCAGATCTAATTTTTACCTTTCATTAATTACCAATATTTAGGCCCACCCACTTTTAACCACGCCTCTTTTTCACCTTTTATATAAAAGACAGTTTTTTGACTCTACAACTGCCGAAGGTGGCTCGATTGGCCTAATATGGTACCAATTAACCCCCAAACCTCCTTCAAATCACTTGGGAAAATGGACTTTTCTAAAGAAAAAAACAAAACTTTGACAGCCCCTCCTACAAAAAGGGGGCGTGACCGCCGCCTTCTTTATGCCGCCCCAAAAGTGGGCGGAAGGGGCGTGGTAGGGGGCGTAAATTCGCATGCGGGTTATACTGCAGAAACGCCTTTTTTTTAATAATTCCAATGATTAGGTGTCACAGAAACATTTCCCAATTCAATTCGTTCGTAAATTGTAAAACGCAATTATGCAATACAAAACAAAAAAATCAATACAATTGACGTTTTGTTCAAAATATTAATTTTTTGTTTCAAACTACCAATACCACGGAAACAGGCGGACTGTTTTTTTTTTAAAAACTTTATTCGACACACAAAGGAAATTGTTTTTCATTTTTGGAATAATGTTTAGAAGTTCTTGGTGTAATTGCCAACATTTATCAGGCTCCTGTGCAGCGGTTTAGTTGTTTCGACAATGCTATGGTAGCGGCTTCTTCAGTTTGTTGGAACTCAGAACCTAGATTACCGTAGCGAGTCCGACAAGGGCGGTTTTGACAAGCTGACCGATATATACGACCACGACAAACGCTTCGAAGACCCCACGGACGACACAAAAGCAGGAGCGGCTGATTTGACACCAATGATTCCATTAATGTTTGAACTCCTGTTTCAGGTGCTACTACGACGCTGGTGACGTTCGTAAATTGTAAAACGCAATTATGCAATACAAAACAAAAAAATCAATACAATTGACGTTTTGTTCAAAATATTAATTTTTTGTTTCAAACTACCAATACCACGGAAACAGGCGGACTGTTTTTTTTTTTAAAAACTTTATTCGACACACAAAGGAAATTGTTTTTCATTTTTGGAATAATGTTTAGAAGTTCTTGGTGTAATTGCCAACATTTATCAGGCTCCTGTGCAGCGGTTTAGTTGTTTCGACAATGCTATGGTAGCGGCTTCTTCAGTTTGTTGGAACTCAGAACCTAGATTACCGTAGCGAGTCCGACAAGGGCGGTTTTGACAAGCTGACCGATATATACGACCACGACAAACGCTTCGAAGACCCCACGGACGACACAAAAGCAGGAGCGGCTGATTTGACACCAATGATTCCATTAATGTTTGAACTCCTGTTTCAGGTGCTACTACGACGCTGGTGACCGTGTAGCAGACAAACAAAAATGATGCGACATTGAAGAAATATGAAAATTTCCTAATTCACCATATCAAACGAAACACTGATTTTGTTCACCATAACTGAGTCGATAATTGACTTAACTTCATTCGCGAAAAGAAATATATTCACTCGGTTCAAATAAATTTTCAAACTTAATGCCTTTCGTCTTCTTAATCGCATCATATTTTGCAGTTGCGAGCTGACCACCTGTGTTAGTATAGGTGAGTTAGACAAACCCCACAGTGTCATTGCTCATGCATCATGTATATCGCCCCATCCTACGGTAATATTATTACGCCACCTATAACATAACTCAAGCTTTGCAAATTAAGGCTATTGATGGTGTAAGTGAGCCTCAATATGTAACCACCTACAAGGTGCATTGCATCATTTTTTTTCAAATTCTAACTAGGAAAAGGGAAAATCATTTCGCTGAGTTTTACCATCACACTCCTTAACCATTTTACCTGAGATTCTGTCGTTTTCTGATGATTTGTTTGGGTTTAAATTACTTTTTACGGCAGAGCATAAGTCCACCATATTAAAATGAATCGATTCCAAAGCGGGGGCATTAGGAATCTGAAAGTTGATGATCCACTAAGGTCTGGTTTGGCATAAATACATTTTGTAGATGATTACGAATGCATTCCCTTTCTCAGCGGCACTTCAGCGCCCAGTTATCGTGGTTCAGCTTTAGTTGGCCGTTTTAAGTTCTTAGCAGCTTTTCACAGCGAGTAGTCTGAACTCATAGATGGTGAGAGGTTTTGAACATAGTCTTGGAAGGACTTCTCATTATTGAGCTTAAGAAGTCTTTGCAACTTCTTTATGAAACAACTAACCGCATCCCTCAGTAAACCAAAAGTTTAATCAACAACAATGGCAAGTATACCTAATAATGGAATCCCGCGAAAGTGGAAACTCCTAACGTATCACCTTCTATCTCCTTAGAACAAATTATTAAAGAGTTCATACAAAACATAAACCAGTTCATGAATACAATGCAAATTATCATGCAACCCTCATAAAATATCAAACGCTGTAGCTACAAGCAGTTTATCTAAATCATGAATGCAATTTTGTTCTAAAGATTTATAAGGTGATACCTTAGGAGTTTCCACTTTCGCTGATGAATTACCCTACTTGCCATGGTTGTTGATTGAACTTTTGGTTCTTAGAGGGGTGCGGTTATGACAGGTATCGGAATTGGTGCGTGTGGTGAATTCTGTTCAAATGTGGTTATGTTTGTTTATTGGTTTTTGAAGTCATTTTCCTCGTGTCTAGTACTTGAGTTTGCTATTCCTTCAGAATTCTTTTTAGGTGGCGTAAAAGGATAGTTTAAGAGATCTCAATAAACATGTGTTTTCCTGGATGTTAGTTAGTACATAAACCACTCAAAGAGCTTTTAATAATTAACCACATTATTGAGAAAGAGAAGGTGAGAGCTGCTAAAAGTCCACTATCTTTAAAATGTCAAAGACTAACGTATGAGAAGTATGAGAAGGTGATTTCTACCTTATAGTAGAAAATTCCAAATAACTTTTAGGTGGAACTACTCAGTTTACCAAAAGCGATAAACAAGACTCGAACGTCCCACGATGTCGGGTAAAAACCTATCCACTGTTATATTTGCAAGATTTTTTCGTTTGTTTAGAACTTAGAATTTTATACTTTTATATAGCACTGAAATAAACACTGACTGCTCACTAGGATAGGAAACGGCGTTGCTTTGAAATTTGAAAATAATAACATACAATTGTATAAATGTTTTTATATTTTTTCAGTGGCGAATGCGTAGCCGGCCCTTTGACCCAGCGTTTGGTATCAGCCTTATTAGAAGAAAATTTAATTAGTGATATTGTTTCAACAGCTGAAATTAATTACTCCGAAGACTTAAATTCTACACTAGGCTCACTATCTTTAATGAAAAATAGTATTTGTATAGAAAAGCGTGTTAAAAGGGAACTGATTGAGCAAGGAATTTTGGAAGTAGAAGATTGTACAAAGGTAGTTTTTTTAATCATTACAAATTATTATAGTTCTTATGATAAACTTTTTAGATCGAAAAAGATGAAATTTATTCTGAAATAAAACGACTTACGGTGGAATTGACGGCTTTAGCTGAGTACAATAAAAATGAACTAAAAAAAATGCACGAAGCAGCATGTACCGAGATAAAACGACTGGAAATCAAAAGAAAACTTGATTCAAATGACCAGGTGGTATGTAATGGTGTTATTTTTTACAAATCTATTTTTATTACATGAAATTTCAGCTCCTAGAAGCTTACAAGAGAACGTTTCAAGCCAAATTAAAAAAACGGCCCCTTAGCAGTGATGAACTACTGGAACTTTTTCGACTGACTTCTGAACAAAAAGTGCTAGCGAATAAACTCGAAAAAAATTAACCCGAATAAATTCGATCTAGTTGACAGATTGTACAAAAAATATAATTATTTTCTGTTTTATCAGTAAAAATATAACTAAATACGATATTTAATGTTGACAATATATATTGACAAATTTTTCGGTTCAGTTAAAAAATAGACAAAAAATTAATCGATTTGTGATTTTCCATACTAATTTTTAATTCAAAATGAATTAATTTTTAGTGGCATATTAAAATATTATTTTTGCATAAACAAATTTTTGTTGTTGTGTGGTTATACACTAACGCTATGTTTTAAATTTTGCGTGAACTTAAAAAATTGTATTTCAAATTTGAACGAATATTTTGAATTGAATTACATGTATTTAATCGATAAATTTTAGTACAAATATGTACATTAATACCACTGACCAACAGTTTTTAAATTCTCTATATTTACTTAACTAATATAGTAAAGCGGAGCTTCTCAGCTCGCCATATGGATAATTGTAATTCAGCGTAAAGACTGAATTATCTTAAAAGGATTTTACTTTGAAAAAAATACACGCGCGACACGTGACACGCGTCAAGTCATCGCAAGTCAAGTTTGAAAACAAGTACCTTTTTTTTAAAAAAATAAATTTACACGTGCCACACGTGACGCGCGACATGTGTCACGTCATCGTAAGTCGAGTTTTAAAAAAAAAAAATTGCACGCGCCACACGCGACGCGCGTCACGTGACATCACGTGACGTCACGCCATCGCAAGACAAGTTTTAAAACAAGTATTTAAAAAAAATTTACACGCGTCACGTGTACAAGTTAATTAAAAAAAAATACACGCGTCTCAGGCGACGCGTGTCACGTTATCGCAAGCCACGTGCTTACCAATTGTTTTAAAACAAGTCCCATCAAATTCTCACTGGTAGAAGTCGCGATATGCAATCAGACAAACGTACAACCCGACAACCCGACACACGTACGCTAGAAAAATTTTCTTGTCCTCTGAATATTAGCTTCGCCCTTCGGGCTCGCAATTAAATTAACTAGTGGGGGCCATGGCTCAGTGGATAGGTGCATTGACTTCTGAGCAGGAGGTTCGTAGTTCGAATCCCAATAACACCAAAAGTATTTTTCACATTCCCACCTCTCGCGAATGTCTGGCAAACGTACGACAGTAATAACTTGTCACGGAAAGCCTCAATTCGCCGTTCGGATACGGCATTAAATTGTAGGTCCCTTCCATTTGTGTGTAAAAATACCCCTGAACATCGCAAATGGTTGCGAGAATCTAGGCCTTGGACCGCAACGGTCTGTCGCGCCGAGTATTATTATTATATTTACTTCGCGTCGACTTTTTTAACTCACTTCCCCTGGCCGTTTTTATTAAAATTGATAAACCTTCATATTCTACAATATATCGACACCCATAAATTCACGAAACCGAAATCCAACAACAAATTAATGAAATGCTGAAACAAAACATTA
This sequence comes from Nephrocerus scutellatus, assembly GCA_947095585.1. Taxonomy (NCBI): domain Eukaryota; kingdom Metazoa; phylum Arthropoda; class Insecta; order Diptera; family Pipunculidae; genus Nephrocerus; species Nephrocerus scutellatus. Next base: position 64,968,878 of record OX352762.1, read on the forward strand.
TTCGCGAAAGTAAATCTCCTTAACAGCAGTCCCCTATAGATCTTTCCCAAAAAAAAACTGATTATTCAGGAATATAAAAATAGATATTGGTAATAGATTACCGTTAATAAAACGAATATACGGTCGACGACAAGTTTCCAATCCCAAATCTGAACAATCCAGAAAGGGACAGAACAAAAATGCTTTCTCCACACCTTTTGGTCATTATGAGTTCGTCCGTATGCGTTTGGGCCTTAAAAACGCACTTTTAACTCTCCAAATATTGATGACTATAAAAAGAAACAACCCATATCGTAAAGCAAGCAGCGCTGCTCACAGCGCACCATCGCCCACAGTCATTATAGTATGACATGCTCTTCAGGCGTACAACACGTATTTGAAATGCTATGCCAAGCTCTGTCTTCCCACATCACTATGATCCACAAGCATTCAAAACACAAGCTCATAGACCTCTTTTTTCCTCCTTTTCCTTAACGCCAACGCTGTGCCGAGCATTATAAGGGTGCGAACCCCTTGAAGCGTGCGCGAATTATAAAAAAAATTATCTGATGCCGCTATATGGAAAAAAAAGTTGTGTGGGAGCCCCCAGACGCCGCGGCCTGATCACTCTCAAAAAAGAACGTGTTGACATGGGAAATACATGTTTGAATAAAATTGGGCTTATGAAGTGGATAAAAAAATTTATCAAAAGATCTGACCAGCCAGTCGGTTAATATGGAGAATTTAAAAATTGTATCGTCTGGGAAATAATTCTTGGGTATAATAATAATAATAATATTCGGCGCGACAGACCATTGCGGTCCAAGGCCTAGCTTCTCGCAACCATTTCTGTTGAGCATGTATATTTTGCACACAAATGGAGGGGACCTACAATTTTGTGCCGAATCCGAACGGCGAATTGAGAAGCTTTCCGTGACAAGTTATTACTTTCGGACGTTTGTCAGACTTTCGCGAGAGGTGGGACACCGTGAAAAATACTTTGGTGTTACTGGGACTTGAACTACGAACCACCTGCTCAGAAGTCCATGCTCTTATCCTCTGAGACATGGCGCCCACAATTCTTGGGTATAATCTAAGAAAAAAATCGTTTTACAATAAAAGTCTATCTCCAATGTTGACATCATTTATCGGGGATTTAAGAAAAAGCTTACTTTGGTGTACCCTGACCCATGTTAACCGAAATTCCTCTGTGAATACTTACGGTAGAAACTTCGTTTAGTACTTTATTTTTAGAAGATATACAAGCCTTTGTAGCTGCGTTTAAATAAAGTTGATATCTTTTTTGAGTTTTCAGATATCCAACGTTAATGCCTGTTCCAGTTCTCTTGCCCATCCTAATTTTTATATTTGAGTTCAATTTTCGCCAGAAAATGCGTAATTAACAAACCGTTTTTCTATTTTTTTTTCTTATGAACGTAACAATGGCTATAACAAATAATTAAAATTTAAATTTGTTCTTGATTACCTTACTGGTAGAACACAGTATTTGTAAACGGTAATTACTCCTCAACACTCGAACTGAAGACTGGAGAACCACAGGGATCTGTGCTTGGTCCACTTCTATTTGCCTTATATATTAATGATCTCACGAACCTTTGCAAATCCGTTTCTGTGTATATGTACGCTGATGATGTACAAGTGTATTTCCTACGCCCTAGAGGGCTTTAAGTAAAAGACAATGTTACAGACTCGTTTGCCTGCAATTATTCTATAAGGATGTTAAGTTATTATCAAGCACATAAACTTGATAAAGATTTGATGTATAACAAGCACTTGAACTTGTTACACTCGAAGTGGATAATAATTAGCATGAAAAACAAACGTCTTCTTTCACGGTGTATTTAATAATCACATTTTTATTGAATTGAATTGGTAGCTTATTATATACAATACAAAAAATACATTACGTAGGCAACTTACAATTAATGAATAATAAACTAAACGTAAACAATAATAAAGAGAATTAACAAAGTAGTAAATATGCTGCGTCGTGAATGTAGTCCGTTGCCCTAAGTAAATATTAAAATGTGCGGATATGCTGAATCGTCAATAAAGTTCGTTACCCCAAACCAACGAACTGATTCCAGGTCAACTGCTAGATCAGCAACAAGTTCGTTGGCTTGAATGAACGAACCGCTGTGTGTCAGCATACTTGCATATTTCTTGACGTCACTAAACATTCTCCCCCCGTTAAATAATAATTTAACTATTTATTAATCGTAACTGTGAAGTCTGATTCTTCCACTTGGTGTCGAGGCTTCGGCTGAGGTTTCGGTGTAGGTTTGAGTGCTATGTGTTTCCAGGTGACGTAGATGATTAGCGAGATGGAAAATATTAGCGCCAGGTATCCAATGGTCAGATGGTGATAAGTGCGTGCTTGAAGCTTATGAGGCAGCTCAAACACCTTCTGCTGGGCAATCATATCATGAAGGTCCGTAAGTTTTTTGAGTTGATTTTCGTAGCTACTGGCGTTGAAATCCGTGAGTAGTGGCTTGAGTTGCGTAATTACTGCGACTTCTGACAGCTTTGTAAAACTTGTGTATGATGTTCTTATGGTGCTGGAGAACGTTTGATGCCCATGGATGGTGATGAAATTGTGTCTAAGAATGCATTCGGGTTGAAGTGTTAACATTCCCGAACCCTCTAAGACAAACTGTGAAGATTCTCTATCGCAAACTGCTGAAAGCCGAGTTGGAGCTAACGTGGCGTATATCCATTGGTTTTTATGATCCATTTGAATCCATGTCGACTTACTCTCCGTCCGTTCGAACATACATGTTGATTGAGTTTCGTTGTTGAGAAGTCGTAGTTCACATGAGCAGGCTTCTGCGCCATTCCTGTATTTTGATTGAATATTGAAACACAGATATTGCTCGTCTTTCAGGCTAACGCAGGATCTTAGAGTTGTTGAATCTATTGGAAAGTATTCGTCGTGATGGGAGCTTATGGCCAATACTGGTGCACAAGTTCGAATAGCAACCATGGTGTTGTTGATGAGACTTGGAATGGCAATTATTCTGAATAGATCTAACTGCTCCTGATCTGCCAGTGGGAGTGTAATTCTAAAAACGACATGATTTTTGGCGATTCCACCCTTAACCGTCATTAGTTTGTACAACTGCAGCAAATTATCTTCATCAGTAGGAATTTCTAAATAGGCTGGTAAGTGTGCCTTGATGGTTTGCAACTCTTCCTTAAGTTGTGTTGTTGATAGCAATAGAGAGCTAATTCTACCTTGATGAGTTTCAGAGAGTACATCTAATAGTGCTGTCTGCATCCTTTGTAAATTCACTATCATGAGGATTAGTTGAGAGGCAACTGATAGGAACGCCTGGAATATCTTCAACTGGAACTCATCCTCGCAATTTTCCCGAACTCTTGGTGTGATTTCAATAAGTGTTTATCAATTGCATCGAATTTTTTACTTGTTGCTGTCTCGCCTTTCTTTAGTAAATTTATGGTTGAGTCAATTATGGATGTTTGGTTGCGCAGTAGGCCAAGCAAATGATTTTCGTCATCCTTTACTTGGTCTATCGTAGTCGACATCTGTTCTGCATACTCTGAATCCAAAACTCCAAACAGCGAATTGGCAATGTTTCCTATCAGATTCACCGCTCCCCTCTTGGTTCGTCTGGCTGATAGCAAGATTTCTTCGGATTGTAGCTCGTCTATGATGTGGTGAAACTGGTTGAGTGTATTGTGGCATAGTTCTTGTTCCCGCAATTTTTGAAATAACTGCTCCAATCGTTTTGTTCCATTTGAGAGGGCACTAAATTCTGATCTTATTGGGTCCAGTTGGTAATAGATAATAAAGTTCCATTCACTTGTTGCTCTATTTACGGACCCTACTCCTTCGAAGTGAATTCCAAGGCTTGAATTGAATTTCGAAATCTGGATCTTGTCTGCACATACAATTGGTAATATTAACATGATGGCTAGCAAGGATGTAAGGTTGATGCCACTTGATGTCTTTCGTCGTTTTGTGGGTATTGTTGTTGGTTCCGTTGTTGCAGAATCCTCTGCGCTCTGCTGCTTTAAGTGGAACTCAGGATTTTCGTCGTTGTCTTCAACTGGTAGCGGTGCCAATCTGTGGATTGGACGTTTCCAAACTTCAGTTGCACTTTTGACGTCCACAACGCGTACAGATCCATCTTCGCCCTCATAAGTTTTGACAATTCGTCCAAGTGGCCATTGCAAGGGTGGAACATTGTCTTCTTTAATGATGACCATTTCTCCCACTTTGATGTTCTTGGAACACTCCTTCCACTTATGACGATATTGCAGTCCACTCAGATATTCCTGTGACCATCGCTTCCAGAACTCATGTTTAAGATGAGAGACTAGGTTCCATCTGGTCAATAGAGTTTGTTTTGTAGATGCTGCGTTGGCATCAATTTGGGCCGTCAGTGGCTCTCCAATCAGAAAGTGTCCCGGAGTTAAAGCGGTGATGTCGTTCGGGTCACTGGACATCGGTGTGAGAGGTCTTGAATTTAAGATGGCCTCTATTCCAACTAGCACTGTCTCAAGTTCTTCGTAAGTCAGCGAGGCTGTCGATACGCTTCTTATAAGCAGGTGTTTTGCCGATTTTACGGCTGCCTCCCAAAGACCAACGAAATGAGGTGCCCTCGGTGGAATGAAGCTGAATTGAATCGCACTGTCACTGCATTCCTTGATGATTGTTTTCCGTGCGGTTTCCGAATAAAGTGTTGTTTTTAAATCTGCCAGCTGATTGTTTGCTCCCACGGAGTTTGTTGCGTTGTCGCAGTATAGGGTTTGACAGTGTCCCCTGCGGCCAATAAATCTCCTCAATGCTCCAAGAAACGCTTCAGTGGTTAGGTCGCTGACAAGTTCCAAGTGTACAGCCTTGGTGGTGAAACAGCAGAATAGTGCTACGTATGCCTTATGAGGCCGTTTCCCGCGAATTTTATAATGGATCCAAAATGGGCCAATAATCGACTCCTGAGTTAATGAAAGGTCTTGCTGGTGTAATTCTAGGCGAAGGAAGATTGCCCATTACTTGTTTGAGCAATTGGGGTTTAGCTCTACTGCACCTTATGCAATGTTGTACTATTGAGCGGGCCATTATTTTTCCCTTGATAGGCCACCATCGTTGCCTAGCATGAGCTAAAAGTGTCTGAGGTCCGCAGTGCATATTCCTTCATGAATCCCTTTCAATAAAAGGTTTGCCAATGGATCGTTGTACGGTAGAAGCATTGGATGTTTTGTGTCATATGATAGTGCTGATGACTCCAATCGTCCTCCTACTCTGATAACTCCCTTATCGTCTAAAAATGGGGCAAGACTTAAAAGGTGACTTCTTCGTTTTAGTTCTTTATAAGTTTTTATATCATGACTCTCTTGCTTAAAGTCGCATGCTTGTATTGCTCGGGTTATGACAACTAATGAATCATTTAGTTCTTGGGGAGTCAAGGTAATCTCGTCTTGTCGTTGAAGTTTCGGAGAATTCGCGTGTTTGATGAAGCGTAGTATGTATCCAAAAATTCTCTGAAGTACTGCAAATGAATTCCGGTGGTTGATTTTGTATATTAATGCTTGATCCTCGGTATGGCTGTTGCTACAATTGGCAAATTTCGTTTTCTCTCTGTGTCTTCAAGGATGGCCAGCCCCTTAACGTATTTTCCTGGCCATAAGTCCTCCTTTCCATGTAGAAACATGGGTCCGTAAAACCACAGCGTGCATAGTGGTAATTTATCTGGTTGTAATCCTCTTGAAAGTACGTCGGCAGGATTGTGCTTGGATGCCACATGACGCCATTGGTCGGGAAGTGAATTTTCCTGAATAGTAGCGATTCTGTTGGCCACGAATGTTTGGAACGACGATGAAGGAGAATTAATCCAGGCCAGGACAATCTCAGAGTCTGTCCATAAAAATGTCGGTACGGTTTTAAATTTCAGGTCATCCTTGATTCTTGCAGTGAGTTGAGCCGCTAGAACTGCAGCGCATAGTTCTAGTCGTGGTAAGGTTTGTTTCTTTAATGGAGCGACTCGTGATTTTGAACATAACAATCTTACTATCGTTCTTCCATCTTTCAGTTTTGCTCGTTGGTATATCACTGCTCCATATGCCTTTTCGGAAGCATCGGCAAACGCGTGGATTTGTATGACTGTTGATACGTTACTGCCGAACATATGTCGTGGAAAATGAAAATCATTTAATTCCTTTAGGTTGTTTCGAAATGATATCCATTTTGTATGTAGTTCGGCGGGTAATGCTTCGTCCCATTCTAATTTTAATCTCCATAGCTCTTGAACAAATATTTTTGCAGTAACAACTACTGGACCCATCACGCCCAAGGGATCGAATAGTTTCGCAAGATCCGGGTAACAATTCGTTTTGTGACCCGGCTGGTAGAGTTCAATTGAGTTTTCACACGAAAATTGTCTGTCTTCGGATGCCATGTGAGGCCAAGCGCCTTGATTGATGCGTTGTCTTCGTCTTCCAGGTCAAGGTTGATTTCTTGATCCTCCCTTGCAATTCCTTCGAGCAGTTGTGGATGATTGGCACACCACTTCCGTAATTTGAATCCTGCACCCTCTAATATGTGCGTGAGTTGATTCTTCGTTTCGATAGCGTTTGATAGGCTGTCAGTCCCAGTTAGACAGTCATCTACATAAAAATCGTTGAGGAGAACTTGAGATTCCAATAAAAATGTATCGGATGTTTCTTTAGCTAGTTGTTGTAGGCACTTTGTTGCTAGATAAGGTGCCGCTCTTGTACCATATGTTACGGTGTTGAGTTCATAGTACTGTAAGGGCTCGTTTTCACTCTTTCTCCAGATAATGGTTTGGTACCTTTTATTATCTTGATGCATAAGTATTTGCCGGTACATTTTTTGTATGTCAGTGCAAAAGACAAACCTGGGCAATCGAAATCGAAGTAAAAGTGAAAATAGTTCACCCTGCACTGTTGGGCCCGTGTAGATGACATCATTTAGGGAAAGTCCTGATGTTGTCTTTGATGATGCATCAAATACGACTCGAAGCTTGGTAGAGCTGCTGTCGGCCTTCAACACGCAATGGTGAGGAATGATGTAATGTGGCGATATAATGTCACCGATATTGATTTTTGTCATGTGACCCAATGATTCATATTCGTCCATGAATTGTATGTATTGAGTCTTCAACTCCGGGTTTCGGGATAGTCTCCTCTCTAAGGCTAGGAACCTGTTCAATGCAACTTCTTGAGATTCGCCAAGTCTACTTGTGTCTTCACAGAATGGCAATCTCACAATAAAGCGCCCGTCACTACCCCTTCGGGTGTTTTGTGCAAAGTGTGCTTCACACAACTTTTCATTTCTCACAATAAAGCGCCCGTCACTACCCCTTCGGGTGTTTTGTGCAAAGTGTGCTTCACACAACTCTTCATTTCTGGATAAATGAGTTCGTACTGGTTGTACCTCGTCGAGGCTCCATAAACGTTCGACCATTTGGTGTAGATCATTGTCGTTGTAAGTGGAAATTCCACATGCTGCTGTTATGAGTTGTGCTTCGCCTACCCTTCCAGCCAATACCCAACCAAAGACGGTATTCTGGAGAGTAGGTAGATCATCTTGAAGGCGTATCTGCCCAATGGAAAGCAACTGATGATAGAATTCGGCACCAAGTAGGATGTCAATCTTGTCTGGACGATGGAATGCTGGGTCGGCGAGTGGAATGTTGTTTGGTATTCCCCATGATGAAATGTTTAAAAATTGAGAAGGCTGTGGTGTAATGATGTGCGGCAAAACAAATGCTTCCAATCGAGCACTAAAGCCATTTATTCTGGACTGAATGCAAGCATTAATGCGGTGATGGGATTCTCTTTTTTCGTTGCCAATGCCTTGAATACTGATTGATGCTGTCCTTGTGTGAAGTCCTAATCTCTTCACCAATCGTTCGGTAATCAAATTTACCTGAGAGCCAGAATCCAATATACCTCTACATTCCATCACCTGCCCATTGTTAGCCACTATGCGCATCATGGCTGTACTGAGCAGTACGTATTGTTGTCTTTCTCGCTCCTTGGATGCTGCTAACGTTACCGATGAATTCGACGCAGTTCTTAGCAACATGACCAGCTCTTAAGCAATTCAGACATAATTTGCCCTTTTGTACCAATTGTATCCGAGCAGCAGGTTTAAGTTGCAAAAATTGATTGCAGGCATACAAGGGATGAGTTCCCTTTCCACAAGATTTACAGATGTTTTTGAGCCGTTGCTCCGATGCTGCTGTAGCACAAGTTCGTGGATATCCTTCTTTTTTCTTGTGTCCGATAGCCTCTAGCGATTGAAATTGGTTTTCCAGAAAAGTCAAAAATTCCTTCACTGTCTGGAGTTCTTTAGGTCTTTTAAGCGATTGTTCATAGAGGCCTCTGGAACTCTGGTCTAGTTTGTTAACTAGCAATTGTAGTAAAATAGGGTCCCACGTTGAGGTATTAATGCCTAGATTACCTAATGCTAACAGGTACTCATGAGTGGTATCGTGTAGAGCCTTGATAGCAGCCGCTGATGGTTGAGTTTGTGTTTGGTTGGGTTGCCCAAGTATTTTTTGTATAAGTGTTGATGTCAGAATTCGAATGTTGTTGTATCGATCCTGCAGGGTGGACCAAGCGGTTGTGTAGTTCTCTTCTGATAATAATAGGTGCCGGATCAAATTTTCTGCTTCTCCGCTGAGATGAGTTTTTAGATACCACATTTTTTGAACCTTGGGTATCTGTTGCTTGTCGATCATTTGAGAGAATAGATCGAAAAATTGTCTCCACTTTAAGTAGTCACCATCGAACTTCGGAATGGTGACCTTTGGTAGGTTCAGTGAGTTCGGCTTAGCTGTAATATTCTCTTCCGAAACTTCTCCTCTAGCATGTGATTGCATCTTGGTTGCCATTGTCACCAATTTCTCTTGGACCAAACTTTCCATTTCGACATATTCTGTGTGTTTGTAGCCGAACTTCGTTGGGTCTTCCTCCAATTCCCTAATGGAATAATTAAGGGACTCAACCTGCTGCCACAGTTGATCAATCGTTTTAAATTTTATCTCATGATACTGTGGGGGTTGATCTTCGCTCAGAGATAATCCCTGGATCATTCTCCGCAACGAATCTAATACGGCCCTTTGTCTTCTGATCGTATTACTAATTCTTGATGGCTCATCCGCCGAGGTCGTTATTGGATCTATTTTTTATAGCGCTGGTTGCGCGGGGTCCATTCCTCTCTCACCGCCAGTAGCACCTTCAATACTCGCATCTTCAATGTTCGCCATTGCCTCTTCGAACCGTTTCTTGTAAATTTCACAAAGTGTTGATATTTCCGAATAGTATTCCTTCGTGAAATAATCGTGATCAGTAGGAACATTCGACAGCAGCTTTATTTTTCTGTCTGTTTTTGCGAATTTCCTCCAATTGTCTTGCAGTCGGTGCAATCGCTCCTCAAAATAAAACCTTTTTGTTTTTCTATCTGGGGAGTCCTTTTTAAAATTGGCTATGACTCTCTGGATTTCTTGGCCAATTGCCAATTGTTCCACGACGAGTTCTTCAAATGAAGCCATGATGAATGTATATGTTTAATCTTCCGATAGTGAAGATTTACAGATGATAGATTGTAAAACTTGTGCCCTTGTCGGGATCAAAATTTTCGCGCAATTAGGATGGTACCAGTATATGGCTCCGGTACACGCCAAATATTTTCAAATATTACGAATTTAAACTTGGCACCAGTGTATAGCCCTGGTCCACGCTTTAAAAAAGTAGAAGTCACCAAAATGTGACTGAATTTGACGATCACGTCGGGGTCACCAAAATGTTACAGACTCGTTTGCCTGCAATTATTCTATAAGGATGTTAAGTTATTATCAAGCACATAAACTTGATAAAGATTTGATGTATAACAAGCACTTGAACTTGTTACACTCGAAGTGGATAATTATTAGCATGAAAAACAAACGTCTTCTTTCACGGTGTATTTAATAATCACATTTTTATTGAATTGGTAGCTTATTATATACAATACAAAAAATACATTACGTAGGCAACTTACAATTAATGAATAATAAACTAAACGTAAACAATAATAAAGAGAATTAACAAAGTAGTAAATATGCTGCGTCGTGAATGTAGTCCGTTGCCCTAAGTAGAAATTAAAATGTGCCGATATGCTGAATCGTCAATACAGTTCGTTACCCCAAACCAACGAACTGATTCCAGGTCAACTGCTAGATCAGCAACAAGTTCGTTGGCTTGAATGAACGAACCGCTGTGTGTCAGCATACTTGCATATTTCTTGACGTCACTAAACAGACAATGTGGTGGCAATCCCGACGAATCAACTGAGTTTAGGAACTCACAAGAGAAATGTCAGAGTAAGCAACAGCTATTTTGAACTACTCCGTTTTTGATTATTTAATATAATTTTTGTGTGTTATTTTCCTGGTATTGCTATTTTACCTAGTTATATTTCGAAATATTAAATACTGTGTTTAAAATAAAGTTGTAGCATTATGATGAGTCACAGCCCGGTTCTCTTTATTAATTCTATTTCTTAGTCTTTTCTAATGCTATGTTGAAAATCGCCAACACACAATCGATTGTCATACACTCGTTATAATTTTTATCATTGATTTTATTAATAACTAGCTGTTCCCGGACGCTTTGCTACCCGCCCACTGACGCCACCCCCACTTACACCCGCGTTTCCCGGCTGCCCCATCCCACTGACCTCCGCCCACTGACCACCCACCCTTTGACCTCGTACACACTGACCCACCGCCCACTGAACTCACACCCACTGACCTCCCGCCCACTGACCTCCTACCCATTGACCTCATACACACTGACCCACCGCCCACTGACTTCACAACCACTGACTTCCCGCCCACTGACGCCACGCCCAGTTACCCAGCTGCCCCATCCCACAGACCCCCACCCACTGACCTCCCGCCGAACAAAAAAAGAATCATCCAAATCGGTCGAACCGTCTAGGTTTTAACAAAAAATCTGTTTAATACAAAATGTATGAGAAAATGAATTTTCTACATAATTTTTTTTGGTGAATTTTTCCGATGTTTTAATAGTTATTATGCTATTCCTGGCGGAGACAAATCCAACAAAACAAAAATCATAAAAATCGGTCCAGCCGTTCTCGAGTTATAAATGGTGTAACTAACCCGACTTTGTTTTATATATATAGATTAATTCAAATATAATTCTAGTTGATCCAAGTGATCGCTTAAAAGAAAAGTTTTTTAGTGAACAAGCAAGAACGTAGCTTAGCCTTTTTATCGAGAAGTCCATGAGTTGAATTGCAGTCTGTAATGTCATTTTTAGTTGGTATAGGTATCGTAGTTGCACATGATATTCTACAAATATGATAATGTTGTAGGTAACGCAGCTCAACTCATGGGTAAGTATTGTGTTACAATATTTTGCTTAAATAATAAAAATAAGGAATGTAATCCTTAACAATTAACGAGATTGTTGAGTTTTATTAATTTCGCGATTGGTCGTTTCATTATGTTTCGTGCCAAAACTCTTTTTGGTCCCAGGATTATATTAGTATCTTTTACTTGATACTCATCGTCCTTGAAACTGTTACATATTTTTAGCTCAATTAGTCCAAGGTCTGGTGGCTTGAGTAGTTCTGTGATAACGCGATTATTTTCCTCGATTTCTGTTTGTTTGTTATGTTAGTCTGATTTTCCTTTTTGATTTTGATCTGGTCATGACACATAAGTGAATTTGATTAAGTTCTTCAGAATCTAGTTTTATGCGACTTAAATCGTCAGCTGTGCAATCTTTTCCCGGTGTGTATTTAATGCTGAAATTGTACTCCTCTAGCAGAAGTCTGCTTGAAGGTTCTTTATGAGAAAAAAGGTATACTAAGGGTCTATGTCTGTTATAATTTTAAATTTTCTACCAAAAATTTTGGGGCTAGTGAGGATTGTTTTTAAAAGTTGGATTCAGAAAATCCCGGTCTACTATTGGTGCCGTAGAAGAAGTTGTTAAAGCCTTCCACATAGCAAATCAAGGAAATCATTTTTCGAGAAAAATTGTGCTACTTGCCACATTAGACGTGAAGAACGCCTTTAATTCTGCGAGGTGGACCGACATGCTGTTGGCACTAACAAACGTGTTTAACACGCCGGAATATCTCCTGCTGATTTTCGAAACCACGGATGGGCTTTGTAGTAGAGAGGTCACAGGAGGTGCCGCCCAAGGATCTATTCTTGGTCCCGATCTTTGGAATATTACATATGATGGAATTTTGCGCATGGAGATGCCCGACGACACATGCTTGGTAGGATACGCAGATGACATCGCGGCTATAGTAAACGCACGTGACACACATGAAGCCCAGCACAAGTTTAATCTGGTGATGCGGAAAACCAGCTCATGGCTAAACGATCATGGGCTAGCCCTTGCGACGGAATTGGTATTACTCACCAGGCGACATATGAATACAGAAATAACATTCAATGTTGAAAACAAGGCAACTCTTTCCAAACCAGCAATTAAATATCTTGGAGTGCGTTTGGACACGAAATTGACGTTTGGAGAACAAATAAGACACTCCTCCGAGAAGGCAACCAAAGTTAAAATCGCTCTAAGCAGGCTGATGTCAAATATAGTAGGTCGGCAGTGAAACGGAAACTACTGATGTCGGTTACAAATTCAATTCTTCTATATGGATTTTTTTTTTATATAGAGACTTATTGCCAAGGGAGGACTCCCTGAATGACTTGCGTCACGACAATAAGTTGGGCTAAGCCTTTTATTAAAATTCAAAATAAAATAAAAATCGAAGGAATGTGATTTACAATATATAACATTCCTCACGTTTGTAGCCGGTTTCAATTTATTTTCTCAGAATTCTCTCTGATTCATTCAACAAGCGATACGAAAAACGAACACGAATATAAAACGACGCGAGTCCAAACATGGGCCGACAAACTCAAAATGGAAAAATACCGAAAAAAAAAGGCAATTGTACAACGCCGAGGTGCACTCCGGGCCATTTTGGTCATTGCTGGTGTGATTCCTATCGATCTAATGGCGCAGGAAAAGAAGCTGATATACAACACAAAAAGTAGCCTTGGTATCGAAGAAGCAAGGATAGCAGCCAGAACATATGTCATGCAACGATGGCAGGAAAGATGGCGAGCTGAGAATCGTGGACGATGGACGGCAAGGTTAAATTAAAACCGTGACGAATGGATTCATAAGAAACATGGTGAAGCTAATTACTTTCTCACCCAGCTCCTGACAGGCCACAGATATTTCTGTAAGTATCTACATACGATGCGGAAAATAGAGGACCCATCGTGCATTTACGGCGACTCAGACCGGGACGACGCCGAACACACCTTTTTCGCATGCGACCATTGGAAACTGGAAAAGAAAGAAGTAGAAAGAAAAACCGAGAATTTAACGCCTGATAATATTGTGACTGTCATGTTATCCCAAAGATCAAGTTGGGAAATTGTAGCGAAGTACTTAACAAAAATACTGCGTTTGAAGTAATCTGCAATGGATCACCAGCACAGAAGACAACAAAATGAAATAGATACCTAGAAAAGAAGAAACCTGGAAGGTCATTCACGAGACACCATTCCGACGTAATACGAAAAGTAGTTTTAATTATTATTATAAAACATTTTTTTTAAGAAAAAAAAAACAATTCCCCAAAAAAATTAGAAAACAACATTTTTTTTCACAGAAAAATTGTTTTAGAAAAGTTAAACATTTCGCAGCATTCTTGGCGATGGCAAATATGTGGTCATTTCAACGAAGTTTGTTGTTGACGCACATACCGAGAATTGCGAGTTTTTCAGTTTCTTCGATGCAAGACCCATTCATGGGAGTTCAAATTAAGCTTAGACAACAGAAGACAGCATTAGAAGCGTTAAATGCTGCTCTATTGTGTAGTTCCCACCTTGTTATGCTGTGTAGGTCAGAATTTAACGTACTAAGCATACATTGTTGATCAAGTTCCACTTGAAAGCTGTGAAAAGAGTGCTGTCGTCAGCGAAAGAATGAATTGGATTAGAAGTAGCGGATAGGAGATTATTAATGAAAATGCGAAAGAGTGTCGGAGACAAAACAGAGCGTTGAGGAACACCGGCGTTTATACGGGGGACATTGGATTTGAAACCGTCTAATACGACCTGGATTGAACGGCCAGAAAGATAGTTACTAGTCCAATCAAGCAGGACCATATTAATTCCTTAGGCATTCATTTTCGACAAAAGAACTTGATGCCAGACTCTATCAAATGCCTTGGAAATATCGAGTGCAACAACTTTGCTTTCACCAAATTTGTGAATAGATTCGTTCCACTTTTCAGTGAGATAAGCCATCAGGTCACCTGTAGAACGTTGCCTACGAAAACCGTACTGCTGATCACTAAGGATTTCACGTGATTCAAGGTATTGCATAATTTTCCGATTGATCGGCGTTTCTATGACCTTAGAAAGTATGGATGTTAGCGCAATTGGTTGGTACGAGCAAAGAGATTACGGTTGGCCTTTTTTGGGAACAGGCTGGATAAAGGCTGTTTTCCAATTCATTGGGACGACTCCAGAAGAATAAGAGAAATGGAAAAGCCTGCGCAGTGGCAATGCAAACGTTCAAGAACACCTCTTCAAAACTATAGCGGCAATACCATCAGGCCCAGCAGATTTATGAATGTTGAGATCGTTTAATACTGTCGACACTTGACGAGTACGAAAGTGAATCTGTCCCATCTAAAGCGTGGAGCTAGCTGCGAAATGTGAAGCAAGTAGATTGGCCTTGTCTATAGAGCTGACGAGGGAGTATTTTATTCGTTTCACGAATGACCAAAAATTTTTACTTCCTTTGTGACATTGAAGTATTTTTTGTCTCAGTTTATGGTCATAGTCGATTTTGACAAGTATAAGGTAGGCATTGCAATCATTTCTGACTCGTCTAAATTTGGTTCGGTTTTCCATAGTTGGGTTGTTTCTACTCTTTTTCCTTAACGCCCACGCTGTGCCAAGCATATTATTTTTATTATTCGGCGCGATAGACCGTTGCGGTCAAAACCTTCTCTATAGAAAGCCCAACTCAATGCATACTAATGCTGTAAACCAATCCAAAACGCGTCTGTATTTTGGAATGTGAATACAGTGTACAAAAAATAAGTAGTCGCAAAGAGCGAGAAACGTAAGATGTGGTAGTGGGAAACAGACAAATGTTATATGGATTTTGTTCTTTAGTTGATTACTAATGACAATACGTTTTGGATAGTATTTGTGTACGATCGGAACAGTTGGGCTTTCTATAGAGAAGGTTTTGGTTGCGGTCCAAGGCCGATCTTCCCGCGACCATTTGTGTTGTGCATGTATATTTTTGAACACAAATGGAAGCACAAGGCCAAGCATATAGCTGAGCTTTTTATAAGGGTGCGAACCCTTTTTCGCGTGGGCAAATTACAAAAACAAAACAAAAACCCATATTGATTCATCATTTTTCTTTCGATTATTTTAGAATTAATTGATTATTTTGTTGATTAATCGAAAAGAATGTACAATAAAATCGTTAGACAAAGGAAAATAATCGATTATATATATCACTAGGTTTAGTTTGCAATTAAAAAGTTAATGCCTGAAGCACAAAAGCTATGTCGCTTCGGCTTCAACGTTTCTTTTGGCAATCGTAAAGAAAAAACGTAATGTTACGTAACGAAGCTACAAACGGAAGCTCTAGTTAAAAAGTGCTGAACATTTGCTTTGCCTGACAGCTCAAAGCAGAGAACTGTGGCAGAACTCTTATTTGAGAAATGCCATATAGAGAAAAGTCATTTAAAGCAAATTCAAAGCGGCTGCATCGTTACGCAGCGAATCCGAAACTGAAGCGTGTTTGTGTTTCAGGCATAAACCAAAAACATTTATTTATGACGTATTTTTTTTTGTTTTAGATATCTGCGCTCGATCTCAGATTTTTTCTCGAAAAAATGAACACGAAAGCCGATAATCTTTTGTTTAGATAGTTTAGTTGCATGTGGTGTTGTTGCTTGTTGCTGTTAATGAAAAGAGGGGTAATTCTCCCAAAGATCAAGATCTGTTAATCCGATCTACCGTAGATTGGTTTTGTGGAAAAAACAAACAACCTGACAGTCAAAAAATCAATCTGCGCCAGATTTTTTGTAAAAAAAAAAACACGATATAAGAAATCTAAACCATTTCTACACATCGAAAGAGTTATAAGCTTAAAATCTATCATACTGCTTTTGAGGTACACCTCATTGAATAATGTAGTGTCAATGTGTCATACGTGCTTAGCGTTTGAAGAATATGTTTTACGTTATACATGTCTTTATATAAAATATCAATATAGTAATTTTCAGTGCGGAAACAAACTAGAGTCTTTTTGTGAAGAAGGAAACATGAAAATTTTATAGCAAATTTGACAAAATGGAATCATGCAAGATATTTGTTTATTATCTTTACAGATTAAATAAATAATATAAAAAATATATAATATTAAAATGCCGCTGCAGTAAAGTGATTGTGAATGCGAATTTACTAGATATCTTGTATTGGGAAATTTTCTTATCGACTGTCGGCGCCGTATCGATGTTTTTAGATGTGTATATTTATTGCACATAAATACCCAATATTTTGTCAAAAATACTGAATTGAAACTATTGTTTTAACTGTTCCTGTTTTTAAACTTATAAAAAGTGAGTAAGATTTATAATTTGGGATTCGGATTTTAATGTAACAGACTAATTTTAATATTATGTAATACATCTATAAATATCATATTATATAAATTAAATTAATACAAGTTTATTTATTTAAAAAAAATTATATTTATTGGTGAGGCAGTACCTCCTCTTAATTCAAACAAATTAGAACTAACTTATAATCTAAAATAGCCTAAACTTATCACCTATGTTGTGCTTTGTTTCCCACGCTGTAGTGCAGCCCACGCTGTAGTGCAGAGTCGGAATGTGGAATGTGTGCGGTGTCGGATGAGCTCCAGACGACTCGTCAGCAACCTGTCGTTGCATCGTTGCTCGTGTTGGAGTAGGAATGCGCTTCATCAGCGTAATCTGTGTTAACTCCTCCATACTTTAAAATCGAATGCCCACGTTCGATTCTGCCGGCCTGATGTGCTGTATGATTTCTTCTATCCCTATTGTTCTAGGTGTTGGTAAAGGGTTTTCCATTTGCGTAGAGTTTTTCGGGCTTATTTCTGCATGTGGTAGATCAACTATTGGTTCTGTGTTTGGTATTGCCACCGACGCTGCTGATTTGATGTTTCTGTTTTTCAGCTTGAATAGTCTAAATGTGACAAAAACGATTAGCAAGATTAATATGGAAAAAACGGCTAAGTTGTAATTGTTCCGGGTGTTCAGGGCGTTAATGTGCCGTGAATTATTAGCCTGTAGTTCCTTTATCATCTGGAGTGAAAGTACTTCCTCTGCGTCTTGTTTGATAGAAGAAGGTTGTAGAACAGCTGGTAGTGGTTTGTATGAAGACATCTCAGTTGCCTCAAAAATTTCGCTCTGTACCCTTATTGATGCGTTACGGAAATGAATGATGTAAGTTCCATCCAACTGCACTGTCTCATTATCTATTTCGATGGGTCCGTTGTATTGATTCAAAAATAGGATGCCTGGGGCGATTTCTTCAAGTTTTGGGATATGTTGATTGTTGACTTCCGTACAGTTCGGGGCTCGACTCTTGAGTAGGTGTGGGATGCACGATGAATTGCTTATATCTATAATACTATTCCTAGGACATACAGATAGTCTGTGAAAGGTTATACAGGAGGACAGGACTCCGTACATTTTGCTTTTGCACTCTAGTAAATTCTCGTATGGAATTTTTTTAATGGTTTTGCCTTTTTTTACGGCTTTAATTAAAGTGGTTTTACAGGATTCTATGGATGTAGTAGGTAAACTTATAATATAAAGAATCAATGAACTATTGGAAGCAATCTTTATTTGTGCAAATTCTAATGCCTCTAACACATTGACGTAAGGCATGCTTTCTTTAATTAGAATTTCTTCAATTGTATTTATTTCTATATTCGAGAGGATGTAGGTGTTAACGATATTGGCCTTGGCCCAGTGTATTGCGTATTCTATGTTTATAATTTCTTCTTTTACTAATCCTAGTTTTAGTTCTATATTTAAGATTAATTCATCCTTAAACTTATCACTATCATCTATTTGCTCATTTATTTCATTTGTAATGTTAACAATTTCCTCAATTTTGTTGACAAGCATTTTATTTATTTTTTTTTTTTTTTGATTGAATTTATTTTATTTAGTAAATACCAATATTATATTACATATATTTACAATTGATATGCTTAATAAATTAGAGAGAAAAAAAAATTTAAATAAATAAAGATACGTAATTTATGAATTATTATTACAAATTTTCTTCACAGTATTTCCACAATTTTTTTTTAAATTTCTCAAAATTATTTTCGGATTTTAGTTCTCTGCTAAGTGAGTTGAAAAGTTGTAACCCTTTATACATTAACATATTTTTTGTTTTCTCATTTGTAAAAAAGTTTAATCTAAAATCATTAACATTTCTTAAATTGTAATTATGAATTTGATTTACATAGGTAAGTTTTTCTGTTAAATACTCAGGATAAATATTATTTTTAATTTTAAATATAATAAGTAACACATTCATTTTTATTCTTTGTTCAACATTTAACCACTTCAATGTCTTCAACATACTATCCTTTGAGGTATATCTATCTTTTTTAAGAATAATTCTCATAGCTTTGTTTTGCAATTTTTGTAATCTATCCATCATTTCGTTGTTATTCATAAATAGAATTGAAGAACAATATTCGAAATGAGGCTTTATTATTGTATTGTATATATGTATTGTAGTTTTTTCAGATATATTTTTTCTAATCGTTCGTAACAAATAAATTTTTTTCCCGATTTTGTTGCAAACAAAATCCAAATTATTTTTAAAATTTAATTGATTATCGATAATTACCCCTAGATATTTTATTTCACTGACCATTTCAATATTCACCCCATTAATAAGTAAGTTAATGTTATTTCTACTTCCATTTATGCACATTGCCTTAGTCTTATCAACATTTAATTTCATTCTATTCATTTTGAACCACTCATCAATATTTTTTAAATCAATGTTCAATTTTGTCACACCTTCTTCCACTGTGTCTTCAATTGCATATAATAGTCCATCATCAGCAAACAATAAGATTATCGACTGCATCACTATTTTCTGGATATCATTGATATATATTAAAAAAAGAAGCACACCCAACACTGTTCCTTGATTATTATTGTTACTTAAGACATTATTTATTTTTTCGGTTATAATATCAAAATCGTGCCCATCGGGGCTTCCTGCTATAAATTTCCAGGCACTGCCTAGAAAATCTAGTGACCTTTTAATTTTAGTTTTAGGCATAAGTCTAGTTAGGTGTGTCCGGATTTGGGATATTTCAGTTTTAAGGAATGGTTTGATAGGGTTATCTATGTTGATGTTTTCTAATAGTAGTTTTTCTAGTTCGTCGACTATTTCTTTATACTGCCCTAGGTCAATGACATGAATAATTTTGAAGGTTCCCGTTTGCACTTTCGCATTTCCTGTGTCGATAGCTACTAGTTGCGAGCCGGAATAATCTAGGATTTGTACTTTAGCGATACCGGCCACGATAAAAAATCTAAAAAAGAGATAATAAGGCTTTAGTTTCTTATATGGGATTTATGGACAATCCTGCCTGACTGAGTTAAAATGGTAGTAGTTTTACTTTCGGCCACGATTTCCTTCCGATACCTTGGGGCGAGCTTCGACCCTATTCTTTTATTTCTTCTGACAAAGATGATGTCTCCTGGTACATAGTTCTTAGTCAGTTGTCTATTTTTATTATGGTTGCGGAGGTCTAAATCTTGTTTTGCTTTAATTTTGTCTGTGTTTTCCTGACGAGCTTTTGCTAATTGAAGTGGGTCAGAGCTCACATTTCGACCAAAAAACACGTCGACTGGTTTCTTTCCAGTTACTGAATGTATGGAATAGTTATATTCTATAACGGCCTTTTCCAAAAGTTCCGTGAAGGATCGATGAGTGTCATCTGTTTTAAGACATCTCATTATTTCTATAAGTGTGGAATGGAAACGTTCCACCTGTCCGTTCACTGAACTTGTGTACGGTGGTGTCTTGAATACTTGTATTCCAAGCTCGTCTTCAATCATGAAGGTAATGGATGCTGAACTAAACGATTTCTCGTTATCGATGACTATAGTTTCTGGTATTCCAAATGACATAAGAATTTCCCTTAGAGGCTGTCTTATATCTTCTGCAGACCTAGATTTAAGAATTTTGATTTGAACGTATTTAGAAAACTTGTCTAGGGCTGTTAAAACTGTTTGTTTTTCTGTGAGGAAAATGTCGAGATGGACGATTTGTCCTGGATATTTCGGAATTGGGGTTGCTTGTAATTTTGGATTGTTTGGGTGACGGTCGTACTTACTTTCTTTACAGACAGTACATAGATTGATAACTCTTTTGATTTTACCTTTCATTGCAGGAAAGTAGTATTGCCTGAGGATCTGATTTCTATTTTCCTGTTCGTTTCTATGCGCTCGTTTGTGTGTCTTTACAATGATATCTTCTTGGTCTGACTCGTTAGTTACGTCTTCAACCTGTAATTGGGTGAACCTTATCTTGTAGTTATTAAAATGGGATACATACACGGCTTGTATCATACCCATTATATGTTCTGTCGTTTTAATACAGTTTATAACTGAAGGGTTTAATACCTTCTTTAGAATTTGTTTAAGATTCTCCTGGTTGAATTCAGGTTTTGTTACCGTATGCCTGTGATAGGTAGGAAAGATTATTTGAAAATTGTTAGCAGGAGTTTCACCTTGTTGCAAGATGATCTGATTCTTGTATGCATTTATTGGAACCTCGACACTTGTTATAAGGTCTTGCGATGAACTTTCGTCGCTATGTACTGTAGGCGTAAGAGAGTGCACTTGCGAATTTACTTGAGGAGGGCGTGACAGTGCGTCTGCTACAATATTTGTTCTACCAGGTTTATAGTGTAGTTCGTGGTGATACTCCTCAAGTATTGACTTCCACCGTTTCATCTTACTGTTATTGTTCTTATTGCTAAGAGCATAAGTAAGAGGCTGGTGGTCTGTATAAATTTTGACGTGTGCTGATCCGTAAAGGTAATTACGCAGGGAATTCAATGCCCATATGATTGCTAACATTTCTTTCTCGTTAGCTGCGTAACCCTCTTCGGTTGCACTAAGCGTTCGTGAAACAAATGATATTGGCCTACCTTCCTGAGACAGAACAGCGCCAATAGCGAAATTGGATGCGTCTGTGGTCAATTCGAAAGGTTTACTGAAGTTCGGATAAGTGAGCACTATGTCTCTGGAAATAAGAAAGTTTTTAATTTTGCCGAAGGCGTCCATAGCTGCGGAGTCGAGAAAAATTTGTTTTCTAGCCGATTGTGTCTTGGACATACGTCCTTCCTCCCCTCTTAGAAGGGTAGTTAATGGTTTCGCAAGCTTTGCGTAATCCTTAATAAAGCGGCGATAATAGCCGGAAAGTCCAAGGAAGGAACGCAAATCTTTCAGAGTTTGGGGTAATGGGAAGTTTTTTATGGCTTCGACCTTTGCGGGGTTCGTCATAATTCCCTCTGATGATATGATGAATCCCAAGAATTCGACTTCCTTTTGAAAAAAATGGCATTTATCCAATTGCACCTTCATATTTGCATCATAAAGTGTTTTAAAAATGTCCTTTATGTGCCGGGCATGATCACTTTCGGTCTTGCTGAATATTACTATGTCGTCAATATAGACATAGCAAGTTTTTCCTATATACTCTCGCAAGATGTCGTCAAGTGCCCTTTGAAAAATTGATGGCGCATTCTTGAGTCCAAATGGAAGTCTCGTGAACTCGAATTTACCATTGTTTATGGAAAAAGCTGTTTTTTCTATATCAGATTCCTTCAAGGGAATCTGGTGAAAACCACTTTTAAGGTCAAGGACAGTGAAAAAATTGTTTTTGCCTAATTGAGCTAGGACTTCACTTATCTCGGGAATGGGATAACGATCGGCTATGGTAACGCTGTTAAGCTTCCTGTAGTCGATCACCATTCTGTATTGTTTTTTACCTGTGGAGTCTGGCTTCTTCGGTACGACCCACACCGGAGAGTTATATGGGGATCTGGAGCGTCTAATGATTCCATGCTCTAACAGCTCTTGAATCTGTCTCTCTACTTCGGATTTAAGTGACATTGGGAACGGGTAGTATTTACTATAAATAGGTGAATCGGTTGAAGTTCGGATTTCTCCAACGACCTTTGTAGTAAAGGTTAATTTCTCATTCGGTTCACAAAATAAGTTTGGAAAGTTATTAACAACTGAATTTAAAAGACTTTGCTGTGTCACTGTCATGTGGTCGGTTTTAACATTAAGGGCGTTTACTGTTGGAGAAGTCAACTGTTTGATTTTGACTTGGACAGAATTTAAAATGTTCATGAGGTTATTTTTTGTGTCTATTACAGCAGATAGTGCCTTAAGACTATCGTTGCCAATGATACCTTCAAACGTTTGTAAATTAGGTAGAAGATAGAATTTGAGACTAATATCCTTCGTATTAAAGAGATTAAGCATCGTATGTTGCGTTATACGGACGTCCCCAGCTATAGATCTTGCGAAAAAGGAATTTTTATTTTGCATAGGTTTTCCGACTAAAGATGGTTGTATGTAATTTTTGGAAGAGCCCGTGTCTATTAAAAATTTATACATATCTCCGCTCTTTGTCTTGCATTCAAAATAGGGCAAGGAAGAGTTTTTTAGCCAAAAAAAATTAATATCGACGTGATCTAGTTGTTCAATTTCGGATTCATTGATGTTGGGAGTTTCTTCTTCATTGCTTAAGCTCAGATTTTGATAGTCTGAACAAAGTTCATCTTGGGGTGTATGGATGTGAAAATTAGAATGGTATCTGTCCATTCCAGGACCTTGTTGCATATGTGCGCCTGTTCTCCAAGGAGCACCGTTGAATCTCTGCCGATTTTGGTAATGAATGTCTCTAGCCTGGGCACTGTATCCTTGAGTTAAAGGTTCGTGTTTAATGGTTGGACCTGGTTGAGAAGGTCTCATTTGTTGGTTAGTTTGATTACGATTTGGAAAGGCTCTCTGCTGGGGGTTATTTTGGTTGCGACTAAATCCCTGGTTAGGTTGGGATGAGTAATAAGGTTTTTGTATTTGTTGAGTAGGATAGAATTGGTGAGCTGGGTATTGCCTATTGGGAGGACCCGCGTTAAAGTTTCGTACCGGAAACGAGTTTGGGATTTGTGGGCGCATGGGTTGCGGAGCGAAATTCCTTTTTATTGCTCCATGGCTCGGCTGAAGATACTGAGACCTAAAATGTTGGTTCTCGTACCTAAGGCATAAATGTAGGGCTTGAGGCAAGTCTGTGGGCTCTTTCATGCCCAGAAGATCTGATAGATTACCCTTCAGACCTCTTATGAATATATCCAAGGCCTTGTCCCTATAAGTTTTGGTCAATAATTGCATTGCCTCGGGGCCTATATCCATGCATGAAATATTATTGATTATCAAGGTCAGCTGTGAAGTAACAGCCTGATAAAATTCTTGTATGGTCTGACTTCCCTGAACCATACCAGACATTTGGTATTCGAGAGTTGTGACATCACGCTTGTCGGCGTAATATGTTGTTAGACAATCTACAATACTATACCAATTAAGTGGGGTATTATTAGCCTCTAGGGCTGCGTCGGCATTGCCAATAATTTTATTACGAACAGTGTGGAGAATACCGAAATATTTTGGAGTCCCCTTTATGTGGTCATATAGTGCTAGCACTCGTTCGACGCTTTTCTTCCAGGAGGAGAACTCTGAAGCCTCTCCCGAGAAGGTCCGAAGACAACTTACGATGTCAGGAATTCTTTCTAAGCCATTTATGTCGTTCTGATATTGCGGAAATATTGTTTGATCTGTACCGGATGAACGTTGCGCATTCGGATTTAATACGCTTTCGACGAATCTTCTTCCCTGTTGCTCTAATACTCGACTAACTATTGAGGCTACAAGGGCATCTAGTTCAGGGGTGGACCTAA
The DNA here is from genome assembly GCA_947095585.1 of Nephrocerus scutellatus. Classification (NCBI taxonomy): domain Eukaryota; kingdom Metazoa; phylum Arthropoda; class Insecta; order Diptera; family Pipunculidae; genus Nephrocerus; species Nephrocerus scutellatus. The sequence continues at coordinate 64,993,007 of OX352762.1, forward strand.
CCACTTGGGGCGGGGGGTCGGCGTTGGACGCACTCGAAATAAACGAGGCATTGGGGTCGTGGTTACTAACGGAGGCCGTAGAGTGAGTTGCTATGTCTATGGGGATTATTTGGGAAGAAGCGGTATTAGGTATTGTGGCATTATTTGCCGGGGGAATTTGCCCTTGATCTTGGTTTGGGTTTTGGTCCCCACCTGCACCTGTTCTTGTGTTTACCATTTTGCAGAGCTTGAGGAGCTTTTAAAAACTATAAGACTATATTTATATATATTTTTTTGTTATTTACGCATAAACAATATTTTCCTTAACACTTTTTAAAAATTCGTATTACTTTAATCAAGGTTTCTATTTAAGTTGACCGTAATTAATTTAAATTGTATTATAAAATAATATGTATATGTTTATCCTATGTATGAATTGGAATTAGCACTTTTAAAAAACAAAATATTTATACTTAAATACGTGCTTACGTCAAACACCAAATCACCGCGCCGGTCAGAGGGATTTGTTCCTGTTTGTCCATATGGTTACTTGGGATCCCTTGTTGACTCCTTGCTGTTGCTGCTGCGGGTTTCCTATAGACGTCCTTTAATCTGATAGGATTGGTCTGATTCGCTGAAATTTTCTTGCTTATTATATTGCTTTCGCGAACACTGGAGCCTAATTTGCTTGCTTATACTTTCGCGAACACTGGAGCTTACTCAGGTCACTGGTTCTTTATCTTTTGGAACCCGACGTATAAATTGCGAATTTTTCACTAGAACTCGGGAGCTTCTTAAGGTCGCTGGTTCTTTTATACTGCACATAAACTATTTTAAGGTCACTGGCACGTATATGGAAAAATAACTTTGCACATCGGGTCCCTGCTCGGGCGCCAATTAAATTAATACAAGTTTATTTATTTAAAAAAAATTATATTTATTGGTGAGGCAGTACCTCCTCTTAATTCAAACAAATTAGAACTAACTTATAATCTAAAATAGCCTAAACTTATCACCTATGTTGTGCTTTGTTTCCCACGCTGTAGTGCAGCCCACGCTGTAGTGCAGAGTCGGAATGTGGAATGTGTGCGGTGTCGGATGAGCTCCAGACGACTCGTCAGCAACCTGTCGTTGCATCGTTGCTCGTGTTGGAGTAGGAATGCGCTTCATCAGCGTAATCTGTGTTAACTTATATCATTCGGAAACATAAATATTTTTGTTAGAGAGAGACGACTGATAGTGACCGACATCGTACTTGATGCTGACAAGCAGTATAGCGCAGCAATACGAAAGTTGAATTGAGTTGAAAAGTAGACGTCGTGCAGTTCAGAACACATCGCAGAAATACTTCTGCCAACAAGCCGCGACACAAGTCGTAATACCAAACCGAAACACGCGATAAAACACAAGCCGCCATTTTAACACTTCTTACTAAACTCCAACTATTTAATTATATTCAATACAATAAACATTTCTTTAATATTAAACATTACAGTGGTGTCTTTTTATTCAAGCTCTGCCGCCGCCGTCGCACCCTACAATAGTTTGGCAGAATTGCCGATGTGTTCTGATTTGTTCGTCTCCAAGTGCGTTTTAGTAATTTCAAAGTGTTAATACGATTAGTTTTGTCGCCATTTTCAATCGGTTCTTGGTTATTATTTTGCTGGTTAAATCTGTACGAAATTCGAACAATTGCATTTAAAATATAAAATCGTGCTTTACATATCAAGTTCCGACGTTTTCACAGCCAGTGAATAACACTTGGAAGTCTCGTCTAGCGGAGCACCCAGCCGCCATTTTCTCAGCTAGCAAGTATTCATTTACTGTCGCAGCCAGTGACTTTGGGAAATCGGTGTTAATTGCTATATATGTTCGAAATGCTTGCCATAAATAATATTGCCAAGCAAATATAAATTCAAGGTTATGGAAATTTATTACATAATAAATTTAATGTGATTTAAAGAACGCTTGTTCGATATCAGCCGCCACGCTGAAGCTACAAGCCAATCAAAAGACTTCTTTTAAACTTGTGAGCCAATCGAAACGTTCGATCTATAAATTTGTCTAGTATTTGAAGAACGCTTGTTCGATATCAGCCGCCACGCTGAAGCTACGAGCCAATCAAAATACGTCTTTTAAACTCGTGAGCCAATCGAAACGTTCGATCTATAAATTTGTCTTGTTTTTGAAGAACGCTTGTTCGATATCAGCCGCCACGCTGAAGCTACGAGCCAATCAAAATACGTCTTTTAAACTCGTGAGCCAATCGAAACGTTCGATCTATAAATTTGTCTTGTTTTTGAAAAACGCTTGTTCGATATCAGTTGCTACGCTGAAGCTACTTGTATTAGACTTGTATGCTAATCGAAACGTTTAAGTTATAAAGCATACGCGAGACCATTTAATGCAAGAAGGAAGGTACATGCTAAGAAGCGCGGTGGCTCAAGAAGATTCTTCAGAAGAAAGTGAATCACCAATAGAGGAAGAAGCAATGGACCAAGGAACCATCACAACAATTTTGAACAGCCTGAACGAGCTTCGCACATCCGTACAAGAACTTCGAAACAGTACGGCGGACAGCCAAAAGGATATTGAAAAATTAAACGAAAAACTGCAAATGCACACCACCGTTGCCACTGCCGCCAATGAAGCAGTTGTCCAGTTTCCTCAAAACGTTTCGCCATTGCTGTCTAACAGTCAAACTGGAGTCACCGCCGCCAATGATGCAACAACAACAATAAAGTTGCACGATCTACCAGTATTTTCGGGAAATGTGGAAGAATGGCCCTTATTTCTTGCCAATTATAATGACACCACCAATGATTTCAAATATACAAATCGTCAAAACTTAATGCGATTGCAGAAATGTTTAGTAGGACCGGCCAGGGAAGCTGTCGCTTCAATGTTAATTCATACGCAAGATGTTTCTGACGCAATCGACGAATTAAATTTCCGTTTTGGAAGAGCGGATTTACTTGTCCGACACCAGCTCAGTAAAATTCAAAAATTTCCAGCTATAGCAGAGAGTCGAGTGGATCAACTCGTTTCGTTCTCAACGCAAGTACGCAATGTTGTTGCGTTCCTAAGATCGGCCAACAGTGAACATAATCTCACAAATTCTTCAATTTTGGATGAGCTGGTTACGAAACTCCCTCTGGACAAACAGTACGAGTGGGCAAAACATTCGGCAACCGTTAAGCCGTATGCCAACATTGCCGACTTTTCAAAGTGGTTATGCGAATTAGCAAGAATCGTATGCCTTATGCCGTCAACTTCGTTTAAAGGTAGTGGCACATCAAAACAGCCACTACAGCCACGACGCATAATGCACATAAATGAAAATACGCGAGCCCAGTCAGAAGTTCAACAAACTATTAAGTGCTACGAGTGTGGTGGAAATCATTTCATTTCAAATTGCAACGAATTTAATGAGTCGCCAGATCGCTGGCATAAAGTCAAAAGTATGCGTTTATGTTTTTCATGTCTACGCAAAGGTCATAGCACAGGAAATTGCCGTTCCAAGAAACTGTGTAGCGTTAATGGATGCCGACGCTATCATCATAGCAGCCTACATGATGAATCATCAGCCACCAGAATACCAGTTGCTTCAACAACATTGTCTAGGAGCAACGTCCAGCCGTTATTAAGTTGCCGTACGACATCGTCGCTAGGTGGTATACTTTTTAAAATCGTACCGGTTACACTATTTGGACCAAATGGGAAAATCGAAGTTTTCGCCATGTTTGACGAAGGTTCCGCCATATCCATTATAGAGGAAGACATAGCCTTTAAACTGGGACTTAGAGGTCAGCCTAAGCCGTTAACTCTTCAGTGGTATGGACAAAGGGTAACCAAAGAACAATCATCAGCAGTTAACCTTGAAATAAGAGGTGCAAGTGAGACAACTAGTTTTACAATTAAAAATTGTCGCACAGTCCGAAATCTTAATTTACCGTCTCAATCGTTTGACAAGTCACAGTTTCAACATTTGGAGTTTCTGCCACTGAAAAACTTCAAAATGGTCAAACCAGTTATCCTTCTCGGACTAGACAACGCTCATCTTGGAGCGTCTTCAACTACTGTTCAGTCTGGTGACAAAGGTCCCATCGCCGTCAAAACCAAACTGGGATGGATAGCATATGGACCGAACAAAAGCCCTTCAACATCAACGCCGTTAGTGTTGTTTATACGAGAACAACAGCCCTATGCAGAATTGCACAACATGATGATTGAGTACTTCGCCGCCGACAATTTTGGTATCAATACCACGCCCACACTAATTGAGTCCGAAGAAGATAAACGAGCCCGCAAAATTCTAAAAGAGACAACACATCGTATTGGTAAAAGATACGAAACTGGTCTTCTATGGAAGAGCCCTCGACTCATCCTGCCTGACAGCTTCAAGATGTCCGAAAAACGCCTGTTCGGAATCGAGAAGAAGATGAGCCAAGACAACGATTTTGCCGCCAATTATAAAAATAATATGTCTAAATACATCGAAAAAGGATACGCCAGAAAACTCTCCCAAGAAGAACTGATGAACAACAACCAACCGATATGGTACTTGCCACATTTTGCCGTGCAAAGCCCGCACAAACCAAATAAATTGAGGATAGTTTTCGACGCTGCAGCCTCAGTAGATGGAAAAAGCCTTAACTCTGTACTACTTAAAGGACCCAAACAAGCCAAGTCCTTAATAAACATTCTTTTCAAATTCCGAGAAGGTGCAATTGGCATTGCCGCCGACATAGAAGAAATGTTTTCGCAAATCCGCATTAAACCAGAAGACCAACATGCCCAACGGTTCTTGTGGAGGAACGGAGACAAAAATAAGCCAATTGATCACTATGCCATGGTTTCCATGATCTTTGGAGCCGTTTGTTCGCCATGCAGTGCTGAATATATCAAGAATGTCAATGCCCAGGAGCATCAACAACAATACCCCGAAGCAGCAGCAGCCATAATTAATCAACATTATGTCGACGATTATGTGGCTAGTTTTAGTCAAGTAGAAGAAGCCATACGAATTTGTACCGAAGTGGTAAAGATCAACAGGAAAGCCGGATTTGTTTTAAGACAGTTCATTTCAAATTCAACTCGTCTAAAGTCATACATGAACCAGAGCCCTACAGGAGGTGCCACCACCGTGAATATGGAACGCCAAGCTACTTCAGAAAAGGTGCTGGGTATGCATTGGGACACTGTCGTCGATAGTTTCGAATTCAAAACTAAGTTCCACCACATACCTCCAGATGTCTTAGAAGGAATTCGTCCGCCTACAAAACGAGAGCTCCTAGGGATCGTGATGGCAATCTTTGATCCATACGGATTGCTCGCTGAATTCCTCCTGTCCCTAAAAATAATGGTCCGGGACACTTGGAAAAACAACATAGCTTGGGATGATCCACTGCCTGCAGATATAAGTAACAAATGGAAGTTATGGTGGAAAGAATTCCTCCAAAATATCAACACATTCAAAATCCAGCGTTGTTATTCGCCGCACATGAACAAATCCGAGGAAATTCAATTGCACATATTTGTAGATGCCAGCCAAGTTGCCTTTGCTGCTGCCGGTTACTTTCGAATCAGCCACGCAAAAGGAGTCGACGTTGTTTTCGTTTTTGGTAAAACTCGTGGAGCACCTCAACGTATTATGTCTATTCCCAGATTGGAATTGCAAGCTGCAGTCCTAGGGACCCGTCTCAGCAAAGTAATAGTTCGCAATCACGATATCAAAATATCCCAGGTCATTTTCTGGACTGATTCAAGAACCCTCTTATATTGGATCAATTCAGCTGAACGAAAATATAAAGCATTTGTGGGTCACCGCATTGGAGAAATTCTTACGTCAACAGAACCATCCCAATGGCGTTGGACGCCAACAAATAAGAATAGCGCAGATGTAGCCACTCGCGCGAAAAGTTCTCCGAAACTTAATTCGAGTAGCATCTGGCTTTCTGGCCCAGAATTTCTACAACTACCTGAATATAACTGGCCTGCCACAATAATCCCACTGCCGTCAAACGGACCAGAAGAAGAAGAAGTCAAGCCTTGTCTAATCGTCCAATGTGAAACAGGTAACAATTTAGTTATCGTTTTTAATCGTTTCTCTTCTTATTTAAAGCTCATACGAACGATAGCATACGTAAGGCGTGCGGTCAGAAAATTCCTTTGCCTGGGAAAGCTTTCAACGCTGCGTATAACGAATGGTTTGCTGACAGTCGACGAGATAATCAGTGCAGAAAATCATTTATGCCGTATGGTTCAAGAAGATGAATATCAAAAGGAAATTGCCGCCCTGAAGTCATCAAAACCTATTTTAAAAAATAGCCCAATACATTCATTGATGCCGTACCTGGACCCCGACGGTCTTTTACGGGTTCGAGGTCGCATCGACGAAGCCCTTTATTTGCCACTGCAAACAAGACGTCCAATTTTGTTGCCGCAGAAGCACATAGTTTCCGAGCTTATTATGTGCCACTTTCACGAGAAACTCTACCATCAAAATTCAGCCGTAGTTCTCAACGAAGCTCGCCAAAAGTTTTGGATTCCACGTGCCAAGTCTCTTCTTAAAGCCGTACAAAAAAGATGTATGAAGTGCAAGATCGAGAAATCCAAACCAGTGCCACCCTTCATGGGTCAGCTGCCAATTGACCGCGTCACTCCATACGTGCGTCCGTTTACCTACACGGGAGTTGACTTATTTGGCCCCTTTAACGTGGCTATTGGAAGACGACGAGAAAAGCGATGGGGAGTAATATTTACTTGCCTGACAGTGAGAGCCGCCCATTTGGAGTTAGGAGAGAATCTATCCACGGATGCCTTCATCGTATGTCTCCGCAACTTCATCAATCGAAGAGGTACACCGGTCAGAATTAGAAGCGACAATGGTACCAACTTTATTGGAGCCCAACGAGAATTGAAAGACAGTCAATTATTTGATGTTGACCATATACAAAGGGAAGCCACTAACCGTAATATCGAATGGGTATTCAATTGTCCCGCCAATCCTAGCTCAGGAGGTTGCTGGGAGCGACTAATTCGGATAATTAAAAGACTACTCCTACGAACACTGTCAGACCAGACACCCAGGGTAGAAACCCCACGAAGTGTATTTATCGAGGCCGAAAACATCATAAATTCTCGTCCACTCACAGATATCCCACTTAACATGGAAGACGACGAACCATTGACGCCGAACCATTTCTTGATAGGCTGCGTAAACTCTACACAGACGCCTCATCCAGTTGATGATAAAATCTGCCTCAGGAAACAATGGAGAATATGTCAAAATCTTAAAGATCGCCTATGGAAGAGATGGACCGTCGAATACCTACCACAGCTGCTAAAACGACCAAAATGGCACGATGAAGTACGCCCACTGAAAGTCAACGATCTGGTCATAATTTGCGAATCAGGTCAGTCTCGTAGTCAAATGCGTAAAGGCCGAATAGTTCGAGTATTTCCTGCCAAAGATGGACAAGTGCGGTTTGCAGAGGTCAAAACCGCAACCGGACATATCCGCCGCCCAGCCACGAAACTTGCCGTCATTGCCGTTGATGGTGAATCCCTGGGTGATTCACGGGGGGAGGAGTGTTAGAGAGAGACGACTGATAGTGACCGACATCGTACTTGATGCTGACAAGCAGTATAGCGCAGCAATACGAAAGTTGAATTGAGTTGAAAAGTAGACGTCGTGCAGTTCAGAACACATCGCAGAAATACTTCTGCCAACAAGCCGCGACACAAGCCGTAATACCAAACCGAAACACGCGATAAAACACAAGCCGCCATTTTAACACTTCTTACTAAACTCCAACTATTTAATTATATTCAATACAATAAACATTTCTTTAATATTAAACATTACAGTGGTGTCTTTTTATTCAAGCTCTGCCGCCGCCGTCGCACCCTACAATTTTGTTTTTTGCATGTTAAATGTCTAGTAAAATGTTTGCGTCGAATGCTGAATTGTTTTTGCCCAATGCCAATACCCAATTACCGAACATATTGATTAGCTTCGTTCAATGGTGTGATTGGAATATTGGATTGAATCAGTGCAGAGAAATTCGAACTTTGTTCCATATATAAAACATTATTTTAAATCTAGAATGATGAATAAAAGATTGCGCTGATCATTGTCTAAATTGTAAACTTCTGCCTCCTGGGATATATTTCTGACAGCGTCTTTACAGTTGTAGTGCGAATGAATTTGTTTGCCACAGGACAAAAATACCGACGACGACTTATCAACGAATTCGCAAGTTTAAGTTATATGAAGAGCAATTTTGCTAAAAATTGATGGGCAACCTCTATTAAATTAGTACAATTAGTAATTACAATAAAAAAATCTTTAAGATTATACATAGTTTTTTAAAACCTTAATTTCAGTTTTTGTCAACGATTACGTTAACGGCTAGTTAATACATTCGTAGCCGTTTTTTTACAAAAGTGAACGCAGTTGCCGAACTCATCAGAAATTCCGAAGATTTTTTGTGTTTGGCAACATCTATCAAATTATTCCAATTAGTAATTACAATAAAAAACCTTAAAATAATAAAAAAAAAGTCAAGTAAAGCACTCCGGGAGTGCCGACAGAAGTGAAAACTTATTTTGGCGCGTTAGACATTTTTTAGATGGGTACTAGGGTTATTGGGTTATGAATTGCATTTTATTTATGAATTGTATTTTATTAATTATTATAAACTTTAAAATACATTTAATATTATTTTATGAATCATCGTTAACAATTTGGACCACTCTTGTATCATCATCATTATCATTAAAATTATTACAAACTAAAAAAAAAACTATAGGTTCATGGTAACTAAAATAGGAAACAAACGATTTTGATTCGAAGTTATTTAAATATCTCGTGAATACGCTAATATTGCGTTGATTGGACATAGTACAATCTAAGTACTAACCGCGACCGACGCTGCTTAATTTCGGTGATCGGACGAGTACCGATGCGTTCAGCGTGGTAAGGTCGTTGACGAAATTCTTATTGGCAAAAACATTACTTCAAATTCAATGTTTTATACTAAAACTGCTATGTTAAAGACATTTTATGCAAAATATGAAAATAATGTCCTGCCGTAATTGTTTATTGTACATAATATTATAAAAAAAATAATCTGGTTTAATAAACAATCTGAAATCACAAAAAAAACAACATATATTTCTTCATATGATGACCAACCGTGTTCCCAAGCGGTCCTCCATCTAAGTACTAACCGCGCCCGACGCTGCTTAATTTCGGTGATCGGACGAGAACCGGTGCGTTCAGCGTGGTATGGTCGTTGACGCAATTCTAATTGGCAAAAACATTACTTCAAATTCAATGTTTTATACTAAAACTGCTGTGTTAAAGGCATTTTATGCAAAATATGAAACTAATGTCTTGCTGTAATTGTTTATTGTACATAATATTATAAAAAAAAATAATCTGGTTTAATAAACAATCTGAAATCACAAAAAACAACAACTTATATTTCATATGATGACCAACCGTGTTCCCAAGCGGTCCTCCATCTAAGTACTAACCGCGCCCGACGCTGCTTAATTTCGGTGATCGAACGAGTACCGATGCATTTTTTGCATTTTTAAATGTTTATTTATTCAATCAATCAATAATTTTACAATGTGTATAATAAACAACTACAAGACAATAATTTTGTTTCTAGTAAAATGGCCTTATAAAGCACTCGATACATAAATTGACATATTTACATTTAATTTTTACAAAATTGCACAATATTTTGGACAAAATTTTACAAATTTATTTTATTAATTTTTGTTGAAGTTAAAATATAAAAATACTTCTACCATCTTATACATTTTTATCCTAGAGCTTATATCACAGATTTAAATGTACAAACTAATACAATATTTATAAATATATAAATAAGTCAAAATATTAGGTTTTATAATAAATAAATAATAAAAAATAAATAACTTTTAAATAAAATATAAATAAATAAATAATATAATAAATAATAATAAAAATAATAAATATAAACTCATAAAACATGTCAACTATAATATATATAAATAAATAAATAATATAAAAAAGTCAGTAAATAAATAAATTAAAAATAATATAAGTATATGAATAACATTTTGTCTACAATTAAACTAAACAGACAAATAAATAATATAAATAATTTTTAAACAGATATAAACAAAGTACATTTTAAATTTTAACAATTCAACAATATGATTTTTAATGATCGTTAAGTCAGTGTGTGTCCGTCTTTAGTCACCCAAGCCAAGCCACCAATGCGCGTCAGAGACGTAGCCATGAGCGTCGAGGTACAGGAATGCCTCGGGCGGTATGTAGCCAGTCTCCAACGTCCTCCTGAAGTACTCAGGGTTAGGATAGAATAGCCCCGATATTAGTTCATTTTCTATAGCGTTTGCTGACCTCGCGAAGTGATTCCTTACCTGCCTAATGATCTCATTATCTATTCGGGATATTCCCGATGCGTCCAGTAAGTCTTTGTTCGAGACCATGTACAGATAATCGGATTCTGCGGTACGATATCTGCTTAGACACGCCCTGAGACATTTGCGTTCAAATACTCGGATGCGTTCAATGTAGGAATGGCTTAAATTGAACCATATTGGACAACCATATACTATAATCGGTTTGACCAACGTCAAATAACACAACACTTTGACATCGGAACGCAAGTGTCTTGAAAAGAACAAGCGTTTCAATGCCATGAAAGCAGATATCGCCTTTTTCAGTTGTGCATTCACGTGGCGATCATAGTATAAGAAGTTGTCCAGGCCAATCCCAAGATATTTGACGCACGTCTCGTTTCGGATTGGCACTCCGTCGTCGTCATAAATCCGTAAGCTTTTATAATTTTGTCTAATATCCCTATTACAGAGTGCCAAGGGCGGTCTAAACAATATTATGTCACACTTAGTCACACTAATCTTTAGCCTCCTATCAGTACAGAACGACTGTAACTGATTGAATTTTTCTTGGAGTTCGCTCCTCATTGCCCCCACCCTATCACCGTGTGTGGACAATATGATATCGTCAGCAAACGCTAATGTCGTGTTCCTATCCCTGAGCACCTCGCTTATGTAGATGCATAAAAAGGAGCGGCGAATTCACAGTCCCCTGCTGCAGACCATTCGCGATATTAAAAACCTTAGCTGTCGTGTCACGGTTATCAGTTACAACAAACTTCTTATCATATATCATTTGCATTATTATTTTAATAATGCTTGTGGGGAATCCTAGTCTTATTAATTTACAAATCAGTCCATTTGTCCACACCGTGTCGAAGGCTTTCTCGATATCTACTAGACAGGCTGCAGTGCACCTCTTGTCATTCAGATGCCAATTGACATCTGAGATGAGTTTGGTAACTGCATGCACTGTCGAGTGATTTTTTCTGAACCCGAACTGGTTCCGCGGTATGACGTCTTTTTCTTCGCAAACGGACCAAATCGCTTTGTTGATGACAACTTCAAAAACCTTTCCGATGTTAGGCAACAGGCTGATTGGCCTGTAGCTCAGAGGATCAGAAGGATCCTTCTGCTTCTTTGCTATTGGAAATACCTTCGAGACTTTCCAACAGCTCGGAAAGTAGAAGTTGTTCAATAAATTTTTAAACAAGACGCAGTATTGCCTGATGAAGCTGTCTGGTAAGTGTTTTAAAATGATGTTTAATGTTATCTAAACCGGATGATTTTTTGTTGTTCAGTCGCCTAAAGATAAACGTCAGGTCGTCAAGCGTTGTAAAGTATCCCTGCGTTGTGTCTGGTGTCAATGCGTCTGATCTAAGCCCTTCAGAGAACGTTACTAGCGTTCTTAGTGAGGCACTCCGATATTTAAATCGTAATACCTCATGTCTCACCAGATCGATGTTGCCGACCGATTCGTCAACACCAGAATGAATAGCCTCAAAATGGCTACCGATAAGGCTGAGTTTGTCAACGTTGGAGTCGATGACAAAATCATCACCGACTCTACGTATTGCACTTAGTGAAATCCCGGCCTGTTGTAAGAATGGCTCTCTTAAAACTGGAACCTTCAGTTCCTCGCTCGCGGGCGGCCTAAAGATCCGATTAATCTGCGGAAACATGTTCCTAGAATCGGATCTTTGAATGTTTTTGATTTTTTGCCGCCAAAAGTCACTGATGCTATTCCGAAACTGTTGGCTCAGGAGCGCCATACAATTTTTTAGGAAAGCCTTCAGCCTTATCAGTTCATCCTGTCTTTCTCTATCCTCAAAGCGACGATAGATACCGTTGACCCGCGTGAGAAGAAAACTTTTATATCTCTGTAGGGCTTTTATGTCACGGTTCAGATAACATTCCATAGAATTCCGACTCTTTATCTTCGGTACCGTGGACTTTACAGCTTCTAAAATTGCGCAATCTAATTTCCCGATATAGGTATCCAATTCCGAAATGGACAGATTTCTATCGCTAGGAATTTCCCAATACGGGCATGAATCCCTATATTTTCTGTTTGCGCATCGCCCGAATTTGCTCCAATCAGTTTTATTGTAATTTAATTTACGATCTTGGATCGCCAAGCTAAAAACGGACTCTAATTCAAAAGACGACCATAACTATGGCGTTATGGTCGCTGTCATAAGGCAATAGCGGTAATTTGTTCGTGTATTCACTACTCGCGGTGTCAATATTTAATCTAGCGTCTGCAAAACAAACGTCAAGAAAAGAATTCCCTCTTGGGAAGCTTGCTGTAACTGGACTATAGAATTTAAATTTGTAATCAATCTGGCTCTCGTCAATAAAATTATTTAAAAGTGCCTCTTGTTTTATTTACACTATTGAGCCATTTGGTGTGTTTCGCATTGAGGTCTCCCGCCAGAATGAAATAGTTTGATAAACTATCTAATCCCGAACAATCTTTGGAATTCGAAGTCGAAGTTACTATTTGGCACTTCTGCGGCATATGCAGATATCACAAAGCATCTGCAATTGTTATTTAATTTAAAAGAGACAATGCAAGTTTCAAGACAGCTAAAGTTTCTAATTTCTCCTAAATCTACTATATCACAGTGTAGTGGTTTCCTAACTAATATTGCAGTCCCCCCGCCCTGTATTGCACATCTCCTATCCGACCTAAAGACTTCGTAGTCTCTAAACTCTAGCCTATGTCTAGGGTTCAGTTTAGTTTCGCTCAGAAGGAGCACGTCAGGTGAATGGTCTGCTAAGAAACGAAGCAGGTCTGCCCTCCTCTCATTACTAATTATTGAATTTACATTCAATGCAATAATTTTGAGGTTTCGCCGCTCCACCCTAGTCATGGTTGGACACCGAATTAATCACGCTGAAAAGAGCGTCTATTTTTGCTGCCTGGCTCTCAACTACTCTGACAAGCGAGCTTATTTGCTCTTGTAGCTTGCTGACTGCATTGTCAGAAATAGTTGGCTTTTGGGGTCTCTGTTGAGCTCCCCTAGCCCTGTCAGCAAAGCTGACGCTCTTCTCAACATAATTTTCAAACATTTTTTGTTTTTCGATGTTTTTTGTTTTAACTTCCTCTTTCTTTTTCTGAAGCTTACTCCGTAAATTGGAGTAAACTTCACAACCCCTCCAGGAAGCTGGGTGCCCAACCTTTCCGCACAAAACAATGAACAAGGAGTCCTTCGGAGACTCCTTATTTGTGACGCACTTACCAGGGTCATGGCCTTCCTGGCACTTAACGCACCTGTACTGCATGCTGCAGTTAGACGCGGCATGACCGAAGCGTTGGCAGTTTTTGCATTGGAGCACATCACTCCTCTTAATTTTTTCCCATCTTATGATGTGGGACCCGATGGCACGTATTTCTTTTAGTTTTTGTACATCGCTGTCTGTCAATAGCTGCACAGCTATAATGGGCAGTATTCTATTTTCTCTTTTCGAACGAGCAGTGGCGTATCGGAAGGAACTAACAAATTGAACTTCTTCAATTTGAAGTTCCTTTAACTCCTGAAGAACTTCTTCTGGGGTAAAGTCCACGTTAAGTCCTTTTATTAAATATGTCTGTTTTTTTTCTTTTTTATCCGTGTATGTAAAGTATTCAGTGTCTGTCTCTGTCAATATGTCTTTAATTTTGGTATAATTTATTTTATTTACTTTTATCGAGTGCTTTATACGCCTCAACTGTTTTATGAAATAATTATTTTTTCCAATTGTTTTGTCTAAAATTTTGGCTGTCCTTAGCATCTTGATTGAAGAAATTTATTGGGGGCATACTCCTGCGCTCATCTGGTGCCCCCATATTCGTTTTAACTCCGCCGATACTGGTACTTTCATTTGGCTCCGCCTCTTTTCGTTGTCTCGAGGTAATTATGTTGATCGGATTAGTAGTTGTTCTCTTCTTTTGATTGTTTTTTCTCTTCAATTCATTTATAAGAGAATTGGTGTCGGTAGATTTCGATGTTGCTGGTGGTGTTAGTGGTCTTTTATCACTTACTATGTGTAATGCTGCTGAGTCCGCATTGTCAGTTTGTTGTTCCGGTGTATTTTCAGCTGGGTTCTCTTCATCTAATACGGAGAACCTGTTGTCATCCTTCTTAGCTTCCGCTGCGTTAGGTGGTGTTGGTGTTGCTCTATTTCCAGCTTTTTTTCTCTTGCTCGTTCTTTCGTCTTCGTAAAAGTTTCTTTAATTTCTCGTTCTCTTTCATAACTTCTGTTAATCGTCGATTTAAGTTTTCGATCAACGAACGTGTCACTAAATTCGGCGTTGTTGATCTCGTTGATGGTGCTGCTCTTGCTGTTGTCATCGTTTGTTTGTGTTGTAATTTATTTCGTTTTTATGCAGCTCTGCTCTCTGTGCGACAGATCGCTGCTTGCGATTCGCAGCTTGCAGTTACAATTTAATGTTTTAATGTTCTTATATTTGGTTGTTTTTAATATTATTTGTCACAAATAAATAAACTTTTACAGGAAAACAATTTCAGGAAGACATGAGTGTTGCCTGAGGCAATCTCGTAAATTAAAAAACTATTCAAAGAATACTATAAACACTGACGCTAAATTCAACACAACAAAAAAAAACTTGTCTGGTCGTGAGAGAGCACAAACGATCACTGACGAGTACCGATGCGTTCAGCGTGGTGTGGTCGTTGACGAAATCTTATTGGCAAAAACAATACTTTAAATTCAATGTTAATGCATATATCACCAGCGTCTCGGTAACGGTGTCGCGAGTTCAGAGATTTTATCTCATCTAAAATATGCGTGCCGCGCTAAAAGAAGTTTTCACTTCAAAAAATTTTAAAACCTTAGTTTCAGTTTTTCTTAACGATTGCGTTAACGGTTGGTTAATAAATTCGTAGCCGAACTCTTTCAAAAGTAAACAGGGTTTTCGAAGTCATCAGAAATTCCGCATATGTTGGTTCGATTTTGTTGTTTTTTTCTGAAACTAAAGGAAATAAAACAACCCATAAAAA
This sequence comes from Nephrocerus scutellatus, assembly GCA_947095585.1. Lineage (NCBI taxonomy): Eukaryota > Metazoa > Arthropoda > Insecta > Diptera > Pipunculidae > Nephrocerus > Nephrocerus scutellatus. The sequence continues at coordinate 65,008,417 of OX352762.1, forward strand.
TTAAAGTTTTTCGTTTAAATTCTCTAATCGGGAATACACAATGTGCAGTTTGAATTAAATCGGGTAAATTTTTTAAAATGTTTGTTAGAGAGCCCCCCGACCCCTTGGCCTTTTTAAGAAAATCGGGTACTTTTTTCATAAAATTTGTATGGGTGCCCCCCGACCCAGAAGCCCGATTATAGAAAGTTTTGTCCATCGAAAATACACATGCGTATAAAATTTGAAGAAAATCGGGTAAGTTTTTAAAAAAAATTGTATGGGAGCCCCCCGACCCCGAGGCCCCAGGTGCCCCACTCTGTTAGAGTGTAAGTTCGATCTAGTTTTTTAGAGGAAACGAACAACTTGACAGTCAATAAATAAATCTGCAAGATTTTTATTAGTTTGAGTGACGTCATCTTTCATTGTCGATATATGGTTTTTTTCCTTTTAAATGTAGCGCAGATTATTTTTTTGGCTCTAAAGTTGTCCGTTCCATCTAAAAAACCAATGTACGGTAGATCGAACTTCCACTCTAATAGATCTGTATATTTTCACTAACTACGAGTATTTTCTTTATTTTATTCTTCCGAATATATCAGAGTACAAATTTTGGTCGCAAATGTGCAAAAGATATGAGTTTTGCACCTGGGTACTCATATCTGTATATTTCGTGATTTTTACTCCTCTTTTAACTAACTATAACAAAACAATGTAAACAAAAGATTTTCGAAAAAACGACATTAATTTCTGATGGTATTGCTGTTATAAATGCCCTTTTTTGTGTTTTTATTTCGTTTTATTAAAAACTTTTATTTACCTTTTTTTTATTTTTGTCTGTTTTCGACTACTTTTTAACCACCTTCAACACGACCTAGATAGCTGAAATTTTTACAGCATTTTTTTATATTCCGCGTATGACGCGTGTCGCGTGTTAAGATCGCAAAATTTTCTCGTTTTTTGAGGTCTTTTCAACCACCTTTCGCACGACCTAGCCTGCTGAAATTTTGTGAGCGACTCAATGTCAGGAGCCAATTTTGATATCTCGCGTTCGACGCGAGTGAAGCGTGAAAAAAATCATTACCAAATAACAGACTATCTGGCGTGTTTTGATGTATACATAAAAGTTGTACCCGAAAAACAATTTTTTACCCATTTATTTGTTATGTCGAAATTTGTTAAACCTAGTGTGAACTAAAATTATATAAAAAAAACTTTTTTAATGCTTTTATTAAAGCATAAAGTCTCCAACAAATGCCATCAAGCCCAGCAGATTTATGAATGTTGAGATCATTAAATACTCTATCTACTTGACGAGTACAAAATTTTTCTCATAGAAAATTCGACTCTTGACTCTTGTTTGTGAAGCAAGCAGTTTGGCCTTATCTATAGAGTTGGAATGTCATTGTGAATGAGCGTTGGAATTGGAGACAAGATAGTATTTTTAATTCGTTTCTCGAATGACCGAAAATTCTTAATTCCTTTGGGACATTGACGTATTCTTAGGTCAATGACTTAAATATTTTGCGGAGGTGTCCGCGGATCAGTCCTCGGGGTCCGTGGCTCTGAACCGCCGTTTGGGATCGGAACTCCTCTGAATAACTCCATTACTTCGGGTTTGTCGGGACGAAGTTGGTGAACGGTATCGGTCCTCTGAGATGGGTCCTTTCGGCGGAGGTACTGGTAGAAGCTGGTATTACACTCTTTTACACGTTAGAGCTTTGAGCGGCGTTGTTATTGTCGACGGTGATATCTTCGTTGAGTGGAGTTGTGGAGGAGTGGAGTGGGTCTTAACCTTGGCTTTGATGGTAGGCTAAGGCCCAAGCGAACGTCGTCGTGGAAATGGCATCCAAGTGACTGCAGTGCCTTCCGCCCGGGGTGCTAGGTTGCGCAGTCAACTCAGTTCATTAGCCGTCAGCAGTCGTTTCGGTTGTGTTGGCTGCTTCTTCCAGGCCTATGCGCGAATCATAATCGGTGTTGTCCTTTACTTAGAAATCGGTATCAGTTTGGCCTTGGTTTGACTGTGGGAACCTGGAACCTCTGCATCGGTGGTAAACTAAACTGTCTGGTCGGTCATTTTAATTGACACTGAATCTATTGCGTAATTGTCGGTCTGGGGTGTCGTTTACTAGTTTTAGATTTTTTATGTGAACGGTTATTTTTCCTTGCTGACCTTCATTCTAATAAGTATAGTATACGAGAGAGGATATTTTCCTGTGGATGCTGTACGGGAGTGTGGTAGTAATCAAGTCCTCCGAAGACCGGAGGCTACGGTCGGCGACAATTGAATTGGATTTTGTGTTTGGTGACGGTAGTTGGCCCTTTAGACTTTTTCAATGGCGGTAGTTTAATGGCGCAGTATTTATTTAGATGATGCTCTTCGGTTGAGAGACTTCAGTGGTTTGGTGGGCTTGGGCTACAATGGTGCCGTTGCTCTGGTGTATTGTAAACCTTCTTTTTTTTTTTTTTTATAATTCGCGCACGCTTCAAGGGGTTCACAACCTTAAAATGCTTGGCTATATGCTTGGCACAGCGTGGACGTTAATGAAGAGGAAAAAGAGGAGAAAAGAGGAGTTGTCTATGAGCTTGTGTTTTGAATGTCTGTGGATCATAGTGACGTGGGAAGACAGAGCTTGGCAGAGCATTCCACATACGTGTTGTACGGCTGAAGAACGAATGAGTTTAGCGACAAAATTCGTTCTCAGCCCACGTATGTTGCTGAGATCCACTCTGAAATTACACACCACTACAGAAACACAAACACACAAAACACAACTTACCACTTCTTTTAACCGAATTGGGAAGAGTATGTCTCAAATTTGATTATTAACACAAATTGTCGTCAATGTTATGCCTTCACGACAAAATGAGTTAAATCACCAAAAGAAACAAACACTCACAATCCGTTATTCTTATAGCTAAAGAATTAGATCATAAACAAACTGCCGCATGAAAAACATACGACAGTTACGTTTCACCAAATTCTTTAGCTGCGCTGTTGATGATGGGGCACACGGACACACACACTGCAATTTGCACTTAGTGATCGACCGATCGCGCGAACCGTTTGTTTGCATTTTGATTTTTTTGTGTGCAAACACACAACACTACACTTTGTTGTTTTTTTTGACGTGACAACGTCTCACTCCAAGGTTTAAGGGGGTACATGTTCAAAAACTCAAATGTTAAATGTCACTATTTAACAGATGTTAAGTTACTTTTTTAACAGATGTTAAGTTACGTTTTTAACAGATGTTAAGTAACGTTTTTTAATATCCAATAGGATTTGGTCATGAGGAACTAGAGTTTTTGAACAAAGCAATTTATCAAGCGATTCGCATGAAATTCGGAATGTAGGACTAATATGTGACTATAAGACTTGTTCCTATGGAAATTCTAGGATCTGGCCAATAGGGTCTGGAATTTTGGAACCAAGCCATTTCTCAAGGGATTCGTATGAAACTCGGAATGTACGACTAATATGTGACTATAAGACTTGTTCCTATGGAAATTCTGGGATCTGGCCAATAGGGTCTGAGATTTTCGGAACCAAGCCATTTCTCAAGGGATTCGTATGAAACTCGGAATGTAGGACTAATATGTGACTATAAGACTTGTTCCTATGGAAATTCTAGGATCTGGCCAATAGGGTCTGGGATTTTCGGAACCAAGCCATTTCTCAAGGGATTCGTATGAAACTCGGAATGTAGGACTAATATGTGACTATAAGACTTGTTCCTATGGAAATTCTGGGATCTTCCCAATAGGGTACTCACTACTTCTCTCTTCTAATTTAATTTAAAACTACTCAAATTTTTTATGAGTTGAAACCAAAAGCTGCATTACTGTGTCTGGGCAGTAATATACAATATGCAGCAACTTCACAGTTAGTGGTTATGAACATTAAAATTCGCTTATAAATAATTTATATATAATGTGATGTGATGATGATGTATGTGATGATCTATGGTGCAAGTCGTAGGACTTGTATTTAGTATAGAAATTTTTAACGTGACAACGTCTCACTACAAGGGGTGCATGTTAAAAAGTCAAATGTTAAATGTCCACTGTTGTGATCAACAGAATGCTCACACTGTTGTGGTCACTGTTAATGTTTTATTATCAAGAAGGCGTACCGTACTTGAAAATTTGAGAATCGCCTAGAGAAGACTATATTTAGAAATTTTCATTTCAGTGTCGTTTGGCATTTTGTGCATAAAAGTTTGAATGGTTTTTGCATTTTTTAATTGTTATAAAAAGTATTACAGTAATTTATTTTTTGTTATTTACATTAAACAATATTTCCTTGTATTGCAGATATTAGCTTTAATATATTTAAGTAATAATCTTCTACAAAAAATCATTTTAAACACAGATTTTCACAAAACGAAATCCCATCTTTCCGAATTATAATCGTTTAATTCATATTATCTATATATATTAACTATAAACATCCCTTTTTACTGATAGTTTACTTTATATAAATAAGGAAAAAAAATATAAAAGATAATTTTTAACAGCTCTTACTTCTCCTACTACTATCGACGCAACTGCATTACTATGTTTGTGCAGTGATATGATATATTTAATATGTACCCACCTCACAATAAATTGTTATGAACATTTAAATCAGCTTTTAAATTATTTATTCTGTTGTATTTGATGTGATTGATGATCAATAACATACAATCAAGCAGAGCTGAACGAAAAAAACATATGCAGTAGTAGGCTGCGGTCAAGAATTCAGCCGCTGCGCAGTTTATGCTGCATTTTGGTCAAAAATTCAATTATCAGCCAATGCATTAAAGAAAAATCGACTGCGCAGTTACGCAGCTACTTAAAATTGGATGCAAATAGCAAAATGTAAATGTCAAATTGTCGCCCTACAAGCAGACTGTTAGTCGGTTCAAAATATAGCCGCAATTTCGTGCATACCGACTGCCTGCCATTTTTTGTGCAGCACAAGCTGCGAAGCTACTTAGTTCTTTACCGCAGCCGTAGTGATAGTATAGTCTCTGTTCATTTTCTATCAGAGCTCTGCTCTGCGTACCGTATTTGAAAATTTGAGAATCGCCTAGAGAAGACTATATTTAGAAATTTTCATTTCAGTGTCGTTTGGCATTTTGTGCACAAAAGTTTGAATGGTTTCTGCATTTTTTAATTATTATAAAAAGTATTACAGTAATTTATTTTTTGTTACTTACATTAAACAATATTTCCTTGTATTGCAGATATTAGCTTTAATATATTTAAGTAATAATCTTCTACAAAAAATCATTTTAAACACAGATTTTTTTTATATAAAAATGAAGCTAAATTTAACATTATAAAAATGCAGTCTCTCAGTCAAAGAAGAGATGTTCGATCGTAAGTTGGATGTCTGCCACTGAAAAATGAATCTATCATCGACCATTGAGTAAACCATCAAATATCATACATGGCATTAAGCATCGGTTCAAAGTAATTATTCGATCATTTACAGAAATAAGAGAACAATGCAAAAGAAATTTAATGAGAAATAATTGGCCTGCGTGTTTCAAAGTGACATTCTTACCATACCATTTCGAAGCATGGGCAGCACTTCTCACCAACTTCAAAGTTAGTGGTTATGAACATTAAAATTAGCTTATAAATAATTTATATATAATGTGATGTGATGATGATGTATGTGATGAGCTACGGTGCAAGTCGTAGGACTTGTTTTTAGTATAGAAAAAATATATTTTTAATATATCCGTCCGTGTTTATGTCCCACAGACAACAAGATCATTGTTTTCTTTTCTTTCGTCCCGGACAGACGTTATCACGCTCAAAACCCACGGCCGTGTCTTCGACACAGCCTACCCCGCTCTTTTTTTAATTCGCGAGTGCTGGAGTGCAGCATCAGCATGACCGTGCTCAGCGGCGGTTGGGAGACAACTCGAGCCGATATTTCGATAGGAAGTCAGTTCCAATTAGGAACTTATCGAACAGTTTAGTTATTAAAACGAATTCTTGTGTGGTTTCCCCAGTGTAATTCTTGTGAGTATGTCTGGTGGGAGGTAACGGTGGATCGGTCCGCTAAGGCAAATGTTATAGGATTTCAATTTCGAATTAAACCATTTAAAGTTCATTGCAAACTTTTTCGAAAGCAAACGAAACCTTTTCCAAAACAAATAAAACTTTTTTCAAACCAAACAAAACTTTTTCAAATCATATGAAACTTTTTCAAAATTAAAAAAAACTTTCAAAATCAAAAGAAACTACAATTTTTTTTCAATGGAGGTGCTCCTGTCAACTGGTTAGGGCAATTTCATTAGCATATTTGTGTTGTAATTGTTGCAGTTGTTTTGCGTTAATGTTTGTAACGCCTCGTTTATCACATTCACCATATCCAAATGTCTAAAATTTTCGCTTATAATTCTTCGAGCATTTTGAATTTAAGTGAAAACATCAATGTTAGCGTCAAGAATAAAAATTCATATAGAAAATGTACGGCAAGAAAAAATGTGCGAAAGTTCAACGACGACTTTTGAGTCTTTCAGTGTATTTTATTGTGCCTATGATAATCGCAAAAAAATGACAGCAGAACTTAGAAACCGATAAATATGTCAAAAAGCCACTAGACCGATCAAAATAATTAATTTAGAATTATGAGCGAAAATGTTAGTCATTTGGATTCTCACTAGCACCACTAGCAAAGTTATTGAGTTTCGTAAAATGCGTTTTATAGAGTATGTAATAAACGAGGTGTTACAAACATTAACTCAAAACAACTGCAACAATTACAACACAAATATTCTAATGAAATTGCCACAAGCAGTTGACAGGCAGCCCCTTTCCATTGAAAAAAAAACTTTTAGTTTCTTTTGATTTTGAAAAGGTTTTTTTTTAATTTTAAAAAAGTTTCATATGAATTTGAAAAAGTTTTGTTTGGTTTGGAAAAAGTTTTATTTGTTTTGAAAAAGGTTTCGTTTGCTTTCGAAAAAGTTTGCATTGAACTTTAAATGGTTTAATTTGAAATTGAAATTTTTTATATTGACTGGTCGGACAGGTATTTGTTTTGAAATACATAGCATCTGTATATCTTTACCGATGCATAACCTTCAATTACTGTCTTGAATGATTGATTACAAACTCAGATCGGCAGCGGTTGTTTAGCTGATTGAACGGCCCGCTGGGGTTTCCTATCTGGCATCGGCTTTGAATACCTTCTCTTTCGCAATAGGAACAAGAGACCTGTCCGTTCTGGCATACTCGGCGTGTATGCTGACTGACCACATTCCCAACCGCAGGTGCGTTGGTCGTAGCGGTTGGTTGGTATAGGATGGACGGATAGCGGTCGTGATGGGCCACTTGTTGTTAGTTCCTTTATCGGGGAAAGTCAAGCGGAATGCATCGGAGATCGCAACGGCGGTATTACCGGCTGATTTGGATGGACGGACAGTAGGAACTTCGGTATTGATGGTCCGTTTGGAGAACGGATGGGCGATATGATGGTATAGCTGATCGGGCTACTATCTACAAGGCTTTTATTCGGCTTAAACTTGAGTAAAATTGTCATATTTGGTCTGGTGCGCCTAAAACCACCTTGCATTAACTAGATAGAATACAAAACCGTGTGATAAAACTTATCGGTGACGAAAACATTGCGAAATCAATAGATTCGCTTGAACACCGCAGGAACGTCTCCTGTTTTTTTTTTTATGTTTAAACTTAATGCCAAGGGAATACTCCCTGAATGACTTCTTTCTTGAATGCCCACAACCCTAAAGTTAATTGTACCGGATTCGTTTGTAGTACCAGGCCTAACAAACGAAAAAGGCACGCACAACTATCGAGCCGATATGTTCCAACGCCAAACATTACACCAAGGATGAGCGAAAAAGCTGGACTCAAATAGAGCTCTTGAAGATTCCAGCTGTTTCTCGTAGCTTGGCCAATTCCACCGGAGAAACCTCCAATTCATGCCTTTGATGAAGATTTATAAATTTGGTTCTTTGTTTTAAATTCATAAGATTTAAAAACAATAAAAAAAATAAACCTTAAGATTCCCTTGAGACCCGTTCAAAACTTTAGAACAGCTAAAGACCCTCAAGACACCACTCACGACCCTCTCAAAATCTTCTCAAGACCACCCAAGACATCCGCAAGACGCCACCCACGACCCTCTCATTATCCCCTCAAGAATACCTAAGGATTTTCTCAGGACCCCACTAAAGATCCTCAGAAAAACCACTCGGGACCCCCTGAACACTACCTAAATCCTCTCAACTTCACCTCAAGACCCCGTTAAGACTATGTTATTACCTCCATTAATACTTTATCAAGACCCCCTCAAACCCCCTTTAAGATTCCCTTAAGACCCCCTCAAAACACTCAACTCAACCTAAAGGCCTTCACAAGACTCATTACCCTCTAAAAATCCCCTCAAAACCACCTAAAGACCTCATCAAGACCCCACTAAAGATCCTCACAATACCCCCTCTTTTCCACGACTATTGGTTCTACGCACCGAAAGGACCCTAATGCCTATCAAGACATTGGGCCAAAGATCAACACAACAACAGGTTACAGATTAGATCACCTGATTAACTTCTTCCATTTGCTTTTTTTTGCTTTGCATGTATGCTTATTTTTTTTTGCTTTCAGAATGGGCCTCCCGGCAAGCCTACTCTGCATTCTACTTATGAGAGCTGGGATTAGTCGAACCCAGGTCCCAGAATCTGGTACTGCTCGATTTGTAATCGTCCTATCTGAAAAAGAGTAGCCACTGTGCGGTGCAATAGTTGAGCTAACTGGTGTCATCTGCGGCTGCTCAGGGCTACACAGTGCCAACGATTATAACACTAATTTCGTTGGCACATGCTGCTCCCGAGATGCTTCACAACAACACTCCACCCCCAATCTATCTCCACCGCCACCCCTGTGCACTTACAGTGCGCCGACCCCCTCCAAAAACTCAGCACGGCCAGCACATAGGCCCTGTTAATTCTTTCAAGATCCTTCAGTGGAACTGTAATGGCCTGCAAAATTAAGAGAAATCACCCACTATATCTTTCGCAATAAGATCTTAATTACTACCGTGCAATAGACCAAAATTCCCAAGTCATACTTTGAGGGATGTATCCTATACTTTAATGCCCATAACCCCCGTTCTCCGCACTCCCTGAGGACAACCGTGGAAACTGCATTGTGGACATATTAGAAGAAACTGACTTTGTCACCTTGAATAAAGATTTTCCCACCAGGATCACCGCTGCGTGCTCTAGCTCGCCTGATATCACAATAGCTAGCACCTCGCTATTAGGTTCCCTGTCATGGCACCAACGCTTAGCTCTGATCACAGCCCCATTGTGATATTGTGGATGGACCATATCCGAACAACGAAACTTCATGAACCACAACAAAGCCAACTGGCAAGGTTCGTTGATAAATTCGTCAATATAAAATTACACCAGTTGCCTTATTCACTGAACGCTATATCTGCTAGGAAAGCCTTCCGTGACATTGTAGCTCGTGCCGCCAAAAGATTCATTCCCGCCGGAACAATAAAAAAGGTCATTCCATCTTTTCCGCCGATAGCCCTCAGGCCTGCCGAGCGTCGCGAACAACTAGGAGTTACGGATCCTCTGACCCTAGAGCTACTCAGCTATCCATGGATATTTAAAAACTGGTTGCAGAACACCGGCGAATATGAAAGCAGTAAAAAATCACGCCTTCCAAGGCACTTGGGCCGGACGGGATTTCCATGTTTATGTTGAAGAAGCTACATACCTCCAGCCTGGATTATCTAGAAAAAATCTTCAACCTAACCATGGAAAACCGCACCATACCAAAGGTATGCCATAATGGTCCCAGTTTTAAAACCTGGTCCTACAGACAATTTCGCCACTTTCTCCTACAGCCTCAATTTTAGAGACACTCCTCCTCCCCAGTCCTCAACATGTTAGTCTCGCCTCCCATCAATACGGCTTTGGGAAACATCGCAGCACTACAACTGCCTTAACAGAGCTGACGTCCCACATTGCGGACTGTCTTAAACACCGTCGCCAGCACTGGCGCACTGCTGTCGTGGCACTCGATTTGTCCAAGGCTTTCGACAGGGTTGACCACTCAATTCTCTTACAGTACATATTGAATTTCACTCTCCCTGACTCCATCCCTACAGTTAATAACCCCAACATTTTAGGAGTCATATTCAAGAACCTCCTTACCTTCTGTAGGCACGCAAAAAATACTTGCAGTAAAGATTCGCTTGAACACCGCAGGAACGTCTCCTGTTTTTTTTTATGTTTAAACTTAATGCCAAGGGAATACTCCCTGAATGACTTGCGCCACGGCAATAAGGTGGCTAAGCCCTTTATTAAAATTAAGAATTAAATCGGAGAAATGTGATTTACAACATATCACATTTCTCACGTTTGTAGCCGGTTTCAATTTTATTTTCTCGGAATTCTCCCTGATTCATTGAAAAAAGCAATACGGCAAAAACGTTCACGAAACTAAAACGACGCGAGTCTAAATGCTTTAATGAATGGATTATGGTCAAGGAAAACTACAAAAAACCTTGACCAAGAAAATATTACAAAAAAAAATTAATTACGTGAGCCTTCAAAATTCTTGGAGCCTCTATGAAAAATTCGGTCTATCAGGAACTAGCTAACTTCTTTCTTGATTGCCCAAAACTCGAAAGTTAATTGTACCGGATTCGTTTGTAGTACCAGGCCTAACAAACAAAAAAGGCACGCACAACTATCGAGCCGATATGTTCCAACGCCAAACATTACACCAAGGATGAGCGAAAAAGCTGGACTCAAATAGAGCTCTTGAAGATTCCAGCTGTTTCTCGTAGCTTGGCCAATTCCACCGGAGAAACCTCCAATTCATGCCTTTGATGAAGATTTATAAATTTGGTTCTTTGTTTTAAATTCTTAAGATTTAAAAACAATAAAAAAATAAACCTTAAGATTCCCTTGAGACCCGTTCAAAACTTCAGAACATCTAAAGACCCTTAAGACACCACTCACGACCCTCTCAAAATCTTCTCAAGACCATCCAAGATAGCCGCAAGACGCCACCCACGACCCTCTCATTATCCCCTCAAGAATACCTAAGGATTTTCTCAGGACCCCACTAAAGATCCTCAGAAAAACCCCTCGGGACCCCCTGAACACTACCTAAATCCTCTCAACTTCACCTCAAGACCCCGTTAAGACTATGTTACTACCTCCATTAATACTTTATCAAGACCCCCTCAATCCCCTTTAAGATTCCCTTAAGACCCCCTCAAAACACTAAACTCAACCTAAAAGCCTTCTCAAGACTCATTACCCTCTAAAAATCCCCTCAAAACCACCTAAAGACCTCATCAAGACCCCACTAAAGATCCTCACAAAACCCCCTCTTTTTCACGACTATTGGTTCTGTGCACCGAAAGGACCCTAATGCCTATCAAGACATTGGGCCAAAGATCAACACAACAACAGCTTACAGATTGGATCACCTGACTAACTTCTTCCATTTGCTTTTTTTTGCTTTGCATGTATGCTTATTTTTTTGTTTTGCATGTATGCTTATTTTTTTTGCTTTCAGAGTGGGCCTCCCGTCAAGCCTACTCTGCATTCTACTAATGAGAGCTGGGATCGAGTCGAACCCAGGTCCCAGAATCTGGTACTGCTCGATTTGTAGTCGTCCTATCCGAAAAAGAGTAGCCTATGTGCGGTGCAATAGTTGAGCTAACTGGTGTCATCTGCGGCAATGCTCAGGGCTACACAGTGCGATTATAACACTAATTTCGTTGGCACATTATGCTCCCGAGATGCTTCACAACAACACTCCACCCCCAATCTATCTCCACCGCCACCCCTGTGCACTTACAGTGCGCTGACCCCCCTCCAAAAACTCAGCACGGCCAGCACATAGGCCCTGTTAATTCTTTCAAGATCCTTCAGTGGAACTGTAATGGCCTGCAAAATTAAGAGAAATCACCCACTATATCTTTCGCAATAAGATCTTAATTACTACCGTGCAAGAGACCAAAATTCCCAAGTCATACTTATTGAGATCCTTTGAGGGATGTATCATATAATTTAATGCCCATACCCCCCGTTCTCCGCACTCTCTTAGGACAACCGTGGAAACTGCATTGTGGACATATTAGAAGAAACTGACTTTGTCACCTTGAATAAAGATTTTCCCACCAGGATCACCGCTGCGTGCTCTAGCTCGCCTGATATCACAATAGCTAGCACCTCGCTATTAGGTTCCCTGTCATGGCAATCAGCACCAACGCTTAGCTCTGATCACATCCCCATTGTGATCACAGTGGATAGACCATATCCGAACAACGAAACTTCATGAACCACAACAAAGCCAACTGGCAAGGTTCGTTGATAAATTCGTCAATATAAAATTACACCAGTTGCCTTATTCACTGAACGCTATATCTGCTAGGAATGCCTTCCGTGACATTGTAGCTCGTGCCGCCAAAAGATTCATTCCCGCCGGAACAATAAAAAAGGTCATTCCATCTTTTCCGCCGATAGCCCTCAGGCCTGCCGAGCGTCGCGAACAACTAGGAGTTACGGATCCTCTGACCCTCGAGCTACTCAGCTAGCCAAGGATATTCAAAAACTGGTTGCAGAACACCGGCGAATATGAAAGCAGTAAAAAATCACTCCTTCCAAGGCACTTGGGCCGGACGGGATTTCCATGTTTATGTTGAAGAAGCTACATACCTCCAGCCTGGATTATCTAGAAAAAATCTTCAACCTAACCATGGAAAACCGCACCATACCAAAGGTATGCCAGAATTGTCCCACTCCAGTCCTCAACATGTTAGTCTCGCCTCCCATCAATACGGCTTTGGGAAACATCGCAGCACTACAACTGCCTTAACAGAGCTGACGTCCCACATTGCGGACTGTCTTAACCACCGTCGCCAGCACTGGCGCACTGCTGTCGTGGCACTCGGTTTGTCCAAGGCTTTCGACATGGTTGACCACTCAATTCTCTTACAGTACATATTGAATTTCACTCTCCCCGACTCCATCGAACGGTTCCTGTCAGCTTACATAAATGACAGGAGCGCATATGTGGAATTCAGAAATTCCTGCTCAAAGCTTCGGAAACTTAAGATGGGATTCCCACAAGGAGGGGCTCTCTCACCCATCTTATTAAATCTATGTATCGATGCTCCACCTTTTGGCGTTTAACTGATCACTTACGCTGATGATTGCTCTGTTGCTGCCTCCGGTGCAGATGTAAACGAGGTCACACCTAGGATAAACTCCTACCTGACAGAGCTATCTGAATTTTTTAAGAAAAGAAAACTCTACCTTGCCTCCCAAAAATCATCTGCTACGTTGTTCACCTCTTGAACTAAAGAAGTCAGGCTATCACTTGACATTCGTATTAACAACGAAATCATCCCTACAGTTAATAACCCCAACATTTTAGGAGTCATATTCGAGAACCTCCTTACCTTCTGTAGGCACGCAAAAAATACTTACAGTAAAGTGAGCAGTCTTAATAGGTATAAAGTATAAAGCTATTGGCCGCTCAATTACTAAATACGCAGCCCCCATATGGACGTCATTTTTAAGTGACAATCAATGGAATAATATCCAGTCTAGACAAAATATAGCCATTCGCATCGCAAGAAATGATTGCAATGCCCATCTTCGGCGAGTCAAATTCGCCTACGACCGAAAATTAAGGCAAAAAATACTACAATGTCCCAAAGGTAGTAAAAATTTTTGGTCCTTCGTGAAAAGAATCAAAAATACAGCCTCGTCGTCAATCCCAACGCTCATTTATAATGACATTCCAGTTGTCAGCTCTATAGACAAAGCCAATCTGTTTGCTGCGCATTTCGCAGCTAGCTCTACGCTTCCAGATTGTGCATTGTCGCCTCCTGCACCTCAGAGTATTGAACACTCTATGGGACAGATATTTATTCGTACTCGTGCAGTTGCTAGGGTTTTAAATGATCTCAACACACACAAATCCGCTGGGCCAGATGGTATTTCTCCATTAGTTCTGAAGAGGTGTTCTTCCAAGCTGGCATTACCATTGCGTAAGCTTTTCCATCTATCCTATTCTTCTGGACTCTTCCCGAGAAGTTGGAAAACAGCATTTGTCCAGCCCATACCCAAAAAAGGCGAGCCGTCATCTCCTTCTTCGTACCGACCCATAGCACTTACATCCATTCTTTCCAAGGTCATGGAAACGCTGATCAATTATCAGCTTAAGAAATATCTTGAAACCAACGAAATCCTTAGTGACCGTCAGTATGGATTTCGTGGGCAACGTTCTACTGGTGATTTGATGGTATATCTCACCGAACAGTGGAACCGATCTTTACATCATTTTGGAGAAAGCAAAGCTGTTGCACTCGATATTTCAAAGGCATTTGACAGAGTTTGGCATCAAGCTCTTTTGTCTAAAATGCGTGCTTATGGTGTTGATGATAAACTGCTTCATTGGATTAGAAGCTATCTTTTGGACCGCTCAATTCAAGTTGTTTTGGACGGTTTCAAGTCTGAAATACACCACATAAATGCTGGCGTTCCCCAGGGCTCTGTTCTGTCCCCGACACTCTTTCTCATTTTTATTAATGATCTCTTATCTGTGACTTCTAATCCAATTCACTCTTTCGCTGACGACAGCACTCTCAGCTTCTCATATAAGTTTGTGGAACGTCCCTCCACTTCTGATGTGGAGCACAAACAACTTTGTATGTTAAGCTCGTTGAATTCTGACCTTGACAGCATAATACAATGGGGAGAAATCAATCGAGTAGAATTTAACGCTTCCAAAACCCAATGTTGTCTCCTGTCGTCAAAGCGAATTCTTAACCCCATGCCATTATCCATGAATGGCACTTGCATCGAGGAAACTGAAAATCTCGCAATTCTCGGTATGTGCGTTAACGACAAGCTTCGTTGGAATGACCACATATTTACCATCGCTAAAAATGCTGCGAAATGTTTAGGTTTTCTAGCCCGGTGCAAGAAATATTTCTCTCCCTCGGATCTGGCTACCATATACAAGGCTTTTATTCGCCCAAAACTTGAGTACAATTGCCATATCTGGTCTGGTGCGCCTAAGACTTCTTTGCATCAGCTAGATAGAATACAAAACCGCGCGTTAAAACTTATCGGTGACGAAAATATAGCGAAATCAATAGATTCGCTTGAACACCGCAGGAACGTTTCTTGCTTGTCACTGTTTTATCGTTTCTTCTACCAGCGGTGCTCAAGAGAAATAGCCAGCTGCATGCCACCTCTCCTTGAATTCAACCGCAATACTCGTGGCGCTCTAAATGCTCATCAGTTTACCCTCAAGCCCATCTTCGGACGTACAGTTAAATTCAGGGATTCGTTCTTCAGCCGTACAACACGTATGTGGAATGCTCTGCCAAGCTCTGTCTTCCCACATCACTATGATCCACAGGCATTCAAAACACAAGCTCATAGACATCTCCTCTTTTCTCCTCCTCTTCCTTAACGCCCACGCTGTGCCAAGCATATAGCCGAGCATTATAAGGGTGCGAACCCCTTGAAGCGTGCGCGAATTATAAAAAAAAAAAAAAAAAAAAAAAAAAAAAACTGGGTCCAACGCTGTTGGCGCGGCCTCTATTCTTGTCTTGCCAACATAACTCCATGACTATGCACACCCTTTAGATCATCTTATTAGTATAGGAACTTTTATTTTCTATCTGCATTGCTTGCCATTAGCCTTTAGTTAATTTAAGTACACTGCGAAATTAAATAGGTTTATGTGTACTGTCAATGAGAGTTTAATGTTTGGATGGTTTCCTCCTGATATCGTTTCAGGACTGGAGTTGCTACAACTACAACAACAAAACACCCTCGGGACCCCCTGACGACTACCTAAAGACTATCTCAAAATTACGTTAAGACCACTTTACTATCCCCATTAATACTCCTTCAAGACCCTCAATCCTCCCTTAAGATTCACTTAAGAAACCTCAAAACACTCAAGACCACCTAAACCCCCTCAAGACTACACTTAGGACCCTCTCAAATCCCCTCAAGACCACATCAAGACCCCCTCCAAACCTTCTTAAGATCCTCTCAAGACTCCACTCATGATCCTCTCAAAATCCCCTCAAGAACCCCATAAGACCACCTAAAGACCCCCTTAAAACCCCACTAAGGTTCCTCACAAATACCGTTTACTGTCCTTAGCTCTGCGAAAGATCTTGGTACTCGAATTGAGTGAAGAAGCATCCTTAAGATATAGCGTTATTGGGGTGAACTGGGTACACTCGACCCAAAGCGTCACTCGCGACTGCATCATGTTTAGGAACGGGCTGTTCAACTTTTCTTCTATAGAAAACTTTTCTCGATTGACTCCATGTGTAATATCGAGGTATCTCAGAATACAACAAAGTCTGCGAAAGGATCCTGCTGACAGAGTCGAAAAAGACCCCCATAAAACCCTCTTAAGACTACTCAAGACACTCCCATAATCCCATCAAGACCACCTAAAGACCCCCTCAAGACCACACTAAAAATAATCACAAAACCTCCTCGGGACTATCTAAAGACCCTCAAGATCACCTCAATACCCCGTAAAGACCACGTTACTATCCCCATCAATACTCCCTCAAGACCCCTTAAAGGTTCCCTTAAGACCCCCTCAAAACAGTCACAATACCACCTAAAAACCCCCTATAACTTTTTTTAAAAAAAAATCCCGATTTTCTTCAAATTTAATACACATGTGTATCTCCGATAGGCAACACTTTTTGTAAAAAATTTGGAGACCCCGGGCCCGGGTTCGTGAGGCCCCATAAATTTTTTTTAAAAAATTAACCCGTTTTTTTTTAAATTTTATGTACGTGTGTATCTCCGATGGGCAAAACTTTTTGCAAACATTTTGGAGAGTTTGGAGGGTCATGGGGCCCCAACAAATTTTTTAAAATACTTAAACCGATTTTTTTAAAATTTTATATGCGTGTGTATCACCGATGGACAACATTTTTTTGGAGTGAGGCCCTGAGGTCCGAGTTTGGTGATGGGTGCCCATATATATTTTTTAAAAATTATTTTCTTCAAGTTTTAACACATACCCATCTCCTGTTTTAATATAATTAATTATAATTCTCTAGAATTTACATGAAAAATTGTACTTTTATGGGTTGTTTTTATTACTTTTTGTAATACATGTGATGTATAATTGCTAATGGACTGTAGTGCGTAAAGTTGGCTGCCAAACATCGATTTGATTTTATTTTTCAACAGAAGACTATAGCTGATATTATTGGATTCTGCATTTGATGTGTCGTAAGGTAGTGGGCATAACTTGGTAATAGCTCGTCGTATTATACCAGATTTGATTTTGGGCATTTCCACAACACGTCCTAGTAACCAAGAAGCAGGTGGTAAACGTTCATCACATACTAGTACCAATTCGCTAATACGAATATTTCGTTTATTAGTACCCCATTTGGATCGTTGCTGCAAAGTATTCAGGTACTCTTTCGACCATCTCTTCCAAAACGAATGAACCATGGCTTGAATTTTGTTCCATCTTTGAAGTCTTCCGATCGTGGCGTTGGGTAAATCAGCTTCATTAAGAAACAATTCGTTTGTTCCATTCAAGGAATGACTTGGAGTAGGCGGTGTAAGATCATGAGGGTCATCGGATAGTGGCGTTAACGGTCGCGAATTTAGACAACCTTTAATTTCGATCATAAGTGTTGTTAGTTCTTCAAAATTGAATGTTTGTTGTGCTGCTATTCGCTTCATATGGAATTTTATTGATTTGACTCCGGCTTCCCATAGACCGCCGTGATGAGGAGAGCCGGGCGGTATGAATTTCCAGACAATTCCTTCATTCGTGCAGGATCTCTCAATTTCGTTGGCGTTAGCATTGAAGAAGTTGCGAAATTCTTTGAGAATATTGTTTGCTCCCACAAAGTTGGTACCGTTGTCGCTATATATGGCAGATGGTTTTCCACGTCTGGCTATAAATCGTTTTAAGGCGGCCAGGAAACACTTGCTGGTAAGGTCGCTAACAAATTCGAGGTGCAAAGCCTTTGTGCAGAAACAAACAAAGATGGCGATATATGACTTGTATTGAGCGGAGCTGCGAGGATTTTGATTGCGAGTCATAAAGGGTCCGCAATAATCAAGGCCGATAATATTAAATGCTCGGTTCGGTGTGATACGGTCGGCAGGTATGTCAGCAATCAACTGCGTCATTGGTTTGGGTTTTAATTTAAAACATCGTATGCATTTATTAACAATTCGTTTCGCTTGAGTTTTTCCATGTACGGGCCAATAAGTTTCTCGAACCTTCGGCAAGAAGAGTTGAGGACCACAATGAAAATACGTTTCGTGATTGTGACGTAGTACGAGCGTTGAGAAATGGTGTTTGTCTGGTAAAAGAATTTGATGTTTTCGTTCAAAGGATAAGTTGCCTTGTTGGAGTCTTCCTCCGACACGAATGATCCCGGTTGAATCGATGAATGGAGTCCATGGTCTAAGCAAGCTCTTCAGGTTTACTTCTCCGTTTTCTGCAGGCTCTTAAGATCATGTAGAAAGGACTCATGTTGCACTATTTTGATGATGCAATTTCGACCGCGTAAGAGTTCTTGTGTGGACAAAACAGGGTTTAACGATCTTTGTTCATGCAACTTTCGTATGTTATCAATGAACCTAAGACAAAATGATGCGACTCTTAGCAGTTTAGTATATGACGAATAGCGTTGAAATATGCTAAAATCGTCCGCTGGTTTTGTATTGATATGTAATGCGAGTTCAGATGAAATCAATTCAGGAATTTCAATAGATTTTATATCTATATACGTGTTATCAGGTTCATAATCATCATCTGATAAGAACATTGGTCCATTCTACCAAAGTTTCAGTTTCATGAATATACGTATTTCGTTGAGCATAATTCCTCTCGATATTACGTCCGCTGGATTTAGAATACCGTTTATGTGCTTCCATACGATTGAAGAATCTAGGTCGTGTATTTCGCTCACTCGGTTGGCGATAAATGGTTTCAATAAATTCACAGGTGTTTTTAGCCATGCCAGCACGATGTTGAATCTGACCATAGCGTTATTTTATCGATGTTTAATTTCAGGTCATCTATTGTTCTTTTAACTAGTCGTGATAGCAGTAGCGCTGCGCAAAATTCCAAACGAGGTATAGTAATGCTTTTGATAGGCGCGACTCGACTTTTACTACATATTAACATGACAGAAACTATTCCATTATCGTCTACACATTTCGTATAGATGCAGGCCCCGTAAGCTGATTTGCTTGCATCAGCAAACCCGTGCAGCTCTATACATTTGTTGTCACTATTAATGTAACGCGGTAGTTTAAGGGCTTCGATGGTTGGTATTTCGCGGCGAAATTCTTTCCAAAAATCCGTTTCATGCTTTGGTAGAGGATGATCCCATGTAATTTGAAATTGCCAAAGACGCTGTAGAAAAGTCTTCGCTGTTACTATCACTGGTCCCAAAAAACCCAGTGGATCGAAATCTTCGCTACCTCGGATAATATAACTCGTTTTGTTACTTTTTGATTTATTTCAAGATGATCAATGTTGAAAGTGAACACGTCTGCTATTGGGTTCCTTTTTATTCCGAGGGTTTTTATTGTTTGATTAGCGTAAGTTTTTTCCACATCCATTTGTTGCTCTCGATCTTCTAGTTTAATTTGCTCAAGCATTGCCGTAGAGTTTGACGAGAACTTTCTAAGTTTCATTCCTCCTTTACTTAACATGTCTGACAATTTTTTTGCTATTAGATTAGCTTCCTGTTCAGTCGATGCTCCTGTCAGAATATCATCCATATAGAAGTCATCCATGATATTAGTTGGCAGTTGATAGTTGCTGAATTCGTCGATATATATTTGTTGTAAAGTTCGTTGTGCCAAATGAGGTGCTGCTGACGTACCATACGTTATTGTTCGCAATATGGTACATTTGTTCGATATCCGCCGTAAACACAATCCTGTGTTTACGAAACCGTAGAACTATCGAAAATAAATCGTTTTGTATAGTTGGACCGACGAGTAATACGTCATTTAATGATAGGCCCGATGTGCTTTTAGCCGATGCATCAAAAACCACGCGACACTGAGTTGTTGAACTAGCCGGTTTTATTATGGCGTGGTGTGGTAAATAAAAGGTATTCGTTTGGCTGTCGTTATCTTCAGTAACTAACTCCATGTGACCCAATCTTATATACTCGTTCATGAACAGAATGTACTGAGACTTCAACTCTTTGTTACGCTCGTGTCGTTTTTCTAAGTACATAAATCGTTTTAACGCTGCTCGCTTAGATTCCCCCAACTTTGATACGTTCTCGTTGAATGGTGATTCCACAGCATAGCGACCTGTTGAGACGTCTCTGGTATGAGTTTTGATAAAAATGTCCTCACATTCCTTTTCTTCAGGTGTAAAATTTCCTTGATTTGTCACCGTTTCGAGTTGCCATAGTTGTTTTAATTCTTGTTGAAGCATAGTGTCCGATGAATTAATTGTAATGTTAAAAGCGAGTGAATTGTTTAATTCATCTTCCATTTTGCCTCCAACTATAAAGCCGAAAACTGTATTTTGGAGTATTGGTAATCCTTTTCTTAAACGTACTTGTTCCATTATAAGACATTTATAGTAGCATTCTGCTCCAAGTAGCGCGTCAATTTGTTGCGGAACGTAAAATTGAGGATCGGCCATTTTAAGATGCGATGGGATTATCCAATTATTAACCTTTGTGTATTTATGTGGTATCTTGCACGTGATGCTAGGCACGACCATAAATTGAAGATATTTTGAGTATAATGTGTTTCGAGAAGTTATTGTAGTGTTAACAACTGCTTCCACTACCGTTTTCATTCCATCGACACCTTTTACGCTAGTTGAGCTAGTACGACGTGGTAAATTGAGTTTCCTGGACATTTCTTCGGTCAGAAAACTAGATTGCGCTGCGGCATCTAACAAGACTTGGCACTGATGCTCATTTCCGATGTCATCTTAAATATTCACTATTGCAGTTGACAACCAATTATACGCTTTTTGTGGTGTCGCTGTTGATGCAACGTAAAATTGTCCATTAACAGCCTCATCCGTTATGTGAACATTTAATGATGATTGATCGGCAGCTTTTTTAGGAGATGAAATAGATGAATTATTAAACGAAACCTTTGAGTTTGACGATTGCGTTGATATGCCTTCGTAGTGTGCATGGAGCAGGGTATGATGCCTTTTTCGACAGATATTGCACATTTGCGCACGGCAAGTATCCACTGAATGCCCGGAACGAAGACAATTGATGCGTAAATTTACTTGTTCGACTTTTTTAAGGCGATTTGAAACGCTAAGGTGAATGAACTCCGAACATTGTGAGGAGTAATGCAATTTGGATTCACATATCTTACATTGCATATCGTTTGGTATTGTAGCGGTTGCGAACACCTGGCTGGATTCCTTTGAATGACTTTTCACGTACGGCCTTTTTGAATCCTTACTTTGTGATATAGATGTTAGTTTCGGGGTTGATCTTACTGGAGTTGTTTTTGACTCGATGGCTTCTAACACCCGAGCACGATTATTTAAAAAATTTTAGCATTTGTGTCCACGTTGGAATTTCGTATATTTCAATCGACATTTCCCATTATGACTTTGTTTCTCCGAATAGACCTGATGATATTATGTTAACAATAATTGTGTCCCAATATTCAACAGGTTGCTTTAACGTTTTGAGAGCTGTCAAATGATTAACACAACTATCTATTAATTTATGCATCTCGGTTGATGTCTCCGAATTCATTTTACTGTGATTTAAAATTGCAATTGCATGTTTGTCGATGATTAGTCGTGTATTATCATACCGATTAACGAGTGCATTCCACGCTTGCTTGTATCCTTGCTCTGACAAGTCGATATTATCCACCAATCTAAGAGCCTCTCCACATAAATTCCCCAAAAGATAGTGAAATCTTTGGATATCCGACAAACTAGTTTCGTCATTTATTATTGATTTGAAAGTATCCCGAAACGAAATCCAATCATCATATTTTCCGCTAAACATCGGCAGCTTAATAATCGGTAATTGTACTTTCATTTTTGTGCTTGATGACCTTGATACCTTTGGTTTTTCAACGTCGTTAATTTTTAATTGTAATTCCGACATAACTTTCACGAACATGGATTCGAAATTATCATGGTATTTTTCATGTTCTTCATCGTATTCTGTTAATTCAAGAATTTCGGTATTTAATTCGACAAATTGTTCATATAGCTTTAACACTATTTCCAATCGCGTCGAAAATTCGTTGGAATTTGTTCGTTGTTCATCTAACCAAGCTTGCTGTTTAGTTAGTTGTTGTTTTAAATATCCTCGTTTGGATACGAGCGCTTTGATACGATCTGCTTTTTCTGTCATATTGAATAAAGCCAAATCAAATCAAATCAAATTCTGTTTAGGTTACCTGCATGCAATGATATTTCGATAATGCAGTAACGACGAATAAATCGACAAATCCCAGCTACTGAGACAATGTAGTAATATTTCGTCGATTTGATAATGCGTATTTAGTTTACGATGTGATTTATTAATCGACTACGATGCAATTAATTATTCGCTTACGATGCACTTTTAGACGATCCGAATGATAAAGCGATTTTCGATTACGATGCGATAAATTCATCAAGTACGATGCAATTAATTATTTGATTACGATGCGCTATTATACGATCCGGCTCGATTTGGACAAAATGTTGCGTAGAATATTTTTTATTATAATAAAATTACCAAGAACAATAACAGGAATATTATATTTTTTACTTTTTGTGATACATGTGATGTATAATTGCTAGTGGACTGTAGTGCGTAAATTTGGCTGCCAAACATCGATTTGACTTATGGTTTGGACTGGTTTTACACTTGGGATCGATGACAATCGTTAACACCCTCAATACCCTCTGATGATCTACTCAGAACCCCCACAAAAATGCGTACGAGACTTACTGACAGATTTGTAATGCAAAAAGCGTGACAGAATGACATATAATCCGACAGAAAGACATAGGCAATTAATAAAAATAAAATAAAAGCTTTAAAATATGTTTAACTATTATTCGTTTATAATAAAAATATCTCTAAAACGAATTCAATTCAATTCCCCGATTAGAGAATTTTCACGAAAAATTTTAATTTTTATGGGTTTTATGTTTCATTTGCAAAGTTTTATAACAGACACTGTAATTTTGCGACCCGTTGGCAATCGACGGGTATGCTTTCGTTTACTCAGCTTGGTTTCTGTTTGGCGTTTCATTTACGCAGCCTTAACCACAAAGATCACTTTGGCAGCTTACCCGTTGGTATGGTTTTGGAAATGGTTTGGGCAAGTGGAAACGGAAAGAGACATAATTAACGTCTTTTCATCTGTAGAATATAGTATACTAGCTGATTACCCGGCTTTGCCCAGTGTAATAACCTGTGGCCGTTTATAAAATAAAGCACGAACTACGATTTTAACTTATAGTTTTTTTATTCGCTATTAACAACCGATTATCAATGTGCTCAACCACTAGATAACAACTGACGCAGCAGGGCAGTGTGGCTGTGCTGCTGCTGATGTTGTGTGTGTGTGTGTGGAGTATACTGCCTACTCTCATTCGGCAGGTCGCCACATCCCTCCAATGTTCTTTAGCTTCAAGGTCAGCTTCCGGTTAGGGGTCTCCAGCTCTTTTTCCGCTTCTACTGTATCTGCTGCAGAACTGCTCTGCTTTCCATCCTCTGGGCTTAGTGGTGGGGATCCTGATTCCGCGGTGTTCGGTATCTTCTTCAAGTGACTAATGTTCCTCCTGAGGACTTTGCCATCTCCCCTGATCATGACATCGTTTCCTCTCCGTTCAGTGACTTCGAATTCGTCCGGACTAAATGTAGTTGCCAGCTTGTTTGGTGGTATTATATTCTGAAGCAAAACTTTTTCGCCAACATCTATCTCAGGTACTTTAGCTCTACGATCTGTATCAGCTCTCTGCCTTCCCTCCTCTTTGTTTCTTATATCTGAATCTCTTGCTTCTAAGTCTAAAATATTTTCTGGAATATCCTGAATGCACGGAATTTTATCCCGGATCAGTCTATTAAATAAGTCTCTTCAAAATAGATCTGTTCATATTCTCAACCTCTCCATTCGCCTGGGGCCAGTACGGTGGAGATGTTATCAATTCGATATTGTTGTGAACGCAGTACTTCTTAAACTCACCGCTTACAAATTGGCGACCATTGTCAGCCGTAATCGATTTGGGGTAACCGAGTCTAGCAAATATTTCCTCCAAAATATCAATAATTACATTTGATGTTATTCTCTTCACAAACTTGATCTCGTGATATCTTGAATAGTAATCGATAATGACAAAAATATAGTCGTGATTTGGAAGAGGGCCCAGCAAACCCATTGCTAAACATAACCACGCCCCCTCCGGGAATGCGCGCCTGTGCATTGGAGCTGCTTTCATCGGTTTTGACACAAGCAAGCAGTCGCGACAATTTTTTACAAACCTCTCTACATCTCTATCAATAAGAGGCCACCATACCTTAGATCGCACTCTGCGTTTCATAACCGTTTCTCCTGGGTGACCCTCATGTGCCAGTTCAAGAACCCGTGATCTTAAAGCAGTTGGGATGACAAGCTTTGTTCCTCGTAGCAGAATGTTTCCCAATGCACACAATTCTAATCGATATGGAAAGAATCTGTTCGTACTGTTCGTACCCCACATATTATTTTTAATACTGTTAACTGCTTCCATAAGTTCTAAATCTGTATTATTGTTTTCAACAATTTCAAGGACCGTTAACGCTGCCGGTATTGATTTTTGAACTATCGCGCAGATATTTTTTTCCCCTTGTCTGTCGAAAGTATCAGATTGTTCTATTTTGCACAGTCTGGAAAATGAGTCCGCTATGTTAAATTTCCCGGGTCGGTAAATGACTTTAAATTTAAACGATTGCAACCGTAAAACCCATCTCTCTATTCGAGCTGGCGGCTTTGATGTTGTCTTAAAAATAGCCTCCAGAGGCTTATGATCTGTTACCAGTTCGAATTGAACTCCGGCCAAATAATAGTAGAATCTTTCTACCGCCCACACCAATGCAAGACTTTCTTTTTCTGTTTGTGAGTATCTACGTTCGACATCGGATAAACTTTTACTGGCAAATGATATCACTTGAGGCGTATTGTCCTCAAACTGCAGGAGGACTGCGCCTAACGCTACTGGACTTGCATCCGCGATTAAACGGATTCGATTTTTCGGGTTATAATAGGATAAGGTTGGTATTTTTGCTAGTCGCTCTTTTAATTTCTGAAAGGAGTTATCTTGGTCGGGTCCCCATGCAAATGCGACGTCTTTCTTCGTTAAAATCCTAAGTGGTTCAGTTAAGTCAGCCAGATCCGGAATAAATTTCCCCAAATATGTTACGAGGCCTAAAAAACTCCGCGTTTCTTCTTTGCTGCTTGGAGGCCGAAACCCTAAAACAGTTCTTATTTTCTCTGGGTCTGGACGTATCCCCCCTGATGACAGTATATGTCCTAAGAACTTCAATTTTGATCATGCTCCACTTCAATTTTCCCAAATACAATTACATCATCAATGTAGTTCAGGGCGTTTTTGCATGAGGCTAAAACGTTCTCCATTGTTATTTGGAAAATCTCCGGCGCTGAATTTACTCCGAACAATAACCTTTTATATCTAAAAACTCCCTTCGATGTAACAAAAGTTGTTATTTCACGACTGCGTTCATCCAACTCTATTTGATGATAAGCGTTCTTTAGGTCCAATCTTGTGCTCCTTGTAACCTTGTCATAACTGAGTCAAATGTCGGTAACGGGTAGTTTTCTCTCAAAATTGCTGCGTTGGCACGGCTCATGTCTATGCACAGACGTATGTTTCCATTTCCCTTGAACACTATAACAACTGGGGATATCCACGGACTCGGTCCAGCCACAGGCTCTATGATATCTTGCGCTACTGCTTCACTTAATTTAGCCTCAACCTTGTCTTCAAGAGCAGCTGGTATCCGACGCAATGGCTGTTGTACTGGCTTTACCGATTCATCAATAGACAAGGAGATTTTAATACCCCTGATTTTTGGGAATGGCTGAAAGTCTTGGGCTTGATTTACTTGAAGCCCTAACTTCAACACCTTCAGTTCGATAGCAGTATCTTTGCCTAGCAGTAATTGTCTACCATTCTCAATAACATAGAACGACGAAATCATGTCAGCAATACCGTCTACACTTATCGCGGCCTCAAAACATACCTTTATTTTGAGTAAATCATCTCCAGCGTAGGCCCGAAATTGGTTTTCTGATTCAGTTCGAGTGTTCCATACAGTCGCGTTTTCTCTGCCTAGATGCGTCCAGTCCCTTTCGCTGAGAAGGTTATATCTGGACCCCGAATCAATAACCATCGTAATTTTGCATCCTCCGATGGAGCATTCTATATGTTCACTCATATAATTCGTTTTCGATTCCCCATCAGTTATTTTAAAACAGTCATGTTCTTGTGATCGGTCCCTCCTCCTCTCGGGATCAATTTTTCCTTCATTTCCTACGAAACGAATCTTTGAAGGTCCGAACCTTTGCCTTCTCGTGTCTGTTCTGTCGAAATCCCCCGTTTTGCGTTTCCCAGACTTAGTCTTGCAGTTTCGAGCAAAATGGCCAACGAAACTGCATTTGTTGCATTTAGCGTCTTTGGCGGGGCAATAGGGACTACTTCCCAGATGTCACCACTTGCCACATTTACTACATTTACTGTCTATGACCCTACTCTCACCCCTGGACGTGACTTTATTTATATTCGTAGACGTCGTGGGTACCATCATTTCTTCTAATTGATTGTTAATTTGTTCATATACCTGACACATCTCGATTATGTCTTTTAGGTTATGCTCCTTTTCTAATAACCGTCTCTTTCGGTGCCCATACATCTATTAACTTATCTTTGATATTGATTTCCACGATTTCTTCCCTCGTTTGCCCAAACAAGCATTTCGCTGCCTGGTTCCGTAGCCTCAGTACGAATTTATTGAGATGTTCCCCTTCCTCAGGTCTCAATGACCGAAATCGGTGCCTTTCAAAGGTTGAGTTCCTCACCGGAGAAAAATACCCAGCCAACTTCTGAACCATAACCTCGTAAATATTTTCGGTTCCGTCATTTTCACCAGCGTCTACTACCGCACCAGGAATGTTATACACCACCTCTTGCAGTTGGGTTCCTCCTAAATGCAGTAATTTGTTCCTTTTTTCGTGGGATCTGTGATTTATTCCGACTGAAGGTAAAGAGAAAAAGCTCGAAACCATTTTTCCTATTCTGCCCGGATCAGAGACTTCTCTATGACATCGCAGAGATCCCCGTTCCACTCATATTTCCAGCAATTTAATGCGTACCAATGGCTTTCCTAAAGCAATTTAATGCGAATAAGTCACCTCTGCACCAGTTATTAATAACTTTGTTTCAATATTCTTACCTAATTACCTAATTAAATGTATTTCTTTCATTTGCTGCAATTTGATGCTCAATAATTTACTGTTTTTCGTCTTATCTCTTTCTTGCAATTTAATGCTCGATAATTTACTGTTTTTTGTCTTATCTCTTTCTTGCAATTTAATGCTCAACAATCTAATGTTTTTTTCCCTGCAGCAATTAAATGCAAATCCGTTAACTTTTCACAATTTCTTATCAGTAATTTCCTTTATATTTACCCAATTACAATTAAATCAATTCTCCTTCCAATTTCATGATTTAAGTCCGTAATTCTATTCCTTTTTCCTTTTCGAATTTTGCAATCACGTCTTGGTGAGTAGGTACTGCAACGACAAAAGGACAAACCACTGAGTCGAACTATTTCCTCACTGATTCTGCTTCACGCATTTAAAACACACTTTTTTTCCATTATAACACCTAATAATAATAAACGAAGATGGTTTCATCTTTTTTTTTTTTATTTACCTCGTCGCCAATGTAATGACCTGTGGCCGTTTATAAAATAAAGCACGAACTAAGATTTTAACTTATAGTTTCTTTATTCGCTATTAACAACCGATGATCAATGTGCTCAACCGCGTGGCTAGATAACAACTGACGCAGCAGGGCAGTGTGGCTGTGCTGCTGCTGATGTTGTGTGTGTGTGTGTGTGTGTGGAGTACACTGCCTACTCTCATTCGGCAGGTCGCCACACCCAGGTATTTATTTATCCCAATATTCTCTTAGGCATTGGTATGAAAAGAAAGAATTCTATCTAAAAATAAAATCAATGTAATTTTTTATTTATAAAATAAATATTTTAAAGTAAAAGAACACTATCCAAATTAAAAAGAAACTTTTTTTTTAAAAATCTACTAAAATATTAGTTTAACACAAAACTTGATTATAAACAACTTTTCTAGTTTCACCACCAGGACAATTACATTGCCCAGCATATTTTTTACACACAATCAAGATAACGTAGTAAAATAATTGAACATCCCTCTTTGAGTAAAAGACGATGTGGTGGCAATTCAGCCAAATCAAGTGAGTTTAGGAATTCGGGTGTGAAATTAACGACCCCATCGGCATCTACTAATGTATCGATAGACTTGAATTCCAGTGACTACGCCTGGTAACATGGCAAGTATTTGATTATTTATTTAGTTGACGTCTTCATTTTGAGCAGCAAGAATGACCCTTTCTCGCAACCAGTTCAGAATGTGATAATTTTGGGAAACAGCCAGATAGATAGCATCTATCAATTCTGCAGCAGACGATACCATATTACAAAAACCGGATGGTGTATTTATCTTGCCAGAAGACTCTACTATTAATCTACCTTCTTCGATCTCCAGTAGTTTGTTTGAGAAAATTTGAGCACTGTCGTCCTCCACATTTCCTCTCATGTTCTTCTTTAAAATTGTCATTCCCACATGTTTCGAAAAAAAAATGAATGTTTTAAACATGCTTAGATTTCATCGGCCGGTGTTGATTTTGGGATGACGGGTAAAGTTTGACGAAAGTCTCCAAAAAGGAGTACCAAAGCTCCTCCCATCAGGTTATCGTTTCTCCTTAGGTCTCTCAGAGTGGCGTCAAGTCCCTCGAGAGCTTTCTTATTAGCCATGTTGCCTTCATCCAGCACGTTCTCCGTGAGCCCTGATTTCGGCCGGAATTTAATTTGTTAAAAATGTTTTTCCTGTGCCCCCAGAAGAATCTAGAAAAATTATACCACCTTGTTGTTTCGCTACCTGATCCATGATGATTTGATATGTTTTTTTTTTTTTTTGTATCTTGATGCACTTAGCTCTTCGGTGTTGTAGTTCTTTTCACGTATGTAAGCTGCGTGAACTACGTCTTGTCAGTCTCGTTTTGGTGCAGGTAGGCAGAGCTGCAGTAATGTTTTATTGATCATCGACATACATTTGTCCTCAAGGATAATCAAAGCTTTGTTGTAAATGTCCGGACCAAACGTGATTTCTAATGTCGGATTTTCTCTCCGGACTTTGGCAAGTACATCATCACTTAGGGCGTCCTTATATTTTTCCCATAAAGTATTTGGATTCGATGGACTGCATGTAGTCAATATTATAGCAAACAAATTTGTTATTAGCTCTGGAAGGGAGATCATTTCGGCTTCTCGCAATGTGTGATCCCAGTGCTGGTCTCCTTCCAGTAAACCCAACTTCTGACAGGCTTCTCTATATGTCTGGCATACTTCTCCGTTTACTGTTCTTAGCTCTGCGAAAGATCTTGGTTGGAATTGAGCGAATTGATTTCCAATGTCGGATTTTCTCTCCGGACTTTGGCAAGTACATCCTCACTTAGGGCGTCCTTATATTTTTCCCATAAAGTATTTGGATTCGATGGACTGCATGTAGTCAATATTATAGCAAACAAATTTCTTATTAGCTCTGGAAAGGAGATCATTTCGGCTTTTCGCAATGTGTGATCCCAGTGCTGGTCTCCTTCCAGTAAACCCAACTTCTGACAGGCTTCTCTATATGTCTGGCATACTTCTCCGTTTACTGTTCTTAGCTCTGATCTTGGTTGGAATTGAGTAAGAAGCATCCTTAAGAAATAACATTTGGCGTTATTGGGGTGAACTGTGTACACTCGACCCAAAGCGTCACTCGCGACTGCATCATGTTTAGGAACGGGCTGTTCAACTTTTCATCTTTAGAAAACTTTTCTCGATTGACTCCATGTGTAATATCGAGGTATCTCAGGATACAACGAAGTCTGCGAAAGGATCCTGCTGACAGAGTCGAAAAAGGCTGTTAAAGTTCTGTTTGGTAACTGATCAAGCTCTCTGTTGTGAAATAAACTCTCTGACCATTTTCTAAATGGACGCTGAGATGAACAATAGTAGGGTGTCTTTCGTGAATTTCGTGAATCGTAAATCCAAGGATTCACTAAACTGCTTCGTTGCTACTAATGTACCTTTCCAACTGATAACGTATCACTTCATCGTTTGCTCTCTCGTACCTTTGTTGAAATACTTGCACATGTATTTAATCGACTTCACACTGTTACAGTACTCTCCGTTAATGTGTTCCTGGAACATTTTTGACAGCAACGGTGAAAATGGGACCACCCACCTATAATCAATTTCTATTTCTGTATTATTGCCTTTCTTTGGTTTCGCCGTTATCCCTCCATCCTCTGGAGCACGCCGTCTATATAAAGGATAACCATCATTTCCTGTTTGTGTCTCTTTAAGCATCTTGGGTATTTTTGGTACACTTTCCATCCTTCATACACCATACCATGGTCCATGAATCATGTTTTTCTTAATCACTTCAAAAAGTTCAGGATCTTTTGTCAGGCAACTCAGCCGATATAACGGCATCGATTTGTGTGGTTTGAACTTTTTCCGCTAACCAGATTTGCCATTCAATCGTGTACATCCAGCATCTTGGTACTCCAAAGACATGACTCTTTGTTAAAATTTCATTTAGTTTCAACTGCTTCTGTTTGAATACCCTCGCAATCAAGTCGTGGTGCTCATTGTGTAATTAACCATTGGTAAGCATCTCCTTGATCTCTTTCCAAGCCGGTTTACATGTGAAGGTGATAAATAAATCTGGTCTTCCGTACGTCCTTACGTATGTCATAGCATCATGCGTGTATTCGTGCATGTGACTGCCTGTAAACGTAGCTAGTAGTATGACAAATGCACCAAGGTTTTCAACATTAACGTCATTTACCACAGCATCTCTCAGGTAAGGTATACTCTCAGTTTACGTTGATTTAGACGAATGTAAAGAAGATTTTTGCATACACATTAACGATGAATTGATGAAAGAATCGTCTACAGTTTAATATGTGGTTCTGTTTATCTCGAACCATTAGTCTGTATGCATGGAAATCCATTGCTGAAACTTGTTTGCTAGTTGTGTTACCTGTCGTTTGGCTGACCTGCCTCAGATTAAAATGATATCCATCTTTACCACGGGGAAATATCACTGGGTACTGGAGACCATCGATGTGTTTTTTAAGTGCACCGACGTGGCTCCTGATGTGTAACTCAAAAGTTCTTGTAGTAGTGATTCTAATGGTAAGAGTTTTACTTTTCCATTTTTGCAAAAAATACCAGGTGACTCTGATTTAAACTTCTTGCTTGACAGTAACTACAAACCATTTACATTTTCCGATGGTAACACTTTCATACTGTGAGTAGTCATGTGTGGATCATAGTGAAATCCTTAAAATGCTAAACTCAATTTTTGTGCACTCCGTGATCGTCTGTGTCTATGCCTCATTTCCTGTACTCGGTTCCCCCGCTGTCTTTCTGTGTTACATAAAAACCTCGCTTATCATACACAGAGTATCGCCAAATAATGAAATGTAGTTTACCAATGCATTCACGTGCATCTATAATATGAACACACATAGGAATAATTCCTTTATCTAAAGAAGGGAGGAATTGTTAAATAAAAACCTTTCTTACCTAAATTATTAGGCATACACACAAGTATAGCCACACCAAAATGGAAATAATTAAATGTAGTGTACCAATGCATTCACCATGAATCCATACTCTAAAAATAAAACTCACACACACAGTAATGTAAAAAAATGTTATGTGCACCACTATGATGACTTGCACAAGATTATACTCACAAGTCATTATTTCCATTAATTTATGACCCATAATACGGAGGTAGGCACTTGCAGTGCGGTACATTGTAAAAAGGGAAAAGTAGATTTGATACTTTTTATGTTAGATAATAAGAAACCATATTAGAAAAAAAGTATAAATAAGGATTCTTTTGAATAAAGAAATCAGATTGGATTCAACGACAAACTTGTTTGTTTCTCATTCTAAAGTGCTGCTTGTTGCATTAGCAATATCCGCAGCATTGGATAGCTTGCAGTCCCTGCAAGATCCACACACACACACGATTAGGCTGCTATGCCAGGCAAGGTTCCTCAGCGTCTTTACTTTTGAATTAATATCCATAGATACGAGTTCCAGCACTCTGCAATATTTATTTC
Organism: Nephrocerus scutellatus; assembly: GCA_947095585.1. Taxonomy (NCBI): domain Eukaryota; kingdom Metazoa; phylum Arthropoda; class Insecta; order Diptera; family Pipunculidae; genus Nephrocerus; species Nephrocerus scutellatus. Next base: position 65,040,901 of record OX352762.1, read on the forward strand.
CACAAATATTTTTATATGGCGATCAACGTATTAACAATAGCCAGTCAACAATTATAAAAGATATTTTAATATAAACCAACAAACCATTGTATATACCTATAATATACATATCTACACATATTGAGGTTTATAAATTAAAATATATTAAAGTATATAACAACACCAAAAAAACATTTTTGGTAACATTCAAACTACGTCTGGTTTCGGAGATATACAAAAATACATGTTGTCCGAAGAAGAAGAAGTCTCAACACATATTTAAATAAGTTATATGAGGAAGTGCGAGAAAGCGAAAAATTACAAATTTTCCAGTGTTATTCAATAAATTTACAACTTAATAAGACACGCAAACAAAGACTAAGTGTTATTGAAAAATTTTAAAAAGCACTGAGGAGTTCAAACAAGAATTACAAAGTTTTCAAAGTTTCTCGCACTCTCTCCACTTAGAAAATATAAATAAAGTAGTTAGGGAGATATCGGTGAAGTTTCAGGCAGCATCAGTGATTTAGACATAAGTAAGGAACTTCTTAATTGCCTAGATATTTCAATTCCTGAATCTGAACAGGAATTATCAATTAAATTGTCGATTAACGAAATAAACAAACCAACTTTTAAAATGTCCGTCGGTTATTGTAAAATCGCCAAACTTACGGCTTAGTTAGTACCCATATTCTCGGCGGACAAAGTCCTCTAGTAAGTACTGAACTATAGACCTTTTTAGGGTTTTGTTAGAAAGTATTAGAATGTCTACAAGAGAAAGAACACCAGGCATTTGCTCAAATTTTCACAAGAAGTCTTCGGGGTGAGGCTTACCTTTTAGTCGCATCTAATTGTTAAAGTAAATAATAATACCCTACAGTCACCATCAATTATATAAAAATATATAATTGTTCGATCCAATTTACAAATAACTAAATAACATTGCATCATCCTTATTATGACTCAAAATATCTTTAAACGCATATTACTCACATCTCTTTAATTCAAAGTCGTTCATAATTACGCATATCATATATTTAACAAAGAGTAGCGTTATCTTGTTTACTTCTTAAATTCAAGGACACGATCAAGGTCCGCCAGATGTCCAATTGCGCACATCTTTACTATTCAATATCCAAATACAAGAAACATGTTTTAACATGAACGCTTTCTTATCTTAACTCTCGATCTAAGAAATCAACATGTTTACTTCTTAAATTCAAGGTCAAGATCAAAGCTAATACAGAAATTGGATCACACAAAAAGTATATAAGATAACTTTCATGCAGAAACAAATTCATTCTTGTATTACTCATTGTTTAGAACGGATTGTATTATTAACTTCTATACTACAAATTCATACAGTAAAGAATCATTCAATAAAGATATTGTCTTAGTAGTAATTTTCTTTGTAAGCAATAATCATTGCATTATAACTTGTAATTTTCAAATAATATTTTAATAAAGAAAGATCTTTTTTTTAAATTTACTAAGTTTCATTAAATACATAATTGGCGCAGTCGGTAGGATGCGCTTGATCAACTAAGATTTACTTTTATTAAAAAGTTTAAAAGTGCTCCGAAAGAAAAAAGTAAAAATTATAAGTATTCGCAGAAGGACAACTTATATTAATTTACTAGTGAACAATACAAGTGAAAAATAGGTGCAAAAATTCTACGAAGCTCTACAAAAATTAATTGAATTAATCGCAAATTTAAAAGAAAGTGCAACAATTCCACGATAATTAATTGCATTACTCGCAAATTAAAAGGTGCAGAAATTCCACTGAAATTAATTGCATTATTCGCAAACTAAAAAATGCAACAATTCCACGAAAATTAATTGCATTATTTGTAAAAATAAAGAGAAAAAATAAATAAATAAATTATTTATACTACTATACAAATAAAATTAATTGCAAACTTTACACTGCTCTACAAAAATAAAAATAAACAAATAATTTCAACAAAGTGAAACAGAAGTGAAATTCTTTGATAAAATAAAGTGCTTACAATTTTTTTGTACGAAAATTTTTGACAAACAAATTGACTATTTGAAAGACATATTAATTAAAACAAACTATTATAGTCAACATAAAAATAAAATCAACACAGACGAATCAACATAATCAGACTACAAAATAATAGGAATCTCTTCGCAACACAGCAGCATACCACAAAGTAAGAAGAAATACAACATAATAAAATCAACAAAACCATAATTATTATATTATAAAAAGCAAACTAATCAGAAAAGCTAGAGAGATTATAGAAATCAACACACAAGCCATTGCTTGGGGTGAAATTAAAGACGTTTTACAAAATAATTTTGCCGAAAGACGTAGCGTAGAACAACTTTTTGACGAATTGAGAGGTGTTTATGTTATGTTTTAGGTTTTTTCAACGAAATCAAAGATAAATTACGAAAATTAAACAATAAAACTCTATTAGAAACTGGACCAGGTAAAACAGCGAACGATTGTGCATTAAACAATATACGTACTGCACTAGACATATTTAAAAGTAAAATACCTGAACCAATGAAAACAATCCTAATTTGTCGAAAGCCAGAAAACTTGGAATCAGCAATAGACATACTCAGTCAAACAGGCTAACACATACCAATCAAGTCCGGAACAATTCTATAATCATAATAATAATGTACAAACACGTTATAACAATTATAATAATAATTCTTTTTCTTCGAACCCAAATAGAGACGAACATTTTAATAGATACAGACAAGAACCGAATCAAGCAAAAAAAGAACAGTATACTTATAAAAATGACCAATATCAAAACAGAAAAGGACAATATTATAGAAAATACCAGAAACAATATACAAATAAGCAATATGATACTAATAGACTTGATCAATATCAAAATAGGAACAAACAATTTAATAATTACAGATATGACAGTTATAATATCTAAAGACAACCAAATTATAATCAATTAACACTTGAGATTCAAAATAGAGATTCAAAATAATTTACCAAATACCAAACAACAACAAACTGTTGAGCCAATGGAGATAAATAAATGTGAAACAAGCGAAAATTTTCACTCACGAGCCTCGGAGGAGATTTACCCTACGTAAAAATTAAATCTAATAAAAATCCATTAAAATTATTATCGATACTGGAGCATAAACCCATGACTTTGTAACCCTAAATGGAGAGTACCAATAAATAAAATTCAAATTAAAACATTACAACATAATATTAATGTAACTGAAAGAGTATCAGTTCCTCTTTTTTAAGGATTTGGTGATTTAAAGCAAAAAGTTGACTTTTTAGCTTGTGCATTCCACAATAAATACGATGGTATTTTTGGAATCGACATACTGAAACTATTTAACGCTAAAATAGATTATAAGCAAAATCTATTAGAAATCAATGGACAACCTATACAAATGTTATTTGAAAGATCAAACAAACATACTGTACAATTATTGGTTAATCAACAGAAAGGACTAGTTTACCTCAAGAAGCAGAAGTTCTTGAAAAACGAAGTAATTTCTGATGAAGGAATTTACAATGTTGAAAATCATAAGATTTAAGTTCAAACTAATGTAATTTGCCAAGGTCCAATTGAATTAAAACCAAATGAAATTGAAGAAGTTAATACAAAAAAATTCTGTATAATAGATGAAATAAATAATAAATCAATAACGGAACAAATAAAAACTCAACACCTTAACTCAGAAGAAAAACGTAAATTACTTAAAATAATAAATCATACGTACGTACTATTGATAATGCACAATTAAATGTAAAATCATACAGATATCCTTACATACATAAAGATGAAGTCAAAACCCAGATCCAGGAACTCCTCGAAAACAAAATTATAAGGCCGAGCCATTCGCTTTATTCAGCCCCTGTGTGGATTGTACCGAAGAAGGTCGACGCCAGTGGAAAACAAAAGTGGAGGATTGTCATAAATTATCGTAAACTTAATGAAGTTACAATAGACGACAAGTACCCTCTGCCAAATATTGATGATATATTAGATAAATTGGGCAGATGCCAATATTTCACAACCCTTGACTTAGAAAAGGGTTTTCATCAAATAGAAATTGAGGAAAAGGATATTAATAAAACAGCTTTAAACGTAGAAGGAGGACATTATGAATTCTTACGAATGCCATTTGGACTGAAGACAGCCCCAGCGACATTTCAAAGACTTATGAACAATATCTTGAAAGATTATATCAATAAGATTTGTTTAGTCTATCTGGACGACATTATTATCCTTTCTACTTCATTGCAAGAGCCTATTAATTCAATTAATTTAATATTTAACTGCTTAAGGAAAGCAAATTTAAAAATTCAACTAGATAAATCAGAGTTTCTAAAGAAAGAAACAGACTTTCTTGGTCATATAGTGACACAAAACGGAACCAAATCCCAAAAAATTCAATGTGTAAACAAATTCCCAATACCCAAAACTACAAAACAAATCAAACAATTCATAGGACTCGCCGGTTATTACAGAAAATTAATTAAAGACTATTCATTAATAGCAAAACCAATGACATTATTCCTAAAAAAGAATACTAAAATAGATATCTCAAATACTAAGTTATCCTGATTTTACAAAAAAATTTACTCTTACAACGGATGCCAGTAATTATGCATTAGGCGCAATACTTTCCCAAAACAATCATCCAATTTGTTACGCTAGCAGAACATTCAATGAACATGAGATAAATTATAGTACTATTGAAAAAGAACTATTAGTAAACAGTTCATAGAATCCGCAATATCATCCGAATGCCTAGGTATAACATCGACCGGCTAAAGATCCCCTCAGTACGCCAACAATTAAGGGATCATTTATCGCAAGGAGTGGAAGCAATCAGCAGCTCACTGCCGACAACCATCCAGGAACATTGGAAGGCTGTGAAAAATGTTTTCACATCTGGAGCGGAAAGAATTGTTGGTAGAAGCCAGGCAAGGCACAGCACGTGGCTTACCGAAGATACCTGGAGGCGGATTGAAGAACGTAAACTACTTAAAGCTCGTATTGTAGATATCCCAGCAGTAGCGAGGAGCGAGCTAGAGTCCATGTATCGAAGAAAAATGAGAGAAGTGCAGCGTAGTGTAAGACGTGACAAGCGTAACTATATTAACAACCTGGCCTCAGAAGCAGAGGAAGCAGCGAGCCGGTGCGATAGCAGAACCGTTTACAGAATCACCAAAGAGCTGACAGGTGGTCACCGCTCTAGCCAACATCCGGTGAAAGGCCTAGATGGTACCGTACTCGTTTCAGATGAGGATCAGCTCAAGCGATGGAAGGAGCATTTCTCTACGGTCCTTAACCGTGTATTTGCTAACGATATGCATCTAAATCAAGCGGAAATGCCGGAAGTAACAATTTCCCGAATTCGCACCCCAACTCCCAGTAAAGACGAGATCGCTACCGCGATTAACGCACTAAAGAACAACAAGTCGGTAGGACTAGATGGTATACCCGCAGAGCTTCTGCGTGCAGCTCCAACGACATCAGCAGAGCTTTTATATCCTCTTGTAGAGAGAGCTTGGGAGGTAGAAAGTTTCCCCGAAGAGTGGAAGAAGGGAATGATTGTCAAGCTCCCTAAAAAAGGTAGTCTTATGGAGTGCGAAAACTGGAGAGGCATTTGCGTTCTCCCTGCAGTTGCAAAAGTAATAGCCAAAGTAGTACTTGAACGTATTAAGGAACATCTGGAAGATACACTCGATGCCGAACAAGCAGGTTTCCGCACTGGATCCTCCTGTGTAGACCACATAAACACCCTGCGGATCATTATTGAACAGTGCGTTGAATTCCGGTCACCACTGCACCTGCTGTTCATCGATTTTGAGAAGGCGTTTGACAGTGTCAACAGACAGTTTATCTGGCTTGCCTTGCGCAGGAGAGGTATACCCGATAAACTAATAGCTATTATTAAAGCAACCTATGATGGCTCTAAATGTCATGTGCTGCATAGAGGAAAGCTGTCAGAGGAATTCGAGATCCTAAGTGGGGTACGACAAGGTTGCATTCTATCGCCGATACTTTTTTTGTTGGTGATTAGCGATGTACTTCGCGCAGCTTTATCTACTGGAAACGGAGGAATTCGTTGGACTCTTACATCTCAACTCAAACATCTGGATTACGCTGACGACGTTTGTTTACTCTCACATAGAATTATGGAGCTGCACCAAATGACAACAAATGTGGAGAGGGAGGCAAATGTTGCGGGTTTGAAGATTAATACTGCCAAAACCAAAATCATCAACCTCGGCACTAACTCAGTTACTCATGTTAACATTGCTGGACAGCCGGTAGAGAGAGTAGAGAGTTTCCAATATCTTGGGAGTATTGTCTCGACCGAAGGTGGAACCGAACAGGACATTGCCAACCGAATCGGCAAAGCAAAATCGGTGTTTGGAATGATGTCCATGATATGGCGAAGCAATGCGATCAGCTTAAACACCAAGCTGCGACTGTTCCGCTCAAATGTTGAATCTGTGCTGTTGTATGGGTGCAGCACTTGGAAGGTGACCGCTACTATCACAAAAAGATTACAAACATTTGTAAATAGGTGCCTACGGAACATCATAAGGGTTTTCTGGCCTAACCGTATCTCTAACGAACATCTTTACCAGAGAACGGGTCAGGAACCAATAGGCACAACCATCCAACGACGGAAGTGGCAGTGGATTGGTCATACACTCCGAAAAGGCGACAGTTCCATAGCAAACTACGCAATGCAATGGAACCCGTTATCTCAGGATGGTAGAAGAACGGGTCGTCCGAGAAATACATGGCGCAGAACAGTTGAGGAGGAGGCACGGCAATTGGGGAAGAGTTGGAGAGAGCTGAAGCTCATTGCCAGGAACCGCACGCGATGGCGCGTAGGCGTAGTAGAGGCCCTAGGACCCATAAGGGGATACAGGACATAAAGAAGAAGAAAGAAGAAGCAATTGTATGGTCAACAAAATATCAAAGTATCAAAATATTTCATACCCTACCTTTTTGGACGTAAATTTACAATCGAAACAGATCATAAACCCTTAACTTGGCTTTTTTCAATCAAAGAACCCAATTCTAAACTTATAAGATGGAGATTAAAATTGTCAGAATTTGATTATGAAATCGTATATAAAAAGGAACAAAAAATAAAAACACAGAATAGAAATAAATCTTACAGAAAGAAATGAAGAAAATAAATCAGATATATTTCCACTCAGTACATCTCCTTTAAACATATTCAACACACAAAAAGCAATTTTTAAAGCAAATTCCGGCTCCCTAGACGAAGAAACAGCTTTAATACTTCTAAAAACACACTTCAACCCCAAAACTGTGTCTATATAGATAACGAAGAATTTATTAAAATATTAGAAGACGTTTATAAAAAACATTACGCAGAACAAAGACAATTAAAAATTATTAAAACTAATAAATTTCTAAAAGATATAACAGACGAAGAAGAACTAGTTGAAAGTAGTCCAAAAGACCCACAAAAGATCCTCAAAAGACTCCTTTAACGACCCTCAAAAGACCACCCAGAGGATCCTCAAATCATAAACCATACCGAATTTCATACAAATCGAAATAACTTAGTTCCCAAAATTAAAAAATGTAACACAATGATGTGACTAATACTGTGAATCGATATCGCAAAACAAATAGCTTTTCACAAGTTCACAAAACGATCACAAACAAATTTATTGAAAGTGGGACAGGACAACGTCTGTCGGGTCAGCTAGTAGAAGTATATAAAGAACTCATCTTAAAATGTTATCATCCAAAATTTAATATTAGAATAACCCAATTTATCAATAATTGCGAAATATGTAATACGGAAAAATACGAACGAAATACAATTAAAAATAAATATCAACTCACAGAAACAGACAGATAATATTATTCTTCCATATTTCATATCAGAAGTTATAGAAAATAAAAGTATTGAAATGATTAAATTATAAGACTTTCATATCGAGAAAATAGAAAGTAATAGAAAACACATTGAAGAAATAAACATAAATATCAAAAAAAAAAAATTTATTATCATGCATCTTATATATCTATAACAACCATATTAATAATCATTATGTTAATATATAATTTTTTAAAATATAAAAATATAACAATAAGTAAAATTATTACTTCGTCGGAGCCTCAGGGGCTGGGGGTGGGGGTGTTAAAGTAGATAACAATACCCTACAGTCACCATCAATTATATAAAAATATGTAATTGTGCGATCCAATTTACAAATAACTAAATAACATTGCATCATCCTTAGTATGACTCAAAATATCTTTAAACGCATATCATATATTACGCACATCTCTTTAATTCAAAGTCGTTCATAATTACGCATATCATATATTTAACAAAGAGTAGCGTTATCTTGTTTACTTCTTAAATTCAAGGACACGATGAAGGTCCGCCAGATGTCCAATTGCGCACATTAACTATTCAATATCCAAAGACAAGAAACATGTTCTAACATGAACGCTTTCTTATCTCAACTCTCGATCTAAGAAATCAACATGTTTACTTCCTAAATTCAAGGTCAAGATCAAAGCTAATACAGAAATTGGATCACACAAAAAGTATATAAGATAACTTTCATGCAGAAACAAATTCATTCTTGTATTTCTCATTGTTCAGAACGGATTGTATTATTAACTTCTATTCTACAAATTCATACAGTAAAGAATCATTCAATAAAGATATTGTCTTAGTAGTAATTTTCTTTGTAAGCAATAATCATTGCATTATAACTTGTAATTTTCAAATAATATTTTAATAAAGAAAGATCTTTTTTTTAAATTTACTAAGTTTCATTAAATACATAATTGGCGCAGTCGGTAGGATGCGCTTGATCAACTAAGATTTACTTTTATTAAAAAGTTTAAAAGTGCTCCGAAAGAAAAAAGTAAAAATTATAAGTATTCGCAGAAGGACAACTTATATTAATTTACTAGTGAACAATACAAGTGAAAAATAGGTGCAAAAATTCTACGAAGCTCTACAAAAATTAATTGAATTAATCGCAAATTTAAAAGAAAGTGCAACAATTCCACGATAATTAATTGCATTACTCGCAAATTAAAAGGTGCAGAAATTCCACTGAAATTAATTGCATTATTCGCAAACTAAAAAATGCAACAATTCCACGAAAATTAATTGCATTATTTGTAAAAATAAAGAGAAAAAATAAATAAATAAATTATTTATACTACTATACAAATAAAATTAATTGCAAACTTTACACTGCTCTACAAAAATAAAAATAAACAAATAATTTCAACAAAGTGAAAAAGAAGTGAAATTCTTTGATAAAATAAAGTGCTTACAATTTTTTTGTACGAAAATTTTTGACAAAAAAATTGACTATTTGAAAGACATATTAATTAAAACAAACTATTATAGTCAACATAAAAATAAAATCAACACAGACGAATCAACATAATCAGACTACAAAATAATAGGAATCTCTTCGCAACACAGCAGCATACCACAAAGTAAGAAGAAATACAACATAATAAAATCAACAAAACCACAAGGTCGAAATAACAAGCAAATATTATTAGAAGACAACTCATACAAAATCACCACGATCAACAACAAAAACAACAAGGTCAAATTAAAATAAACTTTTAGATTTTACTATTTTACTATATTGCTTAAATATATATAAAATCAAAATAAATTTTTTATAAACAGGTCCCCTAGCCTTACTACCTTACTACTTATACTTTTAAAATAAAAACAACTTATCTCTTTTTACAAAATTAAAATTTAATTTAATAAAATGGCATTGGAAATTCAAAAAAATAAAGTGGTCTTGGATCCCATTAAATATTTAAATTCCCTTCCATACTATGACGGAAACACAGATAATTTATTAACATTCACAAATTAAGTAGATATAATATATGCCTTACTAGCAACTTACGATGACCTTTCTCAATATTTATTTTCGGATATTATAAAAAGCAAACTAATCAGAAAAGCTAGAGAGATTATAGAAATCAACACACAAGCCATTGCTTGGGGTGAAATTAAAGACGTTTTACAAAATAATTTTGCCGAAAGACGTAGCGTAGAACAACTTTTTGACGAATTGAGAGGTGTTTATGTTATGTTTTAGGTTTTTTCAACGAAATCAAAGATAAATTACGAAAATTAAACAATAAAACTCTATTAGAAACTGGACCAGGTAAAACAGCGAACGATTGTGCATTAAACAATATACGTACTGCACTAGACATATTTAAAAGTAAAAACCTGAACCAATGAAAACAATCCTAATTTGTCGAAAGCCAGAAAACTTAGAATCAGCAATAGACATACTCAGTCAAACAGGCTAACACATACCAATCAAGTCCGGAACAATTCTATAATCATAATAATAATATACAAACACGTTATAACAATTATAATAATAATTCTTTTTCTTCGAACCCAAATAGAGACGAACATTTTAATAGATACAGACAAGAACCGAATCAAGCAAAAAAAGAACAGTATACTTATAAAAATGACCAATATCAAAACAGAAAAGGACAATATTATAGAAAATACCAGAAACAATATACAAATAAGCAATATGATACTAATAGACTTGATCAATATCAAAATAGGAACAAACAATTTAATAATTACAGATATGACAGTTATAATATCTAAAGACAACCAAATTATAATCAATTAACACTTGAGATTCAAAATAGAGATTCAAAATAATTTACCAAATACCAAACAACAACAAACTGTTGAGCCAATGGAGATAAATAAATGTGAAACAAGCGAAAATTTTCACTCACGAGCCTCGGAGGAGATTTACCCTACGTAAAAATTAAATCTAATAAAAATCCATTAAAATTATTATCGATACTGGAGCATAAACCCATGACTTTGTAACCCTAAATGGAGAGTACCAATAAATAAAATTCAAATTAAAACATTACAACATAATATTAATGTAACTGAAAGAGTATCAGTTCCTCTTTTTTAAGGATTTGGTGATTTAAAGCAAAAAGTTGACTTTTTAGCTTGTGCATTCCACAATAAATACGATGGTATTTTTGGAATCGACATACTGAAACTATTTAACGCTAAAATAGATTATAAGCAAAATCTATTAGAAATCAATGGACAACCTATACAAATGTTATTTGAAAGATCAAACAAACATACTGTACAATTATTGGTTAATCAACAGAAAGGACTAGTTTACCTCAAGAAGCAGAAGTTCTTGAAAAACGAAGTAATTTTTGATGAAGGAATTTACAATGTTGAAAATCATAAGATTTAAGTTCAAACTAATGTAATTTGCCAAGGTCCAATTGAATTAAAACCAAATGAAATTGAAGAAGTTAATACAAAAAAATTCTGTATAATAGATGAAATAAATAATAAATCAATAACGGAACAAATAAAAACTCAACACCTTAACTCAGAAGAAAAACGTAAATTACTTAAAATAATAAATCATACGTACGTACTATTGATAATGCACAATTAAATGTAAAATCATACAGATATCCTTACATACATAAAGATGAAGTCAAAACCCAGATCCAGGAACTCCTCGAAAACAAAATTATAAGGCCGAGCCATTCGCTTTATTCAGCCCCTGTGTGGATTGTACCGAAGAAGGTCGACGCCAGTGGAAAACAAAAGTGGAGGATTGTCATAAATTATCGTAAACTTAATGAAGTTACAATAGACGACAAGTACCCTCTGCCAAATATTGATGATATATTAGATAAATTGGGCAGATGCCAATATTTCACAACCCTTGACTTAGAAAAGGGTTTTCATCAAATAGAAATTGAGGAAAAGGATATTAATAAAACAGCTTTAAACGTAGAAGGAGTACATTATGAATTCTTACGAATGCCATTTGGACTGAAGACAGCCCCAGCGACATTTCAAAGACTTATGAACAATATCTTGAAAGATTATATCAATAAGATTTGTTTAGTCAATCTGGACGACATTATTATCCTTTCTACTTCATTGCAAGAGCCTATTAATTCAATTAATTTAATATTTAACTGCTTAAGGAAAGCAAATTTAAAAATTCAACTAGATAAATCAGAGTTTCTAAAGAAAGAAACAGACTTTCTTGGTCATATAGTGACACAAAACGGAACCAAATCCCAAAAAATTCAATGTGTAAACAAATTCCCAATACCCAAAACTACAAAACAAATCAAACAATTCATAGGACTCGCCGGTTATTACAGAAAATTAATTAAAGACTATTCATTAATAGCAAAACCAATGACATTATTCCTAAAAAAGAATACTAAAATAGATATCTCAAATACTAAGTTATCCTGATTTTACAAAAAAATTTACTCTTACAACGGATGCCAGTAATTATGCATTAGGCGCAATACTTTCCCAAAACAATCATCCAATTTGTTACGCTAGCAGAACATTCAATGAACATGAGATAAATTATAGTACTATTGAAAAAGAACTATTAGCAATTGTATGGTCAACAAAATATCAAAGTATCAAAATATTTCATACCCTACCTTTTTGGACGTAAATTTACAATCGAAACAGATCATAAACCTTAACTTGGCTTTTTTCAATCAAAGAACCCAATTCTAAACTTATAAGATGGAGATTAAAATTGTCAGAATTTGATTATGAAATCGTATATAAAAAGGAACAAAAAATAAAAACACAGAATAGAAATAAATCTTACAGAAAGAAATGAAGAAAATAAATCAGATATATTTCCACTCAGTACATCTCCTTTAAACATATTCAACACACAAAAAGCAATTTTTAAAGCAAATTCCGGCTCCCTAGACGAAGAAACAGCTTTAATACTTCTAAAAACACACTTCAACCCCAAAACTGTGTCTATATAGATAACGAAGAATTTATTAAAATATTAGAAGACGTTTATAAAAAACATTACGCAGAACAAAGACAATTAAAAATTATTAAAACTAATAAATTTCTAAAAGATATAACAGACGAAGAAGAACTAGTTGAAAGTAGTCCAAAAGACCCACAAAAGATCCTCAAAAGACTCCTTTAACGACCCTCAAAAGACCCTCAAAATACCCTCAAAAGACCACCCAGAGGATCCTCAAATCATAAACCATACCGAATTTCATACAAATCGAAATAACTTAGTTCCCAAAATTAAAAAATGTAACACAATGATGTGACTAATACTGTGAATCGATATCGCAAAACAAATAGCTTTTCACAAGTTCACAAAACGATCACAAACAAATTTATTGAAAGTGGGACAGGACAACGTCTGTCGGGTCAGCTAGTAGAAGTATATAAAGAACTAATCTTAAAATGTTATCATCCAAAATTTAATATTAGAATAAAATATTAACAATTTATCAATAATTGCGAAATATGTAGTACGGAAAAATACGAACGAAATACAATTAAAAATAAATATCAACTCACAGAAACAGACAGATAATATTATTCTTCCATATTTCATATCAGAAGTTATAGAAAATAAAAGTATTGAAATGATTAAATTATAAGACTTTCATATCGAGAAAATAGAAAGTAATAACGGGTGTTTTTTTAAGAGGTTGCCGATTTTTTTTTTGAATAAAACACATATAAAATTATGAAATGACCAAAATTTTTTTTTATTTGGTAGATAATTTTTTGGCATTTAACATTTAAACACAATTTCTGGCATATGGCTACCACGACTATTTTTCACAAATGTCATTCTGGAGGTCCAATTTTCCAGCACTTTTTCAAGCATTTGAGGGCGTATGTCAGCAATGACACGTTGAATATTGGTTTCCAAAGCGTCAATCGATTGAGGTTTATCCACATAAACCAATGACTTCACGTATCCCCACAAAAAGTAATCGAGTGGCGTCAAATCGCACGAACGCGGAGGCCAATTCACCGGACCATTTCTCGAAATAATGTTGTCGTTGAAAGTTTCTTTCAATAAGTCGATTGTTTCACGTGCTGTATGGCAAGTGGCACCATCTTGTTGAAACCACATTTCATCCATATCCATATCTTCAAGATTTGACAACAAAAACTCATTTAACATGGTTCTGTATCGATTTCCATTCACGGTAACGCGTCGTCCTTCCTCATTTTTAAAGAAATATGGACCGATGATCCCACCAGCCCATAGACCGCACCAAACAGTACATTTATCAGGATGCATTGGTAATTCTTGAACGGCGTGTGGATTATCTTTGCTCCAAATGCGACAATTTTGTTTGTTGACGTATCCATTTAACAAAAAATGCGCCTCATCACTGAAGAGAATTTTACGGTAAAAAAATGGATCTTCGTTCAATTGATTTAACGACCAATCACTGAATTCACGGCGCAAACGATGGTCGTGTGGCTTTAATTCTTGCACCAATTGAGTTTTGTATGGCACCAAACCCAAATCTTTACGTAAAATTTTCCATAAAGTCGATGGACAAAGTCCAATTTGCTGAGCACGACGACGAATCGATAAATGGTCGTTTTCTTCGACACTGGCCTCAACGACAGCAATATTTTCTTCTGTACGAACTCTTCTCATTCTTGTCGGTGGCTTGGCATCCAAAAGAGTGAATGTAGACCGAAATTTGGTAATTACGTTCTTTATGGTGGTCTCTGACGGACGATTATGTGCACCATAAAATTCACGAAGTGCTCTATAAACATTTTTAATTGAACACTGATTTTGAAAATAAATTTCCACGATTTGAAAACGTTGTTCTGGAGTTAACCTATTCATAATGATTTGCCAAACAATACTGAGTAGAAATGCTACTTTGAGCTGTCAAAACAACTGTCATAAAATAAAACGACATCTATCGGAAAAACAAACCTCCTAAAAAAACACCCTTTAGAAAACACATTGAAGAAATAAACATAAATATCAAAAAAAAAAAATTTATTATCATGCATCTTATATATCTATAACAACCATATTAATAATCATTATGTTAATATATAATTTTTTAAAATATAAAAATATAACAATAAGTAAAATTATTACTTCGTCGGAGCCTCAGGGGCTGGAGGTGGGGGTGTTAAAGTAGATAACAATACCCTACAGTCACCATCAATTATATAAAAATATGTAATTGTGCGATCCAATTTACAAATAACTAAATAACATTGCATCATCCTTAGTATGACTCAAAATATCTTTAAACGCATATCATATATTACGCACATCTCTTTAATTCAAAGTCGTTCATAATTACGCATATCATATATTTAACAAAGAGTAGCGTTATCTTGTTTACTTCTTAAATTCAAGGACACGATGAAGGTCCGCCAGATGTCCAATTGCGCACATTAACTATTCAATATCCAAAGACAAGAAACATGTTCTAACATGAACGCTTTCTTATCTCAACTCTCGATCTAAGAAATCAACATGTTTACTTCCTAAATTCAAGGTCAAGATCAAAGCTAATACAGAAATTGGATCACACAAAAAGTATATAAGATAACTTTCATGCAGAAACAAATTCATTCTTGTATTTCTCATTGTTCAGAACGGATTGTATTATTAACTTCTATTCTACAAATTCATACAGTAAAGAATCATTCAATAAAGATATTGTCTTAGTAGTAATTTTCTTTGTAAGCAATAATCATTGCATTATAACTTGTAATTTTCAAATAATATTTTAATAAAGAAAGATCTTTTTTTAAAATTTACTAAGTTTCATTGAAAACATAATTTCTAATCTAATAACATCTTTCAAAGATGCTGAAAAGCTTCCTTATCGTAATTATTTACCAAGGAAACTTACTAAGAATAGGTCAATAAACTTATATCTATTAGACAACACAATTAAGAAACTCGCTTTTACCGCAAGGATAAAAAAACAACCCATAAAAATTAAAATTGAAAATTAATTATAAATTCTCTAATCGGGGGATACACAATGTGCAAAGCCTTAATAAAATCGGCTAAATTTAAAAAAAAAAATTTAGGAGCCCCCTATCCCTATTTGAACAAAATCGGGTACTTTTTTTTATAAAATTTGTATGGGTCCCCCCGACCCCGGGGCCCGATCACTTTTAAATTTTTATAAATAGTGTTTGCCCAACATTCGTATAAAATTTGAAGAAAATCAGGTGAATTTTGTTTTTTAGTAGAAAGTATTGTCATGGGAAATACATATGTGTGCAAGGTTTGAATAAAATCTGACCATAGGAAGTGTGTTAAAAATTGATCACAAGATTCTGCCCACCAGCCAGCCAGCCAGCCACGGGCACGCGAAGTTAATATAGAGATATGGAAAAACTTCAACAATCAGTTTTTCACACACCACAAAATCCCAATTTACCCCTGTATACTACACTTCAACTTCCTAGAAATTATACAGATACTAAAAGTTTTCTGATCCCATGTTTGCAACAACATATATGCACTACTATCACAACACCAGATGAACCCACTTCGCAAAGTCAAAAGGTGCGCACCAATTACTGCCAGAAAAAATACACTTTTCTGTAATCATTACAAAATGAACAATCATGATATTCGTGATTGTCGCCGTTTAAAAAATCACATAAATGATGCAGATACATGCAGTGGAATTCACACAAATAACGGTAAAGCAAATCAGAACATACCGAATTCTAGTACGCCACGAGTGTAGAAAATGTGATTTTTGTGATCGGCGTGGGAACAGAAAAATCAGGGAAACGACTCGCGGTCGAGCCGAAATTCGTCGACTCGACAGCATTAAAGAAAAATCAAAGTTTAGGGAATTCTCAGCAGCCAACAACTAAAGTCCCTACAGTTAAGCTTCCATCAGATATGGGCCTAAACAGCAATGTAAAACTAGTAGTGGACACCGGCGCTGAGGTAAGCATTATCACCGAAAAAGTTATATCTCCAGAAATAGAAATAAACAGAAAAAATGCATGTACAATACAAACACCGTTCGGAACTGGAAATACTTTAGGGAGTTGCAAGGGTAATTTCAATTTGAAAACCCCAAAACCCTGCAATTTTCAAGTATTACGCAATATACCTGGGCTATCTGAAGACTGATTATTAGGAAATGATTTCTACTAACTACTAAAGTTTTTCTCGCAAGAAAACTAACTCTGAAGACTTCAGCGGCCCTCTGAATTACAATGACAGAAATCTTTGTCGCAAAAGGGGAGTCGAAGTGGGACCAACTACGTATAGAGCAAGACCCGTAGATGTCACAAAAATCGCTTGTAGCGTGTCTTAAGGTGCTTTCTACACAAGAAGCTGGCTGCGTAACCTCAACGATGCGTACAGATAACGAAGTTCCAAAGACAGAATTTAATAGCACCCAGGATCAATTAAGTTAATAAGATAATTAGAAATAGTTCAAGCAGAGCACAGCACGACCGCTCTGATTAAGATTTTGAATAGGAATGCCAAGATCATTCGTTGATGCATTCATTATATTATATCGCACAAAAAGGAAAATGGAACATCACTAACAAAAGGAACATGGGAATTGGAATTGGTCAAGCACTGTGTGCGTGTGGTAAAGGGATGATGAAATGTGACGATTGATTTGGGTCGATCGTGTCGCGTCATGTCGCCGTCAAGTCGTGTATCTGTTTATGAATTACTGTTTACGATTTCCTGTTGAATAGGCATATCGTGCCTTAGTGCTATGATTTTCTGTTTATGATTTTGTTGAATAGGCATATCTTAAGTGCCTTAGTGCTATGATTTTCTGTTTATGATTTTGTTGAATAGGCATCTCTCAAATGCCTTAGTACTATCAATTGATTTATTGATTTTGTGTATTGAAAGTCGACCCTTGTTTGTTTGTTTTACAATAGCTGTATGTAACGGCATAAACTGCGTTCGTTTGACGATCCGATACTCTGGGTTGAGTTATCTCATATCTCGCTATTGCATGGAGTGTGTGGTGCTTTATTAGGTATGTATTTGGAGTGGATGTGTGGGATTGGTTAGGTATAGAGAGGTAGGGGCATAACAAAATATACATGTATATAGATAATGATAGATATATATGTGTGCAAAGTTTGTGCAAAAAATTAATATTAGAGCCTCTTCACTTCAAATTTTTTACAAAAACTGTTGTCATCGGAGGTACACACGTGTTTAAAATTTGAAGAAAATCGGGCTTGTTTTTAAAAAATTTTCATAGGCACCCCTCGGGCCTCAGGGACCGTTCACTCCAAAAATATTTCAATAAGTGTTGTCCATCGGCGATACACCTGTGTAAAATTTAAAGAATGTCGGGTTAATTTTTTTAAAAACTTATATGCCTGTGAGGTCTAAAAATGGTTCCAAGTAAAAATTTTTGGGATTTACAATGCATTTCAGCAAAGATGAACTCCATGGTGCAATCAGGGTCAGACTTAAGTATAATTTTGCACTTAAGTGTCTCGCGAACAAAGATTGCTACGCCCCCTCCCGTACGTCCCATTTTATCTGATCGGAAGACGTTATCCCCGTCAACAGAGTAACCTGATCAGCAGCATCAATAGAAAACCATGTTTCGGGTACGCAGATAACATCGACATTAGATTTTGTAGAGATAAGCCTAAATTCATCAATTTTAGCACTTAGACTTTGAGCATTAAAGTGAGAAATATGTAATCCGTCGTTTTGCGACCTAAGCACCTGCATCATATCAAACAAACGTTCATTAAATTAATGTTACTAGACGTGGACACTCTGCCGTTCGGACTACTACCCGAATTTATAATTTACTTGTGAGTAGCAAAAATCTAGAAGGACATTGGAAACACAAACAGATTGTACAAGCCTTAATGGTATTAGTCTCATTTTGGCCATTGGGGAGCAGTTATAAAGTATTTGTTAAAATGTTTAAAAGTAGAAATAATTAGAAAAAAAATTGTGCAACAAAAAATTATATGTATATGAAACAGAAATTGTCAATAAATTAAATTTAAAAAAATTGATACGGTAACCGGTAACGGTAAATAATCCAATAAAAGTGTGGAAGTTGGAAACCCTATACATTTCATTTGGTGTTGTTGTTGATCATGTACGTCTAAGCGTTTTCAACTGCATTGTAATTGTCTTATTTATATATGTTTCATTAGTTTGGTGGACTACTGCTGTTGTTTGACCCAATCGGGAGAACGTGTCCGCTTTAATTTCTCTGGAATAATTCAACCTTGCCTTATATTGTCATTTATTATGGTTTCTAGCCGTTGTAGGCGATATTTGGTTTGGGTCATATTTGTTCTGCCTTCTTCAGCTAGAATATTTGGCATTTGAATAGCTAAATCACTTTAAATATGATTTTTTAAACTTTTAAACACTTTTAATATGAGTTCTTAAACTCGACCAGCCAAGTTCAATAAAATTAAACATTGGGCTATATAGGATAAGTCTGAGGAAAATTACCAGCGGCCACCACGTGGAGGTTTGATCGCACTTCCACCAGTCAGAGGTAGTTGCGGCCACATGCATTTCTGAAACATTCTGTGTTATTCTACTCTACTCTACTCTACTGATGGCTGACCGCCTAGTTCTCATATCAGTGGTCTTTTATAGTCTTCTGGGTGAATCTATTTACTAATAGCATTGGTTTGTTACGATCCACGAATAGAACTCGACAGCATCATAGTGTACATGAACTAGGGTTCAATACACAATGCAATGTGCAACCATATAGTACACAGCCGACCTGCGACATCTATGTCCCTTCTGCAGTCGAGCCACTTAACGGTCGCCTTAGAATTGCCCTCCTGCTGACATAACTACTTCGTAATATCTGCATTTACACTAACTGTATCTCAGTATCGTATCGGCATTTGTGAGCTGCGTGCTGTGCGCGAAACTCGAAAATGCATAAAGGATCAAAGTGCCTTTATCGCATCTCGATCGGTTTCTTATTACAGACGTAGCCATCCTTACGTACTCTGCAGATTAGTGGTGAATTCGGAAATTGGGTACACGATTGTAACGGCAATGTGACAGGCTATACGGATCATAAAATAAGTGATTTATTTAATCGACAACAGATGTTGGTAG
Source organism: Nephrocerus scutellatus (assembly GCA_947095585.1). Lineage (NCBI taxonomy): Eukaryota > Metazoa > Arthropoda > Insecta > Diptera > Pipunculidae > Nephrocerus > Nephrocerus scutellatus. Next base: position 65,060,888 of record OX352762.1, read on the forward strand.
AGTGCAGCGAAACTATGTGTGGTCAGGGGTGTAATAGTTGTGCCGGTCACGAATAGAAATTAATCACACCAAACTATAAACATTTTTTTAATCGATTAAAAAAATTTCAAAATATGATTATTACAGCTTGTCATAGATGTATCCACTATGGGAATAGGGGTAATGAATTTATTTATATTACCGTTCAGGTGCACGTCTCCAATATATATGAAAGATTACAACACCACAGCAGAAATACTGAATCGTTATACAAGTTTTGAAATCCAAATACGACCTTTTGCAAATCAAATTCAACTTTTTGGAAATCAAATTCAATTTTTCGCAAATCAACTTCAAACGTTAGCTATCAAATATAACTTCCACATAAGTATTTCTGCAAGGTTATTCAAAACTTTTTTTTTTATTTGCAAAGAAATTGAATTTGAGTTGCAAAAAGTTGATTTTGAGGTCAAAAAGTTGAATTTGTTTTGTGGAGGTACAAATTGCGATAATTGGAGATTTAGCAGTTCAGCATTCCGAGTTTCCGATATGTTAATGATGCCGTTTCCTTATTGAGTAGATCTGGATGAAAGTCCTTTTCAAAACGTCGACGTGTGGTGGAAAAGGATTTCGGGCATTTACAAGCAAGATTCCAACGACTTGAAAATATAAAAAATGCAAAAACAAAAGCATGTTGTTTTCTAATTTTCTTTTATATGAAAATTACCACTTAAGCCAATGAGTCTGGCATCAAGCTATTTTGTCGAAAATGAATGCCTATGGAATTGATAAGGCCCTGCTTGATTTGACTAGTACCTACCTTTCTGGCCGCACACTCTGCACACCACTCTTCGTCGGAAGTGGAACTTGAAGTTGGAACTCAATGCTGTCTTCTGTCGTCCAAATGTAATTTAAACCCCAACCTTTATTCATGAATAGATCTTGCATCGAAGAAACTAAAAAACTCGCAATGCTCGGTATGTGCGTCAACAACAAGCTTCGTTGGAAAGACCGTATATTTGACATCGCCCAGAATGCTGCGAAATGTTTAGGTTTTCTAAAACGGTGCAAGATATAATTCACTCCTTCAGATCTGGCTACTATTGACAAGGCATATATTCGCCCTAAACTTGAATACAACTGTATTGCCTGAACAGGTGCCCCCAACATTGCAGACAGAATTAAGAACCACGCGATTAAACTTATTGGGACGTAAACATTGCGAAAACAATCGACTCGCTTGAACATCGTAAAAATGTTTTCTGCTTGTCACTGCTTTATCGCTATTTCCACAAGCGGTGTTCAATAGAAATATCCAGATACATCCCACCCATTCTCGAACCCACCCATGGCCATGCCCACACTCGAGCCCACTTCTTCGGACGTACTAACCAATTCAAAGATTCTTTCTATAGTCTATAGTTATGTGGAATGAATTGCCCGATTCTGTGTTTTCGCATTTCTTCCTGTGCTAAGCATTATAAGGGTGCAAATCCCTTCAGCGTGTGTACATTTAAAAAAAAAAAAAAAAACAGCCCATAAAAATATAAAATTGTTCATGTAAATAACCAAAAGTATACTGAATTCCACTATAAATGCTGAAATATAAAAACAACTACGAAGCACTGCAACCCAACAACAAAACAACCCCAATCGTAAAGCGAGCAGCGCTGACCACAGCTCACAGCGCACAACGCACACAGAACACAGTCATCATAGTATGAAATGAACTGATGCCGTAGAAAAAAATTTGTATGGGAGCCCCCCGACCCGCGGCCCGATTTAATAAAATTTGTATGGGTGCTCGATCAGTTCCAAATTTTTACAAAAAGTGTTGTCCAACGGAGATATACATTTGTATAAAATTTGAAGAACCTTTTTTTTATAAAATTTCTATGGGTGCCCCGGGGCCCGATCACTTCCAAATTTTTATTAAAAGTGTTGTCGGAAATACGCATGCCTATAAAATTTAAAGAAAATCGGGTAAATTTTGTAAAATATTTTTATGGAGGTCCGAGGGGCCCCCAAATATTAATAGAAAGTATTGTCGGAAATACACATGTGTGCAAAATTTGAGTAATATCGGTCTTTAAGAAGTGGGTTAAAAATTGATCACAAGATTTGACCAGCCAGCCAGCCACGGGCATGCGAAGTTAGTTAGAGAATTTAAAAATGTAATGCGACAGATGATTAGGTCGACGAACTATGGACCGTTGGAGAGCTATTAGTTGGAAACATGTTACAACACAATACCAAATCGCATGAAACAACAACATGATGAGTATAAAGAATGCAACACAACAAGAGACTTCATGCGAAGCACAACAACAAAACAATGGCACGAGCCAATGTTATGCATGGAATAAAAACTTGTTTTAGCAAGTGGGTTAAAAATTGATCACAAGATTTGGCCAGCCAGAAACGGGCACGTGAAGTTAATATAGAGAATTAAAAACAGAACACAGTCATTATAGTATGATATGATTAGATGCCGCTATATGGAATAAATAATTGAATGGGAGCCCCGATCCCGCAGCCCGATCACTCACAATTTTTAATAGAAAGTATTGTCATGGGAAATACACATGTGTGCAAAGTTTGAATTAAATCGGATTTTAGGAAGTGTATTAAAAATTGATCACAAGATTCTGCCTACCAGCCAGCAGCCACGGGCACGCGAAGTTAATATAGAGAATTTAAAAATGAATAAATCTCCGTGGTTTTCATTAAAACTTCCTTCATTGTTTCTGCTCTGCCCTTTTATTTGCGATTTTTATGCAAAGATTCTTTTTCTTCAATTTCGTTGCTTCTTTTTATTTCTCTGAGCTGGTCTTCATTAAAATTATTCCTTTTTCTTTTTTGCAGATGAATGTGTTGTCGGCGGTGGTGATGACCACGGTAATTCTGGATCAATCGATTGTCCAATTTCCTCGGCACTTGCTTCCGATAATGATATTTTTGAATTATGATAAATAAAATAAAATTAACATTATGTATACATGCTTCTTTACCTTTACTTACCACCCGAAGAACTCCCCTCCACAATACATTTAATATTGTCGCATTTGGAAGCGTGGATAGCATTGTAAAGCTGCCAGGAAGAAAGACTAGCACCAAACTAACCCACATTTATTTTTCTTTTCTAAAAAATACATTTTTTTAGTATCGCGCAAATAAATTTGGAATATATTACTATTGGTAACAACGTTTTACCCAGCCGGGGTATCCTTAGTGTAACAAGGGTTTCTTTGTTTTGTTTGTTTTCAGGAACTCTTCCTTAATTTTTTTATATTTAAACTTATTCCCAAGCGGTTAAGCCCTTTATTAAAATTAAAAAATCGAAGGAACGTAGTTGACAATGTATCACATTGCTCTCGTTTGTACCCGGTTTCAATTTATTTTCTCTGAATTCTCTCTAATTCATTGAAAGAAGCACGAATGAAAACGATCACGGAACTAAAATGACGCGTGTCCAAATGCTTTAATCAATGGATCATGGTCAGGCAAAACTACAAAAAACCTTGACCAAGAAAATATTAGAAATAATGATATAAATTAGCCTTCAAAATTCTTGAATCCTCTACTGTACAATTCGGTCCCTCAGGAAGGCGAACAACTCGACAGTGAATCGTACCGCATTCGTTTGTAGTACCAGGCCTTAGAAACGAAAAAGGCATAATATCGAGCCGATAAGCTTATCAAAATTTAGCTTCAACAACTGAAAAGACTCAAAAATCAATATTAATATTGATTATTAATGATTTTTAAGTCTCTAATAAATTTTTTATTTAATCTTAGCTTATCTTTTTTATATAATTTATTAGTTTAATAGTTTAATTATAATTTATATTGTTCCAATAATACGGTCTCGCGGACTATTATCAAGAAGAAAAGATAAATGAAATGATTTTTCTGACTATTCATATTTTTTTTAAACAATTTATTTATGTCGCTAAATTTGACCGATAAAAAATTTAAATACTATAAAAAGTTCGCTAAGTAATTTATTAAGTGTAATTTTTGATTAGGTTAATATAACTACTGTGTAATTTATAGTTAACATGACTATTGGATAACCAAGCTTCTTTGAATAGTTGTTGTTGTAGCAGCTATTAATTTGTATTAGTCCAAACGTTGGGTTGTAATGTTTGTGTAGCTGTCGGAACAGTCAAGACCCAGAAATGCGGCTGCTTCGGCATTACGTTGATAAAGATCCATTAACATGGGATACTTGAATTCCTTATGCCATGTTTGTATACAATACCACAACTCACAGCAGCATTATGACAAATCAACTGTGTCAAAACAGTTCAATGTAGGTGATAGAGTACTTTTATGTAACCACACGCGAAAAAATAAGCTGTCTTCATTATGGGAAGGACCATACGAAGTAGCATAAATTATATCAAACGAAACCAGTGTTATCAGAATCAAAAATAAAACAAAGCTTGTACACAATAACCATCTTAAGCATTTTTTCGATTAAAAATTCACTCTCTATCTTAACTAAATAATATACACATGTAAACAAGGTATCCTTAACTAATGTTCTTTTTCTTTTAATTGTTTTTGTTCCTTTTTTTTACCTTAAAAAAAAAACAAGATGAAAAACCCAACTATGAATATGGTAACAATAATTTTATCCGCCCTAACTTTGGTGGCAACAGCAATTAACATAAAACCTATGAAAGATAATCCAGGGATATATTTTGAGGAGCTAGGAACCGTACAGCTTTACTCTAATAAATATAATAATTGTATACCAGGACATAACTGAATTAGTTCAAGAATTAAGTTTCATAGAAAATACTACAGTTAAATTGAAAATAACATGTGAAGAACATAAAATGGACCACGATTCCCGATAATATGTAACTCAACAATAATAGAAATAAAATATTTACTAAGAGATTTAAAGGAAAAACTAAAAAACCTGCGGCCGAACTACCGTAAAAACGACCTCTATTCGGAGCTATAGGTATCACAGAAAAAGTACTTTTGAAACACTTAACGAAGAAGATGCAAAACGATACGACGAACAAATACAGCTAGTAAAATCTAATGAAAAGCACCTATACTCATTAAAAAAGAAACAGACGCTAAGACGGAAAGAGAATTTGTAAACACAGAAAAGAGAATAAATAAAATTCAATCACAAATACAAAACATTATTAAAAAGAAACATGACGCGACAACCCAAATGGAAACAGACGCTCTTACTTCTTTAACAACAATAATGTTAATGCGATACATTATAATTATTGGCGATATAACAGAGCTAGTAACTAGACATAGATTTGACAAACCTCAACCATCAATACTTTCGCCAGAACAAATGGAATCAATCTTGTCAACAATGAGAAAACAAATACACTCTGATATACAAGTCACACAAATAAATAACTACGATACCCTCTCTATTTATAAAATAAGTACACTACAAACCCGGGTATTAAAAGAAGAGGTAATCTATGAAATAGGTATACCACTAATCCATAATACAAATTATCAACTTTTTAAAGTAATCCCTCTCCCAACAAAAGTAAACGAAAAATTAGTTTTCATAAAACCTGATATATCACATTTAGTAATAGATTATGACAGAGATCAACAAACATACTCACGAAAAGACATATTTATGCCAATCAGTACATCCAGTATTTACTACAAGATCAACAAATCAGCCTTGTGCTGTCTTACTTTTTCAAAAACCCAAAACTTTACCACATATTTGCGAACTGAGAGAAACACAATTGACTACTATTTGGATCCAACTGGAACAACAAAACAAATGGTTGTTTTCAACACTTGTTCAATGGCTGCAGATAACAGACGAATGTTATATCAAATCAACGGACTTGACTATAAGAAATTCCTATTTTAAAACATCATCAAATAATTTCTACATAATACCCCCTATTAATATTTCAAATTCATTCTCACAAAAACACACGAATGAAATTCTCCTTCCTGAATGAAGTAGCACTAATACGAAAAACTCAAAAGACTTAGACGCACTGTATAAAATAAAAGATTTAAAAAACGCAAAAAAACAGACCATGAAAGTTTCAATATACACAACATCAGTATCCCCAGAAGAACAAAACACAACTGAAATGGTCACTATCCGCGAACAGGAAAACGACAAACCGGAAATAATAACTAAATTCGTTTTAAATATTTAACGAGAAAAAACCGTTACACTCATAATAATACTGATTGATTTAGTTTCCAAGCTTTGTATTTTTTTATATGATAAAACTATGTTTAAATATCGTTCACTACAAAAATTAATTATAATATATTATCAAAGCCCTATACCTATATGAAGAAAAGTGAGTTATTCTAATCCTTATTTACTTTAAAAATTAATTACAACATTTATCTCAATGTTTTGTCTATATTTAATTTTCTTTGTCATATGTGACTTCATCTACACAAAAAACCAACAAAAAAAAAAAGATAATAAAGATCACAATAAATCTTAGTATATTTTTTAACCTTTATTAGTAGCATCATATTATAGTATATTACCTTACACATATACCTTTTATCAAAAAAAATATTTTCTATATAATATTCTTACTATTAGCTTACATTATTTTAAACATAATTATATAATATTACTACATTCACTTATAGAAAATTCTTGAAGCTTTGAAAAAAAAAGAAGAAAATAAAATTATTGTAATTTTAATTATAAATTATTAATTAGACTTTCATGCATTTAACACATATACATTCAAACAAATTTGTACGCCAACCAAGGTTTTCAAATCAGTGGTTTTTTTTGGTATTCTGTTAACGAAAAATCACCGCGGCAAAGTTCATTTCCGTTTAACGAAAATTTTTACCTACTCCTGGTAAAGAATTTTCTATTCGCATTTGACAGAGTTTGGCATCAAGCTCTTTTGTCTAAAATGCGTGCTTATGGTGTCGATTATAAACTGCTTCAATGGATTAGAAACTATCTTTTGGACCGCTCAATTCAAGTTGTTTTAGACGGTTTCAAATCTGAAATACACCACATAAATGCTGGCGTTCCCCAGGGTTCTGTTCTGTCCCCGACACTCTTTCTCATTTTTATTAATGATCTCTTATCTGTGACTTCTAATCCAATTCACTCCTTCGCTGACGACAGCATTCTCAGCTTCTCATATAAGTTTGAGGAACGTCCCTCCACCTATGATGTGGAACTCAAACAACTTCGTATGTTAAGCACGTTAAATTCTGACCTTTACAGCATAATACAATGGGGAGAAATCCATCGAGTAGAATTTAACGCTTCCAAAACCCAATGCTGTCTCCTGTCGTCCAAGCGAATCCTAAACCCCATGCCATTATCCATCAATGGCACTTGCATCGAGGAAACTGAAAATCTCGCAATTCTCGGTATGTGCGTTAACGACAAGCTTCGTTGGAATGACCACATATTTACCGTCGCTAAAAATGCTGCGAAATGTTTAGGTTTTCTAGCCCGGTGCAAGAAATATTTCACTCCCTCTGATCTGGCTACCATTTACAAGGCTTTTATTCGCCCAAAACTTGAGTACAATTGCCATATCTGGTCTGCTGCGCCTAAGACTACTTTGTATCAGCTAGATAGAATACAAAACCGCGCGATAAAACTTATCGGTGACGAAAATATAGCGAAATCGATTGATTCGCTTGAACACCGCAGGAACGTTTCTTGCTTGTCACTGTTTTATCGCTTCTTCTACCAGCGGTGCTCAAGAGAAATAGCCAGCTGCATGCCACCTCTCCTTGAATTCAACCGCAATACTCGTGGCGCTCTAAATGCTCATCAGTTTACCCTTAAGCCCATCTTCGGACGTAAAGTTAAATTCAGGGATTCGTTCTTCAGCCGTACAACTCGTATGTGGAATGCACTGCCAAGCTCTGTCTTCCCACATCACTATGATCCACAGGCATTCAAAACACAAGCTCATAGCCATCTCCTCTTTTCTCCTCCTCTTCCTTAACGCCCACGCTGTGCCAAGCATATAGCCGAGCATTATAAGGGTGCGAACCCCTTTTAGCGTGCGCGAATTATAAAAAAAAATTGGGGAAGGGATGTTGTGACCGTCACAAGTCTTACACCATCGACCGCACACGGACTCGCGCCATATCTGCTTTAGATAAATCACTGACTACGATCGGCACAGCCTGACACATAGCCAGTATACTCGTATACCGAATTTCCTAAATTCACTTATTCCTCTTATCTGCAGATACGTACGGATGGTTGGTGTCGAAATAAGAATCGTTCGAGATGCAATAAAGGCACTTTTGTACTTTATCCATCTCGAGTTTCGAGCTCAACGTGCAGCCATGCCGATACGATTCTAAGAAGCAGTTAATGTAAATGCAGTTATTACGAAATAGTAATATCAGCAGGAGGGCAATTTCAAGGCGATCATCAAGTGAATCGGCTGCGGAATGGAAAGAGATGTCGCAGTTCAGCTATGTACTTTGCTTGCACTTGTATTTGTGTATTGAACCCTTGTTCATGCACACGATGCTGTCGTTCCATTGGTGGATCACAACCAACCAATCATATTGGTTGGTCGATCCATCCAAAATATTATAAAAGATCACTGCTACGATTACTAAGGACGGCAGTAGAATTATAGACACGATACAAGTTAAACAAATACATAACCACAAATACAAATATTTTCAATAAAACTAACTAAATCAAATTAAACGCTTGTGTTTAAATTATATTCAACGCGCCCACTTTAGACTATGAAGACAAGACCGAAATATTGGAATAATTTAAATTATAATTTGTAAACTAATATATAAAAAGGCTAAGCTAAGATATTAAAATCAATGTATTTATTGACACAAAGGATGAGTGAAAGAGTTAGATAGAATGAAGTTTGCCAGAAAACAGAAAATCACTTCAAAAGAGTTCTTGACGATTCTCTGTGGTTTTTCGTAGTTTGGCCAAGTCCAATGGAGCAACTTCCAATTCAGGCTTTTGATAGATATTTCCTATTTCAGATTTTTTGTTTTTATTATTTGTTTAATTCTCTATATACACTTCGCGTGTGTTTGTTTGTTTGTCGTGGAATCTTGCGATCAATTTCTAACCCACTTCCCAAAGCCCGATTTCATTGAAACATTGCACACATGTGTATTTTTATTAAAATTTGGGGGTGCCCGAATAAATTTTTCTTTAAATTATATACACATGTTTATCTCCGATAGAACACTTTGTGTAAAAATTTTGGAGTGATCGGGCCTCGGGGTCGGGGCCCCATACAATTTTTTTCAAAAATTACCCGATTTTCTTCAAATTCTCGAATGTAGCAGGAGCGTTGCATAAACCAAACGGCATTACTGAAAATTGATACAGTAAATCCTGTCTTCTCCTTGTCTTCATCATGAATTGCTACCTACCAGTATCCGCTTTTCAGATCTAATGTACTGAAGATTCTGGATCGGTTCGATGTCGTACTATATTGGTTTTACCCATGTCATTGTCTCTGACAGCAAACACGTCGGCAAATTGCTCTAGTGTCCTCTCTGCTACTTATTGCTTATTGAGTCCGCGGTATGACGCAATATACACCGCATTGCACACACTGCAAAGACAAAGAGGGTAATCTGATCGCCGATCTCAAAGGCATCTTATAGCGATAAGAAGAGCACTTTCATGAGTTGCTTAATGGCCAGCTAACTGAGGAATTGGAGGTTCCACCAATGACCGAAGACCACACAATGCTGCCGCCACCAAGCATAGACGAAGTTAGCAGAGGGATAAATCGGCTCAAAAATAATAAGGCCCCGGGATCCGATGGTATCCCAGCGGAGCTGATTAAAACAGGAGGTCCCGCGATACACCAAGCAATTCATGAACTAATAGTGCAAGTATGGGAGGAAGAAACGATGCCAGAAGACAAAAAAACAAAGTACATGGTGGCCACGTTTGCGATTAGAAGATCCAACATTGGTCCCGCAATTAGAATAGTGGAGCGCGAATTTGAAGTAGTGCAATCCTTTAACTATCTCAGGTCAACTGTAGCAGCTGATAACAGCATGGAACCAGAAATACGCGCACGGTTGCTCAAAGCACTCTCTTCAAATCTAGGAATTTAACCATAACATTCAAGTTGCTGGTGTATAAGACAATGGTCATACCAGTACTTACATATGTATCGGCGAATTGGGTGCTTAGCAAAAAGCATTCTGACGTCTTAGCTGCGTTTGAGAGAAAAGTCTTACGGAGGAGTGTGGAAGTACGATTCCTGAGACTATACAATGATGAGATCTACGAGCGTTACCGCGATGTCTACATCGTGAAGATAATTAAGCTCGGTAGGCTCCGGTGGATAGGAAACCTAGCTCGCATAAGCGAAGACGATCCTGCTCCGAAAGTCCTTTGCGGTAGGATTTATGGAACAAACACGACAGCGAGGCCGGCTGGAAGGATGGCGTAGACCAGGACGACAAGAGTTTAGCGATGCCAAACTGGATGACATCGGCTCGAAATCGGAAATTGGTGGAGAGACTTTTTGCGGGAAGCCAGGACCGGACACCGGTTGTAGAGCCAAATATGACGATGATGATGAATGGCTCTTAGCCCACCTCTCTGGTTGTCATTTATTTGCAGGTGTACTTTCACATTACGTTAGTTTAACACTTGGTTTTCCAGATAAAGGGTCATCTCGTACTCTGTCATGAAAACTAGGCCCAATATGAATGATGAATGTGTAATGCTGGCAACAATAAACCGATGAGAAAACCGTATTCCTCCAAACATGACACTAAAGGAGCACTTTCCTTTAATTGCTGCAGCTTGACCTGTTGCTGTCGTTCCTTGACCTTCGGACACCACTTTAGGATTCAAACCTGATGTGTAAGCTCCTGTATCCAAGGTAACCGTGCATGGTTTTCCTTCTAATACACTTCTAACAACCAAGCTATTTGCTATCCTTTCAAAGTTTGGCAATGTTCACCGTGATCCTGGGGCTCTCTCCCTTCTTCATCAGCTTACGCCACGTAAAGCTGGTGTAATTTAATTATCCTAGTCTGTAGCTACGAGGTAAGCTGGCTGCTTCAAATCATTCATCTGTGATGCGCCTATCTGTCGTAAATTTTCAGGACTCAACACGGTTCACTGGCTGTACTGTAGCTTGTGCCGGTCTTGGTTCCTGGCAGTCGCGCATGGAATGTCCAATTTTATGGCATCTAAAATATTTGGACGAATATTAAATGTGGAATTCCTGTCGTTCTGGAAACTTCCAGTCGTTGATTGTCTAATCCTCTCATTAATGAGTGCTTCTATTTGTGTGATGTCCCCAGTTTCCAACTTGCGTAATCTAACTTAATCAGTGGACAAACTGGCTCCATCACAACACAAGTTTATTAACTTATAAATTACAACTTTATTAAACAAACAGTAAACATGTTAGCCAATAAAAACACATTTTAAATTTAAAAAGTTTGAAACGATTATTGTGCGTAGTAGTTTGCTTTAATCTGAAAAAAAAAATGCAAACTCGCGTTGAATCATAATTTTTTGAAGTGAAACTTTTTTACGGAGGGGGCAACAATTTTCACAGCTCTGTTGTACACATTGGTTACACTGCTATTACTCTGTTGTACACATTGATTATACTGCTATTACTCTGTTGTTACGCTGTTATTCACTTTTGTTAATTGTTAATTTTATGCCTGGTTTTCTATAGTTATACTTTATATGTATGTAACTATATATGTATTTAACTACAAATATAACTATATGTGTATATATAAATACATATATTACTACGGCCACAGCTCCTATGGAAATTCTGGGATCTGGCCAATAGGGTCTGGAGTTTTGGGAACCAAGACATTTCTCAAACCATTCGTATGAAACTCGGAATGTAGGACTAATATGCGACTATAAGAATTGTTCCTATGGAAATTCTGGGATCTGGCCTATAGGGTCTGGAGTTTTGGGAACCAAGCCATTTCTCAAGCGATTCGTATGAAACTCGGAATGTAGGACTAATATGCGACTGTAAGATTTGTTCCTATGGAAATTCTGGGATCTGGCCAATAGGGTCTGGAATTGTTGGAACCAAGCCATTTCTCAAGGGATTCGTATGAAACTCGGAATGTAGGACTAATATGCGACTGTAAGATTTGTTCCTATGGAAATTCTGGGATCTGGCCAATAGGGTCTGGAATTGTTGGAACCAAGCCATTTCTCAAGGGATTCGTATGAAACTCGGAATGTAGGACTAATATGCGACTGTAAGATTTGTTCCTATGGAAATTCTGGGATCTGGCCAATAGGGTCTGGAATTGTTGGAACCAAGCCATTTCTCAAGGGATTCGTATGAAACTCGGAATGTAGGACTAATATGCGACTGTAAGATTTGTTGCTATGGAAATTCTGGGATCTGGCCAATAAGGTCTGGAATTGTTGGAACCAAGCCATTTCTCAAGGGATTCGTATGAAACTCGGAATGTAGGACTAATATGCGACTGTAAGATTTGTTCCTATGGAAATTCTGGGATCTGGCCAATAGGGTCTGGAATTGTTGGAACCAAGCCATTTCTCAAGGGATTCGTATGAAAGTCGGAATGTAGGACTAATATGCGACTGTAAGATTTGTTCCTATGGAAATTCTGGGATCTGGCCAATAGGTTCTGGAATTGCTGGAACCAAGCCATTTCTCAATTTTTTATCATGGAAGAAGAGCATCAACATCAACAGCAGATTTACAGGCAGAATTCAGGAGACTAAGTCTCAACAAAGTAGAAACGGTGGGACAACAAGTACTTGAATTCATATCTTAAAAAAAGGAATTTCGGTATTTTCACTCAATTGTCAGAGCTTAAGACTACACGCACCAGATTTGCCAGATGAAGTTGCAAGAAATTCATCGTTATTAGTGATGAGTGAAACTTGGTTGAAACAAGGCGAAAAGGTGGATATACCGAGATTCGAGTGTATCGTCACATTTAAAAGAGAAAAAGATAGAGCCGCTGGTGTAGCTATTTACCGAAATACTGCTGATCAGTCAATCACCCTCACTCCACATTTAGCTATATCTCTTCGACAAACTAATGAAAAAGATGTCAGTACATGTGCCATTGGAGATATCTGTGCTGCAAGATGTCATCATGATAATGGACAATCCGTGTTAATTGTTGCTGTGTATATATCACCTAACACGAAGCTTGATGAAATTATCGAATTCATTCACCACGTGTTATTACCATACACACCAGATGGTGCAACATTACTAAAAAATAATTGGCGGACTCTACCAATGATAATGAGCGGTGACTTCAACGTGCAGTTCTCCAAACTTGAAAGTCAACCTCTCTTTGACTTTTTAGCTAGAAAATTCAATTTAAAAATTAACAACAATGTCAATACCCCAACAACCAAGTCGGGTACAACAACTGATGCTGTATTTTCTAGAAATTTAGGACGTATCAAATCCCAAATGTTTGTGTCGTATTTTAGCTATCATAAGCCAATTGTCACTATGATAGACACTGAAAGTTCTGCGGATAATGATTTATAAAAAATGAGAAACAAATTAATACTATAATTGATTCATGTTTTTGTCAAATGAATTCCTTGTAAAATATATTTTAATACTTTGAATTGTTTATTTTCATTTGAGATTATACCCACATCTTTACTATTACATACATCTCAACTACATATTATCTCTTGTTTAATAAAAACAAAAATTTTAATAACTTATCTCTATCTAATAAGCAAGATGTTTCACTTCTATCGTGCGTGGACTCCACGCAATCACTTTTTTTTTTGATTTGTCAATATAGTTCTAAGCTATGTTTAAAGTCTCAAGTCTTTAACTTAATAGGAAGTTAGTTTAAAATCAATTACAAAATTCCACCCGCACAGACAGACATACACGAAAGCCAGCTAATAAAATACACGAAATACTTAATACAACAACACTTTGTGAGGAACAATTTCTTCAAGGCGTGGGACGAATTTCTCCCACACTATCTCCCAAATTACTACATTAGAAATCTTTCATAACCCTCATTTAAATAAAATGCCGTCGGCATTTCTAGTACGCACTCAACACGTACACTCCGTCTGGAGCGAAGAACAGCGACATAGTGGCTAGAAATTCACCACAGCGAGTAAGTCCCGCTCACCACGGCGAAGAAGCTTATGCACTGCCAGAGGAGCGAGTGAAGAAACCAACAGATGTGACAAATTAAGCAACAACAAAAATAAGAGGCTCGTGAACATATGTGCACACAACTAATACAAAACAAGTGCAAATCCGATAACAACAAAAAAATAAAACAACTCAAAAAAATTAAAATTTTTCGTGTAAATTCTCTAATTGTACAAAACTTGAATTAAATCGGGTAACATTTAAAAAAAAAAAAATTGGGAGCCCCCTTATCCTGATCACTCCAAAATGTTTACAAAAAGTATATTTGTATGGAAGCCCCCCGACCCCGAGGCCCTAGCGGCCACAAATTTTAATAGAAAGTGTTGTCATGGAAAATACACATGTGTGTAAAGTTTAAATAAAATCAGGCTTGAGGAATTGGGTTAAAAATTGATCACAAGATTTCGTGTGCCAGCCCGCCAGCGAGCCAGCCACGGACACGCGAAGGTTATATAGAGAATTTTATAAGAGGCTCGACAACATAAGGGCACGCAAATAATGTAAAACAAGTGCAACGAAGTGCACGAGACAACAACAAACCCGAGCAAAAGATTACAAGACAACAAAGCAAAAAGATACCGTAAAACAACTGGACACAACTGGATTCTGGACAAATCGTGGGAACGAAGCAAGCTTGGGGCTCTCATGGTTTCTACAATTTCTGAACTGTTTCAAATTGTATAAAAGGAAACAGAAATCATACAAGCAGTCTCTTCCTTCTGGACTATAGACCGATAAAGATTCCTCTGAACGTGATCTGCGAAGTATTCTTTTCACTGGTTAGAATACTAGAAATAAAGACTCCTCGGAACGCAATCTAGCGAAGTACCCTTTTTCACAACACCACGAACACGCAGCTTACCAACTTAGTCGTATTTAACATAATTTTATCATAAACATACAAAACATAAACATTTAATATAAATCCCTGAAACCAATAAATTTTATTGTAACAGGCCTTTTTTATAAGAACCCTGGTCACGCTGAGGATACCCCCGCTGAAAAAACCTCGTTACACATTAACTGGACAAACCGGTTTTACTACATTTTTTACCAGTACATAGTGTTTTAAAATTATAGTTGGTTATATTTAAAATAATGTTATTAATTTTACAGACTAAAAGTATGCAATTCAAAATTCCAATTAGTGCCTATTTTTGGACGAGTATGTACATTACGATTTATCTTGGGATTCGTTTTCCATTATCTGCGCTACTGACTACTTTTCGTAACAATATTACCAAATAGTTCACTGATGAAAGAAAGCATCCTGGGAGAAGATTAGAACCGTACAGTAATACACACCGCGCTGCACATACTGCAAAGAAAAAGAATCACCGGCCTCCAATGTATGTATTATTGAAGCGTTGGGAAGATCACTTTTATGAGTTGCTAAGTGAGAAATTGAAGGATTCAACAATGATCGATAACTAAACCGTGCTGTCGCCACCAAGCGTAAAAGAAGTTATAATCATATTTGGCACGACAGACCATTGTGGTCCAAGGCCAAGCTTCTCCTGACCATTCGTTCAATTCAATTCAATTCTTCAATTCAATTTTTAATCTACTTCCTAAAACCCGATTTTATTCAAACTTTGAACACATTTTTATCTCCGATGAAGACACCTTATATTAATATTAATTAATTTGGAAGTGATCGGGCTCCAGGGGAGAGGTGCAACCATATAATTTTTTTTTAAATTGATTCGATTTTATTCAGTCTTTGCACACATGTGTATCTCCGATGACAACATTTTCTGTACAAAATTTGGTAGTAATCGGGCCCAAGTGCCGAGGGGCTCATAATATTTTTTTCCAAAATTAATCCGGTTTTTATTTAAATAGAATTACATGAGAATTTACATTCCGGACTATACCGATACCGTAATACACTTGTAACGTGCTTTCTCAGCTGAGGTATGACTCAGCGGCTTTCCAGGGTCCAAATAAAAGATCTCGTGTTACAAATTAAATTTCTGGTGGTTTTTATTTCTTGTTTCGTGATTCTTATGATACTTGACAATATAATAACTTATGATAGCTTACGGACTAAAATAGGCAACTACTACGGGGCCGGGTGGACGGTATTTGAAGGCCTAGCGCACAAGGCTCGACAAACGGGTACGCGGGATGAAGGATGCTGCAAGTCTATCAAACAAGACGTGGTCAACAGCTAGCGGAGCGGAATGACGGATGCTGCAGGTCTATTAAACAAGACGTGGTCAACAGCGAGCGGAGCGAAATGATGAATGCTGCAGGTCTATTAATACAAGACGTGATCAACAGCGAGTGCCAAGTAACCCCTTTCTGAGATTGTTCGGAAAGGGGCTGCTGCAGAGCTACCTGTAGGAGAGGAGTGAAGGGTAGTTAGTGACGCGGTTTATAAACGGTCGTCCGGTCTGGTGAAATGTATGTCGGGGTGTTCTGAGGAGAACGCCCTAAAAATTGTACGCAAGTTTACCGACGGTTAATATATTTTATTTGGCGTTCTGACAAAAACGCCTCAAAAATCAGTGGGGTGTTCTGAAAATAACGCTCGCACTACGTCTCATTCACAAGGAATTCGACCGCGTCCAACTCACAGGGTGTTCCAAGACCCTTTTCGGTAGCGGATCTGGTTAATTGGTCGGGCGGTAATGTCTTGGTTCTGGCTGAGGCTTTGCAGTTCATCCCCAATGCACGATAGGCCGGCACCAGTGTCGATGACTGCCTCAAAGGCGTGTTGGCCTAATTTGCCCGGTAAGGAATAATGGCTGAGACTGGTGGTTAATGGCGGAACGTCTATTGTCTCATGGTCATGCGGTCCCGATCGGTCCTGTCGAAAATCCCGACTAAACTCGTCCCACGTCGGTGCCATCATACCGAATGTTCCACTTCCGTACCTTATCCATCACATCTGCATTAGTGGGTAGAGATGCGGTGGTGACGGTGGGTGGTTCGAAAGGCTCGTGACTGGTGTGGGAAGTAACGGCGGCGGTTGTCTGTTCAGGTTTTCTTTCCGGATTGGTGTGGAGCGTCTGTGGTTTTTATGCAACCGGCGGTATTTGCAAATGGTGACAGGTTGCTGGATCCTGTTGGACGGCTTCGGATGTGCCACTCCCTTTTTGCCGGAAATCAGGGAGAGATTTATTTTTCTTTATTTCCTGGGACAGCTTCTTCCGTAGTTCGTCCATTGTACCAGTATCGTCCAAGCCTCGTCGTTTCAATTCCACAATCAGCTCGTCCTTCATTTGGTATATACCAATTAGTTGATCTTCCGCCATGGTAAATTTTGACTCGGTAATGGGTCGGGTGAAATGTCCCTGCTCGGGTGCCAAATTTGTAACATGTTTTCTCAGCTGAGGTATGACTCAGCGGCTTTCCAGGGTCCAAATAAAAGATCTCGTGTTACAAATTAAATTTCTGGTGGTTTTTATTTCTTGTTTCGTGATTCTTATGATATTTGACAATATAATAACTTATGATAGCTTACGGACTAAAATAGGCAACTACTACGGGGCCGTCGCGGACGGTATTTGAAGGCCTAGCGCACAAGGCTCGACAAGCGGGTACGCGGGATGAAGGATGCTGCAAGTCTATTAAACAAGACGTGGTCAACAGCTAGCGGAGCGGAATGACGGATGCTGCAGGTCTATTAAACAAGACGTGGTCAACAGCGAGCGGAGCGAAATGATGAATGCTGCAGGTCTATTAATACAAGACGTGATCAACAGCGAGTGCCAAGTACCCCCTTTCTGAGATTGTTCGGAAAGGGGCTGCTGCAGAGGTACCTGCAGGAGAGGGGTGAAGGGTAGTTAGTGACGCGGTTTATAGACGGTCGTCCGGTCTGGTGAAATGTATGTCGGGGTGTTCTGAGGAGAACGCCCTAAAAATTGTACGCAAGTTTACCGACGGTTAATATATTTTATTTGGCGTTCTGACAAAAACGCCTCAAAAATCAGTGGGGTGTTCTGAAAAGAACGCTCGCACTACGTCTCATTCACAAGGAATTCGACCGCGTCCAACTCACAGGGAGTTCGACGACTTTTCCATATGAAAATTTCCGAACCTAACTAATTTTTTTGTGGGACTTATGATGATGTTTTTGTTTGTATATTTGTCGCCAAATCTTGTGATTAATTGTTAATCAACTTTCTAACATCCGATTTTATTTTAACTTTGCACTCATGTGTATTTCCGATGACAACACTTTTTATACAATTTTTAAAGTTATCGGGCTCCAGTCTCGGGGGGCTCACATATAAATTTCTTCCGATTTTTATTCAAATTTTGTACACATTCTGAAATTCCTTCCTTAATTATGTGGAATGGTTTGCCCGATTCTGTGTTTCCTCATTTTTATTATCTACATCCATTTAAGAACACATGTGTGTATAGATTTCTCATCTTTTCCTTTCCTTATTTCCTAACGCCCACACTGCTAAGCATTATAAGGGTGAAAACCCCTGAGCATGTGTATCTCCAATGAAAACACTTTCTATAAAGATTTGGAAGTGATTGCATTGCAATGGATAAAAAATTTCTTCAAAATTACCCAATTTAATAACACTTTCCACTAAGTGTATCTCCAATTAGAGAATTTACAAGAACAATTTTAATTTTATGGGTTGGTTTTTTTTTGTATAATAATATTTGGCAAGACATACCGTTGTGATATAGGCCTATGCCTAGCTTTTCGCTCGACTATTCATATTTTGCTTGTTATACTTTTACATAAATGGAAGGGACCTACAATCGGTGTCCAAAAAGCGAATTGAGAAGCTTTTCCTCGGACATTTGTCAGACAACGCCGTATTAGTTTGCTAATTACTACTACTAATTTATCAACATCGCCACTACAATTTATTGTAGAATTATATTGTTTACTAGCTGACCCGACAGATGTTGTCCTGTCCCACTTTCAATAAATTTGTTTTTTTTTGGCATCTTTTCTATTTTTTTTTCGCATAAACCTTATTGGGACTATGGCGAATTTATAAAATAAAAGTTAGCCAAATCGGTCCAGTCGTTCTCAATTTTTTTTTCACTTTAAAACCTATTCTCATACCTACCAAATATACATAAAAAATTTCATAACAATCGGTCGAGCCGTTTCGGAGCAGTTGAGACCCAAACACCGTGACACGAGATTTTTATATATTAGATAGAACAAATAAACACAATTTATTTAACTGTACTTTTTTTTCAGATATCAGTAATACTAATGTTTAAAGAAGCAACACGTGTACTTAAATTCGATGATAACAATTAAAAAACTAATTACAAAATTAGTTTTCCGACGCATTGGGGGGTCGGGCGTATGCCTGGACCCCCACCAACTGATCTTTTAGCAACGATAAGCATATTCGAACAACAGATCAAATCAGAGCCGGTGTCATTCTATTCAGCATGTCCGTCTTCAGCACAACTAGCTCATCAAATTCGGCCTGTAAATGTAGGAGCTCTTCAACAACAACAGCAAAATCAACAGAGTAATCAGCAACAACAACAGCAATCAGTTATTACTACAATCGACAATAAAAACAACGTTTTACATTCACAAATTTTACTTGTAAGTTATAACATATTCAACTCCTTTAAATTGTGATCGTATCGTAAATACAAAATAATTACTTGCATTGGGCAAAGCAAGCTAGCTTGAATTACCTATCTGTTTAAATTTATCAAACGACTTAATCCTACTTCTTCGAAATACGTATGCTTGCACTGTATAGAGTTTTGTACACAATTATACCAAGGCCTACTCGTCAGTACTGTCTGATTTGTTGCGTATTTGAAGACGAACACAACACTATGGGCAACGTCCTACGTTAGGTTTTAGTGTGCTGTATTTATTAAGAGATATCGGCTGACTGACATGATTACAATCGTTATCAAAATCTATCCTAACTGATGCAAGTCAGTGTCTTATATTTTTATATAGTTTTTCAATAAGAGCATTTCAACTTTTTTTTTTAATAAAACACAAACTGTTCGACTTTTGAACTAACTTTTTTTTTATTAACGAATTTGAACATATACATATGATACATTTAAGTATGAAACTCGATTTATTTTGCATGACCACCGCTTGCACGTTTTACGAAGTGAGCCTCATCGCTGAAGATGATTTTTCGGTGAAAATCTGCATCATTTTCGATGTGCTCTTGAGCCCAATTCACTAATCGTCGTTCAAATCAAATGGTCAAACGGCTTTAGTTGTTGTGTCAGCTTGATCTTATACGGATGTAGGCCAATATCTTTACGTAAAATCGATTGTCGAACGGGCTGGCTTTTTAAATGGACCGTAAAATGGCCGTAATGCTCCTAAAGTAGCGGCAACAGAACAATTATTTTGATAAAAAATTTGCACGATTTGCAATCGCTGTTCACATGTGTAGCGTTCCATGATGAAATGTATACTAATGAAGTTTCCAAATGACAAAAGAACAATAAAAAATATGGCGTCGTTCGCCGTCCCTATTGGAGAAAAGTTGAAGCGCACCTATTGAAACACCCTATATATGAGTTCGGCAAAGGCAAGGTCATATGTTTTCAGTCATAACTATGAACTGACATGGTGTCTAATTTTGTATGTTAACTCCTTTGAAGAATAAGGCTGTTCAAAGGATTTTGAAGTTAAAATTCTTTAGGCGAGACTAGGGGGTAACTGAATTGCTTTTGTGATGGAAATAACAAATTTAGCGATCCGGTTAGTTATAGTTATAGGTTATAGGATAAAACATTTGTTGGTTGTAAGCACTACATTTTCGGTAAACAAGTATGTAGTTTCTTTAATACATTTTACAGTTGGTACCAGTAATAGCACGATTATAACATTTGCTGTTGGTATGCACTACCTTATCGATAAATAAGTACATATGTAGTTTCTTTTACGTTAGGCAAACCATCGATATTTTTAACTATGAGTGCAATTGAAACCGGTTGGACTGCAAATTTATATCTATTTATTTAAAGACGAGAATTTATACGATGGTTAGTTTAATGGTTTGTGGTTGTGCCCAACTAACTCTGGAACGCCTTCACCAATTTAAATCAAACATTTTATATACATATATTTTTATATAGTTTTTCAATAAGAGCATTTCAACTTTTTTTTTTAATAAAACACAAACTGTTCGACTTTTGAACTAACTTTTTTTTTATTAACGAATTTGAACATATACATATGATACATTTAAGTATGAAACTCGATTTATTTTGCATGACCACCGCTTGCACGTTTTACGAAGTGAGCCTCATCGCTGAAGATGATTTTTCGGTGAAAATCTGCATCATTTTCGATGTGCTCTTGAGCCCAATTCACTAATCGTCGTTCAAATCAAATGGTCAAACGGCTTTAGTTGTTGTGTCAGCTTGATCTTATACGGATGTAGGCCAATATCTTTACGTAAAATCGATTGTCGAACGGGCTGGCTTTTTAAATGGACCGTAAAATGGCCGTAATGCTCCTAAAGTAGCGGCAACAGAACAATTATTTTGATAAAAAATTTGCACGATTTGCAATCGCTGTTCACATGTGTAGCGTTCCATGATGAAATGTATACTAATGAAGTTTCCAAATGACAAAAGAACAATAAAAAATATGGCGTCGTTCGCCGTCCCTATTGGAGAAAAGTTGAAGCGCACCTATTGAAACACCCTATATATGAGTTCGGCAAAGGCAAGGTCATATGTTTTCAGTCATAACTATGAACTGACATGGTGTCTAATTTTGTATGTTAACTCCTTTGAAGAATAAGGCTGTTCAAAGGATTTTGAAGTTAAAATTCTTTAGGCGAGACTAGGGGGTAACTGAATTGCTTTTGTGATGGAAATAACAAATTTAGCGATCCGGTTAGTTATAGTTATAGGTTATAGGATAAAACATTTGTTGGTTGTAAGCACTACATTTTCGGTAAACAAGTATGTAGTTTCTTTAATACATTTTACAGTTGGTACCAGTAATAGCACGATTATAACATTTGCTGTTGGTATGCACTACCTTATCGATAAATAAGTACATATGTAGTTTCTTTTACGTTAGGCAAACCATCGATATTTTTAACTATGAGTGCAATTGAAACCGGTTGGACTGCAAATTTATATCTATTTATTTAAAGACGAGAATTTATACGATGGTTAGTTTAATGGTTTGTGGTTGTGCCCAACTAACTCTGGAACGCCTTCACCAATTTAAATCAAACATTTTATATACATATTACTTACCACCTGGAATCTAACATAATTGGTATGGGGTTGGTCAGTGGTGGGGGGTTAACGATGTTAGTGTTGATTCTATAGTTTTTGGGTTCGCTCTGGTGAATAGTGTCCATCCCACCCTTGCAATACTGGGCACTCAACCAGTATACATATATATAAAACAAATAATTTATTTGTGTTTGTTTGTTTGTGTCTAACTAACTCTGGAACGTCTTGACCAAATCAACCAAACTTCGTATACGTATTGATTACAATCTGGAATCAAATACAGAGGGTGGGAGGTAACATATTTTGTGGGTGCGGCAATGATATTAGTTTCCGAGATCGCCATGATGAATAGTTCTGGAAAGAATGCTTCTGGTTGATCGGGTGCTCTTGGAGGGTGAGGCTTAACGATATCCAGGAAGCTGAGATGAATAGTCGTGATAGGACACCTCTAGGGGGTATTTTTGGATCTTTTAGGCTTTTGGTGATCTTTTAGGAGTATTTTGAAATAAATAAAACGCCTTTGGGTTTTTTAGGGTCTTTTAGGGTCTTTTTCGGAGTCTTTTGGGAGTCTTTCGAGGGTCTTCAATTAATAAAAGCTCTTTCTCTTCCCATTTATACCGCATGTTGTTCGAAAGAATTAAGCGTTGCCAAGGTCTTAATTCAAATGTAAAAACGTAGTAGCAAGGTTATGACTCTTAGGATCCACTACTTTACGAACAGTCGACGGTGTTAATCTGGTAAGTCTAATGTGCAACGTAAAGATAAGATTGAATTAGTTTTTCTATTTGCTAAGTGTATAAAAAACAATTTCAACTATCGTCACATATGTATAGAAAATATATTCGATAAACGATATTGCTATTTTTGCAACTCATATTGTGAAATTGTGCGGTCAGCCATCATCAGAAATAGGGGGAATAACACAGAATGCTCTAGAATTGCATGTGGCCGTAACTATCTCTGACTAGTGGAAGTGCGATCAAACCTCCACGTGGTGGCCGCTGGTAATTTTCCTCCAATGCAGGAAAAGCTGAATGATCGGGCTAGTCCCTTCAAAGTAAGGTTGGCGCGAGGCCAATAACCTCGTCTGTAAAAAAATTATTATTACGGAACCCAAAATCAGCCTCGGATACACTGATGAACGACGACGACCACGGCAACGAAAACGGCTGAACGATTTAAGAATTTTCTCATGGAACGTACGCTCACTGTATAGAGCTCGAGCTGGACAACAGCTAGCCGATACCCTGTCCAAATATAATGCTGACTTAACAGCAATCAGGAGATGCGGTGGACAGGGAATGGTGTTTTACAAAAATCAGAATATGACATTTATTACAGCTGTCATGCAAGACATCATGTGCTCGGGGTGGGGTTTCTAGTCAGCAAAAGAATGAAACCCACCGTTATCGGCTTTAATGCAGTAAATAAACGGCTATGAACCCTTCGCGTGCGGGGCAAATTTAAAAACATAAGCCTCATAAACGTTCACGCACCTACAGAGGATTCCCCAGATGATTAAAAAGAAGAATTCTTTGAATCAGTCGAACGGGAACTCCATGACTGCCCTCAGTATGATGTAAAAATCATTCTGGGGGATATGAACGATAAAATAGGTAGGGAACCAGTATTCAGGCAGTACATTGGCACCCATAGCTTACACGAGAACACTAATGACAATGGACAACGAGTCATAGAGATGGCAGCAAGCAATAATTTGGTCGTTGCGAGTACAAGGTTTGCGCGTAAAAATATCCACAAAGCCACCTGGGTATCTCCCGATGGAGCCACTCGCAACCAGATAGACCACGTGTTGATAGACCGCCGCCACAACCCGAACCTGATGACGGTACGAACGTACCGAGGTGCCAACATCGACTCGGACCAGTATCTTGTTGGTATGGTGCTCCGAACGCGGATTCCATCATCACGGAAGACTGCATCCGCGAATCAGATTCGAGTCAACACGGCTGCCCTTCGCAATGAAGAGACCAGAAACAACTACAGTCAAGCGATAGGACTCGCCCTAAATGCAGGGAGAGTAAGTCCTGGGGCTGAGATGTCAGGCATAGAAGAGAAATGGACACGCCTTAAGAATACTGTCATTAGTACTGCTGACTCCATCTTAGGCAGTGGTCGTATAGATCGAAACGACTGGTTCGATGACGAATGTAAGCTAGCGACTGAACGTAAGAATGTTGCGTACCGAGCAATGCAACAATCTCATAGAACGCGGGCACGCGAAGATGAATATAAAGAGCTCAGAAGATATGAAAAAACAGTTCACCGGCGAAAGAAAGCAGCCTGGGAGAAGAATCTCGTCCGTGAACTGGAACAGTACAGAGAGCAAGGACCACACCAGGCGCGGAAGTTCTACCAAAGAGTCCGTGGTATGACGCAATATACACCGCGTTGCACATACTGCAAGGACAAAGAGGGTAATCTGATCGCCGATCTTAAAGGCATCTTAGAGCGATGGGAAGAGCACTTTCATGAGTTGCTAAATGGCCAGCTAACTGAGGAATTGGAGGCTCCACCAATGACCGACTTTCATACTATGCTGCCGCCACCAAGCTTAGTCGAAGTTAGCAGAGCGATAAATCGGCTCAAAAATAATAAGGCCCCGGGATCTGATGGGATCCCAGCGGAACTGATAAAAATAGGAGGCCCCACATTACACCAAGCAATTCATGAAATAATAGTGCAAGTATGGGAAGAAGAAGTTATGCCAGAAGACTGGCAAAGAGGCATCCTGTGCCCCATACATAAGAAGGGAGAAGGGAGTATAAGATTTTCTCCTCTATCCTTCAAGACAGGATAGTCCCATACGCTAAAGTCATCATTGGTCAATACCAGTGTGGCTTCATCCCAGGCAAAGTAACAACTGATCAGATTTACACCCTAAGACAGGTGATGGAAAAATGTCTAGAGTTTCAAAACTCACTACACCATCTTTTTATAGACTTTAAAGCCGCCTATGATAGTATAGCCAGAGTAGAACTTTATAAAGCCATGAGAGAATTCGGCATCCCAAATAAACTGACACGACTATGTAGGTTGACCATGACCAATGTTATAAGCCAAGTAAAAATATCCGGATCACTATCAAGCCCATTCAACATCGTTATAGACTCCGACAAGGGGATGGACTGGCCTGCGTCCTCTTCAACCTGGCGTTGGAGAAAATGATCCGAGACTCTTACGTAACGGCGAGAGGAACAATCCTCTATAAGTCCATTCAGATACTGGCTTACGCAGACGATATTGACATCGTTGGTAGAAACCAAAGAGCTGTACAGATTCGGCGAAATACCTTGCTGGTGAATTGGGCGCCGTTGTCCGTGATCAACACCTTCGGTACACCGTAACGTGCAAGGATGCGTTCTCGAAACGCTTTTCTTACTCCATCTGTTGTTGCGCGCCGCATCGGGATCAATTCGACCCATTTCGAAAATCGGTCAAAGAAGACCAGGAGCATAGTATTCCCATGTTTCGATCTTGGCAAAGGTCCCACGAAAGCGGCGCATAGCGTGGCCCACGGTTCTTCTGCGATCTGGGTTAACATCTTCCCGGCTGCTTGTTGCTGGTTTGGCTTGTATTTTTGGCAGCTTTCACAACTTTTCACATAGTTTCGGATGTCTCGAAACATACCTGGCCAGTAGTAGTGTCCGCATATGCGCGCCGTGGTCTTGCGAATGCCCATGTGTCCTGCTGCAGCATCGTCATGATTTTCCTGTAAAACCTGTCCTCTAAGCATTTTGGGAACACAGAGTTTCCACGGGGCCGCATCCTCGTCCCCGGTACGCTGATCTATATGTCGGTATAATTGGTCGCCTTCCATGACGTAGTCTGGAAACTTTGCGGGATACTCCTTCACCTGTGTAATCCGTTTCTCTAGCCAGTGGCATCGTGACTTTGGGGCCGGTTCGTCTGCAGTTATCATAAGCGTCTCGTAAGGTTGTCGTGACAGTGCGTCCGCGACAACGTTCAACTTACCCCGCCTGTATTTAATGTCGAACGTGAACTGTTGAAGTTCGAGGGCCCATCGGGCGATTCGTCCGGATGGACTGGTGATGGAGTTCAACCACTTCAGAGAGAGGTGGTCCGTTATGACGGTGAATTGGTATCCCTCGATGTACTGCCGCATCTTCCTAATTCCCCAGACGATCGCCAGGCACTCCTTCTCGGTTGGGGAGTAGTTCCTTTCCGCCGGGTTAAGATGTCGGCTGGCGTAGGCGATGACCCGTTCACTGCCATCGAGTTCCTGTGTGAGGACTGCCCCTAAGCCGTAGTCACTTGCATCGGTCTGGAGTGAGAACTTCTGCGTGAAATCCGGACATGTAAGAATCGGTGCTTCCGTTAAGTTTTGCTTCAGTTGTTCTAAAGCCGTTTGCTGCTCTTCTCCCCATTTCCAGTGTTTACCCTTTTTTAACAGTGCAGTCAAGGGTTGCACTGTTTTTGAAAAATCGGGCACGAATCGTCGATACCAGGAGGCGATACCCAGGTAACGCCGCACTTCACGGACGTTTCGCGGTGGTTTCAGCTCCTTAATTGCGGCTACCTTGTCGGG
Organism: Nephrocerus scutellatus; assembly: GCA_947095585.1. Taxonomy (NCBI): domain Eukaryota; kingdom Metazoa; phylum Arthropoda; class Insecta; order Diptera; family Pipunculidae; genus Nephrocerus; species Nephrocerus scutellatus. Next base: position 65,087,804 of record OX352762.1, read on the forward strand.
ATCAGTGTGTATACCCAGACTACTCACCACATGGCCTAGATATCTGATCTCTGTTTTGCAGAAGTCACATTTTTCCGGGTTTATTTTTAGATGGGCTTCTTGGAGCCTTCTGAATACCGTGCGTAGGTTTTCTAGGTGTTCGTCGAACGTCCTTCCAGTGACAATTATATCATCAAGATACGCGAACGCGTGGGGTTCCATTTCTGGCCCGATGACTCTGTCGAGTGCCCTCTGGAACGTGGCTGGTGCAGAGTGTAAACCGAATGGCATCACCCGCCACTGAAATAAGCCGCGGCCAGGCACCGTAAAGGCAGTGTATTGTCTACTCTTACTTTCCATGGGTATCTGCCAATACCCGTTCCGCAAGTCCAGACTGCTGATGAATTTTGCGCCTCGGAGTCTTTCTAGGATGTGTTGAATTCTGGGAAGAGGGTAGGCGTCCGGTACTGATCGTGCATTTAGTTCTCGGTAATCGATGCATAGTCTCCATTTGCCAGTCTTTTTCCGAACCAGGACTATCGGTGCGCTGTGTGGGCTGTGAGAGGGTTCTATGCACCCCTTGGTCAGCAGTTCGTCTATCTCTGCGTTGATGATTTCTTGCATTGCTGGATTCCAAGGATAGTACCGCTGCTTGATTGGCCTATCGTCGCGCATGACGATCTTGTGTTTCGCTATATTAGATACAGTAGGTAGCTTGTCAAATTTTTCGAACTCCTGCTGGAGGAAAGCCGAAAGTTTTTCTTCATCCGTTCGTGGTGTAGTTGTAGTTGTGGTGCTTTGTAGAACGCTGTCTCCTGCTCCTGTCCTCTCTTCGAGTCTTACCGTCTGGCCGCCGCAAGTTAACCGAGCGCCTATTCGCGATAGGAAGTCCAGCCCCAGTATGATCCATGGCCTCTGGAAGGACCAGGAACAAGAACTCTGTGTGTCTGTTCCCAATCCGAATGTCCAATCGTAATGCCTCTTGGATGAGCTTAGGTGTCCCTTCGGCCATCCGGACTGTCATGTTGACGGCTACGCTGTTGGTTTTACTTCTCTTGTTTGTAGCGGCTCGTTCACTTATGAAACTCCTGGTAGCTCCCGTATCGATGGTGGCGTTAACAAGATCTTCTCCTATGGTGATGGTAGCTAGAATGCGGCTGGAATCAGAAGTTAGAAAATTCACTGGGTATGAGGTGTCTGTCTCTGGGGTTCCGTTGCACCTCTGTTCTACCGGTTCCCCTGTTCGTTTCCCGCTCGGTTATTTCGTTTGCGGCAGCACTCCATCGTTCGTATCTGCCGCTTTCCACAGTCCCAGCAAAAGAGTACTTGCGGGTTGCGGCAGTCCCGCCTAACGTGGCCGCGTTGACCGCATCGCATGCATGCGGTTCTGACGTCTATTCGTTCGTCGGAGTCTGATGCGACCATGCAATTTCTTTCCTTCGGTCTAGGCCGTGACACATGGCTGATTGGGTTCGCGGCGTCTGCTATGCCCTCGAAATCTTCCGCGAGTCCGATGAGTTCACGGAGGTTACCGAAATCCTTCCGTCGGATATAATATTGGTATTCCTGACGGCAGTTCCGGAAGATTCTTTCTAGCTGCTCCTCTTCTGGATAATTCGCATGCCTCATCAGGTTCTGCATCGTAATTACGTAGTCTTTGAATTGTTCCTGTGGCTTCTGGCGTCTTTGGCGGATTTCATCGTCCAGACGTTCCCAGTATCTGGTGGGCAGGAAGAATTGCAAAAAGTCCGTCTTGAAGTTGCTCCAGTCCTGCCACCTCTGGTTGTTGCTACGGAACCACAGCAAGGCTCGGTCGCGAAGCAACTCCGGCATAGTCCGGGGAAGCAGATTTCTACTCAACGAGTATGCATCCGCGAGCTCTTCCAATCTCTCGATAAACAGAAGAGGCTCTTTGCCACCGTCGTACCGCACTGACCATTTACGCACCTGGTCGATAACCATTGGGTACGATGCCCCTGGTGCCTCTGTTGGGTTTCGTATGGCAATTCTTTCTCGTGGCACTGGGGACGTCATCCTGCTTACGACCGCCTTTGGTTCCGTGTAATCCTGTGAATCCGTAGGGTTTAGGGATATTTGAGGCAGCAGTGATGTGGCGCGGGTATGCTTCTTTTCCAACTCGATGAGGCGAGTTTCGTCCTCTGACGTGACGTCTCGCCCTGTAATATAGTTGGAAAAACGTTTTCTCAGTTCTTCTACCGAACCGTTGGTATCCAGTCTGAATTCGTTCATATAATTTTTTAGTTCATCTTTCGATAGGTTATACACCCAGCTCGTTCTGACCATTTTGGCTGTATTCTGGTGTTATTGGGTTATTGTTTTATTAAATTTGGTTTTTCAATTCCAGGGTCCCTGCTCGGGCGCCAATTGTAACGGAGTTTCCCAGCCGGGGTAGAACTCAGTGTGACCAGGGTTCTATTTAAATTTGGTCGTTACAATGATAAGATTTGTTTGTTTAGGGTTTTTGGAATTTTATCTTTATTTAGTTCAAGTATATTCAATATTAATTTATACAAAGGATATTTGTGGTCCCTTGAGGCATGTAGTGATAATTTTTCCTGCGACAAAGATTTTATGACATTAATAGTTATTTTATATAAAGTTTGATAATTTTCCTGTGAGAAGATATTAGGAAATTAATGTTTATTTTATATAAAGTTTTATAATTCTCCTGTGAAAAAGAGGTTGGGAAGTTAGTTGTTTATTTTATATAAAGTTTGATATAATGCTTTGATGGCGGATGAGTTCACAGCGTGTAGCCTCAGCGGTTATGGCAAGGTAAGTACTCTTAAGCCACTAATGTGAGGATTCAGTCAGCGTTGCAGCGTTTAGCTTCAGCGGTAATGGCAAGGTAAGTACTCTTAAGCCACTAATGTGAGGATTCAGTCAGCGTCGCAGCGTTAAGCTTCAGCGGTAATGGCAAGGTAATTACTCTTAAGCCACTAATGTGAGGATTCAGTTAGCGTTGCAGCGTTTAGCTTCAGCGGTAATGGCAAGGTAAGTACTCTTAAGCCACTAATGTGAGGATTCAGTTAGCGTTGCAGCGTTTAGCTTCAGCGGTAATGGCAAGGTAAGTACTCTTAAGCCACTAGTGTGAGGATTCAGTCAGCGCTGCAGCGTTTAGCTTCAGCGGTAATGGCACTAAGCCACTAATGTGAGGATTCAGTTAGCGTTGCAGCGTTTAGCTTCAGCGGTAATGGCAAGGTAAGTACTCTTAAGCCACTAGTGTGAGGATTCAGTCAGCGCTGCAGCGTTTAGCTTCAGCGGTAATGGCAAGGTAAGTACTCTTAAGCCACTAATGTGAGGATTCAGTCAGCGTTGCAGCGTTTAGCTTCAGCGGTAATGGCAAGGTAAGTACTCTTAAGCCACTAATGTCGATTCCATAAGGAACTCAGGAAGACTGCCCTTCTGTTGAGCTGCGTGCTCCTTTTATACTTTTCCGTTGTCATACAGGGTGGTTTTTCGTTTGTTTGTCGTCTTCCTTGTGTTTTGTGGTTGTTTTCTTCGGTTTTCCCTCTATAGTCCGATGCATATTGCCATATATTGTTGGCAATATACATGATCGACGTGTTTTGCATACATGTTTCAAATTTATTCTAATATACATGTTTTGTCGTATTTCAATATACATGCAATATACATGTTTTGTTGTATTGCAATAACATGAAATATACACGTTTTGACTTTATTATACGCATGCTCTATACGCATTCTCTACCGTATTCATGTATGTAGTGTGTTTGTTTGATCTCTGCTTACGTCATTTACACATTTGTTTTTGAAAACGGTTTGTGTTTTGAAAAGTTTCGGTCATCGACCCCATCAGCCGTTTGTCTGAAGTTAGTGTGCATTGGGTTCCGATCGGTGCGTAAGAGTCCACTGCCGCCTGGGTGTGAGTGGGACAGCCGTATTTTTGGGCGAATTCACTGCTGTTCTCGTTTTTGTGCTTAATATTTCTTTCTCTTTTCGCATGTGAACAAAAGTTAAGGACAATAGGGCTTTATGAAGTGCGTTAAAAATTGATCGCAAGATTCCACCACCCAGCCAATCACAGACACATATCGAACGGAGAAACGAATTATATGGTTTGAAGCTATGTAGTGCCCAAAGCAATTTGTCCTTATCAATTATATCTCAAGAAATGGTATTATACCTAATTGATCTATTTAGATCAGTGTTGTAGGTAGTATGTGAGCTTTTTGGGAAATGGGTATCTAGAAGCAGATTTAGCGATTCTTCGTTAGAAGTAGTCCACGAGCCATCAACATTTTTCAGACAGCTAGGCTAACACGATGGCTGAGCGGATTTTGCGATTGTTGATGACGATATTGGACGAGAGTATTCCCAGCAAAGGAAAACGGGCACTTTGATTTGAACGAATAAATAAAATACTTGAATTCAAATGAAAAAGATTAATGCGAACTGTGATTACAATTATTATTTAAAAAATGAAGATGCCCACTGATTTTAATGCACGTCGTTGTTCGTCTGACGATTGATGACCAAGATAGAGAGAGAAAATACGTCATGTAGTCTTACGTCAATTTTTAGTGTTGCCGACGATGGTAAATTAATTACCTCACTGTGTTCACACCAGGCCTCGCACCGGTCGTGTATTCAGTGGTGGCGCCAACATTGCCGGCCGGCCTAAAGGCAGTAAACACAATTTAACTACCGGTTTCGTGAGTGTGATGCCTGACATTTTAGTGTGACTGTGCGGATAAGACCATCAGTACACACGTACCCCTTAGTTGATTTTACATCGCGGCCTTTGCTTTGTTTGATCGAGAACGGTCCTGCGTAATCCACTCCCCTGTGGAGAAAAGCTCTTGTTGGGGTAACGCGTGGTGCTGGAAGATTGGCCATTAGTTGCTGACCGGTGGTTGAGCGATAACGAAAACATGTCACGCAATGGCGAACATGCGCACGGACCAGTTTCTTGACATTAATGATCCAAAATCGGCTTCGAAGATGTGATAACATTAATTGTTGACCACCGTGAATTATTGGGTGCTTGCTTTGGTACGGCAAGAATGAATGTTTTAATCGTCCGCCGACTCGTAAGATTCTATCACCATCGATAAATGGGTGAAGTGAACGAAGTACAATTTTGTTCGACAGATTTCTTCCTGATTGGCATAGATTGATTTCGTCAGGGAAGTGGGTCCCTGCTCAAATCGGACCCAAAAATGGAATGATCGATTCATTTCAGGCACGGTGATGAAGCTGGTATTACGATCGGCTTTGTCGGGACGAATTTGTATAACGAAACGTCTACAATAGGATGTGATTCGAAGTAATTTTTCGAGAGTGGAACAGCGATTCAGAAGTTGATCGATCCCATCAGAATTTGATGATTCGTTTAACTGCGTGACGACCATAGAAGTGGTTCTGTATTCTTCCAATGGGATGGGGTACTGATTTTGTGTGTTGGCCAAGTGTCCGAGTTTTTCTATAGCCATTTAGGACCTTTCCACCAAATATGATGATCGTGAAGCAGCGACGGGTCGATGCCGCGAGACGCGCAATCTGCGGAGTTGTGTCGAGTATCAACATACCGCTATTCATTGGGTTTTAGATTATCGAGGATTTGCGAAACGCGATTCGCCACAAATGTTTTCCATCAGCTGGGAGGGCTGCGGAGCCATCCCAGAACCACTTGCGAATCAGTCCATGCGAACTGTTGTATGTCGTGGAGATTGAGTGACTGGACGATCTTGTGCATGAGGTTGGCTAGTAACACACTGGCGCATAGTTCCAAACGCGGTAGACTGACGGTTTTGAGTGGAGCGACCTTGGTTTTCGCTGCTAAGATGGTAATTTTTACCGATCCATCTTCTTATGTGTTGCGAGCATATACGACCGCAGCATAGGCTTTCATTGATGCGTCGCTGAAGCCGTGTATCTAAAGATTGTTGCGACATGTTTGATAGTCCATCCAACGAGTGATTTTGATTGTTTCCAAGAATCCCAGATTCTTCCGATAATTTGACCATCTTTCAGCGACTGATTTTGGTACTGCCTCGTCCCACGATAGTCCGAGCACCCATAACTCCTGAAAGATGATTTTTGCGATGATGACACTAGGGGATAACCACCCGAGCGGTTCGAAGATACTTGAAGCCTCTGAGAGGATAATTCGTTTGGTTGTTACTGGCGATTCTGGAAAGTCTTCGACTTTAAATGCAAAATAATCTCCCGATGGTGCCCAATGTAACCCAAGTGGTACCGTAGGTTACTGTGCGCAGACGATAAACTTGAATTGGGTCCTCAGGCGTTGTTCTCCAAACTATACGTTGATAATCTTGGTGCTCAGGGGCTACCAAGATCTGTCGATACATCTGTCTGATATCTGCGATGAATACGACTTTGTGTTGTCGAAATCAAGTGAGGATCGTGAATAGATTCTGTTGAAGCTTGGGACCGATACGAAGGTTTTGATTCAGTGAAACTCCGGAAGTCGTCTTGTGTGAGGCGTCAAAAACCACACGTAATTTTGACTTTGGGCTGGACCCCTGCATCACGCCATGGTGTGGGAGGTAGCACGTTTGTTTTGTGATTTATCCATCGTCGACTGGCACTGCTTCCATGTGATGTTGCTCGAGATAGGCTTGCATGAAGTCTCGGTATTCGATGCGTAACTGCGGATTCTTCAAAAATCGCCTTTCCATATGCTTCAGTCTGACGATTGCACCTTCTCGAGATGTTCCGAGTGGCAATGTCTGATCAACGAATTGCACGATATATCTTCCTTCCTTACCCCGAGGGGTCCGCTGTATCTTACTGTCTGGTTATTATGTATGATACTTGGATAAACTCGGTAGATTAAAGGGGCAGGGGGCTAGTGCTTAGAATCTCGGTAGTGCCTGGGATAGTTTCTATCCCGGGCGGCCTAGGACTTGAACTACCCTAGTGTCAAATGATAGGATACGAGGCTCCGGACGAACGTGCTGCCAGGGTCTGCTTTGCAATCGCCCAGGCACTTATTCTGAAAGAGCTGAGTCCCTTGATGGCAGATCTCACCAAGGTCGCGTTGGTACTACGGGGGTTGGCTGCGCACAGATAAGGTTTAATCTCCTTGGAGGTTTAACTGAGTCTGGGCCAACCTTTGGTTGAGGTCCAGTATTATTCTGGCTTGGCCTACGTAGTGGCTGGTGGTTTACTACCCAAATGCGGGTAGAGCGCTAGAGCATGGTAAAATCAGTTTGGGGGCTGGTACATTTTCAAGCTCCCAAAATGACTTCAAAGTGTTGTCAACGTTGGTGTAATTCTCGATGGTTGCAGTCGCACTCAAGGAGTGTGTGATTGTGTTTCGATCGAATCTCCCAAACAATGTGTCCCAATTTGGTTTTTTGTGTGAATGGCGAACCGTTGAAAGATTTTATGCATTCACCCATATGAAGCATTCCGAAGACATCTGTCCCAAGCAGCACGTCGATTTTGTGAGGACGATTTAACTGTGGACGTGTAGATGTTTCCACTGTTGCGATTCGATGCACTGCGATGGCATGATGCCAGTTATCCTTTCGACGACAACTGCTGTGATGGAAATCGAGAATCTTGAATCAACACGTGATTTAAGAACGAATTCGACGGCTGCTCCAATGGCACCAATTCCGTTAATTGAGATTGAGGCTGGTTTCCGTTTTAAGCCAATCCGAGTTGTGGTGCTCTCGAGTTGCTGCGAGTAACTGGAACACACTGTGTTCCTCGCTGCAGAATGGACAGCTCAGCGAATTGGTTGGTGTCGAAGTAGCGACGAACGAATGAGACGATTGCGATGACGATTCGCGCTTCGAGCTCAGGCGAGATGACAATGGTTGAGCTGTTGATGGAAAACGAGGTGTTGTTGGCTCGTTTCTTCGGCGTATTGACGATGATGTGATTGGTCGCGACGAATTTGACTTGGACATGGAAATCATTTCCAATGATTGCCATCGAGTCTCCAAGAAATCCATAAGTTCTTGATATGTGGGATACTTCGTTCGAGTTAGTGTCAATTCCCATTGACGGTGAGTTTGTGGATCGACTGGAAGGGCCAAAACCTTTAGACTTCGGACTGTGTCTGCAGAGGTATCGATGATGCCCCTCAATCCGATTTCGGATTCATGAAGGGCTGCGGGCATATTTCGGAATCGATGGAGGTGACTGTCGATAATAAAACGTCGATGTTTGTTACGATTGATGAGGCTATATTCCATGCTTCTGTGTAGTTGGCATCGCTGATATGTACCGTTCTCAATAGAGCAGCGGCTTCACCAGTAAGATTTTGCTTCAGGTAATGGAGCTTCTGCGAATCTGTCAATTTCGGATTCTTGTCGATAAGATCAGTGAACAGACTTCCGTCCAATTTCCATAATTGCCGTCGAAGACAGGAACCTTGATGCGTGGTAACTGAATTTCGATTGATTGATGTGGCGTGAAGGATCGGCTGGGATTGCCTTGGTATCCTGACAACAAAATACGGTGTCTCGAAAATATTCCAATAGACCACAAGTACTTCACCGACAAGTACTACGACAAAATATCGGAACTTACAACATAGTACCAAGAAACATTTGAATCAGCCATGATAGAAACTTCAAAAGGGCCAACAGAAGAGACAAATCAACACTCTACTGTCTATAAGCCCGCTGTAGCCATCAGGGCAACTTCAAGTAACAGCGACACAACACCACCACTCTTCTCAACAAATTCCGCAATTAGAAGACAAAATGTAATGATAGGATCGCTGAAACAGTTACTCACCATGGATCCGACAGCAAAAAATATGAATCTCGAGGAAAAACTGGGAGCAAATCCAAAATTTGCATTTTTAACTATCGGTAAGCAGTCATGATCCACTGAAAGAAAGATATAATATGGACTCATGCAGAAATCTTGAGAAACAAATCATCGAAATTTTTAATGTGTCATCAAATATTGCACCTGAACAAAGATCCGAATTTGAGCAAAACAACGTTCTACCGCTGCCTAAGCTAACCATTCCAAAATTCAATGGGGATTATCTTAAATGTAGGGCATTTCACGATCTCTTTTCTCAACTTGTCGACAATCAGCGACTTCTCACGGTACAAAAGATGTGTAACCTTAAGTCAAATATGGTAGGAGAAGCTGAAAAACGAATAAGTCATCTTTCAAGTACAGCTGAAAACTATGATACAGCATGGATATTGTTACAAGAGCGGTACAGTAATAAGCGAGTTCTTGTCGCAACGATAATACAGCAACTGCTCAAACATCCATCAGCCGAGTCATTAGCAGCAGCCATCAAGCAGCTGCATGACGTCACACATGAATGCATTACAAAACATTAGGGTCGACAAAACCTCTTGCGACCCTATTTTGCTGCGCATACTCGTTAAAAAACTGGATCGTGGCATACATGTTCCTTATGAGCGATCAATAACCAGTCCAAAAGAACTTCCACAAGTGAACATTTTTTTGACGTTTCTGGAAACCCGCTTTCAATCAACAAGTGTATGTGCTTCAGCTGCTTCTTCTTACCAAAATGGAAACGCATGTGCACTTTGCAAAAATGGTTCTCATCCACTATTTCGGTGTCAGCAATTAACACCTCCTAAACGCCTGAATTTCGTTTAAAAAATAAAAAAATTGTGTGTCAACTGTTTGAAATCGGGCCATTCAGCTAAAACTTGCATTTCAAGATCATGCACGAAATGCAACAAGAAACATAATTTACTGCTACTCGTTCTAAACGCAAGAAATTCATCAAATCAAGTATCACCTAATAGAAACAACTGCATGAAATCAGCTGCAACAGCAATATCTAAAAAAGATACGGAAAAAACCCCTTCACCAATTACTTGTTCGCCAGATGAATCAGAAGCCGCCTCACTCGCTGCAGCCAATAAACAATCATCAAATTCATACGTTCTACTCAGCACAGCAGTGGTAAAGGTAAAAAGCGAACAAACAGAAGTCGAGTGCCGTGCTTTGCTGTACTCAGGTTCTCAAGTCAATTTTGTCACTGAGCGTCTAGTAAAACGACTTGGCATTTCAAAGAAACCATCATCTTGGAGCAACTAATACCAAAACACAGCATCGAATCCAGCAGATCCAGCCTTTAATCGCCCCGACAAAATCGATATATTATTGGGTGCAGAACTTAATCATCAGCTTCTATCAATTTGACAAATTAAATTATCAAAACTATTTCCAACATTACAATCACCGTGTTCGGATGGGTTGTCTCAGGAAAACTTAAAGAATAAAACTCCACAAATATAGCATGTGGGGTATGCACAACAGATGAAAGTTCCGATCTTTCCATAGCTCGCTTATGGGAATTGGATGAAATCAAAACCAATGAAAAACATCCCTCCATTGTAGAAAGACATCGTGAAGAACACTTCGCGCAACACACCACCAAGAACCATGAAAATCGATTCATAGTTAAAATACCATTTCACCAAAGCTCTTATGCGTTCGGCGATTAGCTCGGAGTTGCTTTAAACAGATTTCTCTCGCTCGAGCGTTGACTCCAGAAAAGTCCCGAAGTAAGGGCTGAATACACCAAGTTTAGGGATGAATACGAAGCAATGGGGCACATGACAAAAATAAGAGCAGATGCAGTCATCTCACCAAACTACTTCATTCCACACCACTGCGTGTTAAGACTGACAGCTCCACCGCTAAGCTTCGCGTATGCATCCGAAAAAATATCCTCAGGACATTCAGTAAACGACCTGACGTATAAAGGACCGACAGTGCAAAGCAAACTATTCTCTATACTGCTAATATCTCGATTTCCAAGATTCGTTTTTACCACAGATGTCGAAAAAATGTATAGACAAGTCTTCATATCACCCGAAGATCGCCAACTCATTATCTGCAGAAAAGCTTTCTCCCATAGTGGTAACAGCCAATACTTTTATCCGGAATTTGTGGGAGTCAAAACTGGACTGGGATTAATCGCTACCTGAAGAATTGCACACAAAATGGCTGACTTCGCTCAGACTTGAACGTATTAAAAACATTTCAAATATCAAGGCACATCTAAAGGAAGAGTTCCAAATGCCACCTAATTACACATTTTCATCGACGCATCTGAAAAGGCGTATGGAGCAGCAGCTTACATTCGTTCTTTGATATTAAAAACAACTTGGAACGAAAAAGGCGGCTACCCGAATCATTATTAGTGGCACCTGCAGAACCTGTATTTTTTGTATATAAAATCAGCCACAAAAACTGTTTTCATCGACTACAGCGAATTGTGGGATACGTTTTACGTTATAACCCACCATGCTGTCAAAGGGATCGCCGAAAGTCTCAAACATCATTAACGACGCCGGAATTAGATCAAGCACTAATCCTTATTATCGCACAAGTGCAAGCATTCAAACAGGGAATTTAGCAGCTAAAAAGGTATAACGAATTATGAGGAGCAAGTACCAAGTTTATGCCATCTTTCACAGTTTTTGGACAAAAATGACCTAATTCGTGTTGGCGGCCGCCTGGACGCTTCATCACTGGCGTACGACTCAAATCACCCACTACTCATTCCGAACAATGATCCTATTTTAAAGGTAAAATTTGAAATAGTTCATAAAGAAAGTAAATTGTTCGAGAAAGATAAAAGGAAGAATTATGGCACGAGCCACAGTTCACCGTTGTAAGATATGCAGCAGAGCCATGCCAGTAAGCAAGAGCGGTCGAAAAACGTTAAAGATGGAGATATCGTTATCACCATCTGGTGAAATGCCACAAAATAAATAAAAAGAACCCATGTAGTGATCGCACTACATATCGCCTCTCAAAACACAACTCAACTCAAAATCAACTCTCCTAAACACGATTCTTTCCCACGGCGTCATAATACCGAAAGTACGCCAAGCACGCTACAGCGCTCGCTTTTCATGTCAAACATAAAATACAATGTTTATGAGCTCGTCACCCGATATCCGCTACATCCAATAGCATTTAAATATCCATACACATAATTCATGCGATCGTTTAGTGCTGTGTGTATCTATATACTGCACTGCAGCTATAGCAGTCCCATTGTTCCATACCGAACGCAATGCTGTACGACGGCGGATACACAAAATCCAAAGTCAAGTACGTTTATGCATTGTAGGTATAGAGAACCAGGGTAAATGAACATAGTCAACAACAACATCTGGATGTATGAACTATATCCAGAGCCGTTGACGAATGTAATGCTGACACATTTATATTGTGTAATAATTTTCCGGCTTAATCGTTTAGCCTAATATTGTTGGGTAATAATTTAATTGCTTACTCAGTTAATAGTGCATTGCACTATAACTGGAGCATAAATTAATTGATTTATGGATATTGGGAAATATTGCTGATGGGTGCATTTCCATGAACTGCATTGATTTGGGTACAAAGATCGTTCGGATTTGAGAGTATAAAAGGGAAGTGAAAACCGGTTGAAAAGTAAGAGTTAATATATCTTTAAATCTACGAACATCCTAGAAGAGGTCGCAGCCACGCTAAAGACAGCGGGCCTCCCTAGGATTGAAATAAAAAATATAAATATAAAATATAAAAATATAGCTAGCAGAGGTCGCAGCCACGCCAAAGACAGCGGGCCTCTCTAGTAGTGTATAATAAAAAACCAAAGAAATAAAGAAAAATACAACTTAAAATTTAACAACCGTCCTTTTTATTTACACATTAACTCTCCGTCCACATAGCTCTTCCCTTGGTCTCACAAGGAAGCACGGCTATCTACGTCGGCGTTAAACATTTGGTGGCAGCGGTGGGATCTACAAAAAGATCTCTTACCAAAAAATTATAAGCCAAAACAGAAGGCCGATCTTCTGATGCGTGCTGGGGCTATACACCAGCAAAGTAAGCAAAGTAAATAAAAATAAATAAAAGTAAATAAAAGTAAATAAAAAGTAAATAAAAGTAAAAGTAAAAAAAAAAAGAAGTGAAAAGTGACTGTGAAATTTAGAAAGCCCCGAAGACAGTAAGACCTTGCCAGCTTTAGAGCGTAGGCATTTGGCCAACATTCGGGCAGTGAAAAAAGACCAGGCTGTAACTGCAACTTTAGGGCGCGAATCCTGCCTGGCAAAGTCAGCAGCAGCAGAAAACCAACGACAAGCAGCGACGACCACAACGAGAACAACAGCAGCAGAAAGCCAACAGTGAGCAGAAAATCAACAGCTAGCAACAAAATTCAAAATTCGGCGGTAACATCCACAGCAGCGACAACAGCAGCAAGCAGCGACAAAACAACACAACAGCAGCAGATCATCAAAATTCAGCAGCAAGCAGCAAAATTCAGCGGCAGCACCCAACACAGTAAAACCAACAAAATTTAACAAGGTAGAACAATCCTTCTATTCTTTCTCTGTTTTTAAAACAAAAAAAAAATATATATAACATAAATCCTATATTAAATTTTATAGTATTAATATATTTTTAAACATATATTTGGTTGCACATTTTTAAAATATTTTTTGGTGAACCTTGGGTTTATACCCTGTTGAACATTTTTTTTTTTTGTGAATCTTGGGTACATTGTTGCAAACCTTTTTCCCCCTCTCTCTAATACGATATATTTTTTCGCGAAGTTTGTGGTATTACCCGGTATTTTTCGCGAATTTTTTATGGTGCTGTGAATATTGTTTTTGATTTTGTTTTTTGCTTGGACTGGTCCATTTAATCCTTCAAAATAAGTAGACCAGTCACTAGACAAATTAGTAGGCAGGCAAAAGCGATTGCTGATACTAATTTGTCATCAAGCTTGTTTTTCATCAGACCTAGAGGTCATTCCGGAAGAAGAGTCGTCCAATATGGACATAAAGATTAGTATTTCTGATGTGTACAACATCATCCCCCTCTTCGATGGGAAGCCAGCCGAATTGGCAAAATTTACGTCCTGCGGTGATATTCTCTTCACCTCTGTAAAAGAGAGTGATGAACCCACGTTTTTAGCCATTGTTAAAACAAGGCTACAGGGTCCCGCGTTTGAGTTGACGCAATTCAACTCACTCACGACTTGGGCAGCTCTCAAGGAGAAGCTCGAGTCTGAGTATAAGGAGGTAAAAACTCGTACCTCTGCACACAACGAGCTGTTGACAACGAAGCAACGATTTAAAGAATCGGTCAAGGAGTTTGGCGAACGGGTTTGTACGGCCCTTAACAATCTCAATTCGGCCACCTTCAACACAACTCGCGACGAGACAGTACGGGAATTCTTGGTGCAAGAAAACCGTCGTCTAGCGATCCAGGTGTTCGAAGACGGTTTGAAAAATGACCAAATTAAGCTAATAGCCAAGGCTTTCGGGGGAGCTGACCTAAAAAAGGTTATAGCTCATGCTGAAGGACATGCTGCACGCATTGATCACACCCCACAAAATTTCCAAAACAAATATGCTTCTCAGAGGAATCCGCCAACTGTATATTGTCAGACTTGCGGTAAGCCCGGTCACACGAGGGAAACGTGTTACCGAAATAATCAATTTCCAACTTTTCAGAATAGGCCTCCTATTAAAAAGGAAGTGCAGTTTATTACTTGCAATTACTGCAAGAGAAGGAACCACACCGAGGCAAACTGTAGGTTACGGTTATCCAACCACAGGCCTCCACAAAATCCATTTAGAAATGGAAATTCCACTCCTGGTTTCAGCGGAAACCATATTAGACCTGAGTACCCCTCTAAGCAAAATGATAGCCATGGTGTGAGGTATTCGAATGTTCACGAATCGGGAAACGAAGCCCTTCGGGAGGAAACAATCGGCAATTCCTCTCGAATGACTCCGACAGCCGAAGTGTTCCGCCCCAAGCACTGAATTTTAGATTTTTCGTTTCGTTTTTTCCCGAGTTTAAGGAACCAACGATACGACTAAAGTTCAGTCCTTCGGATAAGAAATTCTCTACGTTTTTGATTGATACGGGTGCCGACGTCAGTTTAGTAAAAGAAAATATGTATAGTAGAAATACGATACATGGTGACGACCTCTACACCATTACTACCATAGCCGGGGAGTCGCTAAAACCCCTTGGTTTGGTGAATGGTACTTTAGAGTTCAAGTCACCCGAACATACACTTTTATTAGAGCATCCATTTCATATACTAGATAACCAAATTAATTTCCCTTATGATGGAATTATTGGAAATGATTTTTTATCTCGATTCAAATGCGTAGTGGATTTCAAAAACGACACTCTAGAAATTCCATTCAAGAGAAGTCAAACGGAGGAAAACAAACTTTTCCGTTCGACCTATGAAAAAAATCCTGAAAACTTTAAGCCGCCAAGCGAACTTCAATCTGATGATTCCAATTTCTGTAACAAATTCAATAACTTAGTAGAGCGTAAAACCAAGCAAAAGGACTTAGAGACAAAAGATCCTAAGCAAAATAAAAAAGACTTAGAGACAAAAGATCCTAAGCAAAATAAAAAAGACTTAGAGACAAAAGATCCTAAGCAAAATAAAAAAGACTTAGAGACAATAGATCCTAAGCAAAAACAAAAAGACTTAGAAAAAACTAAGCAATTTTTTAAATCAACAACAAACTTGGTAGACAGTAAAACTAAGAAAAAAGAAAATAAAAATTTGAGTCAAAAAGAACAAATGGAATCACAGTGTAAAGAAAAATTAATAACAGGAAAGACTAAGGCAAAGGAAGTCAAGGTACAAGCGCAAAATTGTTTAATCCAACAAAGTGAGGTAATCGATGTTTCGAAAAGTAAGTCTCCTATATATAGCGGATCTGGGGAAGTAGCTCTTCCAAAACCAGAACGAATTTTTGATGGAGCAAAACAGAACATGAATACCGAACAAAAATTTGTTGAACTGATTAACATACCTGCACGAAGTACTCTCTTTTCTAAAGTCGCTTGTAATTGTGCAAATGACGTCGTCATTCGGAAGAAACAGGTTTCACCTGGGGTCTTTTTGGCCTCTTCCATCGCCCAATCAAGTAACAATTTTGCAAAAGTCCTACTCCTGAACGTTAATGAATACCCAGTGCAGCTAAATGCACACGATCTGAGTTTAGAATGGGATAACTTAGACGAATTCAATTTTTTTACTACAGACTCGAAAACCGATCCGGTGTTCAAGCGTCTAGAAAATCTGGAAAAATTAGTGGACATAAGCCACTGTCATAAAGAAGAAAGATCTTCCATAGTCCAAATATGTCGAGAATTTAATGATTTGTTTTATTTACCTGGAGATAAGCTCACTTGTACTGATGCAGCGACACATCAAATAATCACTGAAGTAGGTAAACCTCCTATATATGTTAGACCATATAGACTGCCAGAAACAAGCAGAGCAGAAATTAATAAACAGGTAGACGAAATGCTCAAAAATGACATTATTCGACCAAGCTACAGTCCTTGGAACTCACCTCTTTTACTTGTTCCTTAAAAACCTGATCAAGGTAATAAGAAAGGGCGAGTAGTTGTAGACTACAGGCGTCTTAACGATGCAACTGTTGGGGATGCATTTCCGCTTCCCAATATAACTGACATTTTGGACCAACTAGGTAAATCAAAATATTTCAGCACGTTAGATCTTGCAAACGGCTTTCATCAAATTTTGGTTCAAGAAGAAGATCGGGAAAAGACAGCGTTCAGCACTCCCACTGGTCATTGGGAATATAACCGAATGCCAATGGGTATGAAAAACGCTCCCGCCACTTTCCAAAGAACTATGAATAATGTTTTAATGGGTCTAATTGGAATTGAATGTTTTTTTTTTGTTGATGACATAGTAGTCTATGGACCTACTTTGGACGACCATAACCGAAAGTTGCGAAATGTTCTGACAAGGCTACGATTCAACAAATTAAAACTACAACCAGACAAATGCCATTTTATTAAGCGAGAGCTTATGTACCTGGGACATATTATCAGCGACGAAGGAATTAAGCCAAACCCAGTTAAGATAGAGGCAGTAAAAACGTATCCAAGGCCAAAGAAGGCAAAAGATATCAAAGCGTTTTTGGGATTTGTAGGATACTACCGAAGATTTATTCCCCAGTTTGCCCTGATAGCTAAACCATTGAATAATTTGCTGAAAAAGAACATAGATTTCAAATGGGATGCTTGTGAGGAAGCTTTTGTAATTTTAAAAGAAAAATTAATCTCCTCGCCAATACTAATTTACCCAGATTTTAAAGAAACATTTCTTATCACTACCGATGCAAGTGATTTTGCTATAGGAGCCGTATTGTCTCAAGGAAAAATAGGCCAAGACAAGCCTATATATTACGTCAGCCGTACCTTAAATGTTGCTGAAACAAAGTATACCACTACCGAGAAAGAGTTATTAGCAATAATATTTGCAGTCAAGCAGTTCCGCCCCTACGTTTACGGCAGAAAGTTCACAATACTCACGGATCACAGACCGCTTCAATGGCTTTTAAATCTTAAAGATCCTACATCAAGATTGGCGCGATGGCGTATTTCATTAGAGGAATATGAATATGAAATCACATACAAGCCAGGCAAATGTAATGCCAATGCCGATGCACTCAGTCGCATCTCTGGAGACTCTCAAAATGACACAAGCTATGGAAAAGTTTTAGTCACCACAAGAAGCAAGGCTAAACAGCCAAACCTTGATGAAATAATCGTAGTAGGGAGTGAAGAAATCGTGCCGCCACCGACTGAATGCACTATAATTAAAACGTGTAGGTCCATAACGTTAGCCGAACACAATTCTCCGATCCAGATCTTTTTTCTACCCCACGGAACGCGACAAGAGGAAACTTTATTTAGGAATATTTCGGGGTATACTCGCCCCAATCCTAACGAACTAAAAATATTTCCTCGCGCAACCAAATCATCAACGTACATTATCACCTCTTTGCCTGTACATCTTACAGAAAAGGCAACTATAGAAAACCATATTTTACAGATCCGAGATTTTTGTCAAAAAGAAAAAATTAAAAGTATCGATGTATCAATTCCTCCCCAAGAACCATTTTTCGATTTTTTAAAATCATCAATAACACATGCATTTTCTCAAATAAAGCTCATTCGAAAATGCGAATCCTGCCAAAGAAATAAGTTAAAGCAAAATCCACGAATTCCGATGAAAGTTACGACGACTAGCACAAGTCCATTTGAGCGTGTAGCTTTGGACATTGTCGGGCCTCTTCCAACTAGCTATGAGGACAATAAATATATACTTACGTTTCAAGACGATTTGACTAAGTTCACTGAGGCTATGCCTCTGCCAAACGCTGAAGCTTCGACTGTGGCGCGCTGTTTTGTAGAAAAAATAATATGTCGTTTTGGACCACCCGATGCGGTGTTAACTGATCAAGGTACTAATTTCTTGAGCAACCTTTTTAAGGAGGTTTGTAAGCTTCTTAAAGTCAAAAAGATACAAACAACTCCATACCATCCGCAAACGAACGGAGCTTTAGAGCGTAGCCACCGAACACTAGCCGAATATCTCAGGCACTATGTCGATAAAGACCAGCTTTCTTGGGACACTTGGTTACCCTATTCAATGTTTGTATATAACACAACCCCTCATAGCAGTACAAAGTTTAGTCCTTTTGAACTCATCTATGGATTTCCTGCACGGATCCCCAATTCCATAAACCGAAGTCCACAAGTTTCATACAATTATGACAACTATGCTTCAGAGTTAAAAGCCCGTTTACAACACGGTTATCAAATAGCCAAACAGATTTTATTAAACACAAAAGAAAAGTCCAAGACATATTACGACAGGGGATCGAAAGGAAAAAAAATTAATGTAGGAGATAAAGTCTTTATAAAAAACCATGCAAGAAAGAATAAGCTCTCTGCATTATGGGAAGGACCTCATGAGGTAACCAACATAGTATCAGACGAGAATACAGAAGTTAAAGTAGGAAACAGATTTAAAATACTCCATAATAATAATATAAAGATTTTGACAGAATAATTCAAATTTACTCCATTCTCATAAGTTTCTAGAATGAAAACAACAAAGTTTTTTTTCTTCTTCTTTCATGTCAGAATGGAGTCGATAGATTATCTGCCCGACACGTACTGGATTCTGTACAGCATAGTCTCAGATTATGAGATTCCTTTACGAAAAGGTTTCTCAAAAATCGGGAACGGCTATCCGAATCGTATATCCATTCCCACTGAACTCGTTTCAATTATACACGCTATAATTGAAATAGATGACTGTGAGGAAAATGTTACGGTCAAGGATTGCGAGGGCTCCAGTGGTACCTACGTCAACGGGGTGCAGCTTAGGCCTGGGGAAACCGCCGCGTTGAGAACCGGGGACGTTCTGAGTCTGGGGATTCAACAGGAAGACTTCAGCCTAAGTTTATGCCCCGCATACGTCGTAAGACGGCGACGGCCTTACTCTGGAGCAGGACTCCTGCGAGGATGGGTTCGTGATCTAACGCTTCAGATGCTTGAACATGAGTCCTAGTACTAAAGAAAAAAAAAATAAATATAAAAAAATTATTATATATACATACATGTAAATTTACCTGCACAAGAATTAAATTTTAATCTGCTTTAAAACACTGTTTCAATTCTTCACTTCTCTTCTGTCATCTTACTCCTTGAAAAAAAAAGAAGGTTTTTGTAAAGAACTTTGTTCTCTATCTCCCCTACGCAGAAAAATGAAAAGCGTAACAATTTGGTGTTTCATGTTCACCATGGCGCTTGTACATCTAACTTTCACGCTTATACAACAAGGTTCTGGAATGTATTTCGAGGAACTAGACAGGGTCAATTTATTTTCAAATGAATGGACATACTACGATCTGGAAGGTCTACTAACGACAACTAAGCTCATGAGCCAATACACATCTGAAATAACCAAATTGTGCAACGGAATAAAAAACGAAACGCAAATATCGCATTTGTGCAAAGGTACGGTGGTAGAACTTAATCATGTAATCGAGGACATTCTGCAAAAATGCAGCCTCTTAAACTTGGAAGTAAATATGAAATCAAGGCAAAACGAGCATTACTAAATGCGGTAGGAATGATCAGCAAATCTCTTTTCGGTACTTTGTCGGAAGAGGATGCCAACTATTACGACAGACAAATTAGTAAATTACAATACAACGAGGAGCATCTAAAAAATCTCATAAAAAATCAAACATACATCATGGGAACAACTATTAACATCTTCAATAGAACCCAGCAAGTTAGAGACAGTCAATTTAAATCACTGAACACTAAATTTTCCTCAATAATAAAACTACTAGACGATTGTACTAATAGTGTACAAAATGAGCGGCTAGTAAACGAACTAGAATCTCTAATATCCTATTCTACTTTAGCCGTTTTGCATCACCAAAGTTTGTTGAATGAAGTTATCGACTCAGTAACTGAGGTACGTCACGGTAAACCTCACCCGGCCATCATATCTTCTGAACAGTTAGAAACCGTCCTTTCAGCTATGCTTAGAGAAATCCCTAGCAACACCAAACTTCCTATCCTTATACGGCACAACGATATACTTCCCCTCTATAAAATTAGTACGATAACATCTTCAATCCAATCTAAACGGATAATATATGAGATTAAATTACCGGTTCCTTTCAAAGAAATATACCAACTCTACAAAATTTTACCATTTCCCACTAATATTCAAAATGACTTCCTCTATATCCAACCCAAGATGAACTACGTTATAGTAGATTTCGATAAAAAACACTTCTATGATCTCACATTCGAAGAAATAAACAAATGCACTGCACAAACTGACTCCTTACTATGTCCGATTACTCATCCTCTTTATGACTTTAACTCTAACCAGGATAGTTGTGAAATACAATCATTACGAAGAGACACACATCCTTTAGCTTGCCAAGTGAAGCAATCACCTTTATCCGTAGTTTGGATACAGCTCTCTCAACCTGGCAAATGGTTATTGTCCGCTAAAAGCGAGTATATCATGGACGAAATTTGTGACCAAAAATTAACAACACATAAATTTCTGGGAGCAGGAATCATAGAATTTACAGGCAAATGCTATTTACGTAGTAAAGATCTGACAATATACGGTCAAAATCTGGACAGCACTCTTTTAAGGAATTCTTTTATCCCGATGATAAATTTAACTCTTTTAAAATCTAAAGCTAGAAAAACTTCTGCGAAGGTAAATCCTATTAAATTGCTTAGATACGATGAAAATAATAATCTCGCGGAAATCTCTTATCAGGTAGATTTGCTAAAGAAAGAGGAAGGGAAAGGTTTGCAAAAGTTAGATAAGCACGATGTTCACCATTATATTACAGTATAGCTTGACTTTAGTAACATGCATAATGCTGTTGTTAATTTATAAATACAATTCTAAATTGAAAGAAATTGTAACTGAAGTTAGAAAGCCAACAGAAAATAAACCAAATGAGGAAATTATTGATGAAGTTTTTGTTGATCAGTCTATTGTACTAGAAGTAGATAATAACAATGCTAACCCAAACCCAAGCCAAAGAATTACATTAACATCATAAATAAGAATACATATACTCTATTAAAAGAAGAAAAGAAAAATATATATATAATCATTAAAATAATTTTTAGAAGTATTAAATAGAGACATAAATAAAATAAACAAAATTTTTTTTGAAATAGGAAATAAAATCGTAAAACCAATTAAAACAAAAAAAAAGAATTTTTTAGAATTTACGATATCAAAACATCTATTAATGTTGAAAAATTAATTTTTATTTTAAGAAATATAAATCGTATAAATATAATTAAAACAATTAAGATACTTATCTTAGTGTCTAAATGAAAAAAAAAATGCATAAAATAAGAAGAAAAATTAGACTACTTTACCTTTTTATTATATTACAAAATTAATATATAATATTTGTAAATAATAATCAAAAAATATATATATATATTATCTTTGACAAACCAATTATGTAATGGCTTTTCAACGAATATGATTCGAAAATTCCAACCGTGGAATCGCCTCTCAAAACACAACTCAACTCAAAATCAACTCTCCTAAACACGATTCTTTCCCACGGCGTCATAATACCGAAAGTACGCCAAGCACGCTACAGCGCTCGCTTTTCATGTCAAACATAAAATACAATGTTTATGAGCTCGTCACCCGATATCCGCTACATCCAATAGCATTTAAATATCCATACACATAATTCATGCGATCGTTTAGTGCTGTGTGTATCTATATACTGCACTGCAGCTATAGCAGTCCCATTGTTCCATACCGAACGCAATGCTGTACGACGGCGGATACACAAAATCCAAAGTCAAGTACGTTTATGCATTGTAGGTATAGAGAACCAGGGTGAATGAACATCGTCAACAGCAACATCTGGATGTATGAACTATATCCAGAGCCGTTGACGAATGTAATGCTGACACATTTATATTGTGTAATAATTTTCCGGCTTAATCGTTTAGCCTAATATTGTTGGGTAATAGTGCATTGCACTATAACTGGAGCATAAATTAATTGATTTATGGATATTGGGAAATATTGGTGATGGGTGCATTTCCATGAACTGAATTGATTTGGGTACAAAGATCGTTCGGATTTGAGAGTATAAAAGGGAAGTGAAAACCGGTTGAAAAGTCAGAGTTAATATATCTTTAAATCTACGAACATCCTAGAAGAGGTCGCAGCCACGCTAAAGACAGCGGGCCTCCCTAGGATTGAAATAAAAAATATAAATATAAAATATAAAAATATAGCTAGCAGAGGTCGCAGCCACGCCAAAGACAGCGGGCCTCTCTAGTAGTGTATAATAAAAAACCAAAGAAATAAAGAAAAATACAACTTAAAATTTAACAACCGTCCTTTTTATTTACACATTAACTCTCCGCCCACATAGCTCTTCCCTTGGTCTCACAAGGAAGCACGGCTATCTACGTCGGCGTTAAACACCCATAAAAATTCAAATTTTTCATGTAAATTCTCTAATAACCAAAATAATACTGAATTCCACTATAAATGCTGAAATACCAAAACACATACGAAGCACTGCAACCCAACAACAAAACAATCCCAATCGTACACCAAGCATCGCTGCCCACAGCTCACAGCGCACAACGCACACAGAACACAGTCATTAACGTATGAAATTATCTGATTCCGGGGGAAGAATGTATATGAGAGCCCCCCGACCCCGCGGGCCGATTACACACAAATTTTAATAGATGTCACCGGAAATATACATGTGTGCAAAATTTTAATAAAATCGGGCTTTGGGAAGTGTGTTAAAAATTGATCACAAGATTCTGCCTACCAGCCAGCCAGAAATGGCACACGAAGTTAATATAGAGAATTTAAAAACGAAGAATGTCATCATGCTTTTTTTTTTCATAATTTGCGCACGCTTCAAGGGGTTCGCACCCTTATAATGCTCAGCTATATGATTGGCACAGCCAGCGTGGGCGTTAAGGAAGAGGAGGAGATGTCTATGAGCTTGTGTTTTGAATGCCTGTGATCATAGTGATGTGGGAAGACAGAGCTTGGCATAGCATTTCAAATACGTGTTGTACGCCTGAAGAACGAATCCCTGAATTTAACTGTACGTCCGAAGATGGGTTTGAGGGTAACCTGATGAGCATTTAGAGCGCCACGAGTATTGCGGTTGAATTCAAGGAGAGGTGGCATGCAGCTGACTATTTCTCTTGAGCACCGCTGGTAGAAGAAGCGATAAAACAGTGACAAGCAAGAAACGTTCCTGCGGTGTTCAAGCGAATCTATTGATTTCGCTATATTTTCGTCACCGATAAGTTTTATCGCGCGGTTTTGTATTCTATCTAGCTGATGCAAAGTAGTCTTAGGCGCACCAGACCAGATATGGCAATTGTACTCAAATTTTGGGCGAATAAAAGCCTTGTATATGGTAGCCAGATCAGAGGGAGTGAAATATTTCTTGCACCGGGCTAGAAAACCTAAACATTTCGCAGCATTTTTAGCGACGGTAAATATTTGGTCATTCCAACGAAGCTTGTCGTTAACGCACATACCGAGAATTGCGAGATTTTTAGTTTCCTCGATGCAAGTGCCATTCATGGATAATGGCATGGGGTTTAGGATTCGCTTGAACGACAGGAGACAGCCTATATTACTTATTGCACTGCTCACACTTCCACTCATTTTCGCAGGGAAAGTGAAAATAACGGAGTTTGAATCAAAAATCGGCTTACATTGGCAACACGCGATCCGAATGAAATATTATAACCTACTACGAGCTACAACCATATTCGCAAGAGATAATAAATCAAAAGGCAACTTGAAATAATGCACTACGAACCCTTGAATTCGGATTAGAAGACTTGAAGGAATAAAACATTCTACTGAAAGGCAAGAGAGTCAAACGTGGCGCTGTAAACTTTGTCGACAACATCGCCAATTCGCTGTCGGTGTCTTAGATTTGAATTACGCAGAACATATGTCGAACACCATCAACTCAATCAAAGAAAACGAACTCAACCTTAAACAGCTTCTCAAGAATCAAACATCAAGTATTGATATGATATATGATTGCTACACTCAATGTATTCAAACAAGATGAACGCAAGATAAAGGAGAAATTCGACAACTTTGATGCACAATTAACGAAAATCATATCATGGCTACACAAGGATAAAAAGGAAAGTCACCAAACAAATTCAGTTAAATTTTGTT
Organism: Nephrocerus scutellatus; assembly: GCA_947095585.1. Taxonomy (NCBI): domain Eukaryota; kingdom Metazoa; phylum Arthropoda; class Insecta; order Diptera; family Pipunculidae; genus Nephrocerus; species Nephrocerus scutellatus. Next base: position 65,112,402 of record OX352762.1, read on the forward strand.
ATCACCATCACAACTTCAATCATCAATAATCTACGAACGAACATAATATCGAAAGATGGAGCGGAACCAGCAACCCCTTGTCCAGCACCCCGTCAACATGTGACACCGGCAGACTTTGTGGTGACAGTAACGAGAATTGACCTAGAATCAATAGAATTACATAACAATTTTAAATGTTACATACTCACAGTCGTATACTTTGCTCAAGTATTCATTGTCTATCATAAGCATATGTTCCGGCTGAGTTGTTCTCTCAGCCAGCGATTATAACAAATAAAAAATGGGCTAAATAACTTAGAAATAAATGAGGAATTATTAGTTATAATTAGTTCAACAATTTAAGCAATGTAAACAAAAAAGACATTTGTAGAAGAAACTGTAGCAATTGAAATCTGTCCGTCACATTGGGTTTCAGTTGAGCACACCTAAAACGCCGGGCTGCATGTTCAAACCTTCACAGTGTACATACATACGTATGTACATATGCTTGCATAAAATTCTAATTAACCATCGACAGCTTTCAGTTGCTGCAGTTAAAATTCATGTATGTCACACTACATAATTCGTTATGTAAGTGATTTATTTCCGCTGTAGGTCATTGCACATTGCGTAATTGATCGCACGTGCAACGAACTACAACAAAAAAAAACAATAAAAAATTAATTTAATATTGCACATTTTGGAATGTAAGCGAAATCAAATTATAAGAATCAGCAATAATTCAGTATTTAAGAAGCAATAAAAGACATATAATTATTCAAGCCATTGGAGTGTTTATTTCCTTCAACTTGCAAGCTTACCAAGTTTCAAGTGCTTGTGTTAGCTTTTACATATATGTTATCTTGGTGCCCTCGCCTTTATAACAATTAAAAACATTTTGATCGGTTTCTACAGTAACAACAGCTGTATCCTTGTCCTTGTGCATTCGCTTGGACAAGGGATTAAGCAACATTTTGATTGACAAAAGCACCTTCCATAAACAGACAACATTGCTCGGGCTGACTCGTTGGTGCCACCGGCTGACATCACGTTACTGCTCATAACGAATAAGTGTAAATGAAATATAAACACCAGGACGCAGAAAAGGAATACCTACCTCATAGTAATTTGGAAAAAGAGAGAAAAATCCGACAAAACTTAATTAATAGAAAAAGGTACATATTAATGCAAAAGTAAATCAGAAAGTAATGTGTGAAATATTGTTAACTGAGTTTTTTTTTATAATGTACAACGTACGTGTACACGCTAAAGGGATTTGCACCCTTATAATGCTTAGCATACCGTGGGCGTTAGGGAGAGGAAAATATGAGATGTCTATGCACGTGTGTCTTAAACGACTACAGATCATACAACTTCCTGAAGGATGATGGATAAAGTATTCATAAGTTGTTTATTAATTTAAAATATATATTTAAAAAAAAAAATTTTTATCAGTATTTTTATAATTTGTAATATTTTCTTGGTCAAGGTTTTTTGTAGTTTTCCCTGACCATGATCTATTGATGAAAGCATTTGGACTCGCATCGTATTAGTTTCGTGTTCGTTTTTTTTCGCATTGCTTTTTCAATGAATCAGAGAGAATTTTGAGAAAATAAATTAAAACCCGCTACAAACGTGAGGAATGTGATAATATTGTAAATCACATTCCTTCGATTTTTATTTTATTTGGAATTTTAATAAAGGGCTTAGCCCAACTTATTGCCGTGACGCAAGTCATTCAGGGAGTCCCCCCTTGGCAGCAAGTCTCTATAAAAAAAATAAAAAAAAATTACAATGCGGAAACAGAGAAACAGGCAATTCATTCCACACAACAATTGTGCGGCTAAAGTTGGAATCTGTGAATTTGTTAGTACGTCCGAAGATAGGCTTAATGGTGGATTCGTGGCACGGGTATTACGGATGGATTCGAGAATCGGCGGGATGCATCTGGATATTTCTTTTGAACACCGCATGTAGAAAAAGCGATAAAACAGTGACAAGCAGGAAACATTCCTACGATGTTCAAGCGATAAGATTGTTTTCGCGATATTTACGTCACCAATAATTTTTAACGCGCAGTTCTGAATTCTGTCTAGTAGATGCAATTTGGTCTTGACGGCGCCTGCCCAGACAATACAGGTTTATTCAAGTTTAGGCCGAATATGCCTTGTAAATAGTAGCCAGATCTGGAGTAATGACGTACATTGCACTGTTTTAGGAAACCTTAACATCTCGCAGCATTCTTGGCAATCAATTTATAGTTAAAGGTTGGGGGGTTTAAATTACGCTTGGACGACAGAAGACCGCATTGAGTTTTATAAGCGTTGAATTCAACTCTATTATGTAGTCCCCACCTTGTAACGCTGCCAAGGCCAGAATTTATCGTGCTTCACATACGTTGTTGTTCAAGTTCCACTTGTGATGTAGAGGGTTGTGCAGAAAGCGTGAAATCATATGAAAAGCTAAGAGTGCTGTCGTCAACGAAAGAATGGATTGGATTAGATGTAGCGAATAGGAGATCGTTAATGAAAATGAGAAAGTTGTAATAAGTATAATGTAGGATGATGATGAATTTCGTGCTCCTATGACATGCTGAGGTCAACGACATCTTCGATCTCCTCTGGCAGATTTGCAGGTTCTCGCTCCAGCAATAATGAGAGATTCTCCTCGCTGTCAAGATTTATCAGTTTCTCTTAATTTGACGTATATACAACTCCGGTGAGAGAATGCCGACTGCAACTTCTTGTTGTTTTTTAATTGTATCGCAGCACTTAAAATTGAACGAGCGTGTAAAGAGAAACTCTTACTGTCACAGAACAATACATCATAGACTTAACGGTTGTCGAGTATTCTTTCGATGAAATGCGGCAGATTTTAAAAATAGTGTTTTGTCATACTGTGTATAAAATTTTAGAGAATTGGGTTTCATTCTAGTCCGGAATAAATTCTTCATGGGAGGCGGTCGAAGAGCAAAAGTGTAACAAAATTGGTTCACATATAGCTTGAGATTAAGGAGTTGCTGGAATGTTAAAAATTACAACATCAGCTGAGACATCTGTTTAGCTTTTTCGTTTAGCGCAACTTTCTCTCTCAATATTTTTAATTCACCGTGTAAACCATTGATCGTAACCTTGTTGTTATTCGCAATTGTTATTGTGAGTGGCAAGCATCTCTCTCCATTTTGTCGTTTAGGATTATTATTCATGTTCAACCACAAAAATATTTAACGTAAAAAAGAAAAATTTCCAAAAGTGTATTGAAAGCAGAATTGGTACTGAAAACCTCTTCACATACTAATTAATACTTGTATCAGGTTAATAATGATAAAGAAAGGAATTCAACTGAATTAAAGAAAACAACAAAACTCCGGAGCAAGTTAAAACGCGTCTATTTGCTAGCAAACTCACAGTCGACTGAATGTTCGAAAAAAGTATACAAAAACAAATTAGTCAATTCCTCCCCACCCATAACATCTTAACGACGGCAGAAACATAGCTGCCGTAAGAGGCATATCAGATGACATACGTCATAATCTAGATGAGGGAAAAGTCTCATTCCTCATACTACTAGATTTTTCTAAAGCGTTTGATACTGTCGACCACTCAACTCTATGCCAAAAGCTATCTCGAAATTATAATTTCTAACCTACGCTGTGAATTTGATATCTTCATATCTGACCAGCAGATTTTAGGCAGTCGAAATTAATAAGGTCCTGTCAGACTTTCTCCCTACAACCAGTGGAGCTCCAGGGATCTATTTAGGACCATTATTTTTTTCCAGTTTTGGAAATGAAGTCCCATCTATTGAATTGCACAGTTCACTTTATATGTACGCTAATGATACTCAGCTCGTCAAAATTGTCCGCTGGGCTTAATCGATCATTCTGTGAGTTGTATAAAGGAGGATATATCAAATATAGCGCTATGGTCGAGTCGTAATGATCTAATGCTAAAAAATCTAAATGCATAGTCATCTCTTACCAGCAGGATCTTTCATATTTTCATGTAATCGCATTAAATAAAATAATAATAATAATATAATAACACCCATATAGACTATGTTAAAAATGGTTAAAAATCTTGTAATGACCTTTAGTCGTGATTTTGCATGGCACACTCACATTAATATAGCAGTAGGAGTTTGTGGGGTACACGTTCTTTCACTCCTTTCAAAACAAGAATTTTACTGGCAAAAACATTAGCTGTACCAGTCTTGACATATGGGTGCAAAAAAAAAAGAGGAAACTAAATGTTGCTTTTAATGCCATAGCAAGATATGTCTGTGGTTTACGACGATTTAGTCATGTATCCAATTATTCATCTCGTCTTTACGGCATGACGCTCGATATTTTTATTATTTATTTTTATTTATTTTATTTATTCATTATTCATTTCAGTTATTGTATATTAAGCTATTATAAGCAATTAAACAATAGAAATAAAGGAACTCTAAGAGTAATTATAATAAATTTTACAAAAAATAAATATAAAAAGAATGGAACAAGATAAGATCATTCTTTAACTATTTAAAGTTAGTGTTGAATGAAATTTCATAAAAAAAAGTATTTTTGAAGAATGCGGTGTACATAAGCTTATGCACTAGATTTTACGTTTTTAAATTTCAGTGCTGAGAAAAAAGTTTACTTATTCAGATACATTTGATTGTTTATTAGCTCTTTAGTTATTATTAATAGTTATTTAGTATTCTTATTTAAAATATTCTATTTAGTTAAAAAGAAGAATGGGTAAGATTGAACAGAATAGCATTAAAAATCTCATAAGAATAATAATTAATAACTAATAACACAGCTTACTGAGGTGACCTTTACATTCCAGAGCACAAAAAATATTAGGCAGGAGGTCCTAGAAATGATTCAATGTTGTCAAGATCGACTGGGAATAGCCATCTTCTAACCTTCTTTAAAAAGGAATTAATATTGTGAGTGGTTCTGGTATCATACGGGTAGTTTATTAAAATATGTTGGTGAAGTAACTAGGTAAAAATGCATGAAATGGGTTCTGTGAGCGAAAGGGACATTTACAAATGACATACTATTGATACGCAAATTGTAAACACTTAAGTATCTTGTAGCAATATTACCACTTCGTAAGAAGTATTCTCTAAGTACTTTATATGTGTACAAGTGCCGAAATGGTAGAATTCCTAGATCCTAAAACAGAAGTTTCGAATTAGCTAAGCTATAATAAATCATAGTCAACAATTTTTTGGAACAATACAATGGTACATTTTCCGCTTAACCAGCGTCATATAAGATTTTAATGATTGTATGTGAGCTTTCCAGTTCAAGTTAAAGTCAATAATAACTCCAAGATATTTAAAAGACAACAAATTCTATTTCTCGACATAAAATTATTTTTACCACAAGTATGTAGAGGTAAGCAAGCCTTTCGGCAGTTGTGAGAGTGAAAAATAATATCATGATCAGAGACTAAATTTCCGGATATCTTAAAGAACATAGCTTTAGTTTTATCACTTATTAATAGTTTGTGATGTGCAAACCAGTGTCATAATATTGTTATGAAAAGTAGTTAGTAGCGTATATAATGGAATTAGAATCATAAGTGCTAAATTAGTTGCATACTTTTAGGCTAAGACTATTAGCGTACCAAAAATAAGTGCTAAATCAATTGCATACTTTTAGGCGACCATTAGATTATTGGAAATTTGAAATGTAACCGCCTGCAACTTTGAATCATTGTGTACTGGTCAAACAAGTAGTCAAACCGGTTTGTGCGGTTTGCCTGGTTTTTGTAAAAGAACATGATTGAACATGTCGTTTATTTTTAGAAGATGACTCATTACATATAAGTATCGTTAGTTGTAAATAAGGAATACGGGTACAATTTTCTGGTCTATTCTCGATATTTCTGTCTAGTTTTTAATTGAGTATAAATAGAGTTGTTAAGCTGAACTATTTTTATTAGTTGTTCGGAATTAACCAGTGCAGTTGTACAAGTTCTTGTAATTATAAATTGTGAACTTGTGTTAATTTTATTGTTTGTCATTAAAATTGTTATTTGTAAATTAATCAACTTGTCTTGTGTTTTAATTGCAAAATCCATTAAGAACTCGAAAGCCTGAATTTCGTAACAATTGGTGTCAGAAGTGGGATTTTGCAAATCGGAGGACATTAAAATTTTGCAAATCGTGTAAATTGAGAGACAATAAATTTTTGCAAATTGAGAGATAGAAAGATTTTACAAATCGTTGGACAATAAATAAATTAATTGGTGATTTTACAAACTGATAACATTAAACAATAAAATGGAAAGTGCAGTGAACATTAAATCCTATAGTTCCCAGGAGCTTAAAGAAGAGCTTGGACGGCGAGGTCTAAGTACTGCAGGAAATAGGCAAGAGCTATTTCTCCGTTTACAACAAGTCGTTAAAGCAGAAAAGCAGCAGGCTGGTGAACCGTTTTCAATTGAGACGGAGTTAGTGGAGCAAAAAACGGCTACTTCGGAAGATAAAGAAGCACCAAACATGGAAGCGATGTTTAATGCTCTAATGCAGCAAATGAAGCAGCAAAGTGAACAAATTAAGAATCAAAGTGAACAATCGCAGCAACACAGTCAGGAGAACAAAAAGATAAATCTAGAATTGAGTTCCAAACTAAACGAGAAGTTTGATCAACAGAAGCAGGAATTAAATTTTCAAATAAGCGACAAGTTGGAACAGCAAAGCCAAAAGCTGAAGAAAGAATTGGATCAGCATAATCAGCAGTTAAATTCTAAACTAACCCTTAAGTTTGAACAGCAAATTCAACAGTCGAAGAAAGAAAGCCAAGAACTGAAGAAGGAAATTCATCAGCAAAGTCAAGAGCTTAATACCAAATTTGATAAACAAAATCAGAAGCTGGAATCACTTAAAGGTGAAATTAGTGAAATTCAAGAAGAAGTAAAATTGCTCGAGACGAACGTGACAGGAAAGGTCAGTGGTCTTGAAGGAAAAATTAAGGAATTTGAGACCCGGTTAGATAGTCGTACCCAATTTGTCAGGGAAAGCCCTCAACAAAACAGTCCTAGAGTCATTCCAGAATCTTCTAGCAACCAGAAAGGAATATTAAAGCCTCCTGCGTTCGATGGCGAGACAGTATTTGAAAATTTCAAAGTCCAGTTTGGAGCTGCGGTTCAACATAATGAAGAAGAACAGCTGAAGAACAGCTGAACTCTCTCATCCTTGCATTGAGAGGCAAGGCAGCAGACGTATTACAAATGATTCCAAGTGCCGAGATGAGTTCCGGAAGAATTTTGAAGGAGTTAGACTTGCGTTATGGACAGTCTAACACACAGGAGCTAAGCAAAATACAGCTCCAGATGAAGAAACAACAGCGAGGAGAACGACTTCAAGAATTAGAGCGTGAAATAACTAAGCTAGCACGACAAGCCTATTGTGGGGTTCCGGCTGGTATTTTGGACGGTTTGGCAGTGGATGCGTTCATCAATGCTATTCGAGATGAACAGTTGAAGCTTCATTTGAGGACAACAGCCAGAGGGAAGTCGATGAATGAAGTGTTGGCATCGGCTTTGGAGTACGAAGCAGCTAGAGCCAGTTTGTCTACTGATATAGTTAGATTGCGCAAGTTGGAAACTGAGGACATCACACAAATAGAAGCCCTCATTGATGAAAAGATTCGAAAATCAAAGACTGGACGCTTCCCGAACGACAAGAATTCCACATCAAATTCTCGTCCAAAATGTTTTAGATGCCAGAAACCTGGGCATTTCATGCGCGACTGCAAGGCACCAAGACCTGTACAAACTTCAGTACAGCCTGTGAATCGTGTTAAGAGGCCTGAACATTTACGGCAGCTAGGCGCAAAGTCACGGTGAACATTGCCAAACTTGGAAAGGACAGCAACAGCTTGGTTGTTAGTGGTGTGTTAGAAGGAAAACCATGTACGTTTACCTTGGATACAGGAGCTTCCAGATCAGTTGTAAATCCTAAAGTGGTGTCCAAAGGTCAAGTGGAAAAAGTATTTCGTTATAATTTGAGGACAGCGACAGGTGAAGTTGCAGCAATTAAAGGAGAGTGCTCCTGTAGTGTCATGTTTGGAGGAATACAGTTTTCTCATCGGTTTATTGTTGCCAGCATTACAGATGAATGCATATTGGGCTTGGATTTCATGACAGAGCACGAGATGTCCCTTGATCTGAAGAACCACGTGTTAAAATGGCGTAATGTGGAAGTACCCCTGCAAATAAACGACAACCAGATTGGCGGGCTAAGAATTATTACTGAAGAAAAAGTAGAGATACCACCGATGTGCGAGAAAATCATCTATGGCAAGGTGAATGGTGATCTTGGGGACGGTACAGTAGGAATAGCAGAGCCAACCAATTTCAATAAGAACGGATTGATATGCGGAAGAACTCTAGTGAAACTCCAGCCTAAGATACCAGTGAGAATAATGAACGTTAGCCCATTACCGAAAGTAATAAGAGAAGCAACAGTCATTGGCAAGACTCAGGGAGTAAGCTGTATCGCAAACTGTCAGCCTGAAAAAGTAAAGAATACGCCACTAGATCTGGAAAGAAAGCAGATAATTCGTTCGCTATGTAAACATCTTCCAGCAGCACAGCGACAAGCAGCAGAAAAGGCGCTAGAGCAATTTGCCGACGTTTTTGCTGTCAGCGACAACGACATGGGTAAAACCAATATAGTGCGACATCGAATTGATACAGGAAATGCTACTCCAATTCGACAGGCGCCAAGACGATTGCCACTTGCTAAACAACAAGAAGCAGAAACACTGGTTAAGAAGATGGAACGTGATGGAATCATAGAGAAGTCCAAAATTTTGTTCAAAAGAAAGATGGTTCAACGAGATTTTGTGTGGACTATCGCAAACTGAACGATGTCACCAAGAAGGATAGTTACCCATTACCACGTATAGACGACACGTTGGACACCTTATCGGGAGCTAGAATCTTCAGTACATTGGATCTGAAAAGCGGATACTGGCAGGTAGCAATTCATGACAACGACAAGGAGAAGACAGCATTTACTGCGGGAAACGGCTTGTATCAATTTTCTGTAATGCCGTTTGGTTTATGCAACGCTCCTGCTACGTTCGAGCGGTTGATGGAACATGTTTTGCGAGGCCTTAGCTGGAAGTCATGTCTAGTCTATTTGGATGACATCGTTGTTTTTGGTCGCACATTTAATGAGCACGTGAATAATCTTCGGCAAGTTCTGGAAACCATTAAAGCAGCAGGATTAAAGTTGAGTCCACCGAAATGTAGCCTTTTCAAAAATGAAGTGAATTATTTGGGCCACATTGTATCCAGTCAAGGAGTACGCACGGATCCCAAGAAATTGGAAGCTGTTAACTAATGGCCGGTACCAAAGTGACCATGCAGCTCACAAATGGTTAAGGTAGTTCAGGGAACCAGAAGGTCAAGTGGCCAGATGGATCGAACGACTCCAGGCATATTCATTCAGAACAGAGCATCGAAAAGGAATGCTGCACAATAATGCCGACGGGTTATCCAGAATACCTTGTGCACCCCAATGCAAACACTGTGCAAGGCAAGAAAACAAGAAGTGCTCTGAAGTAGTTGCACAAATAAGACTACAAGTCGAAGATCGCTGGACAAAGGAGCAGCTAAGGGAGGAACAAGTGAGCGATGATTCAATTGCTCCAATATTTCATTGGATGGAGCAAGGTGAAAGATCGGAGTGGCACGAGATTGCAACAGCAAGTCCTACAGTAAAAATTTGCTGGGCTCAATGGCAGTCATTGAGATTGGAAGATGGACTACTGGTAAGGCAATGGGCTGATGGTTTTGACCATGTGCTTTGGCACAAAATCGCAGATTGTGCTACCAACGAATCGAGCCAAAGAAGTCCTGCAAGAATTACATAGTGGTATATCAGGAGCGTTAATAAGACCCTAGATAAAGTTAGGAATCGCTTCTATTGGGTCAATTGCCGCAGAGATGTGGAAGACTGGTGCCGAACGTGTGATACATGTGCCGCAAGCAAAGGACCACAACCAAAAACCAGAGGAAAAATGCAACAGTACAATGTTGGAGCACCATTTGAGCGGGTGGCAATGGACATAGCTGGTCCATTCCCAGAAACAAGGGATGGAAATCGCTATATACTCGTGTGCATTGATTACTTTAGTAAATGGGCAGAAGCGTATCCCATCGCAAACCAGGAAGTTAGCACGGTGGCTAGGGCATTTGTGGACAATTGAATCTTCAGATTTGGAGTACCACTGGAATTACATTCCGATCAAGTGCGGAATTTTGAATCGCTAGTCTTTCAAGAGCTGTGCCAAGTACTCAACATCCAGAAAACGAGGACTACTCCGTTACATCCACAATCAGACGGAATGGTCGAAATGTTCAACAGGACGCTGGAAGAGCATCTGCGAAAAGAAGTTAATGCCAACCAATTTAATTTTGGTGGGGGCAATTGCCCCCATTTATTCGGCTTATTACAAGCTAAAACCTAATGCTTACATGATTGAGAACTTAAAACTAAGACTTAAAACTTAGACTAAAAACTTAGACTTATAGCTAACATATAAAGCTAGGGGGGATGGCTGAGGAGATCAAGTTTAAGACAGGGATTGCTGGGGTTAAAATCGAAAACGGTAAGGTTTAAGTTAACCTTACGCAGCATACGGGAGATTGGTTCGTTGGAGCCGTACATAGTGCGGTGTGTCGGTAGATAGAAGAGAGGCGGGCAACGTAGATTACGGGGGTTAGTATTAAAGGAAATTGAATTGTGTAGATACGCGCAATCGACGGAGCCTGAGAGGAGACGATGTATGAAAAGAATGTCAGCTATGTCTCTGCGTTCTTCTAGGGTTTTCAAGCTTATGAGGTTGAGGCGGTCTTGTTAGGGAGGCAGTATAAGATGATTGTCCCAAGGTAGCCCTCGAAGAGCAAAACGGAGAAATCGACGTTGGATACTCTCGATTCTAGACACATGAACTTGATGATATGGGGACCACACTTGACCACCGTTTGACGAAGCCAAGTGATGAGTTGGCTTTGAGAATTATTTCACCAATATGAGAACGGAAGTTTAGTTCCGAGTCGCACAATATGCCGAGGTCTCGAAAAGATTGCACGCGGGATATGGGTTGACCGTGGAGAAGGTAATGTCTGGGAGTGGGCTTGTTGCACTTACGTGATAGGGTAATAGATTGGCATTTGGAGATATTGAGATCCAAGCAATTTTTTAGGCACCATGTGGAAAAATTGTCTAGGTCTTGTTTAAGGAGATAGTAGTCTTGTGGGGAAGAAATGGGTTTGAAGAACTTGGTCTCGTCAGCGTAAATTGTGATGGCGGAATGTTTGATGACGCTTTCGAGATCATTTATAGTCAAAATGAAAAGAAGGGGGCCTAGATGGCTGCCTTGTGGGACCCCTGAGGTTGCAAAAAATGTGGACGATAAGACGGACCTAAAGCGAACACTATAAAGAAGGTTTTCCAGATATGAAGATATCCATTTTAATAATATGGGTTCAAAGCCAAGGGAAGACAATTTAAAGAGGATTAGTTGATGAGATATCTTATAAAAAGCCTTACTGAAGTCAGTTGCAACAACGTCGACTAGATGGCTGCCTTGTGGGACCCCTGAGGTTGCAAAAAATTTGGACGATAAGACGGACCTGAAGCGAACACTATAAAGACGGTTTTGCAGATATGAAGATATCCATTTTAACAATATGGGTTCAAAGCCAAGGGAAGACAATTTAAAGAGGATTAGTTGATGAGATATCTTATAAAAAGCCTTACTGAAGTCAGTTGCAACAACGTCGACTTCGTTGCCACTCTCTAAGGCTGAAAGGGCGGAGGAGATGAATTCAACAAGATTAGTGGTGGTTGATCTACCTTTCAGAAAGCCATGTTGGCTGGGAGAGATAAGAGACTTGCAGTGGAAACTTAAGGCTTCGTATAAAATACTTTCGAAGAGTTTGGGTATATGGGAAAGTTTATCAATGGGGCGATAATTAGTTACATCATTCTTTGATCGTTTTTTGTGTATCGGGGTTATGAAAGAGGTCTTCCAGATCTGAGGAAATTCTCCTTGTGAAAGGGATAGGCAAAAGAGGTGAGAAAGTGGAAGGGAGATGCTGGAAGAACATTTTTTGAGAAATATAGCGGATGCCATCTGGGCCGGGTGAGTATTCATCAATAAGTTTTTGTAACTTATTTTCGATAACAGTGGTCCGGTACGAAGGAGTTGTCGACGAAAGATTTTTTGAAAAAGGTAGCAAAAAAATTGGCAATGGTATGCGGATCGGTTGATGATGTATTATTGTAAGAGAGTGATGGAGGGTAGCCGTCAGACTTTCTTTTATATTTGACGAATTGAAAAAACAACTTAGGGTCATTTATTAGATTGGCTTGTGCATTATTGAGGTAGCGCTGATAAAGAGAATTATAAAGCTGGGTAAATTGCAGGTAAATATCGAGATAGTTGGAATAGTCAGAAAAAGAATAAGTTCGAAGGTAAGTCGCCCATAACTTGTTTCTCTTGTTTCGTAAGGAGCGAAGCCTTCGATTATACCAAGGAGGAGATGTAGATGAGTTTTTATGGCGTGTGAAAGGGACATAAAGAGAAATAGAATTAAATATTTGTTTGTGGAAAGTGGAGATGGCATCATTTAAAGATAGATTGTCAAACCTAAAGGAAGACCTGTTAAGATAGTCATTAATTTTGCGGAAATTAGCTTTATGAAAGTCGTAAGAGGTGAGAACTATGGGATGAGGTGACTGTAGTGGAGAGTTGTGGAAAAAATAAAGGAGAAGAGGGGGGTGAAAATTATCAATAGTCGATAGGGATAGTTGACATAGCGAGACAGAGGATTTAATGGGGTCAGTTGTGAAAATAAGGTCTAATTGCCTACCTAGTAGTTGGGGACGCCACTAACTTGGCATAGACTTGAGTCTGTAAGCCGATCTACGAAGAGACATTCCTTTGTTGAGTTGGGATTAGAAGCGATGAAAAAGGATTCATCATCCGATGGAGTCCAATGCAGTTGAGGCAAATTAAAGTCGCCGAAGATAAGGATGTCGTCAAGGGAGTCAGATGAGTCGATTATTTGGTCAATGGCGTCGATAGCAAGTCGGTAGGATTCGATAGGTTGGGCCGGTTGAATGTAACAACAGATAATGTACAGGGACCTACAGGGGAGTGTTATTTTTATTGAAACGAAATCAAGTTTAGAGGACGAAGAAATAGCGATGAGAGACGAGTCGAGGTCGTTGTGGATGGCTAGCAAGACTCCATGACAGGGAGAGTCTAACGTAGGGCGGGTAAGATCGTCATCTCGAAAAACATTAAAAGTAGGAGGGAATAACTCTTGGTTTCTTATGTCCGGGATTAGATTGGTTTCAGTCAGGGCATATATATCAAATGGGAGGGCATGAGATTGGTGCAGAACATAACGGGTTTTCGAGCGTAGGCCTCGTACGTTCTGGTAGTAAAAGATAAGTGGAATGTTATGATGAGGTGTAGGGGAGGGTGGTTTAATTGTTGTCAACGGTGGTAAATTAGGGACGAAAAAATTTACTATGGTCAACGCGGCTCCGTTGGAGGTGTGAGATTCTTTTAGCGAAAGCGCCAAGGTCGTCTGCCACTTTTTTAGGTGACATATTGAAAATCTCGTGGTACCTGATGTAAATGCTCCTGAAACTGGTTAGATTTGTAGGGAACCCTTCCTGCTGAATGGAAACCATGACACTTTTTTTGGTTTTACCTTCATAGCAGACAGAGTCAGATTTGTCATGCAGATAAGCAAGAAATAGTCGTATATTCTCGTATACATTTTTTTCTCTAAGCCTAGAGAGTGCATACCGACATTCAGGAGTGTCTATGGTTTGCTGGGTTAGTTTAACAGTGGGTGGCAGAAGGGGATCAAGAAAGGGGGTATTAGCTGCAGTGTGTGAGGAGGAAGGGGTATTTGAAGTAGGTTTATATGAGGGGTTGGAAATGTCATTAGGTGTGGGGTTAAGAATATGGGATCTAATGAAATTGGGGTACTTGGCTCCAGTTTTAAGGTCAAAGTTAGGGAAAGAATTGCTGGTGGAACATGTCGGGGGTAGTTGAGAGGAGACAGTGTTGGAAGTTGGGGTTAATTCAAATGAGATACGTTTGGGTGCAGATACATGATGGTGAAGCTGCTTGGTTTGAAGGGGAGCGGATCTGATGGGTTTTGAAGCTGGTTTGGGTTTACGGAGGATGTTAGTCGGAGGTTGGTTTTGAGGTACAAAAAAGGGAGGTTGATTGGGTGGAAGAGGAGCAGATTTGATGGATTTTGAAGATGGTTTCGATTTACGAAGGAGGTTAGCTTGAGAATTTACGGAGGGTGCGAAACTAGGAAAAATATTGGTTTTATAAGTCCAATTTGGGTCAGATTTAGGGACGGAGTTAGAAATCGGCCGGTCTATAATTTTTTTCCATTTCGTCATTATCATGCCGTCAATTTTAACAAATTGATTAGCGGAGAATAGCCAGGCGTATTTCGAAGGCAGGAAGATCTTAAAGCTTTTCGATTTCGCATGAACTAATGGCTGGCATTGGATATCATTAATCAAATAGTACTGCTTGAAGACATTGCGAACCCAGGAAGCATTAGCGTGGAAGGGGGCGCCCTTTAGGAGGAAAACAGCGGTTTGGTGACCATTAGGAGCCATGTTGGTGTTTTTAGATGAATTATTTAGGTCTTCTAGCCTCTTGATACGATTGGCCCAATCCGCATGAGTCCAACGTTCACCTAATTTTTTGAGAGTAGGGTACGTGGTGGTTTGTGGTCGGACAAGAGAGGGAGTAGGAGAAGTAATAGACAGAGATGGGATAGTATGAGTCACGGATGGGTTAGGTGATACGTTTATAAGTACATCATGAAGTTCATCGTGAATAGACAAGTTATTAATAGGGTTATGATGACTTAGATTAGGAACAATGTCGATCTTACTAGATATTATCTTAATTTCTTCTGCTATTTCACCAAGGCTGCTTCTCAATTGAGTTGAATTTTGACATGTATAAATCACTATTGGAGTGAACGGTGGAATTAAGGTCATCGAAATTTTTAAGAAGATAGTCGTATTTGGCCAGTTGGTGTATGATTTTAGTGTGGTTATCCATTGATAAGGTTTTAACTGCTTCATTGCTACATTGAATGGCTCTTAGAACGTCTGCGAGAGAAACTTCTTTGCATTCGTCGCAGTAGAACCAGAAATTTTCACTAAGGTCTTTTAGATATAGTATAGATCTTTTTCTCAGACCTATACATTGTGCATGGAACGACTTGCCGCAGATTCCCCTACAAAGCACCCACTCTTCGTGATCGTCATTGATGGTACATGCCTCGTTACCGCATACCATAGTTGAGTTTATTAAATGATTATGATTATGTTAATTAAAGATCAACGTAATTGACACTCTAGGAGGAAAGAGCAAAGGCGAGCTCTATACGCGTACTACTTTAAAAAAAATAGGTCAGTTACACAGAGGAAACAAAAACGTTTTTTTTTTATTTTTTTTTATATACGTTTAGCTTTTGAGCACTAATCCGAAATAAGTAGGACAGTTGTTACACAGTCGAAAATCAATACGAATGTTCACACACAAAAAATTCTGTTGGGGTAAGCGTAAACACTTAGGGAGGTCGACGAACAGCGGATTATTGTTAATAGAGCAATTATTCAACACGGTAGGCGCGAATTATTTTGCTACGTTTACGGGGAGAGGAAAGTAGTTGATTTTACGAAGCGGCAGAAAAAACGCGTCCGCACTGGTTGGTGGACAAGGTACAACATCTACTTTTAGGCTAAGACTATTAGCGTACCAAAAATAAGTGCTAAATCAATTGCATACTTTTAGGCGATCATTAGATTATTGGAAATTTGAAATGTAACCGCCTGCAACTTTGAATCATTGTGTACTGGTCAAACAAGTAGTCAAACCGGTTTGTGCGGTTTGCCTGGTTTTTGTAAAAGAACATGATTGAACATGTTGTCTATTTTTAGAAGATGACTCATTACATATAAGTATCGTTAGTTGTAAATAAGGAATAAGGGTACAATTTTCTGGTCTATTCTCGATATTTTTGTCTAGTTTTTAATTGAGTATAAATAGAGGTGTTAAGCAGAAGTATTTTTATTAGTTCTTTGGAATTTAACCAGTGCATTTGTACAAGTTCTTGTAAAGTAATAAAGATATAACCTAAGAGAATTATTGTGAAGTACTAGTGTTCTTGTGTACATTTAAAGTAATCACCATTATAAATTGTGAACTTGTGTTAATTTTATTGTTTGTCATTAAAATTGTTATTTGTAAATTAATCAACTTGTCTTGTGTTTTAATTGCAAAATCCATTAAGGGTCAGATTTAGGGACGGAGTTAGAAATCGGCCGGTCTATAATTTTTTTCCATTTCGTCATTATCATGCCGTCAATTTTAACAAATTGATTAGCCAGGCGTATTTCGAAGGCAGGAAGATCTTAAAGCTTTTCGATTTCGCATGAACTAATGGCTGGCATTGGATATCATTAATGAAATAGTACTGCTTGAAGACATTGCGAACCCAGGAAGCATTAGCGTGGAAGGGGGCGCCCTTTAGGAGGAAAACAGCGGTTTGGTGACCATTAGGAGCCATGTTGGTGTTTTTAGATGAATTATTTAGGTCTTCTAGCCTCTTGATACGATTGGCCCAATCCGCATGAGTCCAACGTTCACCTAATTTTTTGAGAGTAGGGTACGTGGTGGTTTGTGGTCGGACAAGAGAGGGAGTAGGAGAAGTAATAGACAGAGATGGGATAGTATGAGTCACGGATGGGTTAGGTGATACGTTTATAAGTACATCATGAAGTTCATCGTGAATAGACAAGTTATTAATAGGGTTATGATGACTTAGATTAGGAACAATGTCGATCTTACTAGATATTATCTTAATTTCTTCTGCTATTTCACCAAGGCTGCTTCTCAATTGAGTTGAATTTTGACATGTATAAATCACTATTGGAGTGAACGGTGGAATTAAGGTCATCGAAATTTTTAAGAAGATAGTCGTATTTGGCCAGTTGGTGTATGATTTTAGTGTGGTTATCCATTGATAAGGTTTTAACTGCTTCATTGCTACATTGAATGGCTCTTAGAACGTCTGCGAGAGAAACTTCTTTGCATTCGTCGCAGTAGAACCAGAAATTTTCACTAAGGTCTTTTAGATATAGTATAGATCTTTTTCTCAGACCTATACATTGTGCATGGAACGACTTGCCGCAGATTCCCCTACAAAGCACCCACTCTTCGTGATCGTCATTGATGGTACATGCCTCGTTACCGCATACCATAGTTGAGTTTATTAAATGATTATGATTATGTTAATTAAAGATCAACGTAATTGACACTCTAGGAGGAAAGAGCAAAGGCGAGCTCTATACGCGTACTACTTTAAAAAAAATAGGTCAGTTACACAGAGGAAACAAAAACGTTTTTTTTTTTATTTTTTTTTATATACGTTTAGCTTTTGAGCACTAATCCGAAATAAGTAGGACAGTTGTTACACAGTCGAAAATCAATACGAATGTTCACACACAAAAAATTCTGTTGGGGTAAGCGTAAACACTTAGGGAGGTCGACGAACAGCGGATTATTGTTAATAGAGCAATTATTCAACACGGTAGGCGCGAATTATTTTGCTACGTTTACGGGGAGAGGAAAGTAGTTGATTTTACGAAGCGGCAGAAAAAACGCGTCCGCACTGGTTGGTGGACAAGGTACAACATCTACTTTTAGGCTAAGACTATTAGCGTACCAAAAATAAGTGCTAAATCAATTGCATACTTTTAGGCGATCATTAGATTATTGGAAATTTGAAATGTAACCGCCTGCAACTTTGAATCATTGTGTACTGGTCAAACAAGTAGTCAAACCGGTTTGTGCGGTTTGCCTGGTTTTTGTAAAAGAACATGATTGAACATGTTGTCTATTTTTAGAAGATGACTCATTACATATAAGTATCGTTAGTTGTAAATAAGGAATAAGGGTACAATTTTCTGGTCTATTCTCGATATTTTTGTCTAGTTTTTAATTGAGTATAAATAGAGGTGTTAAGCAGAAGTATTTTTATTAGTTCTTTGGAATTTAACCAGTGCATTTGTACAAGTTCTTGTAAAGTAATAAAGATATAACCTAAGAGAATTATTGTGAAGTACTAGTGTTCTTGTGTACATTTAAAGTAATCACCATTATAAATTGTGAACTTGTGTTAATTTTATTGTTTGTCATTAAAATTGTTATTTGTAAATTAATCAACTTGTCTTGTGTTTTAATTGCAAAATCCATTAAGGGTCAGATTTAGGGACGGAGTTAGAAATCGGCCGGTCTATAATTTTTTTCCATTTCGTCATTATCATGCCGTCAATTTTAACAAATTGATTAGCCAGGCGTATTTCGAAGGCAGGAAGATCTTAAAGCTTTTCGATTTCGCATGAACTAATGGCTGGCATTGGATATCATTAATGAAATAGTACTGCTTGAAGACATTGCGAACCCAGGAAGCATTAGCGTGGAAGGGGGCGCCCTTTAGGAGGAAAACAGCGGTTTGGTGACCATTAGGAGCCATGTTGGTGTTTTTAGATGAATTATTTAGGTCTTCTAGCCTCTTGATACGATTGGCCCAATCCGCATGAGTCCAACGTTCACCTAATTTTTTGAGAGTAGGGTACGTGGTGGTTTGTGGTCGGACAAGAGAGGGAGTAGGAGAAGTAATAGACAGAGATGGGATAGTATGAGTCACGGATGGGTTAGGTAATACGTTTATAAGTACATCATGAAGTTCATCGTGAATAGACAAGTTATTAATAGGGTTATGATGACTTAGATTAGGAACAATGTCGATCTTACTAGATATTATCTTAATTTCTTCTGCTATTTCACCAAGGCTGCTTCTCAATTGAGTTGAATTTTGACATGTATAAATCACTATTGGAGTGAACGGTGGAATTAAGGTCATCGAAATTTTTAAGAAGATAGTCGTATTTGGCCAGTTGGTGTATGATTTTAGTGTGGTTATCCATTGATAAGGTTTTAACTGCTTCATTGCTACATTGAATGGCTCTTAGAACGTCTGCGAGAGAAACTTCTTTGCATTCGTCGCAGTAGAACCAGAAATTTTCACTAAGGTCTTTTAGATATAGTATAGATCTTTTTCTCAGACCTATACATTGTGCATGGAACGACTTGCCGCAGATTCCCCTACAAAGCACCCACTCTTCGTGATCGTCATTGATGGTACATGCCTCGTTACCGCATACCATAGTTGAGTTTATTAAATGATTATGATTATGTTAATTAAAGATCAACGTAATTGACACTCTAGGAGGAAAGAGCAAAGGCGAGCTCTATACGCGTACTACTTTAAAAAAAATAGGTCAGTTACACAGAGGAAACAAAAAGGTTTTTTTTTATTTTTTTTTATATACGTTTAGCTTTTGAGCACTAATCCGAAATAAGGAAGTGTTCACACACAAAAAATTCTGTTGGGGTAAGCGTAAACAAAAACGTTTTTTTTATTTTTTTTTATATACGTTTAGCTTTTGAGCACTAATCCGAAATAAGGAAATGTTCACACACAAAAAATTCTGTTGGGGTAAGCGTAAACACTTAGGGAGGTCGACGAACAGCGGATTATTGTTAATAGAGCAATTATTCAACACGGTAGGCGCGAATTATTTTGCTACGTTTACGGGGAGAGGAAAGTAGTTGATTTTACGAAGCGGCAGAAAAAACGCGTCCGCACTGGTTGGTGGACAAGGTACAACATTTACTTTTAGGCTAAGACTATTAGCGTACCAAAAATAAGTGCTAAATCAATTGCATACTTTTAGGCGATCATTAGATTATTGGAAATTTGAAATGTAACCGCCTGCAACTTTGAATCATTGTGTACTGGTCAAACAAGTAGTCAAACCGGTTTGTGCGGTTTGCCTGGTTTTTGTAAAAGACTCAGATGACTCATTACATATAAGTATCGTTAGTTGTAAATAAGGAATAAGGGTACAATTTTCTGGTTCTTTGTTCTTTGGAATTTAACCAGTGCATTTGTACAAGTTCTTGTAAAGTAATAAAGATATAACCTAAGAGAATTATTGTGAAGTACTAGTGTTCTTGTGTACATTTAAAGTAATCACCATTATAAATTGTGAACTTGTGTTAATTTTATTGTTTGTCAATAAAATTGTTATTTGTAAATTAATCAACTTGTCTTGTGTTTTAATTGCAAAATCCATTAAGATCTCGAAAGCCTGAATTTCGTAACAATATAATGAGATCTGCCTTTAATTCCCTAATACATTCGAACGTGGAAAATCCATGATAAGCAAAAGCAATATCATCTGCAAAAGCTGTGAGGCTACCTTTGAAGTTTTGGTAGAATAAAGAATTAATATAAATTAAGAGCAGAGAGCCTTGTGGTACACCATTCTTCAACTGCTGAGAACTACTGAACAACCCATTTATTTTAACTTTTTGTTTCCTACCTTTTAAGTAAGACCCTAGCCATTCATACATTTGGCCCCTAAAACCGGCATAATATAACTTTTCTAAAAGTAGGTCATGATCAACCATGTCGAATGCTTTAGTCATATCTATAAATATTGCCGCTGTCGACTGACTTTTGTTGAGTTCTTTGTACATATGACAACACACTTAATCTTAAAGATTGCTTCTTCAGTTGATTTCCCAGATCGAAACCCGAATTGTTCTTCCGCAAAAAATTTATTACCAACTAAGAACGAAACCATCCGCGATTTAACCATTTTTTCGAAAAGTTTACTGAAAGTGGGAAGGAGAGATATAGGTCTATAGTTTGAAACAAGTTTTCTATTACCCTTTCTGTGTAAGGGAATAACTTCCGCACATTTCATAGACTTTGGAAATTTTCCGTTAGCTATGCTCAAGTTAAAAAGATAGCACAATACATCAATGATATACACTACTATACTTTTTAAGAGGTTATTAGAAATACATCACTGGAGCTGGAGTTTTTACTTTTTTAGCTCAAAATCTGCTCGTAAATCTCTACAGAGGTAATAAAAAAAATCCGAAAATATTCGTCTAATATATTTCTTCAAGAAGATGTGCAGAGAGATTACAGTTGCAGCCATCATGCTGGGGGATCATAGGCTTTAATTTAACAGAAATATCCACGAAGTAATCATTGAATCTGTTAGCTATGCTGAAATCGTCTGAAATTACTTCATTATCGAAAACCAAGATTTGGATTACGGTAAATTTATTACCTTAACCTAATAAGTTGTTTACAATTCTCCATTCTTCCTTGATATTTCCCCTGTAACGATGAAATTGATTGGTAAATTGCAGATCCCGCGCTTCTGCAACATGTTTATTGATTATCTTAAAACGTGTTTCATAGGCTAGTTTAAATCTTAAGTTTTGAGGACTTCGTTTACATTTTATAGTTAGGAGATTTTTCCTTCTAATTTGTTTTAGCAATTTTTGTGACATCCATTCTTTCAAGAATTTTTGCGAGTTAGAGTGGGATATCGAAGTACAATTCTTAATATGATTTATTAAAATCAAAATAAAGAGGTCATAAGATTTAGATGGATCATTTCAAGAAAAACAGGCTCCCATTGCTCGACAGTAAGTCTTGCACGTAGCTTGTTGTAGTCCGTTCTAGTTTTTTTTGTATTATCATTGAATTGGTAATTAGAATCAATGACATTAGCATATAAGCTGCAGAAAAAGTGATCAGATATTTTAAAATCAAGAACCTCCCCACTAAATAAGGTTTCATTATTTTTATGACACCGTAAGAAGATATGGTCAATGCAACTTTCTGTCAGATTTGTTACCCTAGTTGGTTCGTTAACAACAGTGTAGGCCGTGAGAAGCCATAAGAAGCAAATTATTCTCAGCATTTGATATGTCAATGTTTACATCACCTATAACTGTTAGATTTTTTGATTTAATGGAACACAAAATATTATGAAATTTTTCAATAAAATCTTCATGTAATCTATAAACACAAATCAATGAATATTTCTCATTATTGAATAAAAACTCAACTTTTATTATATCTGCGCATATACTAACGACATAACGACGGCAAAAACAGCCACTCCACCAGCTGCGTAAGATTGGTTACAATTACCATAAAGAGCATAGCCAGGTATGTCATAAAATATTAATTCATCCTCAAAGATCCAAATCTCACTCAAAACAAAAAAGAGTAGGGTAGGCTGTGTCGAAGACACGGCCGTGGGTTTTGAGCGTGACAACGTCTGTCCGGGACGAAGAAAAGAAAACAAAGATCTTGTTGTCTGTGGGACATAAACACGGACGTATATATTAAAAAAATTTTCTATACAAGTCCTACAACTTGCACCGTAGCTCATCACATACATCATCATCACATCACATTATATATAAATTATTTATAAGCGAATTTTAATGTTCATAACCACTAACTGTGAAGTGGCTGCATATTGCATATCACTGCCCAAAAAGAGTAATCAGCTTTTGGTTTTAACTCATAAAAAAATTTGAGTTGTTTTAAATTAAATTTGAAGAGTAGAGAAGTGAGTAGCACTAACCAATGCATCGAAATGGTATGCTAAGAATGTCGCTTTGAAACATGCAGGCGTGTTAAATTTCTTTTGCATGGTTCTCTCCCTTCTGTAATAGATCAACGAGTTATTCAATTTATAAAAAAATTGAGTAATTTTAAAATAAATTTAAGGAGCAATGAAATTGAAAAGAGATAATTTCGCTTTGATACATGCAGGCGTGATTAAATTTCTTTTGCATGGTTCTCTCTCTTCTGTAATTGATCGAAGAGTTATTTACTCTAGTTACTGTAAACATGACTAAGGATAAGATAAGCGAAAAGAAAAGGAAACAGTTGCAAGGAAGCTTGCAGGTTTTCATTGTAACATGGATCTTTTTTGAAACTTATGGTAGTTTTGTTTTTCTGCACGTCATGAGATCACTGTTACGAGCAAAGCAGAGGACCGATAGAAAATGAACAGAGACTATACTATCACTACGGCTGCGGTAAAGAATAAAGGAGTTACGCAGCTTGTGCTGCACAAAAAAATGGCAGGCAGTCGGTATGCACGAAATTGCGGCTATATTTTGAACCGACTTACAGTCTGCTTGTAGGGCGACAATTTGACATTTACATTTTGCTATTTGCATCCCATTTTAAGTAGCTGCGTAAACTGCGCAGTCGATTTTTCTTTAATGCATTGGCTGAAAAGTAAATTTTTGACCAACATGCAGCATAAACTGCGCAGCGGCTGAATTCTTGACCGCAGCCTACTACTGCATATGTTTGTTTCGTTCTGCTCTGCTTGATTGTATGTTATTGAAACCACATACATGATCATCAATCACATCACATACAACGAATAAATAATTTATAAGCTGATTTAAATGTTCATAACAATTTATTGTGAGGTGGGTACATATTAAAATATCATATCACTGCACAAACATAGTAATGCAGTTGCGTCGATAGTAGTAGGAGAAGTAAGAGCTGTTAAAAAAATATGTGCGTGTAATCTTTACGCGCGGTTGGAGTGAAATTCTTTGACGTTGTGGCCAATATTACGAATCAATTAAAAGGCACGAGTCGCTTGAGAAATTGCTTAGTTCCCGAAATTCCAGACCATAATGATCATACTCCAGAATTTCCATATGAAGAAATCTTATAGTCACATCTTAGTCCTACATTTCGAACTTCATGCGAATCGCTTGAGAAATTGCTTAGTTCCCGAAATTCCAGACCATAATGATCATACTCCAGAATTTCCATATGAAGAAATCTTATAGTCACATCTTAGTCCTACATTTCGAACTTCATGCGAATCGCTTGAGAAATTGCTTTATTCCAGAAATTCCAGACAATAATGATCATATTCCAGAATTTCCATAGGAAGAAATCTTATAGTCACATCTTAGTCCTTCATTTCGAATTTCATGCGAATTGCTTGAGAAATTACTTTATTCCAGAAATTCCAGACAATAATGACCATATTCCAGAATTTCCATAGGAAGAAATCTTAAAGTCACATCTTAGTCCTACATTTCGAATTTCATGCGAATCGCTTGAGAAATTGCTTTATTCCAGAAATTCCAGACAATAATGATCATATTCCAGAATTTCCATAGGAAGAAATCCTATAGTCACATCTTAGTCCTACATTTCGAATTTCATGCGAATTGCTTGAGAAATTGCTTTATTCCAGAAATTCCAGACAATAATGATCATATTCCAGAATTTCCATAGGAAGAAATCTTATAGTCACATCTTAGTCCTACATTTCGAATTTCATGTGAATCGCTTGAGAAATTGCTTTATTCCAGAAATTCCAGACAATAATGATCATATTCCAGAATTTCCATAGGAAGAAATCTTATAGTCACATCTTAGTCCTACATTTCGAATTTCATGCGAATTGCTTGAGAAATTGCTTTATTCCAGAAATTCCAGACAATAATGATCATATTCCAGAATTTCCATAGGAAGAAATCTTATTGTCACATCTTAGTCCTACATTTAGAATTTCATGCGTATTGCTTGAGAAATTGCTTTATTCCAGAAATTCCAGACAATAATGATCATATTCCAGAATTTCCATAGGAAGAAATCTTATAGTCACATCTTAGTCCTACATTTCGAATTTCATGCGAATCGCTTGAGAAATTGCTTTATTCCAGAAATTCCAGACAATAATGATCATATTCCAGAATTTCCATAGGAAGAAATCTTATAGTCACATCTTAGTCCTACATTCCGAGTTTCATACGAATCCCTTGAGAAATGGCTTGGTTCCAAAATTCCCAGACCCTATTGCCAGATCCTAGAATTTCCATAGGAACAAGTCTTATAGTCACATTTTAGTCCTACATTCCGAGTTTCATACAAATCCCTAGAGAAATGGCTTGGTTCCAAAAATCCCAGACCCTATTGGCCAGATCCCAGAATTTCCATAGGAACAAGTCCTATAGTCACATATTAGTCCTACATTCCTAGTTTCATACGAAACCCTTGAGAAATGGCTTGGTTCCAAAAATCCCAGACTCAATTGGCCAGATCCCAGAATTTCCATAGGAACAAGTCTTATAGTCACATATTAGTCCTACATTACGAGTTTCATACGAATCCCTTGAGAAATGGCTTGGTTCCAAAAATCCCAGACCCTATTGGCCAGATCCCAGAATTTCCATAGGAACAAGTCCTATAGTCACATATTAGTCCTACATTCCTAGTTTCATACGAAACCCTTGAGAAATGGCTTGGTTCCAAAAATCCCAGACTCAATTGGCCAGATCCCAGAATTTCCATAGGAACAAGTCTTATAGTCACATATTAGTCCTACATTACGAGTTTCATACGAATCCCTTGAGAAATGGCTTGGTTCCAAAAATCCCAGACCCTATTGGCCAGATCCCAGAATTTCCATAGGAACAAGTCCTATAGTCACATATTAGTCCTACATTCCGAGTTTCATACGAATCCCTTAAGAAATTGCTTGGTTCCAAAAATCCCAGACCCTATTGGCCAGATCCCAGAATTTCCATAGGAACAAGTCCTATAGTCACATATTAGTCCTACATTCCGAATTTCATGCGAATCGCTTGATAAATTGCTTTGTTCAAAAACTCTAGTTCCTCATGACCAAATCCCATTGGATATTAAAAAACGTTACTTAAAATCTGTTAAAAACGTAACTTAACATCTGTTAAAAAAACGTTACTTAACATCTGTTAAAAACCCTATTGGCCAGATCCCAGAATTTCCATAGGAACAAGTCCTATAGTCACATATTAGTCCTACATTCCGAATTTTATGCGAATCGCTTGATAAATTGCTTTGTTCAAAAACTCTAGTTCCTCATGACCAAATCCCATTGGATATTAAAAAACGTTACTTAAAATCTGTTAAAAACGTAACTTAACATCTGTTAAAAAAACGTTACTTAACATCTGTTAAAAACGTAACTTAACATCTGTTAAATAGTGACATTTAACATTTGAGTTTTTGAACATGTACCCTCTTAAACCTTGGAGTGAGACGTTGTCACGTCAAAAGAGGCATATCCTGAAGAGAAGCAACATAAGCCAAAAAATTATTAACGTTTTTACACATGAACACAAAAAGAGTACATCAAATATGCTGTGTCATTTACATTATTATGATTAATGTGGAAGAGACTCTTTACATTTACATCATTAGTTGTACTCATATTTTCCTAAGATCAGACTCGCAGGTTATTTTTATAGCATTGTCTCCCTCCTTTTTGCGGATGTAAATAAGTCCATTTCTAATCCACAAAAATTTGTAATTCCTTGCATTCTTAAGAGAAGTAGCAGATTTGAGCAGTTGACGAGAGTTGTACGTCAGTCTGTCGTTGATATACATGATTTGATCAACAGCTTGCGTGCTGATAACTGTAGATCTTAAATTTCCTTTCTTTTCTTGTTTCGCTCTCATATTCTAAAATATCGTACGCTAAGTCTTTTTACGGATATCCTGCTTACTTACCAACCCTCATATCTTTATGAACAAGTTATATTGGCTTCTTCAAACGGATCAAATAAACTAATTCTTCCCCGTTTTCATCTAGGACATCTGAACGTCAATTTTTTATAAATTCAGCTCGCTTGTGGAACACCTTGCTACATTAGAAGAACGAATAATATGACAAGACTTAAAACTCAATTGAGAAACTATTTATCTACGAGTATAAATAATTATTAATAAACTAATTGTGACTTTGTTTTATTTTATTTATTTATTTTTAAATTCTCTATATTAACTTCACTTGCCCGTGGCTGGCTGGTTGGCCAAATCTTGTGATCAATTTTTAACCCACTTCCTACAGCCCGATTTTATTGAAATTTTGCACACATGTATATCTCCCAAGACAACACTTTCTATTAAAATTTGAGGCCCCTCGGGCCGCGGGGTCGGGGGTTTCCCATACAAATATTTTACAAAATTTACCCGATTTTCTTTAAATTTTGTACACATGTGTGTCTTCGATGGAAAACACTTTTTGTAAATTTGGAGCGATCGGCCCCTTGGGGACCCCAATATACAATTTTAAATATCGCTATATCGCATCAGATCACGGCAAAGTCTGAGCTCTGTGCTTTGTGAGCAGCGCTGTTCGCTGCCGCTGCGTCATTTGGTGAATGATTTTGCCACAAAACGAGCACGCAGTGTGTGTGTATCCCCAATTAGAGAATTTACAAGAAAAATTTTAATTTTTATGGGTTGTTTTTTTTTCTTTCTCCCTTCTTTTTGAAGTGAAACTTTTTGGGGAATAAAATTTCAATGTTGCAGCGTTTTATGACGTCATAATGTGAAACGATTTTGAACATGAAGAACGCAAAAAGGTACTTGGCCAGAAAGAGAAAAAGATAGTACTATGCTATTCGTTGTTGGGCTAGTACCACAAGCATCGATCAACCGCGTGATTTTGTAATTTACTGCAGTCTCAAACTCAATTTTATAAAAAACTTTTATTTCACTTGACTTTTCCTATCTGTCGACTTAGATTTGTCTTTGTAGTCAATTCGAATTCAACATAAGTAAACGCGGATATCATGATACTTTTTTGTAGGTGTTCTTTTAGGTGTTCATTGTAGGTCTTTTGAAGGGTCCTCTGGAGGTCTTTTGAGGGACCTTTGGGGGTCATTTTATGAGTCTTTTTAGGGGGCTTTTGGGGGAATTTTGAGAATCTCTTGAAGGATTTTTAAGGATCTTTTGAGCGTTTTGTGGTGGTCTTTTGGGGGTCTTCTGAGAGTCGCTTAGGGGTATTTTAAAGGTTTTTTAATGGGTTCCTTTGCGGTCTTCTGATGATTTTTGGTGGTCTCTTGGACGTATTTTAGATGTCTTCTAGGTGTTTTTGGAGGTCTTTTAATGGTATTTTAGGGTCTTTATGCTTCCGCGCATTAACGCATTGGCATAGAACACTGCAAGAATATTTTATCAACAAAAAATACAGATGGGAAAAAATTATTTTCGTAGCTATTTATAAATTAGTTAATCAGCCATTATCCTGTTTTTATAGCGCCAGCTTGCATATACTACTGATATTTTGCATCTAAAGATTCGATACCATTTAATAACTTTCTAAGTGAAAAATTCAATATGCATATAATTACTGATCCTAAGATAGCAACATCAAATCTGAAACTTCAATAGATGCTGTTGTTATACGATATCCAGAGAATATTGAGTAAAAATCGTACGTTTTATAGCTAAGCTATCATAACGCTATAGTGTCAAATATACCAATCAATCATTATTTTTATTATTTCATGTTTATTTTGTTGGTCGTAGTAGGTTATTCGTTTTTAAAATTCAAAATTTATATTTTAATAATTTAAAACTTAAAAATTAAAAACGAAAAAACCAAATGGAAAATTTTATTCAAGAGCTTGAATTGAAAGTTTGCTCGAGAGGACTTGGCCAACCTACGAAAACCCATAAATCAGAATTTTGATAAGCCTTTCAACTCGATAGTTGTCCGTGCCATTTTCGTTTGTAAGGCCTGGTTCTACTGACGAATCCGGTACGTTTCACTGTTTA
Source organism: Nephrocerus scutellatus (assembly GCA_947095585.1). Taxonomy (NCBI): domain Eukaryota; kingdom Metazoa; phylum Arthropoda; class Insecta; order Diptera; family Pipunculidae; genus Nephrocerus; species Nephrocerus scutellatus. The sequence goes on from OX352762.1 coordinate 65,141,006, forward strand.
GTTGTTGGCCTTCAAGAAAGACATCAAGTTGCAGATAGACAGAATTCTACTACAGAGGATCCAAGAAATTTGAAGGCTCAGTTTCGTAATTATTTGTAATGTTTTCTTGGTCAGGGATTTTGTAGTTTTTCCTGACCATGATGCATTGATTAAAGCATTGGACTCGCGTCATTTTTAGTTTCGTGATCTTTTTCCGTTTTGCTTTTTCAATGAATCAGAGAGAATTCTAAGAAAATAAATTGAAAGCGGCTACAAACGTGAGGAATGTGATATATGTATTGTAAGGAATGTGATTTATGTAAATTCGATTTTTAATTTTAATAATATACCCTTTATTGCTTTATTGCTCACCTTATTGCCGTGACGCAAGTCATTCAAACTGTAAACATCAAAGAAATAAATTAAAAATAAAAAGTGGGTGTGTGTACTTGAGTACGCGCGTTAGAAATTGTACTTCTTTGACTTGAATGTCAAAATGTCAAAAATCCATATAATTAAAATGATAAGACGACTAAAGGGTGATACTAAATTCGATTGATAGAATATTATCGCACGACGCAATATATTACATATCAGAATGGTTGAATTCACTACGCAACAAAATATCACAACTGGATAATTCAGAATGCTGTATAATTTAAAATAAAGAAATATGTATTAGCCTTTTTTAAATATATAAAAAATACCTCTCAAAAGACCCCTAAAATATCTCCAGATAGTTCTCCAAAAGAATCCCAAAATACCAGCCAAAAAGACCACCAAAACATTTCCAAAAGAAACCCATATACCCCTAAAAGAAAGGGGAAGAAGAAAGAATCCCAAAAGACCTCTGAAAATACCCTCAAAAATGCCTCCTAAAATTCCCTAAAACACTCCAAATAGTACCCCAGAAGACCTTTTCAAGACCCCCAAAATACTTCCAGAAACCCCCAAAACATTAGCAAACGTAACACTTTCGTAACGCTCACACTTTCGAAACGCTCTTATTTCACCCTCTACTAAACGCTCCAAAGAAATATAATTTCAATAAAACTAATATTTTTCTCTATTTAATCATTAAAATAATATCCTTAAATACTGTAAATACTTTAAATATTTAAAAATAGTATTATCTTTTGTCTCTCTCCCTCTATATCTCTCTCACGTTTACATTTGAAGTTTATATTGGCAAAGAAGTTTCACTTCTGACACGTGTACTCCGTTCACACGCAATTTTGGTTTGTCTACTCACATAGTATTAATAAAGCTTGTCACTAGCTCATGAGATATTATATCTTACTGTTAATAAGAATTATAAATAAACAAACAAATTGAAATTGAAATTGGGAGAAATTTGTCAATTTGTCCTAGTTGTTTTGATAGATGCTGATTTTCCTCTCACGGGTCAACAGAGCCTAATAGCATATAACTTCCAGTAGGATGTCTAGCTTCAGTTATTTTGTGCCAAGGGTTTTGGTTTCACTACTGGTGCTATGTAGGGTTGTCTTTTGTCCTGTCCCTTTTCACAGGACCCACCCTCTATTATTGTGGTCACAAAATGATTGTACTCTCATGTAGAACCGCAAGTTTGTAGTGTTAGTAGGTGTTGTGCCTGGTAGTATGATTTTTGACGCACGCGCGATTTGATTTTTCTGTTATGTCAAGAGCAGTTTTTGACGTGACAACGTCTCACTCCAAGGTTTAAGGGGGTACATGTTCAAAAACTCAAATGTTAAATGTCACTATTTCTCAAGGGATTCGTATGAAACTCGGAATGTAGGACTAATATGTGACTATAAAACTTGTTCCTATGGAAATTCTAGGATCTGGCCAATAGGGTCTGGGATTTTTGGAACCAAGCAATTTCTCAAGGGAATCGTATAAAACTCGGAATGTAGGACTAATATGTGACTATAAGACTTGTTCCTATTGAAATTCTGGGATCTGGCCAATAGGGTCTGGGATTTTTGGAACCAAGCCATTTCTCAAGGGATTCGTATGAAACTCGGAATGTAGGACTAATATGTGACTATAAGACTTGTTCCTATGGAAATTCTGGGATCTGCCCAATAGGGTCTGGGATTTTTGGAACCAAACCATTTCTCAAGGGATTCGTATGAAACTCGGAATGTAGGACTAATATGTGACTATAAGATTTCTTACTATGGAAATTCTGGAATATGATCATTATTGTCTGGAATTTCTGGAACAAAGCAACTTTTCAAGGGATTCGCATGAAATTCGGAATGTAGGACTTAGATGTTACTATAAGATTTCTTCCTATGGAAATTCTGGAATATGATCATTATTGTCTGGAATTTCTGGAATAATGCAATTTCTCAAGCGATTCGCATGAAAAACGAAAAGAAAATGCGCTCGCCAGCGCACATCTAATCGATTGGCAAAGTAACGAAAGTATTGCGAACGCTATTATGGGCGCAGCATACATTTTCATTGTATTAGCTCATTTAATCGTCGGGTATTGACACTAGCGTAAAGAGATGAAATTACATTATAGTTCCGTCTTAAGACTTCTTGTTATGGAAATTCTTGAATATGATTATTATGGTCTGGAATTTCTGGAACAAAGCAATTTCTCAAGCGATTCAAATGAAATTCGGAATGCAGGACTAATATGCGGCTATAAGACTTCTTCCTATGGGAAATCTGGAATATGATCATTATGGTCTGGAATTTCGGGAACTAAGCAATTTCTCAAGCGACTCGTGCCTTTTAATTTAATCGTAATATTGGGCACAACATCAAAGAATTTCACTCCAACCGCGCGTAAAGATACCCGCACATATTTTTGTAATACTACTATCGACGCAACTGCATTACTAAATTCAAAAATTCACTTTTCAGCCAATGCATTAAAGAAAAATTGACTGCGCAGTTTACGCAGTTACTTAAAATGGGATGCAAATAGCAAAATGTAAATGTCAAATTGTCGCCCTACAAGCAGACTGTAAGTCGGTTCAAAATATAGCCGCAATTTCGTGCATACCGACTGCCTGCCATTTTTTTGTGCAGCACAAGCTGCGAAGCTACTTAATTCTTTACCACAGCCGTAGTGATAGTATAGTCTCTGTTCATTTTCCTATCAGTGCTCTGCTCTGCTCTTTCTATTAACATTGTGAGTGAGTGCTCTCGTGTTTGGTCGTGTAACAGAAAAGAATACTACTATAAGTTACAGAAATAAGAGAACAATGCAAAAGAAATTTAATGAGAAATAATTGGCCTGCATGTTTGAAAGCGACAATCTTACCATACCATTTCGAAGTATGGGCAGCATAATTCTAATTTAATTTAAAACTACTCAAATTTTTTATGAGTTGAAACCAAAAGCTGCATTACTGTGTTTGGGCAGTAATATGCAATATGCAGCAACTTTACAGTTAGTGGTTATGAACATTAAAATTCGCTTATAAATAATTTATATATGTGTGATGTGATGATGATGTGTGTGATGAGCTACGGTGCAAGTCGTTGGACTTGTATTTAGTATAGAAATTTTTAACGTGACAACGTCTCACTACAAGGGGTGCATGTTCAAAAAGTCAAATGTTAAATGTTCACTGTTGTGATCAACAGAATGCTTACACTGTTGTGGTCACTGTTAATGTTTTATTATCAAGAAGGCGTACCGTACTTGAAAATTTGAGAATCGCCTAGAGATTACTACATTTAGAAATTTTCATTTCAGTGTCGTTTGGCATTTTGTGCACAAAAGTTTGAATGGTTTTTGCATTTTTTAATTAAAGGGTCCGCCAAATAACTTTTTTTTTTTTGAAAATGCTTTTTTTATTTGAAAGTACAATCCTTCCGGTTAACAATGGAAAATAATTTCATTAAAATGGCTGCCTCGGCTGGCCATGCAGTAGCCTACACGATCGGTCCAATTTTTAAGCACATTATCGATTGTGTGCAGCTGTATTTCACCAATGGCTTCACGAATATTGTCCTTTAAAGCGTCAATTGTCTCTGGCTTGTCGGCGTAACACTTATCTTTTAGGGCACCCCACAAATAATAGTCCAACGGTGTCAAATCGCAGCTCCGAGGTGGCCAAACGACATCAGCTCTGCGGCTGATAGTGCGATCTTCAAAAACAGGGCGCAAAACATCGAGTGTACCTTCGGCTGTGTGGTACGTAGCGCCGTCCTGTTGAAACCAAATGTTGCCAATATCCTCCTCTTCAATTTTTGTGAACAAAAATTCGTTCAACATGGCCCGATAACGATCGCCATTGACTGTAACGGCCACTCCTTGCTCATTTTCGAAGAAAAATGGCCCAATTATGCCTCTGGACCAAAATCCGCACCAAACAGTGACTCGTTTTAGGTGTACCGGCTTTTCAATGTATGCGTGCGGGTTTTCTGTGCCCCAAATGCGACAATTTTGCTTGTTTACATACCCGCCAAGATCAAAATGAGCTTCATCCGAAAAGATGATTTTTTTGGCAAAATCGGCATCTTCTGCAAGTCGATCGCAGGCCCACTCAGCGAAGCGAAAACGCATTGGATGGTCAGTTGGCTTCAACTCCTGAACCAATTGGACTTTGTATGGCGTCATACCAAGGTCTTTATGCAAAATTCGTCTCAATGATGTCTCCGAAATGTTCAATTGTTGAGAACGACGGTGAATTGATGTTGATGCAAAATTCGTCTCAATGATGTCTCCGAAATGTTCAATTGTTGAGAACGACGGTGAATTGATGTTGATGGCGCTTCACGCACACTTTCTGCCACAGCATCAATATTCTCGGGTGTACGCACTGTTTTTGGCTTTTCACGCTTTGGTTTATCGATGAGGATGCCAGTTTCTTTCACTTTTTTCACAAGATAACGAACATACGGAGCTGACGGTGCTTCTCTTCTTCCAAAATCCGTTCGCAATTTTCGCACACATTCTGCCATGCCATTACCATGATTTTCAAAGTAATGTCGCAATATTTCCCAGCGTTGTTCAAGCGTATACACAACCATATTCGTTCAGCGGAAGGATACAACTAATTATCTGTCAAATCAGACATGAGCTAAGTGTTACCATTCACGAAATAAGCACTAGTTGAAAAAAAAATCTTTAGATGGCGGACCCGGTATTATAAAAAGTATTACAGTAATTTATTTTTTGTTACTTACATTAAACAATATTTCCTTGTATTGCAGATATTAGCTTTAATATATTTAAGTAATAATCTTCTACAAAAAATCATTTTAAACACAGATTTTTTTTTATATAAAAATGAAGCTAAATTTAACATTATAAAAATGCCAGTCTCTCAGTCAAAGAAGAGATGTTCTATCGTAAGTTGGATGTCTGCCACTGAACAATGAATCTACCATCGACCATTGAGTGAACCATCAAATATCATACATGGCATTAAGCATCGGTTCAAAATAACTATTCGATCATTTACAGAAATAAGAGAACAATGCAAAAGAAATTTAATGAGAAATAATTGGCCTGCGTGTTTCAAAGTGACATTCTTACCATACCATTTCGAAGCATGGGCAGCACTACTCACTACTTTTCTCTTCTAATTTAATTTAAAACTACTCAAATTTTTTATGAGTTGAAACCAAAAGCTCCATTACTGTGTTTGGGCAGTAATATGCAATATGCAGCAACTTCAAAGTTAGTGGTTATGAACATTAAAATTCGCTTATAAATAATTTATATATAATGTGATGGTATGATGATGTATGTGATGAGCTACGGTGCAAGTCGTAGGATTTGTTTTTAGTATAGAAAAAATATATTTTTAATATATCCGTCCGTGTTTATGTCCCACAGACAACAAGATCTTTGTTTTCTTTCTTTCTTTCGTCCCGGACAGACGTTGTCACGCTCAAAACCCACGGCCGCGTCTTCGACACAGCCTACCCTGCTCTTTTTTATTTAGCGTATGGCGAAAAATATACATTTAACATTTAGAGATATAACACATAGAAAAAACAATAATTTGATTATTATAATAATGTTGCACAATGAAGATTCTATAATTGAATGTCAAATTTTTGTAGGTAATCGGTAACAGCTGGAGATATATAAAATCGGTCGGGTCGCCCTCGTACATTCTAAGTGCGCACTCGGTACACTTCTAGAGCGTTGCGACGCATCTTCATTGTTTGTTCGCACTCGGTTTTCTCAAATTTTCCTAGGGAGGTCGTGGCCAGCAAGCATGGTTGTCGGGTCTTCGATATGAAACAAGCCGTTACTCCATTGCCTCGAAGTTTGTACTCTTTAGTTCTTGGGCTAGTTTAAGAGGTGGGCGTTCAGATTGATTTTCTCATATTCTCGTAGAAGAACATTTTGGCGTCTTAATTTTGCAGGCTGTATATTGCTTAGTACGGGGAGTATCTGTGTTGAGCTGATTGTTTCTGAGATTTTGCGCATTGAAGAATATAGAATATTTGTTATTTGAAAAACATGTTTTGGAAGGAGAAGAAAATAGTTTTCTAAGTTTATTCTCAAGCTATGAACTGAAATGGGTTCACGCAGTAAAGCAACACACTTATGGAAGAGGAAGTGGTGGTGAATTATTTGGCTTCCGCAGGTCTATGAATTTTATAGATGCAAAATTCGAAAAACTTGAAGATATAAATATATACATTAAATTTAATAATTAACTACAAACCCCTATTCATAATCTCCATTTACATAAACGGTAACAACTGTAAATGTAATTATGATAAAATTATAGATATTCTGTTTAAACTTGGTTTATCAGACATTACGCTGACTGGAGATTTTAATGGAAGAATTGGTTTTTCACAAAACAACCTGGTAAGCGGAATATCAACTTCACTATTAAAAAAACAACCCATAAAAATTAAAATTTTTCATATAAATTCTCTAATCGCAGAAATTGATATGGAAGCCCCTCGATCCTGGGTCATTTTTTTTTTATTGTAGGAGAAAATCATCGAAGGAGACATTTGACATCAGATGTTAAAATTGAAAATGCTTAGATCATTTTATTCTGAGCATTTAGAGCACGCTCATACTCTGAGCAAATAAGAAACACGAGCATTTTTCTTGAGAACTCTTTGACTGCTCTGAACTAATTTATGTAAACGTGAAATGACAGAATATTGTGAAAACTTGTTGTTCCATCTGTAAGTTGATATCAACAACAAAAAACGACTTCAATAAAAATACAATTCAGTAAATAAGTAAGTTGAATTAAGCATAAAACATTTATGTCTCGTTTCAATTGCTGGGTTCATTTGTGTGTGAGCTAAGATTTCTCTCTCTCTCCACAACCCAAAACCAAGCAGCGCAGCCGACTGCGCAGCACACACCGCACACAGTCATTAAACTACGACGGTATCTGATGCCACTATATGATATTTAAAAAAATGTATAAGAGCCTTGCGGCCGACCCCGGGGCCCGATCACTACCAAATTTTAGAAAAAGTATTGTTTATTGGGTGTACACATGTGTGTAAAATTTGAAAAAATCGGGTAATTTTTATTTAAATTTGTATGGGACCCCCAAGAACCCGGGGCCCAATCACTTCCAAATTTTAAAAAAAGGTATTGTCACCGGAAATACACATGTGTACAAAATTTCAGAAAAATCGGGCTTTAGGAAGTGGGTTAAACATTGATAATTAAAAAAAAAATTTGTATGGGAGCGGGGGGACTCCCTGGCCCGATCGCTTCAAAAATTTTACAAAAAGTTTTGTCCATCGGAGCTACAAATGCGTATAAAATTTGAAGAAAATCGAGAACTTTTTTCATAAAATTTGTGCACCCTTTGAGTCAACACCACGCGAGGCACTATTTTATAAACTCCACGTAATAGGAATGTCTCAAAAAGTCATCAACATTTTAAGGGCAATATATGACAGTAATTTAGCATACGTCTGGGATGGTGAATTTATTTCTAATGAGTTTGGAACATCAATGGGGGTGAAGCAAGGTTGCGTACTGAGCGCGGTTTTATTTATTCTATTCGTCAATGACATAACTGATTTTGTGAGGGGTGGAATAGAACTGAACCAAGTAAAGATCCCTGCGCTTATGTATGCTGACGACATCGTTTACCTCTCTGACACAATCAACGGTATGCAGTTGATGATAAACAGACTAGCTGAGAACTGCAAGCTATGGAACCTGAGTGTTAATTTTGAAAAATCAAAGATTATGATATTCAGAGGCGGAAGCGGTAAATATTCACGCAACGAAATGTAGTACCTTCAAGGCGAACGTATTGAAATAGTGAGAGAATACAAATACCTGGGAGTTCTGATAACCGGCAACCTCAATATGAAAAAACACCTCAATGCAAAATTTTCAGAAGCAAAACATGCAATATCTTCCGTTTGGAGTTGTATTGTTAACAAAAGCATAAACCACAGCTCAAAACAGAAAATATTGTCTGCAACATCAAAATCGATTTTATTATGCGGAGCCCAGGTGTGGGGTTTACACCCTTTTGAGGAACTAGAAAAGTTTCTTCGATACTTCTTAAAACGAATTTTTCACCTACTTAGCAACACTCCTATTTATATTTTGCACTTGGAGACTGGGTTACCTCCTCTTTTCCTGGATGCTCTGCGTCTGCACTTTGATTATATAGTTAAAGTTACTGAGATGGAACAAGGTAGGCTACCTAAGCTGGTCTGTATCAAAGTTTGGGAGAGTTGTTAAACTAAGACTGAATGCGGTTTCAGTCTTAGTTTAACAACGGAGGATCAGGGTACAATCTTAAGATCCAAATTTTATGCGCAACTGTCATCAATTGGACGAGATAGATACGAGAGATGCTTAAGTGATGCTCGGAGCTCTCAACATAGAAAATACTACGCGCAAGTTGGAAATGATCTGCAAGATCAAACATACTTTCTAAACAGCAACACAATCGACAAAATAAATTTAATATTAAAAGTAAGAGGTGAGCTGGTCGCACCAATCCTTTGCGATATGTGTAACTTAAATATGAGCGAGGACGTTTTTCACTTTATAGCTATATGCCCTATTTTAAAAGAATACCGTCTGGTATACTTCAGGGCAACTGAGCTGGACGAGGAGAGAACACTGAGCATTCTTAATGGAGAATATGGGTGGAACGTGTTTTACAACTACACTAAGAAGGCGTTACTATATAGAAAATGTATCGTGGAGCAAAGTTTTTAAAATAGAAACGCCTCTATAATTAGTTCTCGTTATATTATTGTTAACAATTTTTATGCGAATATTTTAAATTTATTTTATGTAGAAATCCCAAATGTCAATCTGGTAGACGGTCAATAAAACCAAACCTAAATAGGCTCGAAAACTATGTTTAATTATGTACCAACTTATCTTATTATGAAAGTCTTATCTAACTAACTAAACTTGTCTCTGGAAGATCATAGAAGTAGAGGTTGAATATTAGTATGGCTAATACTGATCCCTGAGGTATGCCGTTGTTTAGTTTTCAAGGCCGGCTCTTTGCATCATCGATAAAGACTTGAAACGATCTATCACTGAACATGTTATGAAGAATTGTTGTTTTTAGATGAGCCCTTTCCTCTAGACTGTGTCGTACGCTGCTGTGAGATCGATAAACGCCACAGATGTTTTGAGCTTGGCTTGGTATCCTGCTTCTATGTGTGTGGTTAGAGCCAACACTTGGTCGCAGCAGCTGCGCCCAGATTTAGATTTTTCGATTGTAGATTACATTAGATTTTATTTTATTTACCATTCGTTTAAAATGTTACAGTATTGTTTTGCTACAAAATCAAAAATTCATGGCATTGACGTCTCCCGATTGACAATTAAACCTGAATAATAATTTACTAGTTTTACCACTTCTGTTGAGTTGGCGTTGAGGGCGACCTTTTATTAAATAAAAATGCAGCGATGTTCCTCTTTCAGGCTTTTGAGCATTCCTCTTTATTTTTATAAAGGGAAAGCTAAAATTCCCTATTAATTATTAATTATACATATATATTCATTTTAACATTTAATATTACAATTGTATTCTTACTTTTGGTTTCAGGTTCTTCTGCTGCTGCTGCTCACCACCAACTGACCTCCGCTGTTTGCGCAACTTATCTTTTGCAATTTATGGTTATCTGCTGGGACTAGTGTTGTCTCTATCGGTCACACTGAAAAGCATTGAAATACCTATTTCTTTTGCAGAGGCAGAGATCAGTTGGCGACGAGCAGCAAAGCACAATTGTTTAATTAATTTTAATTTATAGAGTTGCCAATATGAGTATTCTAAACACCACCCCCCAGTAAGTCGATACGTACGTCCTGCTCACGACCATCTTCAAAGTTGGCAACGTCAAAAACTGCTAGCTTGGAAACAGGCCTTACAGAGATTCCTGATTGCGTGGTTACTACGGCACTTCTTACTTTACCGTCCTGTCCAGTGTGAAGCTCCGAAACGCGTCCCTTAGGCCAGGTATTTCTTGGGTTCTTCTCGTCTACGATGATGACGACGTCGTCTATCGCAATCGGCTTAGCTGGCTGGAACCATTTAGTTCTTCGGGTAAGAGATGGAAGGAATTCACGAATCCATCTTCTCCAAAAAAAATTCGCGAATTGCTTCGCTGTAACCCAGTTTTTTCTCAAGGAGACACCGTCTTCATTAAATGCGCCAGCTAGCTTAGAACCACTTGATGAGCCCAAGAGAAAGTGGTTGGGTGTGAAGGCTTCATCTTGTTCATCCGTAAGTGAAACGTACGTCAATGGGCGAGTGTTGATAATATTCTCAACTTCCGCCATCATAGTGACCAACAGTTCGTCGGATGGGGTCTTCGTTGGTGATATTTCTGCGAGCGTCTGCTTAAAAGAACGCACTAGGCGCTCCCAAGTGCCACCCATATGCGGTGCTGCTGGATGAATAAATGACCATTTAAGCTTACCTTCGCCAATATTTTCTTTTAACTTGTCGCGATCAATTTTACCGACCAGCGCATTGAGTTCTTGACTTGCACCTCGAAAATTTGTGCCGTTGTCTGAGTATATTTGAATTGACATTCCCCGCCTAGCAATGAATCTTTGAAGAGCGAGAACGCAAGAGTCGGTGGATAGAGTATGAGCGACTTCTATGTGGATAGCCCTTATCGTCAAACATGTTATGACGACACCCCATCGCTTTTCGTGCCGCTGACCCAGAGCCACTGACATCGGTCCGAAATAGTCTAAACTTGTCTCTGGAAGATCATAGAAGTAGAGGTTGAATATTAGTATGGCTAATACTGATCCCTGAGGTATGCCGTTGTTTAGTTTTCAAGGCCGGCTCTTTGCATCATCGATAAAGACTTGAAACGATCTATCACTGAACATGTTATGAAGAATTGTTGTTTTTAGATGAGCCCTTTCCTCTAGACTGTGTCGTACGCTGCTGTGAGATCGATAAACGCCACAGATGTTTTGAGCTTGGCTTGGTATCCTGCTTCTATGTGTGTGGTTAGAGCCAACACTTGGTCGCAGCAGCTGCGCCCAGATTTAGATTTTTCGATTGTAGATTACATTAGATTTTATTTTATTTACCATTCGTTTAAAATGTTACAGTATTGTTTTGCTACAAAATCAAAAATTCATGGCATTGACGTCTCCCGATTGACAATTAAACCTGAATAATAATTTACTAGTTTTACCACTTCTGTTGAGTTGGCGTTGAGGGCGACCTTTTATTAAATAAAAATGCAGCGATGTTCCTCTTTCAGGCTTTTGAGCATTCCTCTTTATTTTTATAAAGGGAAAGCTAAAATTCCCTATTAATTATTAATTATACATATATATTCATTTTAACATTTAATATTACAATTGTATTCTTACTTTTGGTTTCAGGTTCTTCTGCTGCTGCTGCTCACCACCAACTGACCTCCGCTGTTTGCGCAACTTATCTTTTGCAATTTATGGTTATCTGCTGGGACTAGTGTTGTCTCTATCGGTCACACTGAAAAGCATTGAAATACCTATTTCTTTTGCAGAGGCAGAGATCAGTTGGCGACGAGCAGCAAAGCACAATTGTTTAATTAATTTTAATTTATAGAGTTGCCAATATGAGTATTCTAAACACCACCCCCCAGTAAGTCGATACGTACGTCCGGCTCACGACCATCTTCAAAGTTGGCAACGTCAAAAACTGCTAGCTTGGAAACAGGCCTTACAGAGATTCCTGATTGCGTGGTTACTACGGCACTTCTTACTTTACCGTCCTGTCCAGTGTGAAGCTCCGAAACGCGTCCCTTAGGCCAGGTATTTCTTGGGTTCTTCTCGTCTACGATGATGACGACGTCGTCTATCGCAATCGGCTTAGCTGGCTGGAACCATTTAGTTCTTCGGGTAAGAGATGGAAGGAATTCACGAATCCATCTTCTCCAAAAAAAATTCGCGAATTGCTTCGCTGTAACCCAGTTTTTTCTCAAGGAGACACCGTCTTCATTAAATGCGCCAGCTAGCTTAGAACCACTTGATGAGCCCAAGAGAAAGTGGTTGGGTGTGAAGGCTTCATCTTGTTCATCCGTAAGTGAAACGTACGTCAATGGGCGAGTGTTGATAATATTCTCAACTTCCGCCATCATAGTGACCAACAGTTCGTCGGATGGGGTCTTCGTTGGTGATATTTCTGCGAGCGTCTGCTTAAAAGAACGCACTAGGCGCTCCCAAGTGCCACCCATATGCGGTGCTGCTGGATGAATAAATGACCATTTAAGCTTACCTTCGCCAATATTTTCTTTTAACTTGTCGCGATCAATTTTACCGACCAGCGCATTGAGTTCTTGACTTGCACCTCGAAAATTTGTGCCGTTGTCTGAGTATATTTGAATTGACATTCCCCGCCTAGCAATGAATCTTTGAAGAGCGAGAACGCAAGAGTCGGTGGATAGAGTATGAGCGACTTCTATGTGGATAGCCCTTATCGTCAAACATGTTATGACGACACCCCATCGCTTTTCGTGCCGCTGACCCAGAGCCACTGACATCGGTCCGAAATAGTCGAAACTTGTCTCTGGAAGATCATAGAAGTAGAGGTTGAATATTAGTATGGCTAATACTGATCCCTGAGGTATGCCGTTGTTTAGTTTTCAAGGCCGGCTCTTTGCATCATCGATAAAGACTTGAAACGATCTATCACTGAACATGTTATGAAGAATTGTTGTTTTTAGATGAGCCCTTTCCTCTAGACTGTGTCGTACGCTGCTGTGAGATCGATAAACGCCACAGATGTTTTGAGCTTGGCTTGGTATCCTGCTTCTATGTGTGTGGTTAGAGCCAACACTTGGTCGCAGCAGCTGCGCCCAGATTTAGATTTTTCGATTGTAGATTACATTAGATTTTATTTTATTTACCATTCGTTTAAAATGTTACAGTATTGTTTTGCTACAAAATCAAAAATTCATGGCATTGACGTCTCCCGATTGACAATTAAACCTGAATAATAATTTACTAGTTTTACCACTTCTGTTGAGTTGGCGTTGAGGGCGACCTTTTATTAAATAAAAATGCAGCGATGTTCCTCTTTCAGGCTTTTGAGCATTCCTCTTTATTTTTATAAAGGGAAAGCTAAAATTCCCTATTAATTATTAATTATACATATATATTCATTTTTACATTTAATATTACAATTGTATTCTTACTTTTGGTTTCAGGTTCTTCTGCTGCTGCTGCTCACCACCAACTGACCTCCGCTGTTTGCGCAACTTATCTTTTGCAATTTATGGTTATCTGCTGGGACTAGTGTTGTCTCTATCGGTCACACTGAAAAGCATTGAAATACCTATTTATTTTGCAGAGGCAGAGATCAGTTGGCGACGAGCAGCAAAGCACAATTGTTTAATTAATTTTAATTTATAGAGTTGCCAATATGAGTATTCTAAACACCACCCCCCAGTAAGTCGATACGTACGTCCGGCTCACGACCATCTTCAAAGTTGGCAACGTCAAAAACTGCTAGCTTGGAAACAGGCCTTACAGAGATTCCTGATTGCGTGGTTACTACGGCACTTCTTACTTTACCGTCCTGTCCAGTGTGAAGCTCCGAAACGCGTCCCTTAGGCCAGGTATTTCTTGGGTTCTTCTCGTCTACGATGATGACGACGTCGTCTATCGCAATCGGCTTAGCTGGCTGGAACCATTTAGTTCTTCGGGTAAGAGATGGAAGGAATTTACGAATCCATCTTCTCCAAAAAAAATTCGCGAATTGCTTCGCTGTAACCCAGTTTTTTCTCAAGGAGACACCGTCTTCATTAAATGCGCCAGCTAGCTTAGAACCACTTGATGAGCCCAAGAGAAAGTGGTTGGGTGTGAAGGCTTCATCTTGTTCATCCGTAAGTGAAACGTACGTCAATGGGCGAGTGTTGATAATATTCTCAACTTCCGCCATCATAGTGACCAACAGTTCGTCGGATGGGGTCTTCGTTGGTGATATTTCTGCGAGCGTCTGCTTAAAAGAACGCACTAGGCGCTCCCAAGTGCCACCCATATGCGGTGCTGCTGGATGAATAAATGACCATTTAAGCTTACCTTCGCCAATATTTTCTTTTAACTTGTCGCGATCAATTTTACCGACCAGCGCATTGAGTTCTTTACTTGCACCTCGAAAATTTGTGCCGTTGTCTGAGTATATTTGAATTGACATTCCCCGCCTAGCAATGAATCTTTGAAGAGCGAGAACGCAAGAGTCGGTGGATAGAGTATGAGCGACTTCTATGTGGATAGCCCTTATCGTCAAACATGTTATGACGACACCCCATCGCTTTTCGTGCCGCTGACCCAGAGCCACTGACATCGGTCCGAAATAGTCTAAGCCAACGTACGAGAATGATTTCGTGAACGCTTTTAACCTTGCTGCAGGTAGTTGTCCCATAATTGGGATTCGATGCGCTGCTCTTAGAATAGAACACCTTCGACAGAGACGCCGCACCTTTTTTAGCATCACTCGCAATCCTGGGATATAAAAACGTTGACGAATTTCGTTTATTGCCGTTTCCGCGTACATGTGCTTGAAACGACGGTGATAAGATTCCACGATTAAGTGTGTGATATAATGATCCTTCGGCATTATGATTGGACGTTTGGTATCATAGTTCTGCATAGTGCTGCATCGATTCGGCCAGACAATCTAAGGACACCACTTTCATCAAGGTATGGTGAGATCTTGTGGAGTGTGCTTGACTTTGGAATTGCCGCTTCTGAATTATCGGCGACATTTAGTTTAGATGGAACCCATCTCCAATTCAATGCGTCCGTCTGTTCGAGGATTTCTCCTATTCGTGTAGAAACGAATTGGCGAAATTTTCGGCTCTGCGACCGTATCCAGTATATAACAGTTTTGGAGTCTGTCCAATAAATTTTTCTTGTAAATTTAAACGAATGATTTTCGATTACTATAGCTGCAAGTCTACATCCCAATACGGCTGCTTCAAGCTCCATTCTTGGAATTGAGATGTGACGTAAAGGCGCTACCCTAGTTTTTGAAGCGATCAGGCATGCTTCCACCTTGTCGCCTACGACTACTCTGATGTATGCGAATGCTTCTTCTTCTTGGCATCGCAAAACATGTGCAATTCAATTGCGTCTGCATTTATAAAATTTAGTGACCGGAGGTACATTCGAGGAATTTTCAAACCTTTTAGATTTGGCAGGAGGTTCAACCTTTTCCACCAATTTATTCGTGATCTCCAAATCGACTGCAGAAGGATTTTAATGTTGATTAGGACATTAGCGATGAGACCTAAAGAATCGTAAATTTGCATTAAGATTCGAAGCACTTCTCTTTTGGTCGGTCTTCTTTTACCGTTGATAATGTCCCGATTTTCCCAGTTGTTTTTAAACTGAAGAAAAATTCGTCACTCCTTGGTGCCCACCAGAGACCGAGAACTTTCTCCATATCCGCCATTGAAATATCAAGGTCTGTACTAGGGCTGTTGCTTTCTAACACTTTCATGACTGTTGGTGAATTTGACCGAAACTTGCGGATCTCAAACCCGCCCTGATGATGTATGAATATAACGTCCTTTGCAATTTTAATTGCTTCTGTTTCGCTGCTAAAACTTGAAATGAAGTCATCTACGTAGTGATTTTTTATTATTTCCTTGGCTGCTTGGGGAAATTCCAACATAAAGTCCTTTGCATTTTTATTTTTGATGTATTGTGCGCAAAAACTTCTATGGTGTTCGTTTCTCGATTACGCCAGAGGAATCTTTGTGCTTCTCTATCGTCTTTTGCAATACGAACCTGGTGAAACATTTCCCGAATATCAGCGCAAAGACCATTCTTTCTTTCCCTAAAGCGAAAGAGGATTTCTAGTAGCGGCGAAGTTATGTCAGGCCCAGTCAACAAAACTGAGTTTAACGACACGCCTTTTACCTTAGACGCTGCATCCCAAACGATGCGGACCTTGTTTGGCTTGTTTGGATTTAACACCGGCAATTTTGGCAGGTACCATGTCTTCGCAGTTACAGGTACTGGTGACTGATCAATTTTCTTCGCATAGCCTTTTCGTACGTAATCCTTAACCAGCTTAGATAATAGTTCGTAGAGCTGAGGTTCTCTTGCCATCCTTTTCTCGAGGCACTGAAGCCGTTGCTCTGCATTATAGCGGCTATCTGGCAGACTGATCTTAGGTGTTTTCCAGAGTAGTGGAACTTCAAAATGTCTACCAATTTTTCTTGCCTGCAGACTTAGAATTCTTTGAGCTTTTTCTTCTTCTTGTGACAAGAGAGTTTTTTTCTTTGTTCCAATGCTTTCGATCGAAAAGAATTCCTTAATTTGTTCACTGAGCTGCTCATTTTGTACGCTTTCGCAGTCACAGGAATGTAGTTGATATTTCGAACTTAGCAGGTTTTCGGTTTTTGCGTCGCACGGTCCAAAGACGAGCCAACCAAGACGAGTTTTAGTGGCAATTGGTTGGTCTGCCTTACCTTCTCTTGTGTGAAGCGGTACACCCAGATTCCAGTGCTTTTACCCTATCAAGATTCGGGGACTTTGTTTAAAATACGATTGTATTGGAACAACTTTCAAGTGTTCATACCTTTGCATTAACTTTTCTGCGTCAATAGTTTGTTCCGGTAGATCTAGTGCGTCTACTGTACGAGCACCGCTAATTACGAATGTGTTTTGATTTGCACCCGAAATTTTCAAATTAATTTTTTCAGAATTCACTTCTGTTCGAACTGTGTTTGCAGTCCACTTTAACGTCAACGGTATGTTTTCTCCAGTTACATTAAGTTCGTTCGCAAACTGTTTTTCTACTAATGTTGTTGACGACCCGTCATCAAGAAAGGCAAAAGTTCTTATTTGTTTGTTTTTACCGTACAGGGTAACGGGCAGAATTCTAAAAAGAATTTGATTCTCTGCAGACTGAGCATGTAGGACTGCATTAGCTGCGATGTGCGAATGCGACTCAGTGGCTGGTCTATTGGGTGTTTTTGCATTGGTGTGCGTGTTTGAGTTAGACGTTTGCACCGTGTGAACTGAATTCTTGATGTCGTTGTGCAACAGTATATGATGCCTGTATACGCAGCCGTTTCTACCACACAGGCGATTTAATCGGCATTTGTTTTTATGGTTACCTAGGCAAGTACGGCAGATTTGTTTTTGCTTAACTGTTGACCATCTTTGCTCGACCGAATAGTTGAGAAATGTTCTACATTCTTCTAACGAAGTACAGTTGCCGTCGCAGGCAATACATTTTCTATTAACTACGTTATGAGCGTTGACGTATTTTTTTTCTTTCCGCTCATGCTTGTTTTCTAAGGCAGCGAAGTTATAGAATGTTACTTCGTTAGCAGCGTTTCCTACGTTGTTCAACCATGAGCTAAACTGTACCAAAGTAGCGTTTGGGCAAAGTTGCTTGTACATTCCCCAATTGAGGCGTATTTGTGTTGGCAGCCTTTCCACTAGTTCCTGAAGAAGAAGGGGGTTATTCAGGTGAAAATCGGAAGATCACTCGGCACTGAATGCCTTGCAGCCATTTGCACTCTAGTTATTCTAGATGGCGCCTTTTGCTTAAGTTGGCAAATGATGCATCTTTCAAATCTGTTGCATTAAAGTCTTGCGATGCTCTTTGATGGTTTAACCAATTGCTAAGACGTTCCGATTTTCCCGGAAATTAAATAATAAAGAATTTAATTCAAGAAGGAATGAGAGATTACTCTAGAAGTGCACGCCACTAATAATTTGATTTCGATACGCCAGAGCGACTTTGCAATAGCGATACGGTTGTGTCACATTAGGCTTGTTTAAGCATCATAGTACTTCCACGTCCGGTATAAAATAAGTCCCGAAAAAGTGTCTTCTCGTTTCCCTCATCATCGGGCACCTTCCAAGGAAATGTAAGACATCTACCCTTTCTCCAAGATCACATAGGGTGCAATTAAAAGGTAGTTCATCTCTATGTGGATTAAAATTCAGCTGGCGTAGTTTGCCAAGAAGTTTTATCACCATCGATAGTTCATCCACCGAAAGTAAATGTCTCTCAGATTGTGACATAATTGGCTATACGTGGTTCAGTGAATCGACGCCGCTGCATCTTATAGAAAGCTTTCCCCTAGTTGAAGGTCAACTTTTTTTATGAGGTTATAGAGCGTTGGTTTCCAATTTCGATACTCTTCTATATTATGTTGAAGCTCCATCCCACAGCTTTACGCTAGCTCTCCAGCCATTCCACGTACATGCTTGACCGGTTGGAAATTGTCCTAAGTGCAATTTTCTTCGGCAGTCGATCATTTGGCATTTTAAGAACCTTCACGATATAGTCCACTTTCATCTTTGCGTTTTGACGTGACAACGTCTCACTACAAACTATAAGGGGGTGCATGTTCAAAAAGTAAAATGTTAAATGTCCCACTGTTGTCAGACACTGTTAAATGTCCGACTGTTGTGATCACTGTTAAATATCACATTTTTAAATGTCAGTACTTTGGGAACTAAGCCATTTCCCAAGAGATTCGCATGAAATTCGGAATGTGTGACTAAGATGCGACTATAAGATTTCTTCCTATGAAAATTCTGGAATATGATCATTGTGGTCTGGAATTTCTGGAACAATGCAATTTTTCAAGCGATTCGCATGAAATTCGAAATGTAGGACTAAGATGTGACTATAAGATTTCTTCCTATGGAAATTCTGGAATATGATCATTATGGTCTGGAATTTCTGGAACAAAGCAATTTTTTAAGCGATTCGCATGAAATTCGGAATGTAGGACTAAGATGTGACTATAAGATTTCTTCCTATGGAAATTCTGGAATATGATCATAATGGTCTGGAATTTCTGGAACAAAGCAATTTTTCAAGCGATTCGCATGAAATTCGGAATGTAGGACGAAGTTGCAACTATAAGACTTCTTCCTATGCAAATTCTGGAATATGACCATTATGGTCTGGAATTTCTGGAAAAACCAATTTTTCAAGCGATTCGCATGCAATTCGGAATGTAGGACTAAGATGTGACTATTCGATTTCTTCCTATGGAAATTCTGGAATATGATCATTATGGTCTGGAATTTCTGGAACAAAACAATTTTTCCAGCGATTCGCATGAAATACGGGATGTAGGCCTAAGATGTGACTATACGATTTCTTTCTATGAAACTTCTGGAATATGATCATTATTGTCTGGAATTTCTGGAACAAAGCAATTTCTCAAGCGATTCGCATGAAATTCGGAATGTAGGACTAAGATGTGAATATAAGATTTTTTCCTATGGAAATTCTGGAATATGATCAATATGGTTTGGAATTTCTGGAGCAAATCAATTTCTCAAGCGATTCACATGAAATTCGGAATGTACGACTAAGATGTGACTATAAGATTTCTTCCTATGGAACTTCTGGAATATGATCATTATTGTCTGGAATTTCTGGAACAAAGCAATTTTTCAAGCGATTCGCATGAAATTCGGAATGTAGGACTAAGATGTGACTATAAGATTTCTTCCTATGGAGATTCTGGAATATGATCATTATTGTCTGGAATTTCGGGAACAAAGCAATTTTTTAAGCGATTCGCATGAAATTCGGAATGTAGGACTTAGATGCGAATAAAAGACTTGTTCCCATGGAAATTCTGGATTATGATCATTATGGGCTGTAATTTCGGAAACAAAGCATTTTCCCAAGCGATTCGCATAAAATTCGGAATGCAGGACTAGGATGCGACTATAAGACTTCTACCCATGGAAATTCTGGAATATGATCATTATGGTCTGGAATTTCTGGAACAAAGCCATTTTTCAAGCGATTCGCATAAAATTCGGATTGTAGGACTAAGATGTGACTATAAGATTTCTTTCTATGGAGATTCTGGAATATGATCAGTATTGTCTGGAATTTTGGGAACGAAGTAATTTCTCAAGCGATTCGCATGAAATACGGAATGTAGGCCTAAGATGCGACTATAAGATTTCTTCCTATGGAAATTCTGGAATATGATCATTATGGTCTGGAATTTCTGGAACAAAACAATTTTTCCAGCGATTCGCATGAAATACGGGATGTAGGCCTAAGATGTGACTATACGATTTCTTCCTATGAAACTTCTGGAATATGATCATTATTGTCTGGAATTTCTGGAACAAAGCAATTTCTCAAGCGATTCGCATGAAATTCGGAATGTAGGACTAAGATGTGAATATAAGATTTCTTCCTATGGAAATTCTGGAATATGATCAATATAGTCTGGAATTTCTGGAGCAAATCAATTTCTCAAGCGATTCACATGAAATTCGGAATGTACGACTAAGATGTGACTATAAGATTTCTTCCTATGGAACTTCTGGAATATGATCATTATTGTCTGGAATTTCTGGAACAAAGCAATTTTTCAAGCGATTCGCATGAAATTCGGAATGTAGGACTAAGATGTGACTATAAGATTTCTTCCTATGGAGATTCTGGAATATGATCATTATTGTCTGGAATTTCGGGAACAAAGCAATTTTTTAAGCGATTCGCATGAAATTCGGAATGTAGGACTTAGATGCGAATATAAGACTTGTTCCCATGGAAATTCTGGATTATGATCATTATGGGCTGTAATTTCGGAAACAAAGCATTTTTCAAGCGATTCGCATGAAATTCGAAATGTAGGACTAAGATGTGACTATAAGATTTCTTCCTATGGAAATTCTGGAATATGATCATTATGGTCTGGAATTTCTGGAACAAAGCAATTTTTTAAGCGATTCGCATGAAATTCGGAATGTAGGACTAAGATGTGACTATAAGATTTCTTCCTATGGAAATTCTGGAATATGATCATAATGGTCTGGAATTTCTGGAACAAAGCAATTTTTCAAGCGATTCGCATGAAATTCGGAATGTAGGACGAAGTTGCAACTATAAGACTTCTTCCTATGCAAATTCTGGAATATGACCATTATGGTCTGGAATTTCTGGAAAAAACCAATTTTTCAAGCGATTCGCATGCAATTCGGAATGTAGGACTAAGAGATGACTATTAGATTTCTTCCTATGGAAATTCTGGAATATGATCATTATGGCCTGGAATTTTTGAAACAAAGCAATTTTTCAGCGATTCGCATGAAATACGGAATGTAGGCCTAAGATGCGACTATAAGATTTCTTCCTATGGAAATTCTGGAATATGATCATTATGGTCTGGAATTTCTGGAACAAAACAATTTTTCCAGCGATTCGCATGAAATACGGGATGTAGGCCTAAGATGTGACTATACGATTTCTTTCTATGAAACTTCTGGAATATGATCATTATTGTCTGGAATTTCTGGAACAAAGCAATTTCTCAAGCGATTCGCATGAAATTCGGAATGTAGGACTAAGATGTGAATATAAGATTTTTTCCTATGGAAATTCTGGAATATGATCAATATGGTTTGGAATTTCTGGAGCAAATCAATTTCTCAAGCGATTCACATGAAATTCGGAATGTACGACTAAGATGTGACTATAAGATTTCTTCCTATGGAACTTCTGGAATATGATCATTATTGTCTGGAATTTCTGGAACAAAGCAATTTTTCAAGCGATTCGCATGAAATTCGGAATGTAGGACTAAGATGTGACTATAAGATTTCTTCCTATGGAGATTCTGGAATATGATGATTATTGTCTGGAATTTCGGGAATAAAGCAATTTTTTAAGCGATTCGCATGAAATTCGGAATGTAGGACTTAGATGCGAATATAAGACTTGTTCCCATGGAAATTCTGGATTATGATCATTATGGGCTGTAATTTCGGAAACAAAGCATTTTCCCAAGCGATTCGCATAAAATTCGGAATGCAGGACTAGGATGCGACTATAAGACTTCTTCCTATGGAAATTCTGGAATATGATCATTATGGTCTGGAATTTCTGGAACAAAGCCATTTTTCAAGCGATTCTCATAAAATTCGGATTGTAGGACTAAGATGTGACTATAAGATTTCTTTCTATGGAGATTCTGGAATATGATCAGTATTGTCTGGAATTTTGGGAACGAAGTAATTTCTCAAGCGATTCGCATGAAATACGGAATGTAGGCCTAAGATGCGACTATAAGATTTCTTCCTATGGAAATTCTGGAATATGATCATTATGGTCTGGAATTTCTGGAACAAAACAATTTTTCCAGCGATTCGCATGAAATACGGGATGTAGGCCTAAGATGTGACTATACGATTTCTTCCTATGAAACTTCTGGAATATGATCATTATTGTCTGGAATTTCTGGAACAAAGCAATTTCTCAAGCGATTCGCATGAAATTCGGAATGTAGGACTAAGATGTGAATATAAGATTTCTTCCTATGGAAATTCTGGAATATGATCAATATAGTCTGGAATTTCTGGAGCAAATCAATTTCTCAAGCGATTCACATGAAATTCGGAATGTACGACTAAGATGTGACTATAAGATTTCTTCCTATGGAACTTCTGGAATATGATCATTATTGTCTGGAATTTCTGGAACAAAGCAATTTTTCAAGCGATTCGCATGAAATTCGGAATGTAGGACTAAGATGTGACTATAAGATTTCTTCCTATGGAGATTCTGGAATATGATCATTATTGTCTGGAATTTCGGGAACAAAGCAATTTTTTAAGCGATTCGCATGAAATTCGGAATGTAGGACTTAGATGCGAATATAAGACTTGTTCCCATGGAAATTCTGGATTATGATCATTATGGGCTGTAATTTCGGAAACAAAGCATTTTCCCAAGCGATTCGCATGAAATTCGGAATGCAGGACTAGGATGCGACTATAAGACTTCTTCCTATGGAAATTCTGGAATATGATCATTATGGTCTGGAATTTCTGGAACAAAGCCATTTTCAAGCGATTCGCATAAAATTCGGATTGTAGGACTAAGATGTGACTATAAGATTTCTTCCTATGGAGATTCTGGAATATGATCATTATTGTCTGGAATTTCGGGAACAAAGTAATTTCTCAAGCGATTCGCATAAAATTCGGAATGTAGTACTAAGATGCGATTATAAGACTTCTTCCTATGGAAATTCTGGAATATGGTCTGGAATTTCGAGAACTAAGCAATTTCTCAAGCGACTCGTGCCTTTTAATTCCACTCCAACCGCGCGTAAAGATTACACGCACATATTTTTTTAACAGCTCTTACTTCTCCTACTACTATCGACGCAACTGCATTACTATGTTTGTGCAGTGATTTGCAATATTTAATATGTACCCACTTCACAATAAATTGTTATGAACATTTAAATCAATCAATCAATCAGCACATGATTGATGATCATGTATGTGATTTCAATAACATACAATCAAGCTCATAGCTTGAGCAGAACAAAACAAACATATGCAGTAGTAGGCTGCGGTCAAGAATTCAGCCGTTGCGCAGTTTATGCTGCATGTTGGTCAAAAATTCACTTTTCAGCCAATGCAGTAAAGAAAAATCGACTGCGCAGGTTACGCAGCTACTTAAAATTGGATGCAAATAGCAAAATGTAAATGTGAAATTGTCGCCCTACAAGCAGACTGTAAGTCGGTTCAAAATATAAATTAATTTATTTCTTATTAACTTTCTGTAAAAAAAAAGATCTTTATTGTTTGACTTCAATCTTAAAACTAAACTACATTTCATTTTCTTAAAAATAGCTAAACCTAT
Organism: Nephrocerus scutellatus; assembly: GCA_947095585.1. Lineage (NCBI taxonomy): Eukaryota > Metazoa > Arthropoda > Insecta > Diptera > Pipunculidae > Nephrocerus > Nephrocerus scutellatus. The sequence goes on from OX352762.1 coordinate 65,165,053, forward strand.
GCATCGCATGTCGCTTGTCGTTGTTTGTCGTTTCGGCTTTATTTCCATTGAATCCAGACGCTGAGTTAGCTTTTAATTAATGTTGCAGCAATCGGTGTCAATGTGCTGCACACGAGCACTACCTGTTGATGGAATTTGCTGACTCGTGTGTTCCGTGGGAACATTGAATGTTTGTAATGCGTCCACGCATTTAACATGATGTTGTAGAAGCTCGGATACGTTTGAAGGGATGCTGATTGATTGGGTTCACTTTGATTAGTTGTTATCGTTATCATAGGTGGTGTTGCTATCGATGTTCTGGATTTTCTTGAGTATTGTATCACTATTATAAGAAATAGGACTGCAAAAATCGAATACGTTGTTATTTGGTGAATGTTTTTTTTTTGGGTTTTTTTTTTAATATGATGTGTTTTTTTTGTATTAAGTTCCTTCATCAGTTCTAACGAAAGGACCTCTTCGATAGCTAAATCTTCTGAAGTTGGATGTAACTGTGGTGGCAAAGCTTGGATATTGATGAGTTCTTCAGTGACGATTATTGATCAGGATTGTCTCATTATTAAATTTTATGACGTAGTTTCCACTAATGGATTGTGTTTTGTTTTTGGATTCTATTGTACCGTTGAATTGGTTTAGGATGATAAGTGCGGGTGATATTTCTTCGAGTTGAGCGATATGTTGACTATTTGTCGAGTTACACGATGCATTTTTATTTTCTAATAAACTTATTATACAGTTATCATTACTTAAGTCTACTAATCTACTAAAATGTTTGTTTACAGAGAGAAATGTCTTCTGTTTTCTTGCAGTTCTTTAGTAATCCATATATCTTTTTTCCATTCTTTAATATATTTCTTTGAGATATTTTATTTATTAAGCCATTTTTCTTTTTAATTGGTATTAACATTAGTTTTTCATAGAGTTCATTTTTTGTTTTTGGAATACTTATAATATAAAGTAAATTTTTTAAATCAGATGCAATTTTTACATCAGCAAATTTTATTGCTTGTTCTAAAATTGTATAAGGCAAGATTTCTTTATCCATTTTACTTAATATAAAATTAATTTCGTTTTTTGACATAATATTAGAATTAACAATGTTTTCTTTAGCAAGTTCAATTGCGAATTACATTAGTAAGTGTATTAATTCTTTTCTTATATTCTTCGTTTATTTCTATTTGTTCATTATTATTTTCAATTACATTATTAATTTTATTTCTAAGAATTTTAAAATCTTCGTGGTCCGGTGTTCCGGCTATCCACTTCCAACCGGTCCCTATGAAATCAAGGGACCGTTTTTATCTATTAACTTTTAAATTTTTAATTATGTATTTAATCTGTTATAATTCATGTTGGATGATTGGGAAGAAAGGATTAGTTTTGGGAACTTGTTTGAGGATAATGGAATGTGCTTCTGAAAGGAAGTTTTCGTACGGAGTCAGTTCTATGGTGTGTATGAATTTTATGTTTCCTTCTGAAATCTTGGAATGACCATTGTTTAGGATGATGATTGGGGAATTAGAATAGTCTAGGATGCTAATGTTTCCTTGGATTGATTTTATTAGAAACCTGTGGGATAAAGGAAAGGAGAGAGGTGAGTTTGGATTATAGGATTCGTTTCTTATGTTTGATTTATGAACAACTCTGCCTGATTCTGTTACAACAATTGTTGACTTATTTTCTTTTACTTTTCCCTTTTTATATCTTGCTGAAAGCTTTGACCCTAATCGTTTATTAACATTGATGTAAATGATATCTCCAGGGGAATAGTTTTTAAGGCCAGATCTTTTTTTATTATAAAATGTTATATCAGCTTCCTGTTTAGACTTTAATTTATCTATGTTTTGTATGCGTGCTTCTTCGACTTGTGCTGAACTTTCGGTATTTCTACTGAAAAAAATATCAACTGGCTTTCTTTTTGTGACTGAATGTACAGAGAAGTTATATGCGTTAACTGCTGCTTCTAAAAGTTCCGTGAAGGATTCGTAAATTTTTTCTGATTTCAAACATCGCATCATTTCAGCGAGAGTTGAATGAAATCTCTCTATTTTCCCATTTGATGTGCTTGTATAGGGAGGTGCTGTAAATACTTGAGTTCCAAACTCGTTTTGCAACATAAAGAGAATTGAAGCTGCATTGAATGATTTTTCGTTATCACAAACGATTACTTTTGGTATTCCGAAGCCAAAGACAATGTCTCTTATTGGCTGTCTTACATCTTCTTACTTTATCCTTTTTGTGACAGCATATTTGGAAAATTTATCGATTGCAGTGATGACCAGTTTTCCTTCTGTAGAGAATACATCGATGTGTATAATTTCACCGGGATATTTCGGACTCGGAGTGGATTGTATAGGTACCTTATTAGGGTGCCTATCATATTTGTTCTGTTTGCATATTAAGCAAAGTTTTGTGATTTTTTTAAGTTTCTTACTTAGTGTAGGGAAAAATATTTTTCTAAAATTTGGAGTCTATTTTCCTTCTGGTTCCTGTGTGCACGATTATGTTCATCCATTATTAAATTTTCTTGATCCTGTTCGTTTTTCACATCTTAAACTTGTATTTGTGTAAAACGGATCTTATAAGAACTGAAATCTTCTTTGTAAACATTTTGGATCATACCCATTATGCGTTCGCTCGTTTTGATTCCATTCGTTACCGATGGATTTAAACATTTTTTTAGGATTTGGATTAAGTTTGTTTCATTGTAAATAGGTTCAATAATAGTATGTCTGTGATTAGTCGGAAATGTTATTTGAAATGAAAGATTAGAAGGTGTACCTTCTTGAAGAAAAATTTGATTTTTAAAACAATTGATTGGTGATTCTACTGAATAAATAAGGCCATGAGATGATGATTCATCACTATGAATTGTAGGTGTTAGGGAATTAATTGGTGTGGACATGGGTGGTCTAGATAGCGCGTCTGCTACCACGTTTGTCTTTCCTGGTTTGTACTTGAGCTCGTAGTTATATTCATCTAGTGCTGCTTTCCATCGTTTTAATTTGGTATTTTTATTTTTAGTACTGAGCGCGTGAGTTAAAGGCTGGTGATCAGTAAATATAAGAACTTTTGCTGTACCGTAAAGGTAATTTCTAAGAGAATTTAAAGCCCAAACGATGGCTAACATCTCTTTCTCGTTGGTTGCAAAGTTTTCTTCGGTTTTATTTAAAGTCCTGGATATGAATGTTATAGGTTGCTTTTTTTGGGATAAGGACAATTGAAATCAGGGTAGATTAAAATCGTATCGTCTGATGCTAAGGATTTTTTTATTTTATTGAAAACTTCGTGAGCGTCATCGTTTAGATGTATTGGTTTTTTGTTAGATAAGTTTTTTGGAATTCGGCCATCCTCCCCTCTTAAAAGAGACGTCAGGGGTTTTGCAAGTTTTGCATAGTCTTGAATGAACCGTCGATAATAATCTGACATACCAAGGAAGGATCTCAGATCTTTTAAAGTTTGAGGCGGTGGAAAGTTTTTGATAGCACTTACTTTATCTGGATTTGTCTTGATACCCTTAGAAGAAACAATGAAGCCTAGAAATTCTATTTCTTGCTTGAAAAACTCGCATTTGTCGAGCTGAACTTTCATATTCGCTCTGTTCAGAGTTTCGAATATTTTGAAAATATTTTCTAGATGTGAAGTTTCGTCTTTACTATAGATGATGATATCATCAATGTACACATAGCATATCTTGCCAATGTGATCTATAAGGATATCGTCTAATGCTCGCTGGAAAATGGAGGGAGCATTTTTTAGACCAAAAGGAAGCCTAGTAAACTCGTATTTACCATAGTTTACCGAAAAGGTTGTTTTTTCCATATCTTCTTCCTTTAAAGGTATTTGATGGAAACCACTCTTAAGGTCAAGGACTGTGAACCACGTATTTTTTCCGAGATTGGCTTATACTTCATTTATTTCTGGAATTGGATATCGGTCGGAAATTGTTATAGCATTATAGACTACCGCAAGCTTAAGTCTATGACTAATCTAAATTTTTTGTTTCCGGATGCATCTGCTTTTTTTGGTACAATCCACACTGGTGAATTGTATGGTGATCTTGAACGTCTTATTATACCATCTTTTAGAAGATTCTGTATTTGGCTCTCGACTTCATCTTTGAGTGCCATTGGGTATGGATAAAATTTGGAATATACGGGAGAATCTGTTGTTGTTCTTATTTCTCCTTTGACAACAGTCGTACATGAAAGTTTATTTTTTGGATCATCAAATAATTTGGAAAATTTGCTATTTATGTTTTGAATACCTGTTCTTTGTTGTTCGGACATATGATTGGTTCTGATATTAATAGTATTAACAGATTGTGCTACTAGTTGCTTAACTTTGACTTTAACGGAATCGCTAACTATCATGTAATTGTCTTTTACATGAATTACGGCTGAAAGATCTTTAAGGCTATCGCTGCCAAGAATAGCCTGAAAAGATTTTTGTTCTGGCATTAGGAAAAATTTAATTTTGATATCATTAAGACCAAATAAACTTAAAAAGGTGTGTTCGGAAACTTTGACGTTTCCTCCAAGTGAATTAGCATAAAATGGTTTCTCATTTTTTCGGGGGTTTGAAATAAGACTAGGTTGAATATAATTTTTATTCGATCCGGTATCGATTAAAATTTTGAGGATAGTTCCACTCTCCGTCTTACATTCGAAATAGGGAAGAGAGGAACAACTTAATCTAAAAAATGGATGTCATTGTATTCCATGCAATGATCATCTTGTTGTTCGTTTGTATAATCTACATTTGGTAAATGTTCAACGTATTCTTGAAGACTTTGTCCATGTTGCAGAAATTCATATTCAATGTTTTGTTCGTAAGTTTCGGTTTTTACTTCTTCTGAAGTATTTATTTACTTTACTAGGGTGTGCTTGCATGGATGAGGATGGAGTATTTGTATCATTCGGCCTTTTACCGAATAATGGGTTGTGGGGTTTTGGCCTGTTTATATAATTTACTCCTCTTGAGCGCATGCTTTGGTCAATATCCATTGGTTTGGGAAATGGTTTTGGGTCAGTTGGTCGAGGTGGGACATATTGGTTTTGTCGTTGGAAAGGATTTTGTTGAGGGTATTGGTAACGTTGTTGAGGTTGTTGAGGGTTTTGAGGGTATTGGTAACGTTGTTGGGATTGTTGGGGGTATTGCGGATAAAGTTCTAAATATGGAAAAAATTGTTGTTGTCTAGGTTGTGGGATATTAGGATATCGTTTCGGTGGAACAGGAGGGGGATGAGGATTCGTTCTCCTGACGGTATGTTTGATTTTCCAACTTTAAACATAAGTGGAGAGCTTGTGGTAAATCAGCTGGTTCTCGAATACCGAGAAGTCTGGGCAGATCGCCTTTTAGAGCTCGAATAAACGTGTCTAAAGCTTTCTGTCTGTATGAATGCATTAAAATATTGAGGGCGTCACCGCTTATCTCCATAGAAGACGTTTTGTTTAGAATTAAGGAGAGGTGTGCATACACCTGGTGGTAAAATTCTTGAATTGTTTGATTACCTTGCATCAAAGATGTTAATTGGTACTCAAGCGTACCTAAATCTCTCTTATCTGCGTAATGCAGGGTGAGACATCTTGAGATGTTGATCCAATTTAATGGAGTGTTATATGATTCCAACACATGATCTGCGTCACCAAGTATTTTGTTGCGTATGACATAAAGAATGCCGAAGTATTTTGGTGATCCTCTAAGAGAGTCATAAATCCTTAAAACTCGTTCGACGCTTTTGCGCCAAGAACTGAATTCGCTTGGTTGCCCAGAGAATTCACGTAGGCTTCTGACAATGTCTAGAATTTTGTCGAGCTCACCGATATTGTTTTGTTGGTCTGCATTGACCGTGATATCGCTTCCTGCGAATTGGTCGGCGTTCGGGTTTAAGACCGAATAGATCAACTGTCGACCTTCCCTTTGAAGGGTTTGGTTAATTAAGGAAGATATTAAAGTCTGCAAAGCAGGACTTGCAGTAGGTGGATCGTTAGGGTTGGGGGGAATAGGAGCTGGTGGTATCGGAGGAGTCATGATTAGTTAATGTATTTAAAAATTGATAGTAAATAATGAAAAGAAAAATTTATAAAAATTAAATCTATTAAAATATATTTTAGAAAAATTAAAAATTATTTATTAATATATTTGTCACTTATTTTGTTTTTTTCACTTAAATTTTAAATTTAGTTATTATTTTCTTCTTTAATCATCAAATTGGTCTTACAAATTTTTATTTACTTTATCAATATCTCTTATTTCCTTTTTTTTATTTTCACTTGCTTTATATTGAATATTATCAGTTGCACAGTACTTAAAAAAAATAACTTTCTTACTTAATAATGATAATAGACCGCATGATTCCAGCGCCGGCGAGTTGGTATGGTCCTGTTTGCTGTCCTACTGAGGTACCCGTTGTCGCACTCCTTCGCTTTCGGCTTAAATCTAACGATTCGAACCACGGTGCTTGGGATGTGGATTCGTGTTGGCTGTCTTTAGGGAGTATTTTAACACGCACGGCGAGATTACACTTGTGTTAATTATTTTATTTACATTACACGGCGAGGTATTTTAACGTCGACTTATGTCTTTTTATTAATTTAAATTACACGGCTACACGGCGAGGTACTTCACGTCGACTTATGTGGTTTTTTTTGTTTAAATTATACGGCGAGGTACTTCACGTCGACTTATGTTTTTTTTATTTAAACAAACTCCCAAAGCCACACGTTGTTGGGCGCCAATTAATTTATTTCTTATTAACTTTCTGTAAAAAAAAAGATCTTTATTGTTTGACTTCACTCTTAAAACTAAACTACATTTCATTTTCTTAAAAATAGCTAAACCTATGCATCGCTTGTCGTTTGTCGTTGTTTGTCGTTTCGGTTTTATTTCCATTGAATCCAGACGCTGAGTTAGCTTTTAATTAGTGTTGCAGCAATCGGTGTCAATGTGCTGCACACGAGCACTACCTGTTGATGGAATTTGCTGACTCGTGTGTTCCGTGGGAACATCGAATGTTTGTTGTCTTAACTTATAGCCGCAATTTCGTGCATACCGACTGCCTGCCATTTTTTGGGGAGCACAAGCTGCGAAGCTACTTAATTCTTTACCGCAGCCGTAGTGATAGTATAGTCTCTGTACATTTTCTATCAGTGCTCTGCTCAGTTCTTTCTATCCACATTGCATAAAATGTGAGTGAGTGCTCTCGTGTTTGATCGTGTAACAGAAAAAAATACTACTATAAGTTACAAAAAAAAGAGGCTTATAACAATGACAACCTGCAAGCTTAAGTCCTTTAATAAATTTTTTTATTTAATCGTATTGCTTAATTATAGACTTAATTTAATCGTATTTAAAAATTATAATATTAATATTTGCCAATAGAATAGAATGAAGCAAACATCTACTGCACATGTGGTAGTATAGTCTCTGTTCATGGTATTCTATCGGTGCTCTGCTCTGTTTGTTCTATTAACATTGCATAAAATGAGTGAGAGAAAAAAAAAATACAAATATTACAAAAAAGAGGCAAGGCCATTCAAAAGTTGCAAGCGGCGTTGCTGTTGCTGCTATTTCCTTTTCTTTTTTCTTATCCTTACTAATGTATACAGTAACCAGAGTGAAGTTCGATTGCTGGTTTGATGTTCGATCGTAAGTTGGATGTCTGCCACTGAACAACGAATCTCCCATACACCATTGAGTCAACCATCAAACATCATACATGGCATTAAGCATCGGTTCAAAATAACTATTCGATCAATTACAGAAATAAGAGAACAATGCAAAAGATATTTAATGAGAAATAATTGGCATGCATGTTTCAAAACGATATTCTTACCATACCATTTCGAAGCATGGGCAGCACTACTCACTACTTTTCTCTTCTAATTTAATTTAAAACTCAAATTTTTTATGAGTTGAAACCAAAAGCTGCATTACTGTGTTTGGACAGTAATATGCAATATGCAGCAACTTCACAGTTAGTAGTAATGAACATTATAATTCGCTTATAAATAATTTATATATAATGTGATGTGATGATGATGTATGTGATGAGCTACGGTGCAAGTCGTAGGACTTGTATTTAGTATAGACATTTTTTTAATATATCCGTCCGTGTTTATGTCCCACAGAACACAAGATCTTTGTTTTCTTTTCTTTCGTCCCGGACAGACGTTTTCACGCTCAAAACCCACGGCAGTGTCTTCGACACAGCCTACCCTGCTCTTTTTTATGAATACTGGGGACAGTCCTGTCTAAATCATTAGCATGTAGTTAGGTGTATTCGGTGGAAGTCGAAATATTCTTTTTATGTAGAACCTCAAGAGCTTTTCTACGGTGTCATACCTTTTAGTTCCTCATAGTTGGGCTGCATACAGCATAATGGCTTCGGAGCATGCTTCAAAAACCTTGTATTTGCTGCTATGCAAAATAAGTTTGTTGGCGAAACATCTTCTCCAGGTAGCTTTTATTGGTATTTTTGCCTTTGCAATTTTTTTCATCGAAATGTTTTTTTACATTCAAGTTTTTTGTGAAGTAAACTCCTAGGTTTTTGTAGTCGGTCACTATTTCAATTCTCTCTCCATTGAACAGTCATTTTTCGTTAGCACAGTTCCTGCCACCTCCTCTCTTAAATATCATTACCTTAGATTTCGCCAAGTTGGCTCCATAAGCTCCATAATTGGCAGTATTCGTATAACCGATTAATCATCTCGGGAGTGCACGCAAACATAGCTATGTCGTCTGCAAACATCAGGGCCTTTATCAATATACCTGCGAACTCTATACCTCCGAGTAGAAAATCGATTAGGTCTTCAATGAAGAGTGCAAACAATTGCGGGCTTAAAGAACATCCTTGCCTTAATCCAGCCCTCGTTTGAAAGTACTCTGAAGATCCTTCTCTATCCCACACTGCTGATTTTGTGTCTTCATACAGGTTTTGTAGGGTCCTGCCAAATTTGATTCTTTGAATTTCTGCAGAATAATGCCATTCTCCATTATTTTATTAAACACAAGAGCAATCTTGTTTGTAAGCTCAATGGTCCCATATTTATAAAAACCAGCAGATTTTCCAGGCTTGAGCTTGCGGAGTGCAGCTTCATCTTCCTCAAGGGTAAAAGGTTTTGACAACTCGGTCATTTAATGGGATTTCTTTTCAGTAGTTTGAGTCTCTGCTGGAGAATTCTGCTTTCTACTTTATCTGAGGGGGCCTTGGATAGCTTCACAATTCTATTAGCAATTGTGTTAGGGCTTATAGCTTCTCTGCCAACGTCGGGAGAAGAAGGTTCCTCCATCTTTTGCATCGAAAAAAAGATTTGGATGGCTGAGATTGGACCATTCAACTAACCGTATAGGTCATTCTGGGCATATCTCCATCAGGTTACATGATGCCATTTATTCTTCAGAAATTTTTAACTCTGAATTCATCGTATACAGAAACGACCGAAATACTGATCTCTCTGGACATTTAAGAGGCGGTGGAGTATTGTTTGCTCTTAGATCTGTATTCAATAGTAAGGAAATAATTTGACCCGATCACATAAGTCTAGAAATCGAGCAAATATGTGTTCAATTATGTGTTATTTCTGATAAAAGAGATTTAAAAAAAATATATTATTTTATCAGTTATTTACCACCTGGCAGTAGAATTGAAATTTATAATGCTCATATAAATAACATTAATTACATAATAGAATCTTTCGATGAAAATTCATTTGCTGTAGTAATAGGTGATTTTAATCTTGGTAACATTGAATGGTCATTTTCAAATGAAGAAAAATGCCTTTTACCATATAGTTTATCTAAAACGATTGAAATTGAAACCATTGATAAAATGTTTTCTATGAATTTTATACAAATTAATAATATTAGAAATAGCTTAAACAGAATTTTAGATTTAATTTTTATACATAAGGAATAAGCTTCCAAAGCTACACTTTGTGCAGCTGACTTTCACTTATTAATGGATGGAATACATCATAAGTGTATTCTTATAAACTTTAATTTAAGTATATTTTCATATATTGATACAGCATATAATAGTAGGATTAATTATGATTACAACTTTGTAAAAGCAGATTACAATGCAATAAATCATTACTTAGCAACGCTTAAGTGGGATGAACTTAAACTTAACATCTTGTAATTAAGTTTTTACTAACATTATTTTTCGTACATTCCATTTATTTATTCCTCAAAAGAAGTTTCCGTATGGAAATAAGCCAGTTTGGTTCAACAAAAGTTTAAAAAGGTTAAAAAATATTTTAAATAAAATGCAAAAACATAACCATTCCGACAGTTCCTTGCGTATGAATTTTCTGCGATTGCGTAAGGAGTATGAATTCTTAAAAGATTTTACTTATAAACAATATCTTCTTTCTATTGAAAATAATATAAGGCTTAATCCAAAAAGTTTTTGGTCTTTTTTAAGTAGCAAAAAAAAGTACCTTGTCTTGCCATCTAATATGTCTTACAAAAATAATGTATCCAGCAATTTAAGTGTCGTATGTAATATGTTCGCATCTTATTTTCAGTCAAATTATGCTAACCCCTGTGTCGATTCCGATAATGTCGAATATCTCGGGCACCAAATAACAGATATTGGTCAGCTTTTTCGTACTGAAGAGGAGGTCTTATATGAACTATCTAATCTAGATAATAATAGTAAAACTGGACCTGATTTTATTCCCTCCCTTTATATTAAAAGTTGTAAACTCAACGTTGTTTACACTGACTTCTCGAAAGCTTTTGGTCGAGTCCAACATGTTAACTTAATAAAGAAAATGAAGTTAATGGGCTTTCATGGACATTTTCTAAAATGGATATCCAACTACTTAACTGACAGGAGGCAAGTAGTTAAAATTGGCTCAGTTTATTCTAAAATAATCTACTCGATCTCTGGTGTCCCACAAGGAAGCCACCTAGGTCCCTTATTATGTATATTATTCATAAATGACTTACCACTTTACATTCAACATGTGAAATGTTTGTTATACGCTGATGATGTGAAGCTTTACTTTTCAATTGATTCAAGGATAGATTGCCTTAAATTGCACTTAGATATCAACAATGTTGTTAACTGGTGTAGCAAAAATGACTTACACTTTAATATAAATAAATGTAAGATCCTTACCTTATCGAGAAAGACGCAGCTCATAATAAATGATTATTATACAAGTAATGTATCGCTCACCAGAGTTTCCAGCTTTTGTGACTTGGGGGTATACTTTGACTCTAATTTAGATTTCCATCAGCATTATCAATATATTATTGCAAAAGCGATCAAAATGTTAGGATTCGTTAAACGAAATTCAAAAGATTTTCATGACCCTTACACGGTTAAATGCTGTATATGTCTTTGGTAAGACCTATCTTGGAATACTGTAGCATTATCTGGTCTCCTTATTATGCAAATTATAACCAACGTATTGAACGTGTACAAAAATTTTTTACGCGTTTTTCAATTCGCAAACTAGGTTGGAATGCGTAGCTTCCAGCTTATAATGCAAGGCTCCTACTTATCGATCTACTTTCGCTACAATCACGAAGAAAATATTTTCAAATTATGTTCATTAGGGATATTCTCATGTACCACACACGCTGCCCTGATTTATTACATTTGATTCCGCTTTATGCACCATCACGGTGCTTAAGAGATAGAGATTTTTTGTACATTTCACATCATAGAACTAACTATGGTAAACATGAGCCAATAACAAAAGCTTGCATATCTTACAACAAATATTGATTTAGACCTCGATATTAATAGGGATTTATTGAAAAATAAGTTGCTAAAATTGCTAAAAACTATCCAATTAGATTTAAGTGTATACATTTTATATATATATATTTTTTTTTTGAAAAACCCTAGTCCAAGTGACTGACACCGCGACCTAAAAGATCTATTGTATAGGGCATTAATTATCTAATAGACATACAGCTTTCCTAATAAAATATAAAAGATAGGATGTCCTTAGTAGCTGAGTTTTTTCAACTCCGCTGTTGAGCATATTTCCTTATGGAATATGCGTTTCCTTAACCAAATAAGTGCTGGACAATCGCAGAGAACATGCTCGGATGATTCCTCATCCTCCGCACAGAACCTACATTCTGTCACAGAGCCCACACCCATTTTGCTAACATGATATCTTAGGGCACAGTGGCCAGTTAGAAAACTCACTAGCTTCCTAATGCTACCTTTATCTAAATGCAGGATTTCTTTATATGAATAGGGTCTGATTAGTTGTTTGGATTGCCTTAGACCCGGGGTATTTACCCAATGAGCCAGGCGAAGTTTGCCCTCCCAACAGTTTATCACCTTTGTGGCGGCACACCAATTGACGCTACAAAATGGTTCATGTCCTATGAATGCAGTTTCCGAACCAGCCCTAGCTAGTTCATCTGCGGCTTTGTTGCCTGCGATTCCTCGATGACCTGGTACCCAACCGAGCTTAACCCTGTTATGTCTGGCCATAGATTGCAATGCATCGTAGCAGCTTTTAACTGTTAATGAGTCCATCGACTTGAACGACAGAGCTTTGAGCGCTGCCTGGCTATCTGAATAAATATATATTCTCGCGCCTTTAACGCCTTTACTAAGGTTTAACCTAGCGCAGATCTCTATGGCATGGAGTTCAGCTTGGAAGACCGTGGGACTTATTCCCATTGGTATCGAGACCTTTGTATTAGGTACGTAGACACCAGCACCAACTCCAGATTCCATCTTTGATCCATCAGTGAACCAAACCAGACCATTAGCGTCTAGTGTCGGAGCACCATTAGACCAGCTTGCGCGGCCTGAGATCTCTACCTCAAATAACCTTCCGAAACAGTACTCCCTGACCATAACGTCCGGTATTGTGCAGAGCATGTCTCTTTCGGGAATTGAGAATTGAGAATTCTCAGGTGTCCCACAAGGTCGCCTGGTTTATACTTATATTCTAGTTGCAGCTTTATAGCGCATCTAGCGGCCGTCTTCCTAATGAAGATTTGAAGGGGCGAGAGACCTACGATAGCTTCTAATGCTGTCGTAGGGCAGGTACGCATAGCACCTGTAATACCTAGACAGGCAATTCTTTGGAGCTTCTGAAGCTCGTTTGCCGTTGTCCGCTCGAGTACCTTGGGCCACCAAACTATGGCCGCATGCGTGATTATGGGTCTCACCATCATTGTATAAATTAAACTATTTTTTATTCAAAATAATTTTTAAAAAACTTTCATCAGAGACGGAGCTCTGATGTTCTTTATTTAATGAGTGACAAAATGAAACTGAAACTAAAACTAACTACAATACGTTCTTATATTTAAATGTTGAGTAGAGTTGGCATCCCAAGCAGGTCATCGTGGTCGTCCCGACGGATCAATACATGATCAGCAGAAATAGGCTGGCGTATGGGATGCTCGTAAAATATCTGATTTATTGTTATTGCTAGTGTGTGCGGTCGTCGTCCGACGAATCGAATTATTATGGATGATTGACGTTGTTTATATTTTGTTGCATCATCACTTAGAAGAAATACTTTTTATTACTTTGTTCGGCGTATGTTTGCATAGCGTTCTAATTTATGTGCGGCTTTGACTTATATGTCGTTAACTCCTCCGCCCTTAAAAACGAACGTCCTCGTAAGTTGTTGTTGACGTTACCAGATGAGGTACATCTTCAATGCCAACAGTTTTTAACGCTGGATTGTTTATAGCCAAAACTGTGTCTCCAAGTGTATGACTTCGGCCATCTGATTTAATGTATGCGAACGTAATGACTGCCAAGAGGGTATTCATCAGGATGATGTTTATTGATAAGTGGAATTTGTGTTTGTTTTCGAGTGAGCTGATTTCTTCTGTGCTGTTGACGTATAGTTCTTTAATCATCTCAAGCGATAATACTTCTTCTATTTTAGTTTGGTTGTAGGATGGTTGCAGTATTGCCGGTAGGGGTTGATATTGGGTAACTTCTTTAGCTATGATTGCCTTTCCGTCGACCTCGATGGTGGTATTGAAGTGCTTGATGATAAAGGTACCTTCGAGCATCACGGTTTCATTATTGATGATCACTGGACCGTTGAATTGGCTTAGCAGCAAGATGCCTGGTGAGACTTCTTCTATTTCTGGGACATGTTCATTGTTGATGATGGTGCAGTTAGCTGTTTGACTTTTTACTAGCCGTGGGATTCATGATGAGTTTCTTAGGTTTATAATATTACTATTACTACAAATCGATAGGTTGTTATAAATTTTACATTTTTTTGATATACCATATATTTCCTTATTGCATTCTATAATTGAATCGAAATTTATTTTATTTATAATTTTCTTAATTTTAACTGGCTTTATTATTGATCGTTTACATGATTCCACATTTGTGGTTGGAAAACTTAAAATATATATTAAATCTTTATCGTTTGAGGCGATTTTAATTTCAGCAAATTCTAGTGCGTCGTCAATGTTATTGTATGGAATATTTTCGATTTTTAAAATTTTTTCTGTTATATTTATTTCTGTGTTGGATAGAATAAAAGAGTTTACTATATTTGCTTTTGCCCAATGTATGGCGTATGCTACGTTAATTATTTTTTCTTTGATTATATCTAATTTATATTTGATTCTCATGATTATTACATTACTATTTTTTTCTTTTTCCTTAAACATTCTAAGTAGATTATTTGTCGCTTTTGTTAATTCGTTTATTTTATTCATTGATATTTTATTAATAATAATTTGTTTGTTGTTGCTTTCTAAAACCTTATTTATTTTATTCGTAATTATTTCAAAGTCATGGTGGTCCGAATTACCCGCGATTCATTTCCATGCGCTACCTATAAAATCTAAGGATCTCTTATTTCTATTATTTATTCTAAGTCTAGATAAGTATGTTCTTATTCGCAATATTTCATAGGAAAGGACAGGATACAAGGGATTTTCTTTTGCAACGTATGATCCTAGCATAGCTTCCAGATCGTTTAGTATTTTCTCGTATGTTTCTATCTCGATTAAATGGATGATCTTAAATGATCCATTCTGTAATTTTGCAGGTCCCGCGTTGATCTTTATCAGCTGGGAATTGGAATAGTCCAAGATTTGTACATCTGCCTTGCACAGTGGCAGCATTGTCCTATTGGAAAATTTAGTTTTTTATGAGACTTTTATGGACAGTTCTTCCTGACTGAGTTATGATCGTTGAATTTTTATCTTCTTTTGTTATTTTTGACATAAATGATTTCTCCTACAGAGTAAGTTTTCAAAGGGCTTCTCTTCCTATTGTGGTATTCTAAGTCATGCTGTTGTGTGTTTTGTATTTTTTGGATATTATCTTGTCTTACGCGTGCAAGCTCTTCTGGGTTATTGAGTAATTGTCTACCAAAAAATATGTCAATAGGTTTTTTACCTGTAGTCGAATGTACGGATCGGTTGTATTCGTAAATAGATCTGTCTAATAATTCTGAAAATGTGCTATGGGCATTGTCTGTTTTAAGACATCGAATTAATTCTGAAAGAGTTGAATGAAACCTTTCAACTTGACCATTTGCTGAACTGGTATAAGGGGGTGATTTAAATACTTTTATGTTAAACATATTTTCTAACATGAAAGTTATAGAATTAGAACTTAAAGATTTTTCTCGTTATCCATAACTATTGTTTGAGGAATTCCAAAGGCTAATATCAATTATCTAAGAGGCGATTTAATATCCTCCGAGGCTCTTGATTTTAATATTTTAACTAAAGCGTATTTGGAAAACTTATCTATTGCAGTTATATAATTTTTTTATCAAAATAGATATCTACGTAAATAATTTATCCAGGGTATTCGGGAATTGGAGTAGGTTGTATTTCAGGTTTGTTCGGGTGCCTGTCATACTTGTGTTCCTTGCAGATTTTACAGAGATTCGTGATTTTCTCTATTTTGGATTTCATATGAGGGAAGTAAACATTTTGTAGAATTTGAATTATTCTCATGTGCGTTTCGATGAGCACGGCTATGTTCTTTTAATATTTCTTCCTGTTGTAGGTTTTCGTCAGTTAGGTCAGTGACTATTTTTCTCGTAAAAAGTGTTCTGTATTGTCTAAAATGTGTTGGGTATATTTCCTGAACTATGCCTTATATTCTTTCTTCTGTATTAATTCCATTAGTGACTGAAGGATTTAGATTCTTTTTAAGGATATTTATTATTGTTTCCTGAGTGTATTCGGTTTCTGTTATAATGTGTCGGTGATATGTGGGAATGACTATTTGGAATTCATATGCTGGGGTATTTCCTACTCGAAGAAAAAGAAGAATTAATTTTTGAATACATTTATGGGTACGTCTGAGATTTGGATTAGGTCTTGACCGGAACTTCTATCACTGTGTTGGGTTGCTGTGATGGAATTTATTTGGCTAGTTCTAGGTGGTCTTGACAATGCATCGGCAACAACGTTGGATCTTCCAGGTTTATATTTTAACTCGTAGTTGTATTCTTCGAGTATTGCCTTCCATCGTTTCATTTTATTATTTGTGTTTTTACTGCTTAAGGCATAAGTCAATGGTTGGTGGTCTGTGAAATTTATGAGCTTAGTCTGACCATATAAGGTGATTTCTCAGTGAGCTTAGAGCCCATACGATGGCCAACATTTCTTTTTCATTAGCTGCATAATGTTCTCCCGCATTATTGAGAGTTCGAGAAATAAAGGTAATTGGCTTATTATCCTGCGCTAACACAGCACCAACTGCATAGTCTGACGCATCAGTTGTTAAATGAAATTCTTTACTAAAATCGGGAAAAGTGAGAATAACGTCTTCTGATATCAATGAGTTTTTAAGTTTGTTAAATGCTTCTATTGCTGCGTCTGTTAAGTGTATGGTTTTTTTGCTTGAGGCTGTTTTGGATGTACGTCCATCCTCACCTCTTAAAAGGGATGTAAGGGGTTTTGCTAGCTTTGCATAATCTTTAATAAATCTGCGGTAAAATCCCGACAGACCAAGAAATGATCGCAAGTCTTTAAGAGTTCTTGGATACGGAAATTTGGCAATGGATTCCACTTTGGCTGGGTTTGCTTTTATGCCTTCTGAAGATATAATGAATCCAAGAAATTCGACTTCTGACTTTAGAAATTCACACTTGTTAATTGCACTCTGAGGTTAGCTTGTTGAAGAGTTTCAAAGATTTTTTCTAAGTTTTGGAAGTGAGTGTCGACATTCTTACTAAACACAATTATGTCATCAATATAGACATAACAAATCTTTCCGATGTGTTCCCTTAAGATGTCGTCTAAAGCTCTCTGAAAAATAGACGGCGCGTTTTTTAATCCGAAAGGAAGTCTTACGAATTCATACTTTCCGTTGTTGATGGAGAATGCTGTCTTTTCAATATCACCCTCGTGTAGAGGAATTTGATGAAATCCACTCTTAAGATCGAGCACTGAAAAATATTGATTTTTCCCTAATTTGGCTAAGACTTCATTTGTTTCAGGAATTGGGTATCGATCGGATATCGTTACCGAATTGAGCTTCCTGTAATCAATTACCATGCGGTACTTTTTTTTCGCATGAAGCGTCCGCTTTCTTAGGTACAATCCATACAGGAGAATTGTACGGGGACCGTGAATGTCAGATGATTCCATCGTTGAGTAACTGGTTTATTTGCTTATCAATTTCTTCCTTCAATGACATGGGATAAGGGTAGTGTTTTGGATATATAGGATCTTCGGTAGTTGTGCGAATTCTTCCTTTAACGTTTGTAGTAAACGTTAGCTTTTCATTGGGTTCGCCGAATAGGCTTGAATAATTTATTGTCAGTAAGCTTAGTTTGTCCTTTTGATTTCGGGACATATGTTCGGTTCTAATGCTAACATTGTGGATTGATTCAGAAATTTGTTGTTTTAACGGATTTTGACATTATTGTTTATAAACATGTAATTTTCATTTGTAAAAATTACTGCTGATAGCTTTATAAGGCTATCGTTGCCAAGAATTGCATGGAATGACTTTAGGGATGGTAGGAGGAATAGTTTTATATTTGTGTCAGGGCCAAAGAGATTAATAATAGTATGGTGAGTGATTTCAATATTTCCACAAATTGAATTAGCATAAAAGTTCTTTTGGTTTGGGATAGGATTTTGGACAAGGCTGGGTTGTATATAGTTCTTGTTGGAGCCGGTATCTACTACAAATTTTAGAATTTTGTTATCACTCGTCCTACACTCAAAATATGGCAGAGACGAGTTTGTCAGCCTAAAAAATGTACATCTACGAAATCGGTGTATTCCTCAGTAAATTCACTACAATCTTGTTGGTCAACGTATTCGTCAATTGATTGTCCATTATCTGGTTGGTTTATCATGGCTGAAACCATGGCATTATATTCATTGTAGTCATTTTGTGAGTCAGCAGTGGTATGTAGTTCTGGTGGTTATACCTCAGAAGTTTGGAGGGACATATTGTTGGGAAGGAGCCATTGGACGTTTAGGAGCGGGTGGCCAATTCTTAGCTTGTGGCCTATTCATACGTTGTTTGTCCTAATTGTAGTTGTATCCATAGGTTCAAACCTTGGAGCTGGCTTTATAGTAGAAGGATTGGGTGCTTGATAATTTGTCTGGTTGTTTGGTGCGAAGAGTTGTCGTTGGGGAACTGAAAATTGATTATATTGAGGACGCGGTGGAAAGCGTGGTGGAAGTTGTGGTAAATGTGCCAATTGTGGATAGAATGGTTGGCTAAAATTTTTACGATGAGACATTGGTTGAGCTGATGGAGGTGGTGGTCTCCTTGTTGGACCAGTGTTGTGGTGTGCGTAATTTGCTCTGAACTGTTGATTTTCGAGTTTCCGACAAAGGTTGAGGGCTGTTGGCAAATATGCCGGTTCCTTATACCTAAAAGTCTTGGCAAATCACCTCTGAGGCCTCTTATGAAAGTATCTAAAGCTTTATCTCTGTAAGAGGATGTAAGGTGGTGTAACGCATCCGGTGGCAAGTTCATGCTGGAGATTTTGTTTAAAATCAGTGAAAGATGGTTGTAAACTGCTTGGTAATAACTTTCTACTGTGCTACTACCTTGCACAAGGGAAGTCATTTGGTACTCCAAAGTACCCAGATCACGCCTATCTGCATAGTGAAGTGTCAGGCATTTTGATATGCATTCCCAGTTTAATGGGGTATTATACGATTCAAGAATCGCATCCGCATTCCCTACGATTTTGTTTCTTACAATATTAAGTATTCCAAAATACTTTGGTGTTCCTTTAAGGTGATCGAAAATGTTTAAGATCCTTTCGACGCTTTTGCGCCAGGAACTAAATTCACCTAGAGTTCCAGAGAACTCCCTCAAACTTCGTACAACATCTGGTACTTTGTCCAGATCGTTCAGGTTTGATCTGTATTTTGGATCAATTGTTTGTTCTATACCTCTATGAAATGAAGTATCAGGGTTTATGATTCCCTGTACTAAATTCTTGCATTCTAAGATGCAGAATCGTCTAACAATGCTAGTGATTAGAGCTTCAAGCTCTGGTGTTGCACTTACGGATTGGTTAATAACAGGTTGAAAACTAGGTCGAAAGATGGTTTCGTCGGCATTTAGGATAGGAGGTTGATTTGTAGGGTTAGTCATGTTGAAAATTGTTTCTTACTTATATATTTTTATGTGAAATGAATACTTAAAAGAATTTAATATATATTTTTTATATTTCTAATATTGAAAAAGGGAATTTATTTCTTTTCACTCTTTCACTTATTCTATTACTTGTTTTTTCACTTTTTTGTTTCTACTTGTTTTTATTATTCTATAATTATATTATCTTCTGTTTTTTCTTGTAAAATTTTTGTATTTATCTGTTAGTTTTTAATAATAATTCTAATTGTATTTCTTTATGTTTTTATGTTTTTTTGTAATATATATTGTGTATCTATTTACTAATTCTACTTTAATAATTTTAAAATGATCTTACATTAAAAAGATGATTCTATGGAACATCTTACAACGCTGGTGAAGTGGATGTTTTCCTTTTTGTCTTCCTTCAGAAGTTACTGGGGGTCCTTTCTTCACACTCCCTCGTTGTTGACAATATCTATGGATTCTTGTCAGTGGTACCCAGGTTGATAAAACTCCAATGCACTTTTACACTTTTAATTTTGTGCTTTACACTACACACTGCGAGCTACTTGAGGTCGACTTTGTTGCGTGAATTAATTTTGACGAGCTACTTGAGGTCGATTTGAGCACTTTTAATTTCAAATGCGTATTTTACACTGCGAGCTACTTGAAGTCGACTTTTGCGTGTTGTGCTTAGTATGCGAGCTTCTTGAGGCCGACTTATTACTTGTTGCGCGGAGTATACATTTTTCACCTGGGCCCCACGTTGGGCGCCAATTAAACTATTTTTTATTCAAAATAATGTTTAAAAAACTTTCATCAGAGACGGAGCTCTGATGTTCTTTATTTAATGAGTGACAAAATGAAACTGAAATTAAAACTAACTACAATACGTTCTTATATTTAAATGTTGAGTAGAGTTGGCATCCCAAGCAGGTCATCGTGGTCGTCCCGACGGATCAATACATGATCAGCAGAAATAGGCTGGCGTATGGGATACTCGTAAAATATCTGATTTATTGTTATTGATAGTGTGTGCGGTCGTCGTCCGACGAATCGAATTATTATCGATGATTGACGTTGTTTATATTTTGTGTGTTCCGTTAATTGCATCAGCACTTAGAAGGAATACTTTTTATTACTTTGTTTGGCGTATGTTTGCATAGCGTTCTAATTTATGTGCGGCTTTGACTCATATGTCGTTAACTTATACATTCAGTGTATCATCTTAGGATTGAGGCCCCAAGTACTGCCGTTAAGTCTTCTGCAGGCCCATAAGGCCCTTGTAGCGCGTTTAGTAGCAGACTTGATATGAGCATTCCAGTTAAGTCTTTTATCAAGGATAACACCGAGGTATTTGACCTCGCTGGAGTACATTAGAGTGGTGCCTTTAATGGTGATTGGATTTAAGTCAATCAACCTTCTTTTAGTGAAAGGCACTAAAACCGTTTTGCAAGGATTGATGGATAACCCTTCCCTCCTACACCAGTCTAAAACTTGTAAGAGCGCACATTTCATGACAGCAGAAATGGTCGTGCAGTGTTTACCCCTAATGATAATCGCTAAGTCATCAGCATAGCCAATGGCGATGTAGCCTGATCTGTGTAGATTGCCCAAGAGATCGTCTATGATCAGAGACCATAGAAGGGGAGATAGGACTCCTCCTTGGGGACACCCCTTTACTGCGGTCACTGACACTGACACTCCTCCTGAGGAAGAAGTAATATCTCGACTATCGAGCATAGCCCTAATCCATAGATTGGTCGAGGTTTCAAAACCTTTGTTACTAATGGCTCTCTCTATTGAGTCATAGCCAGTGTTATCGAAGGTGCCTTCAATGTCGAGGAATGCACACAAAGCAACCTCCTTAGATCGAAAAGTTCCTTCTATCTTTTTAACCAGATAGTGGAGTGCACCTTCTGTGCTTTTGCCTTTTCTGTATGCAAACTGACTTGAGTGCAAAGGAACATACACCTCTAGTGTGCTTCTAATATGAACATCAATGAGTCTCTCCATGATTTTCAGGACAAAAGATGTTAGACTGATTGGTCTGTATGATTTAGGTAGCTCACTAGGCCTATTGCCAGGTTTGGGGATAAAAATCACATTTACCTGTCTCCAGACACAAGGGATGTATCCCCAATTGTAGCTAGCTCTAAATAATGAAATCAAGCTTGGCAGGATTGCATCGATCGCCTTCTGTAGAAGAGCAGGAAAGATGCCATCCCCACCAGGGGCTTTGAATGGTTTGAAGGAGCCTACTGCCCATCTAACCTTATCTGGGGTGAAGATCTTACCAGATAAACTACATATTAGTTCTACTAGCGATATTAACCCTTCGGTCAAGCGTGTTCGAATTTGTGTGTGGTACACTGTTGTACGAGCTGGGGAAATGAACATGCAGAAGTGTTCTCAGTGTATCCTCACGGTCCGTCGTGTAGGTGCCATCAGTCTTTTTCAACAGACCCACACTATTTGTCTGATCCCTAACAAGTGCCTTGTGGATTCGTGCAGCTGCTGGCATTTCAGCGATGTTCTCGCAACACTTCCTCCACGTGGCCCGTTTAGATCGTCTTATTTCAGAGTTATACTCTCTGAGGGCGGACTTATATTCGTCCCAACTCTTCGTGCGTTTAGCAGAGTTGAAGAGCTTTCTAACCTTCCTCCTAAGCTTGGCCAGTAGGTCATTCCACCAAGGAACTTTGCGTTTACAAATGTTGGTTTTGACGACACAACTGCCATGATAGGAAGTAAGCAGTAAATCAAGCTGCCTCGTCTAGTTCCTCTATGGAGTCAATAGGTGAGACAAGCAAATCTAATTTGGAGAGGGCTAGTGCTCGATATAGATTCCAGTCCGTTGACATAGGATCATATAAGGGAGAGGCATGTGCCATCGCGCCTGTAATGTCAAACCTGATGTGTTGATGGTCTGACAGCGAGGCCTCATCGGACACATGCCAGTTAACAATAGAATTTGAGATAAATGGACTCGCGAGTGTTCACAATATCTACATTATTGCTAATAAGATAATCTAAAAGACACTCACCCCTACGACTGATACCGCTGCTGCCCCAAACCTCATAGTGTGCATTGACATCACATCCTATAAGGAATTGGATGTTCCGAGTTTTGCAGTGCGTAATCAGTTCTTGCACCTTTTTTGGCGGAATGTTTTCTTCATCGCCGGGGAAGTGTGCTGAGGCACATACTATATTATGTTTCCCCCGCTCGGTCGGAACCTCCACCAGAACGGCAACAAGGTCTTTTGTTATAAATTCTGGAATGGTAAGAAAGTTAATATAAGATCTGATAAGGCAACCGCTCCCCACATTTTACTATCGACCCACCTTTCCCGTCCTTAAGACCCTTCACCTGTCCGCTAATAGCACAAGGCTCCTGTATGAGGCCAAGTGCTATATTTTCCTCGACGAATCTGTTGCTGAGTGTAGCGGACGCCCCCTTAGCATGGTGCAGATTCGCCTGTACCACCTTGATGATGCTCATCCTTCCTCCTTTTGAGAAAAGGCCTGCCGGAAAAGGACCCTTACGCTTCCGGCAGGCAGTCTGGCTCTGCTGACCCGTTGGTCTTACATTGCCCGTCTTTCTCTTTTGAGTGAGAGCAGCTATAGCTGCGTTGTTTCCTTTTTTGGAAGGATTTGAACCAGACGGCTTGGTAGCCTTGCTGGTCGTCGGAACTGGTTGTAATACCAGCTTAGTTTTACTGGTTCCGGACTAGCTGTGGTCAACCTGCCCGGTAGAGCTGGTGACCGAAGAGGCAGCCTTCTGTACCGCGGTAGCTGGTACGGAACCACTAGCTAGCTCCGTAGCATTTCGAGTGGAGCTGACTATGTCCGAGGTACTTTTGTCAGATGTTGGATTCTTGTCGGTGCTCTTAAGAATCAGCTTAATCTGACCAAAGCGGTACCCTATCACGCCCTTGTTGGCGTTAAGCCTATTCATGGAGGCGTCGTCAACCGCCATTATGAGATGAAGGAGCGTACCTTCCTTCTTTCTCGGAAGCACCTTCCATGATATGGCGTTTAGCCCTTCATTTTGGGCCTCGATGGTGGCGAGAACTTTCTCTGAAGGGAGCTCAAGACTTTGTGGAAAGAAACCACGGACGATATGTGTTTTCGGGAAAGATCCCTCTTCCACTAACGTCACTTTCAGTCCAATCTTGGCTTTTATTTTCTCGAAATTTGAGCGCATCCACCCAGCAGTAGAACAATCTGAGCAGATGAAAACCATCAATCCCGATTTCGGATATGGCCGGTGAAACGCGGCCAAACGCCTGACCTGACGCGTTTAACAACGCATTTACTGGGAGGCGCTGCTTTGGCAAAAACAAGAGCACTGCCTCTATCTTTACCTATGCGTAAAGCATGCTTAAAACGCCTTTTTTCCCTCCAGGTTAGCTTGACGTAAGCCTGTTGTTGTATCTGCATTCCCCCTAATGCGATCCCAACCGAGGAACAGCCGGATTTCTCCGAGATGACGCTGATGGTGTCGACAACTTCGGATGTGTCGGACTCGGATGTATTCGAATCCACACCCTTGTTGCCAGCACTTTTACGAGATACGGATGTGGCTCTTGAAGCACAGTCATTCGCACTCTGAATTTTTCTTGGCTGCTCATGAGCAGACCTAGAAGCTGAAGTCTACACGGGGTTGACAGTCGGGAGCTCTTCCCCCACCGACAAAACAACGGTCTGCCTATGGGCAGGATCCGCGTTTGAAGTCAACACTTGATTGACCGTCGGAAGGGAATCGATTCCTGACGTGGTTTCGGATGGCACAGAAGCACATCTCGAAGTTGGTGTCACCACTGGGATGACTGTCAGGGGCACAGAAGCCTCTGACACTACAACGGGCTGCTCTAACGCAGGTTCCGAGCTTGATGCGATTGGAGATGCAACGGTCTCATACATTTTTTTTGGATAATCAATAGTTCCCACGAGTATCCGGAAAAGTATGTAACCCATGGTAGAGTCCGGTATACCATGAGAAGAGTTTAAGTCGGAGGTTGTCAGGTATCCGAAGTCCCGTGCTAGCGATTAACAACTCTTGGCCATTCATCCCTCGGCTCACGTGTCTCACCACTGGATTTAGGATTTTTTAGTCAGCCGAGGTTTACTCGTCTACACTATTTACTGAGGATAGGGTTGCCCCGTTACCCCAGACCCTCCTCCTTTACCCGGGCTTGGGACCGGCATGCTGCTGCGTGCTAGGAGAGGTGGTCGCCTCGTCATCTGCCAAAACACGTCTAATCATCTCTAGTGAGTGAGCAGACGTATTTTGTAATCAACTCTGAGACCATTCCCTCTCTCACACGTAGGAAGCAAGGCGGAGTTAAATTTTATATATACATATATATATATATATATATAATTTTTTTTTAAGTTATTTCCCTAAATGTTTGTAATGTAATCTTTAGGAGTAATTTCTCGGAAGATAAATAAATAAATAATAAAAAAAATAATAGGTATGATGGCTATTGAAGTTGGAGCACGCTCGGTGGCCAAAACGTATTTGGTGGTTTATACACATTGGTAATGTGTGTTCACTTCTATGGTGATATAGAATATGTTATCTTCGCATGATTGTTGGACTAGTTTTGCGTTGTTTACACCGATTCTTACGTATGTAGCAGATACGTATGCTTGGTAACATATAACTCCTACTGACGTATACCCGTGCATAATTCCTCTTTTTCTAAATTTATCTTCGGGTGCCGTGTGTGTTTCTTGTATGACTGCTACGTCAATGGTATATCTTTGATATGCATTCGCTTTTAGATTTACTAATTCCTTCAATTTGGAGTGATAATATATTGTTACGAAATTCAGGCTTTCGAGTTCGTAAAGGATTTTGCAAATGAAACACAACACAAGTTTATTAATTTACAATAACAACTTTAATTCACAAACAGTTTTTATTACTGTTCACAATTTATATTGGTGATTACTTATGCATACAAAAACACTTATGATAATTGTACTTCACAATAATTATCTTAGGTAGTAGCTTAATCGCTTTGCAAGAACTTTTACAACTTCACTGGTTAAATTCCAATTAACTAATAATCTTACTTCGGCCTAACGACTCTATTTATACTCAATCAAAAGCTTCCGGAAACTTCCTATATTGTAGGCAGAAATATCGAGAAAAGACCAGAAAATTGTAGCCTTATTCCATTATTTACAACTAACGACACTTATATGTAATGAGTCATCTTCCAAAAATAGACTTCATGTTCTTTTACAAAAACCGGGCAAACCGCACAAACCGATTTTACTACTTGTTTGAGCAGTACACAATCATTCAAACTTGCAGGCGGTTACATTTCAAATTGTAAATAATCTAGCCTAAAAGTATGCTACTTAAGAGTGCTTCTTTTTAGTATGCAGTATTTTCTTAGTTCTAATTTTTAGTACTTATTTTTGGTACATTGGGATTTATCTAGGATTCGAATCTTCTGCACTACCGAGTACTTTTCGTAGCATTTGCTTATTTTAAGTATGCAGTATTTACATTGCGATATATCTTAGGATTCGAATTTTATTATATAACTAATTTTCGTAACATTACCCCCACCTTAATTCTGTCGTCCCGAACAGATTCACCTTCTCTTGTTGTACCTTGTCAATCAGTCAATGTGAACAACTTTCATTTTACATCTGGGGCTTTGTTGAATCCGATATACGACATCATTAATCCTCTTAATGATCTTATTTGATCCTTCCCAACTCTGCTGTAGTTTTAGAGATTTACCTTTTCTTCTCTTAGGATTGTAAAGCCAGAACAAATCTCCTTCCTGACATCCACCACAGTTTGCTCGCAGGTCATATCACGTTTTCATATGGTTGCTGGCATCCCCTATGTTGCTCCTTACTGCAGCATTAACAGCGATCATCCTCTGCGTTAGATCACTGACGTAGTTCTCCTTTGTTGTCGGCTCTACTGGTGGTGATCCAAATTTGATGTCGCAAGATAGACAAAGTTCTCTGCCTACGAAAGTGTTCGTTGTTCGTGCGCGTGAAAGCAACGAAAATGGTCGTTGTTCGTACGCGTGCAGGCAACAAATCAACAGAGGAAGTGCAGATTTACTCAACCCAGCACAGGATTTTTGATTGATCTCAAAAAGCGGGTACAACAAGGGATAAACGCATAAAGTCAGGTGTGTGGCATCTATTAATTTCTTATATTTTTTAAAAAACCAATCATAACTATCATAAATATATTAAGACTTGTATGTGTGTGGGTAAATTAAGTCCTTTGTATCAAAATGAGTAAAAGAAAAATGTCCGTGGTAGTTGACGCGATTTAAACAATCGCACTAGAGTTGGATGCCGACTACAAGGCATATCTAGAGTTGGGCGTGAAAAAGCTATCAGTGCACATGAACGAGGCGCGTCTTTCAAATTTAGAGACGTCGCTCAATGACGCTACAGCTCTTCATCAAAAAATTGTTGAGTCTCCTAGTGAAGAAACTAAGGTAAAATATATGGAAGCCCGCACGATCCGTAAGTTGAAGGAACTGTTCTTCGCATATTCATGTGAGTTAAAGGAAAGGCTCACAATCGCCAATAGCCCAAGTTTTTTCAACAAGTCAATGGCTGGATCGATGAATCCATCGGTTGAATTGAAGCTTCCTCCGATGACAATTCCCACTTTTGATGGATCTCTAAAACTGTGGCCCGAATTTAAGGCGATACTCGAAATCCTAGTGGCTACAAATTCCTCAATATCCGAGGCACAAAAGTTGCAATATCTAAAGGGCAACTTAAGCGGTGAAGCAGCGCGTATGCTACGGAGCACCGACACTAATTTTGAAACATTGATAGCATTGCTAGTCAAACGGTTTCAGAATGTTCGATTGTTAAAGGACAATCAATTCAAATTGCTTTTTGATCAAGAGGAAATCGTTCAAGAGTCATCGGATGACTTAAAACTACTGCTTGATACAACGAATGAAGTCAAGCAATTGAAAAACCTTACCGTGTCAGTGGATTCTTGGGAAGACGTGCTGCTTTTTCATACAGTACAAAAGCTTGCGTCCACCACTCGAGGTCATTGGGAATCCCACATTGCGACGCATGTGGATTATCCGACATACAGCATATTGGAAGATTTAATTTTGATGAGATCTAGGATATTCGAAGTCATCGGACAACCGGTCTCAAGTGTCATTTCATCAAAATCGAGAAAATACACGCCAGGTACAGTCCGTACATTCGAATACGATTCGAAACTGTCCTAAATTCAAAGCTCTAAGACCCGTAAAAAGACAGGACATTGTGAGGAAATATAAATTATTTTTCAACTGTCATTCAACTCTAATGCTCACTACTCTAGAGCATGCGCGAGTAATTCACTTGCTTTAAGTGTAAGCAAAGGCATCACTCGCTGTTACATAACGATGTTACAAATGCCACGCAGACTCATGACTTGCGGTTACGAGGGGTTCAACAAGCCGAGTATTAAAGTTACAATACACAACTCACGACCACAGAGCAGCCAACGTGCTCCACCCAAATTGCATCAACGCATAGTACCAACATAGCCGAACCCAATAAAGTTCAAGTTCGTAAATGGAACACCAGGCACGCCTATGGCTCAAAGGACAGAGCTGTGATGGGTGCTGTCTGGTGGCATTCTCCCGACAAATCCATCGATAACGTCTCTCCACATTACCATAAGACAAAGACATAGACAAAATGCTCTTGAAATTTTGGGAACTGGAAGAAATAGGAAATAAGTCACTGCTTTCACTAGAAGAAGAACAATATTAATTACACTTTTGTCGAACCCGTCAACGTCAGGTCGATGGAAAATATGTAGTTCAGCTTCTATTCAAGGAAGGAATACGACCTCCAATAGGACGATCATACAATTCAGCGAGGATTAGATATCTTCAACTGGAGAAAAAATTCTATTCCAACAAATGGTTTCAGAATCCCACGTCATTGAGAAACCACTATTTCGTTCCACACAACGCGTTGATTAAGGAATCCAGCTCCACCACCAAGATGCATCATGCAAAACATCAGATGGGACGTCACACAATGATCACTTACTTGTGGGTCCAAGATTGCAAGAAGATATATTCGAACACGTTACTCGATTTAGAAAACACAAGGTCGCTTTTATAGCCAACAAAATGTACAGGCAAATTTGGGTGCCTCCAAACGATTCTGCCTATCAACTCATCTTGTGGAGAGACAAAGTTGACAAGGATATCGAAGCGTATCGTCTGAATACCGTCACCTTCGGTACGGCTGCAGCACCATACTTGGCTGTGCGCACCTTGCAACAATTGGCTACAGATAAACGGGACGATTATCCGCTTGCATCAAAGATTGTCAAGAAGAACTTCTATGTGGATGACATTATTCATGGGGCAGACTCAGTCAGTGAGGCTTTGGAGATGTAGCAACAACTTATCACCATGCTGAGCAGAGGTAGGTTCCCTTTAATGAAATGGGCAACTAATAGCGAGAAATTGTTAGAAACTGTTCCAGTGGACCACCGGGAGATTGAAATTCCATTGTCATTTGATGACAATAATGCAATTAAAATTTTAGGAACCCAATGGCATCCAGGAAAGGATACATTTTCATTCAAGATAATGCTTCCTGAACAAACAAGAACTGCAAAAAGAACAATTCTCTCAGACATCGCTCGGCTCTATGATCCCTTGGGTTGGATTTCTCCGTGCGTGATCCTTAGCAAGATTCTAATGCAAGACATTTGGAAGGAACACCAATCATGGGATGAGGACTTCTCACAAACAATTGTCAAAACCTGGTACACCTTGAAGGCAGAGCTAGCAGCACTCAACGGCTTAGAAATACTGCGATGGATACATTACACCAACGAATCTCGTATTGAAATCCACGGCTTTTCTGCATCCGAAAAGGCATACGCTGCAGCAGTGTACGTTCGCGCGATCCACGGAAAATCAACACATACTAGTCTGCTGTTGTCAAAAATCAAAAACCTCTCAAAACCAAATCTCTGGCACGGTTAGAGTTGTGCGGAGCTGTACTACTATCAAACTTTTTGGTACACATGATTGAGCCTATGGAATTACAAAGGGCACGAATTTATGCTTGTTCAGACTCACAAATCACTCTGGCTTGGATAAAAGCAGCACCATACACGCGAACCACATTTGTCGCCACAGAGTCGCGGAAATTCAAGAGCTGACTCACCCTAAGTGTTGGAGATACGTCGCGTCCAAGGATAATCCAGCGGACATCGATTCAAGAGGACTCTCGCCTAGAGAGCTGATCGCTAAGGATGAGTGGTGGAACGGCCCGGAATATCTACAGACATTTGAAGAACAATCTTATCCCATGTATGATATAGGCAATACGGATCTTGAAACGAAAGCGTCCGAAATTTCTAAGGTCAAAAACGAATTCATCAAATCCAAATCCGGACAACACATAATGAACATTTTTCACATTTGTACACATGTTAATTCGTGGGAAGTCAAAGGACTTTTGTACAGGTTTTCGTGGAGAATGCGGACTTGCCCTATTCACAACGTCACCCTATAATTTTGCCTTCACAGAATGTTTTAACCAAACTCATAGTCCATGACACTCATATGAGATTATAGCATGCCGGCCAACAACTAATGATGGCAACTCTTCGCACAGAATATTGGATTCTTCAACTCAAATCAAATGTTAAAATTGCATCCACAAATGTCTCAAATGTTTTCTACATATAGCTACGATGATGCAACAAAAAGTGGGAAATCTACCAGCTCCGCGAGTTAATGAGGATCGACCGTTCCAAACATCTGGTGTGGATTATGCTAGACCTGTGCATTTAAAGGCATGGAAAGGACGCTGCAATAAAATCACGAAGGAATATATTGCCATTTTCATTTGTTTTTGCACGAAAGCTGTGCATCTCGAGTTGGTGAGCGATTACAGTATAACGGTCTTTCTAGCAGCCTTCAAGCGCTTTACGGCCCGGCGAGGCATCTGCACTGATCTTTACAGTGACTACGGAACTAATATTCAAGGAGCTACAAATATCATGGATTTAGAAAAACCACATCTACAAATCCAGTGGGTCAAGGACATCGCTATGCAACTCCAGGTAAATGGAACTACCTGACATTTTAATCCTCCTGCAGCGCCACATTTCGGAGGGCTCTGGGAAGCAGGAGTAAAGTCACTGAAACACAACTTGAAGAGAATAATCGGGCATTACACTCTTACCTTCGAAGAGTCTTCTATTCTTCTCTCAATTTTGACACCAGGACATTTTTTAATTGGTTCACATTACACACTACACCCGAAAGGAACTTAACTGACAGCAAGTCAACTCATCTGGACAGATGGCAACTACTGCAGAATATTCAACAAGATCTGTGGAAGAAATGGTCGTTCTACTTCAACACCGCTCAAAATGGCTAACCCCAATTCCAGATCTGCAAATAGGACAAGGGTCATATTGCCAGAAGAAGCAACTCCTCCTACAATTTGGCGTCTTGGTAGAATTGTTGAAACTCACCATGGACCAGATGGAAGAGTTCGTGTAGTCACCATCAAAACAGCAACAACCATACTTAAGCACCCGGTCACCAAACTGTGCCCTTGCCAATGGTTAAGGAATTAATGTCGCACCCACACACACAAGCAAATAACTGAATTCGTCTATCAAATTTAAATAGAACATATAACTTCCTAACCTAATTAACCTCCTCTAATAACCTTTTATTGCCCCACATCATTGACAGCACCTACCCTTTTTGTTTCATGCTTCATGGTCACGAGCTGACGATGCGGAGCGGATTACCAGTAATTCATTGGAAAAAACGGGAGATTATTTGAAGTCATGAATGAAGTTAAGAAAAACAGCCAATGACACCGACAACCTTTCCGGCGGTCCGGCAGGATGTTGCAGAGCAACAAACCAAAGCATTGGATGTGCGTCATTAGCAAAAAAATCTGAACGCCCACGATCTCAGTTCGTCGGTGGGATACAATCGCCTTACATTTTTCTTTTAAATAAATACGATACATTGTAATTCGAATTATCGCCTTATAGTGCGACTCACAAAGAATCGCTATAAGGTAATTGGTGATCGCTGTGTGTTAGCATTTAATGACACAACAATTCTATTGTCTTGCCACTGCATCCGACACCACATACCAGCTGTTCAACTAAGTAACGTCGCTGCGTGTCAGTATTTAATGACACAACAAATTTATCGTCTTGCCACTGCATTCGACACCACATACCAGCCGTTCAAGTTAGTAACACGACCCACTTTGTGTGCTTTATAAACAAACACACTGGGCGAACGTACATACTCATCGTAATATAGCCATGTAATCAATAATAAAAATCGTGATGGCATTCGCTGGCATTTCTGGCGCACTCTATTGGATCAACCCCAATTCCAGATCTGCAAATAGGACAAGGGTCATATTGCCAGAAGAAGCAACTCCTCCTACAATTTGGCGTCTTGGTAGAATTGTTGAAACTCACCATGGACCAGATGGAAGAGTTCGTGTAGTCACCATCAAAACAGCAACAACCATACTTAAGCACCCGGTCACCAAACTGTGCCCTTGCCAATGGTTAAGGAATTAATGTCGCACCCACACACACAAGCAAATAACTGAATTCGTCTATCAAATTTAAATAGAACATATAACTTCCTAACCTAATTAACCTCCTCTAATAACCTTTTATTGCCCCACATCATTGACAGCACCTACCCTTTTTGTTTCATGCTTCATGGTCACGAGCTGACGATGCGGAGCGGATTACCAGTAATTCATTGGAAAAAACGGGAGATTATTTGAAGTCATGAATGAAGTTAAGAAAAACAGCCAATGACACCGACAACCTTTCCGGCGGTCCGGCAGGATGTTGCAGAGCAACAAACCAAAGCATTGGATGTGCGTCATTAGCAAAAAAATCTGAACGCCCACGATCTCAGTTCGTCGGTGGGATACAATCGCCTTACATTTTTCTTTTAAATAAATACGATACATTGTAATTCGAATTATCGCCTTATAGTGCGACTCACAAAGAATCGCTATAAGGTAATTGGTGATCGCTGTGTGTTAGCATTTAATGACACAACAATTCTATTGTCTTGCCACTGCATCCGACACCACATACCAGCTGTTCAACTAAGTAACGTCGCTGCGTGTCAGTATTTAATGACACAACAATTATATCGTCTTGCCACTGCATTCGACACCACATACCAGCCGTTCAAGTTAGTAACACGACCCACTTTGTGTGCTTTATAAACAAACACACTGGGCGAACGTACATACTCATCGTAATATAGCCATGTAATCAATAATAAAAATCGTGATGGCATTCGCTGGCATTTCTGGCGCACTCTATTGGATCAACGAGATATGAAAATTCATATCTTGGTATAAGATATTGAACAAAGCAAACGTGTGGAATTGGCTGGATTGGCTGTAGTTGGTAGCAAGGTGACTGCAGTAAAATCAGTTGTCACACAGCACTCAACCATCCCGGTCGCAGCGCGCAACCATACAAGTCGAATAAATTAATCGTCTGTCGTAATTTCCTCGATCGTCCGTCATCAAGTCCTCAATCAAAAGAATAAATTTAAGTCTACCTTTTAGAAAAAAATAAAAGAAATTATTATCACTGGTTAAATACGAAATTTGTATTGTTCTTTAATTCTGGGTAGATTTTATAAACGAAGATTTCAAATCTTCGGAAGTCTCTCGAAAATTGCAAATTGCCCTTGGATCCATTTAAGGTCCAGGCGGCATACACGCTCCTATTCCCGCATTGCTCGCATCAGTGTCCGGAATGAAGATTTCTCCTGCCTGTGGATACGCCAGAATTGGAGAACTAAACAGCTTTCCCTTTAGCAATTCGAATGATTTTTCAAGCTCGCTCGACCATTGGAACTTTTGGTTCTTCTCAGTAAGGCGATGAAGGCTTCGTGCAACATCTACGAAGTTAGGCACATACCGTCGATAGTAAAAACATAGCCCCAAAGATCTTCGCAGCTCATGTAAATTCTTTGGTACCGGCCATTCGCTAACAGCTTCTAACTTCTTGGAATCCGTGCATACTCCTTGACTTGATACAATGTGGCCCAAATAATTCACTTCATTTTTGAAAGGGCTACAACTTTAATCCTGTTACTTTTATGGTTTCTAGAACTTGCCGAAGATCATTCACGTGCTCATTAAATTTGCGACCAAAAACAATGATGTCATCCAAATAGACTAGACATGTCTTCCAGCTAAGGCCTCGCAAAATATGTTCCATCAACCGCTCAAACGTAACAGGAGCGTTGCATAAACTAAACGGCATTACAGAAAATTGATACAAGCCGTTTCCCGCCGTAAAAGCCACCTGCCAGTATCCGCTTTTCAGATCCAATGTATTGAAGATTCTGGCTCCCGATAAGGTGTCCAACGTGTCGTCTATACGTGGTAATGGATAACTATCCTTCTTGGTGACATCGTTCAGTTTCCGATAGTCCACACAAAATCTCGTTGAAACATCTTTCTTTTGAACAAGTACCACAGGTGAGCTCCATGGTGTGGCAAGTGGCATAACCCTCGCCACATAATTTTCAATTTATGGCATATGGCATAGCCTCGCAATCACAGCATTAATGCCAACATGACAAAACAATCATTTCCTTTTGACGAACATGAGAAGGAGAAAGAGAAGAAAAAAAGAAGAGGACCTTCTTCCTTCCGTCTTTTAATGTTGGACGAACATTTTTTTCTTTGTTCTCGAGCGAAAAAAAACGTGGACGCGACATTAAAAATTTATAATTCTACTCTAAAATTCACTTTCAATAAATTTATTTTAACCCATTTTAACTTAAATATAAGCTACACCTCGATGGTGGGAAAGAAAACGTTGACGCGACATCTTTTTTCTTATTGGCATTTTTTTTTTTTGAAATCCACACTTCGTTGGTATTTTTTTTTCTTATTGGTTGGGTGTAAATTGGTAAAATGGCAATACATTTAAACCAAAAATATTAAATTTATTAATAGTAGTATTACACCGGTTACTCTTACCACTGTACATCGTTTCCTTCTTATTTTGAAATATTATAAAATTTGAAATTATAATATATAAGATTATAAAATACATAATACAATTATGTAATCGTAAAGTACCTAAACACAAGAAGAACTTAAGACGTATAAATTGATATTAAGAACCACCCCCACTAAGTTTCGTTTGGTTCGTCGCCATCGCTAAATTCGCCATCTACCCGGACACGAAAGTCACGGAGTTCGCGTGAGAGATTCGTATTAAAAATTGAATGTGAATCGAGAAGGTGCTCAGCAAAATCCTTGGCAGTTCTAACAGGAGCCAGGAAAGAAGAATTGAAAATTTTTATTTGCCTCATTCGAAATTCGTGGTGAAAACAGAAATTTGCGTTCCATTCTTATCACATGAAGTTAATATGGCCAATAGCATTCGGTCTGCAATTTACATTCGGTGGTATTCGGTGAAGAAGTTCAAAACTGTTTTTTTTTGCTGTGCTTGTGAGCAAATTCGCAAAAAAAAAGAATATAACAACCAACAAAAGAAGGAAAAGAAGCAACCAAGTGTCAAATTTTTCGCTGTATTGTGTTTCTTTGTTACTTCCCCATTATATATATATATTATCATCGAAAAGGAGAAAAAGGTGCATCGTACTTATTTCTCCCAAGATAATACAAAATAAAACTATCAATTTCTTCGATGAATTTTTTTTTGTGCGGCGTCATTACATTGCATCCAGCATCGCACCATATCAAATCTCAACACATACGCATAATTCCCGTAAAGATCATCCTAGATTCTTGTGGCAAGGCAAGCAGTCAACACAAACAAGTAGTCGCTCGTCGGTCTGTGCAAGTGCAAGGGCGTGGTCGATAGGCAGTTCTCAGTTAAATATTCGGAATACAAGTGTTTAATTGTAAATTAGAAAAAAAGGAAATTAAATTCGTTTCGTTTAAAGTTTGAATGGCTATGTGGATTTTCGTATTTTATGAATGACTAGCAACACTTAACAGTGAATAAGAATGTCTTGTCCGCAGGGAATCTCGAAACTTACGTGAGTGTGACTTGTGGTCCATTGTGTTCCTTACATGATACTATAATTGGAAATCGATCTGAACTGACTGTCAAATAAGCCAATGCGGATAATCTCCTCACCATCGTTGTCAGCCTCAGCAGTATCATCAGTCAAAATCATCGTTCAATCATCATCTTCAAATCATCATTGTCAGCCTCAGCAGCATCGTCATCAAATCATTGTGAAAAAATACGGTAGTTTTTAATAAAAAGGCCAAGACTCTATGAAACTGCGAAACTTTAATTGTTTCTCTTTAAAAGTACAAAAGCGAATGGGCTGAAATAACACAAGCAAAATATAGGGTGTTTTTTTGGGAGGTTTGTTTTTCCGATAGATGTCGTTTTATTTTATGACAGTTGTTTTGACAGCTCAAAGTGGCATTTCTACTCAGTATTGTTTGGCAAATCATTATGAAAAAAAAAAAAAAAAAAAAAAAAAAAAAAATGACATTTGTGAAAAATAGTCGTGGTAGCCATATGCCAGAAATTGTGTTTAAATGTTAAATGCCAAAAAATTATCTACCAAATAAATATATAGATATAACGTGTTTTTTTAAGAGGTTGCCGATTTTTTTTTTGAATAAAACACATATAAAATTATGAAATGCCCAAAATTTTTTTTTATTTGGTAGATAATTTTTTGGCATTTAACATTTAAACACAATTTCTGGCATATGGCTACCACGACTATTTTTCACAAATGTCATTTTTTTTTTTTTTTTTTTTTTTTTTTTTTTTTTTCATAATGATTTGCCAAACAATACTGAGTAGAAATGCCACTTTGAGCTGTCAAAACAACTGTCATAAAATAAAACGACATCTATCGGAAAAACAAACCTCCCAAAAAACACCCTATATAATGTGTTACATTTAATAACGATGCGGCATATCCACTCATGTGTATTGGTTATATGTGTGTCAATGTACAGTGGCGTAGTATATTAATTTTTAAAATCCTCGCCCCCTCGAGAATGATGTAAGCTCCAGGGGATACAGCAGTTGCACGGGTCTTCGCGTTCTCGAACCATCCGCGTAGCGAAGCTCACAAGCTCGCACTTTGCTATCACGTCCAGTAAGTGCATTTTCAATAACCGCCAACTTCCAAGCGATTCGTGGTTTTGCAGAGTCAAACACAAGGACGACATCATTTGGTTTTAGCTGTGCTGAAGAAAACCCTTGGCTGTGGTGAAACTTTCGCAATTGTTGCAAATATTCGGTGCGCCAGCGATTCCAAAGCATACCAGTTCGCTTCATTCGCTGCGTCCAGAGTTGCTGCAACTCACTTGATGAAGTTACTGAATTTTGAGGGTCAACAATACCACTGTGACCATATAGGAAATGTGAAGGTGTTAGCGGTGCAATATCCAAAGGGTCGCTGCTTACCCAGATAAGAGGTCGTACGTTGACCATGCCTTCTGCTTCTGCAACCACGGTCCGTAATTGCTCAAACGTCAGCTTCGCCTTCCCGATAACTACCTTTAGAACATTTTTGATCGTTCTTATTAAGCGCTCCCAAAATCCTCCCCACCATGGGGCCCGCTCGGCAATAAACTTCCAGCGAATACGTTTATTGGAAAGGAATCGTTGTACATCTTCGTCGTTCGATGCTTCGTTGGTGTCGTTGATCTCTACAGCAGCTCGTCGAAATGTTTTAGCGTTATCGGAGAAGATTGTTGATGGAGCACCTCGCCGGCCTATAAAGCGCCTCAGTCCCATTTTGCAGCTTTCAGTAGTCAAATTTGTTACAGTTTCCAGATGCACGGATCGAATAGCAGCACAAGTAAAAACCATCAGGTAACTTTTGTGCATCTGGTTTGTGGAGCTGTCAAAATAATAAAGTGGTCCGGCGAAGTCTATGCCGACACAGTCAAAGGGCTTTGATAGAGTAATTCGTTCTATTGGTAGCGTGCCAAATGGCTGTGATACGGATTTACCAAACAATTTCTGGCAAATGACACACCTCTTAATTCTGCCTTTGATCAGTGGACGCCCTTTGCAAATCCAAAAACGTTCACGTAGTTGACACAGAACGACATTGACACCTCCATGTAAGGTTTTTTGATGATAGTAGTCAATAATCAATTTTACAATATACGAATTGGATGGTAGTATAATAGGATGTTTTTGGTCTAGTGAACCATCGAGCGATTGCAGGCGGCCTCCTAATCGCATAAAACCATCGTTATCAAGAAAAGGACATAATTGGGCTATCTTTGATATTTTTGGTACAGATTTTTCTCTCTGTAAAAGAAGAATTTCGTTAGAAAATGCATTTTGTTGTATATACCTGATCCAATAGGTTTCACCTGCGTTAAGTTCGCTAGTGCTAGGTTGAAAAAACTGATATTTCGCCTGTTTTCTGCAAAGTTTTATGAATCGCAAAATAAAGGCCGTGCGTCGCAATAAACTGTTCCAGGAACTAAATTCTGTGTAGGCCAGTATTGGTTCAGGTATAGTGTGATCAGGAACGGAAATAGGTGCCAATAGCGCCACTGGTACCATGGTTTCCGACGAAATCGCATCGATTTGGTCGGACTCAAAAGCTGCATCGGTGTTAAGCCACGTCGGTCCGTGAGCCCATATAAGTGAATTTCGTAAGTCATGGGCGGTGATACCTCTTGTTAGGAGATCTGCTGGATTTTCCTTCCCGCTACGATGTCTCCAATCCTCAATTGGCGTAAGCCGACGAATTTCTGTTACTCGGCTCTGCACATACGGTTTCCATCGTTGAGCATCCCCCTGGATCCACGCAAGCGCAATCCTCGAATCTGTCCACAGAAAGAATTTGTGAATTATTACCATCAATGTTGAAACTTTTGATATAAGCCACAGTTCCATACCACATACCATCATACTGTTGAAATTGTTCAGGACATCTCGACAATCGCGTAGAGAGGGATTTTAGTCGTCTAATCGCGTTTTCCCTATTGCTTTTTATTTCAATGGTAGGACTCTTCCACGGCAGTGTGGCCTCATAACGCTGACCCTTTTTAAATTCTCTATATTAACTTCACTTGCCCGTGGCTGGCTGGCTGGCTGGCTGGCCAAATCTTGTGATCAATTTTTAACCCACTTCCTACAGCCCGATTTTATTGAAATTTTACACACATGTATATCTCCCAAGACAACACTTTCTATTCTGGGAGTCGGGGGGCTCCCATACAAATATTTTACAAAATTTACCCGATTTTCTTTAAATTTTGTACACATGTGTGTCTTCGATGGAAAACACTTTTTGTAAAAATTTGGAGCGATCGGCCCCTTGGGGACCCCAATATACAATTTTTAAATATCAGGCAAAGTCTGAGCTGTGTGCTTTGTGAGCAGCGCTGTTCGCTGCCGCTGCGTCATTTGGTGAATGATTTTGCCACAAAACGAGCACGCGGTGTGTGTGTGTATCCCCGATTAGAGAATTTACAA
The DNA here is from genome assembly GCA_947095585.1 of Nephrocerus scutellatus. Classification (NCBI taxonomy): domain Eukaryota; kingdom Metazoa; phylum Arthropoda; class Insecta; order Diptera; family Pipunculidae; genus Nephrocerus; species Nephrocerus scutellatus. Next base: position 65,204,151 of record OX352762.1, read on the forward strand.
GAAAAATTTTAATTTTTATGGGTTGTTTTTTGATGATGCATTTGCTTATTAGTTCTTCAGCTAAGTGCTCGTTATCTTCCTCTTCCCCACGAATTCCTATGGCCTCCAGTGACCAGAATGCCGTGAGATCGTTGCTGTTTAGCGCGGGCAGATGTAGAGTTGTACTATGGATTGATGTAAAGCATGAGTTTTCGTGTGTTTTAATAACCTTACCAGCAGAATGTGTTCCTTTTAGCGTCCTACCAAATATTGTGTCGACTGCTCTAAGTCCTGGAGAAATACGTCGCTGTTTGCCCGTGACCACAGACCAGTAGCGACCCGAACCGATGAGTATACTCAATCCAGTTTCTGATTCGATGTCTGTCTGACAAGAATCCGCTAACTTTAGATTATGAATTAATTCACATGAAGCGTCCGGGGCGTGCAGCACATCAATGCAAATTTCCGGAACAACAACGGCTTCCAGAGGTGTATGCTTCTGCCACTAAATTGGCTTTTTATGTGGACATTCACTTTTTTAAAATTCTTAAATGGAGATTGTCTTTGCATCCGAATGGTATTAATGAAAAGTTCACTTCACCAACAGCTGACAGATTTAATTTTTGCACCAAATCTTCTCGAATATATGAGTATTGACTACCGCCGTCGATGAAAAATCGAACAAGTAAAGATTTATTTTCACTCGGTGCTACGGCTATTCCCCGAGCCGTTTTCAAAAAAATCTATGGCTTGTATGTGAAGGGTCGCACAAAGAGGTCAGGTGTTTTCCCTTGCATTTCACACAACACATCCATTTAGCACTCCGACATTTTTTAGAAGAATGCCCTCGGTTGGCACAGCGAAAACATCGACCACTTTTTCTTAAAATTTCTCGTTTTTCTATAATTGACAGCTGACAGTCACAATCTTTGGTTAGGTGTTTGTCTGATGCGCAAAATGCACAAATGTTCTTATCACTTAACGACACTAAATTTGATGCAGTCGTATGAGTTGAAGAAGGATGGCTACCGTGTGAAGTGGATGGGAGGGCAACTGTCACTCTACTCCTTTCCAAAGATTCAACTTCTCTTTTTAAAAAACGCATTAGGTCTTTTACATGCTTGTCACCAATTTCCATAGAAATTGAAGAACTTCTTTCGTCCGCCTCACGTGATTCCACAGCATTGTCGTCTCGTTCTGCTAACCGATAATAATCAACTCGTAGTTCTGATGGTATGCAGCGAAGCAATATTGACTTTAACATTACGTAGTATTGATGAATTGGTATTTGTAAAGCAGTGAGTGTACGACAGCATGATGTAATTGAATTATACAAATTGCGAAGGCCAGCAGCATCTGTTTTTGATTGCACAGGGCGAAGGGAAATCAAGTGCTGCATATTCTTGTCAACAAAACGTTCCGTATCACCACATTGTTCCTGCAAGAGAGAGACAGCTGCTTCGTAGCACAAACCCGAAGCGGTAAAACCGGCAATTATCTTTTTTGCGGTGCCTACTAGTACAGATTCCAAATAACTGAATTTGTCTGACGATGATAAATTCCCGTTTTCATGTATAACTGTTCGAAATTGCCCCCAAAACGGTAACCAATCTTGGTAATTGCCGTCAAACTTCTTTAGCTGTAGTTTGGGAAGCTTGAGAGAAAAATTCACTGCCTATGACATGTTAAGAGATGATCTTTCTTGATTTGAAATAGATGGGTTCTGCTTGCTTCGAACTTTCTTTAGACGAGAATTTAGGCGGGAGAGCACACCAATCGCTGCATCTTCATATTCGGCTATCTTTTCTAACTCTTTGTCCAGCTCATCAATTTTAGAAGATTTTTATTTCGCACCTCCTGGTTCGCCGCGTTAAGACTTTCATAGACAGCCGTTAACCGCTGGATTAATGCAACAATGTCTTCCTCAATCGTGTCCAAGTCAGTCGCAGAACTGATTTGAGAACCCTCACTATCAAGAAAATCAGTAGCACTTTTAACTAATTTTGTTACCTGTCCTCTGTAGGCTGATCGAGCAGATAACTCCATTTTTAATTCGCTTGATTGCCACGTTTTTTACTTTGTATTTTAATATAAACAATTATATTACGCGGTTTCCCAATCTCTGTTCACATTTTTCCCGGGTTTCGGCACCATGTGAAAAAATATGGTAGTTTTTAATAAAAAGGCCAAGACTCTATGAAACTGCGAAACTTTAATGCTTGCTCTTTAAAAGTACAAAAGCGAATGGGCTGAAATAACACAAGCAAAATATAATGTGTTACATTTAATAACGATGCGGCATATCCACTCATGTGTATTGGTTATATGTGTGTCAATGTACAGTGGCGTAGTATATTAATTTTTAAAATCCTCGCCCCCTCGAGAATGATGTAAGCTCCAGGGGATACAGCAGTTGCACGGGTCTTCGCGTTCTCGAACCATCCGCGTAGCGAAGCTCACAAGCTCGCACTTTGCTATCACGTCCAGTAAGTGCATTTTCAATAACCGCCAACTTCCAAGCGATTCGTGGTTTTGCAGAGTCAAACACAAGGACGACATCATTTGGTTTTAGCTGTGCTGAAGAAAACCCTTGGCTGTGGTGAAACGATCGCAATTGTTGCAAATATTCGGTGCGCCAGCGATTCCAAAGCATACCAGTTCGCTTCATTCGCTGCGTCCAGAGTTGCTGCAACTCACTTGATGAAGTTACTGAATTTTGAGGGTCAACAATACCACTGTGACCATATAGGAAATGTTAAGGTGTTAGCGGTGCAATATCCAAAGGGTCGCTGCCTACCCAGGTAAGAGGTCGTACGTTGACCATGCCTTCTGCTTCTGCAACCACGGTCCGTAATTGCTCAAACGTCAGCTTCGCCTTCCCGATAACTACCTTTAGAACATTTTTGATCGTTCTTATTAAGCGCTCCCAAAATCCTCCCCACCATGGGGCCCGCTCGATAATAAACTTCCAGCATATACGTTTATTGGAAAGGAATCGTTGTACATCTTCGTCGTTCGATGCTTCGTTGGTGTCGTTGATCTCTACAGCAGCTCGTCGAAATGTTTTAGCGTTATCGGAGAAGAATCGCATCGATTTGGTCGGACTCAAAAGCTGCATCGGTGTTAAGCCACGTCGGTCCGTGAGCCCATATAAGTGAATTTCGTAAGTCATGGGCGGTGATACCTCTTGTTAGGAGATCTGCTGGATTTTCCTTCGCACTACGATGTCTCCAATCCTCAATTGGCGTAAGCCGACGAATTTCCGTTACTCGGCTCTGCACATACGGTTTCCATCGTTGAGCACCCCCTGGATCCACGCAAGCGCAATCCTCGAATCTGTCCACAGAAAGAATTTGTGAATTAATCAATGTTGAAACTTTTGATATAAGCCACAGTTCCATACCACATACCATCATACTGTTGAAATTGTTCAGGACATCTCGACAATCGCGTAGAGAGGGATTTTAGTCGTCTAATCGCGTTTTCCCTATTGCTTTTTATTTCAATGGTAGGACTCTTCCACGGCAGTGTGGCCTCATAACGCTGACCCTTTTTAAATTCTCTATATTAACTTCACTTGCCCGTGGCTGGCTGGCTGGCTGGCTGGCCAAATCTTGTGATCAATTTTTAACCCACTTCCTACAGCCCGATTTTATTGAAATTTTACACACATGTATATCTCCCAAGACAACACTTTCTATTCTGGGAGTCGGGGGGCTCCCATACAAATATTTTACAAAATTTACCCGATTTTCTTTAAATTTTGTACACATGTGTGTCTTCGATGGAAAACACTTTTTGTAAAAATTTGGAGCGATCGGCCCCTTGGGGACCCCAATATACAATTTTTAAATATCAGGCAAAGTCTGAGCTGTGTGCTTTGTGAGCAGCGCTGTTCGCTGCCGCTGCGTCATTTGGTGAATGATTTTGCCACAAAACGAGCACGCGGTGTGTGTGTGTATCCCCGATTAGAGAATTTACAAGAAAAATTTTAATTTTTATGGGTTGTTTTTTGATGATGCATTTGCTTATTAGTTCTTCAGCTAAGTGCTCGTTATCTTCCTCTTCCCCACGAATTCCTATGGCCTCCAGTGACCAGAATGCCGTGAGATCGTTGCTGTTTAGCGCGGGCAGATGTAGAGTTGTACTATGGATTGATGTAAAGCATGAGTTTTCGTGTGTTTTAATAACCTTACCAGCAGAATGTGTTCCTTTTAGCGTCCTACCAAATATTGTGTCGACTGCTCTAAGTCCTGGAGAAATACGTCGCTGTTTGCCCGTGACCACAGACCAGTAGCGACCCGAACCGATGAGTATACTCAATCCAGTTTCTGATTCGATGTCTGTCTGACAAGAATCCGCTAACTTTAGATTATGAATTAATTCACATGAAGCGTCCGGGGCGTGCAGCACATCAATGCAAATTTCCGGAACAACAACGGCTTCCAGAGGTGTATGCTTCTGCCACTAAATTGGCTTTTTATGTGGACATTCACTTTTTTAAAATTCTTAAATGGAGATTGTCTTTGCATCCGAATGGTATTAATGAAAAGTTCACTTCACCAACAGCTGACAGATTTAATTTTTGCACCAAATCTTCTCGAATATATGAGTATTGACTACCGCCGTCGATGAAAAATCGAACAAGTAAAGATTTATTTTCACTCGGTGCTACGGCTATTCCCCGAGCCGTTTTCAAAAAAATCTATGGCTTGTATGTGAAGGGTCGCACAAAGAGGTCAGGTGTTTTCCCTTGCATTTCACACAACACATCCATTTAGCACTCCGACATTTTTTAGAAGAATGCCCTCGGTTGGCACAGCGAAAACATCGACCACTTTTTCTTAAAATTTCTCGTTTTTCTATAATTGACAGCTGACAGTCACAATCTTTGGTTAGGTGTTTGTCTGATGCGCAAAATGCACAAATGTTCTTATCACTTAACGACACTAAATTTGATGCAGTCGTATGAGTTGAAGAAGGATGGCTACCGTGTGAAGTGGATGGGAGGGCAACTGTCACTCTACTCCTTTCCAAAGATTCAACTTCTCTTTTTAAAAAACGCATTAGGTCTTTTACATGCTTGTCACCAATTTCCATAGAAATTGAAGAACTTCTTTCGTCCGCCTCACGTGATTCCACAGCATTGTCGTCTCGTTCTGCTAACCGATAATAATCAACTCGTAGTTCTGATGGTATGCAGCGAAGCAATATTGACTTTAACATTACGTAGTATTGATGAATTGGTATTTGTAAAGCAGTGAGTGTACGACAGCATGATGTAATTGAATTATACAAATTGCGAAGGCCAGCAGCATCTGTTTTTGATTGCACAGGGCGAAGGGAAATCAAGTGCTGCATATTCTTGTCAACAAAACGTTCCGTATCACCACATTGTTCCTGCAAGAGAGAGACAGCTGCTTCGTAGCACAAACCCGAAGCGGTAAAACCGGCAATTATCTTTTTTGCGGTGCCTACTAGTACAGATTCCAAATAACTGAATTTGTCTGACGATGATAAATTCCCGTTTTCATGTATAACTGTTCGAAATTGCCCCCAAAACGGTAACCAATCTTGGTAATTGCCGTCAAACTTCTTTAGCTGTAGTTTGGGAAGCTTGAGAGAACAATTCACTGCCTATGACATGTTAAGAGATGATCTTTCTTGATTTGAAATAGATGGGTTCTGCTTGCTTCGAACTTTCTTTAGACGAGAATTTAGGCGGGAGAGCACACCAATCGCTGCATCTTCATATTCGGCTATCTTTTCTAACTCTTTGTCCAGCTCATCAATTTTAGAAGATTTTTATTTCGCACCTCCTGGTTCGCCGCGTTAAGACTTTCATAGACAGCCGTTAACCGCTGGATTAATGCAACAATGTCTTCCTCAATCGTGTCCAAGTCAGTCGCAGAACTGATTTGAGAACCCTCACTATCAAGAAAATCAGTAGCACTTTTAACTAATTTTGTTACCTGTCCTCTGTAGGCTGATCGAGCAGATAACTCCATTTTTAATTCGCTTGATTGCCACGTTTTTTACTTTGTATTTTAATATAAACAATTATATTACGCGGTTTCCCAATCTCTGTTCACCTTTTTCCCGGGTTTCGGCACCATGTGAAAAAATATGGTAGTTTTTAATAAAAAGGCCAAGACTCTATGAAACTGCGAAACTTTAATGCTTGCTCTTTAAAAGTACAAAAGCGAATGGGCTGAAATAACACAAGCAAAATATAATGTGTTACATTTAATAACGATGCGGCATATCCACTCATGTGTATTGGTTATATGTGTGTCAATGTACAGTGGCGTAGTATATTAATTTTTAAAATCCTCGCCCCCTCGAGAATGATGTAAGCTCCAGGGGATACAGCAGTTGCACGGGTCTTCGCGTTCTCGAACCATCCGCGTAGCGAAGCTCACAAGCTCGCACTTTGCTATCACGTCCAGTAAGTGCATTTTCAATAACCGCCAACTTCCAAGCGATTCGTGGTTTTGCAGAGTCAAACACAAGGACGACATCATTTGGTTTTAGCTGTGCTGAAGAAAACCCTTGGCTGTGGTGAAACGATCGCAATTGTTGCAAATATTCGGTGCGCCAGCGATTCCAAAGCATACCAGTTCGCTTCATTCGCTGCGTCCAGAGTTGCTGCAACTCACTTGATGAAGTTACTGAATTTTGAGGGTCAACAATACCACTGTGACCATATAGGAAATGTTAAGGTGTTAGCGGTGCAATATCCAAAGGGTCGCTGCCTACCCAGGTAAGAGGTCGTACGTTGACCATGCCTTCTGCTTCTGCAACCACGGTCCGTAATTGCTCAAACGTCAGCTTCGCCTTCCCGATAACTACCTTTAGAACATTTTTGATCGTTCTTATTAAGCGCTCCCAAAATCCTCCCCACCATGGGGCCCGCTCGATAATAAACTTCCAGCATATACGTTTATTGGAAAGGAATCGTTGTACATCTTCGTCGTTCGATGCTTCGTTGGTGTCGTTGATCTCTACAGCAGCTCGTCGAAATGTTTTAGCGTTATCGGAGAAGAATCGCATCGATTTGGTCGGACTCAAAAGCTGCATCGGTGTTAAGCCACGTCGGTCCGTGAGCCCATATAAGTGAATTTCGTAAGTCATGGGCGGTGATACCTCTTGTTAGGAGATCTGCTGGATTTTCCTTCGCACTACGATGTCTCCAATCCTCAATTGGCGTAAGCCGACGAATTTCTGTTACTCGGCTCTGCACATACGGTTTCCATCGTTGAGCACCCCCTGGATCCACGCAAGCGCAATCCTCGAATCTGTCCACAGAAAGAATTTGTGAATTAATCAATGTTGAAACTTTTGATATAAGCCACAGTTCCATACCACATACCATCATACTGTTGAAATTGTTCAGGACATCTCGACAATCGCGTAGAGAGGGATTTTAGTCGTCTAATCGCGTTTTCCCTATTGCTTTTTATTTCAATGGTAGGACTCTTCCACGGCAGTGTGGCCTCATAACGCTGACCCTTTTTAAATTCTCTATATTAACTTCACTTGCCCGTGGCTGGCTGGCTGGCTGGCTGGCCAAATCTTGTGATCAATTTTTAACCCACTTCCTACAGCCCGATTTTATTGAAATTTTGCACACATGTATATCTCCCAAGACAACACTTTCTATTCTGGGAGTCGGGGGGCTCCCATACAAATATTTTACAAAATTTACCCGATTTTCTTTAAATTTTGTACACATGTGTAACTTCGATGGAAAACACTTTTTGTAAAAATTTGGAGCGATCGGCCCCTTGGGGACCCCAATATACAATTTTTAAATATCGCATCAGATCAAGGCAAAGTCTGAGCTGTGTGCTTTGTGAGCAGCGCTGTTCGCTGCCGCTGCGTCATTTGGTGAATGATTTTGCCACAAAACGAGCACGCAGTGTGTGTGTGTATCCCCGATTAGAGAATTTACAAGAAAAATTTTAATTTTTATGGGTTGTTTTTTTGATGATGCATTTGCTTATTAGTTCTTCAGCTAAGTGCTCGTTATCTTCCTCTTCCCCACGAATTCCTATGGCCTCCAGTGACCAGAATGCCGTGAGATCGTTGCTGTTTATCGCGGGCAGATGTAGAGTTGTACTATGGATTGATGTAAAGCATTAGTTTTCGTGTGTTTTAATAACCTTACCAGCAGAATGTGTTCCTTTTAGTGTCCAACCAAATATTGTGTCGACTGCTCTAAGTCCTGGAGAAATACGTCGCTGTTTGCCCGTGACCACAGACCAGTAGCGACCCGAACCGATGAGTATACTCAATCCAGTTTCTGATTCGATGTCTGTCTGACAAGAATCCGCTAACTTTAGATTATGAATTAATTCACATGAAGCGTCCGGGGCGTGCAGCACATCAATGCAAATTTCCGGAACAACAACGGCTTCCAGAGGTGTATGCTTCTGCCACTAAATTGGCTTTTTATGTGGACATTCACTTTTTTAAAATTCTTAAATGGAGATTGTCTTTGCATCCGAATGGTATTAATGAAAAGTTCACTTCACCAACAGCTGACAGATTTAATTTTTGCACCAAATCTTCTCGAATATATGAGTATTGACTACCGCCGTCGATGAAAAATCGAACAAGTAAAGATTTATTTTCACTCGGTGCTACGGCTATTCCCCGAGCCGTTTTCAAAAAAATCTATGGCTTGTATGTGAAGGGTCTCACAAAGAGGTCAGGTGTTTGCCCTTGCATTTCACACAACACATCCATTTAGCACTCCGACATTTTTTAGAAGAATGCCCTCGGTTGGCACAGCGAAAACATCGACCACTTTTTCTTAAAATTTCTCGTTTTTCTATAATTGACAGCTGACAGTCACAATCTTTGGTTAGGTGTTTGTCTGATGCGCAAAATGCACAAATGTTCTTATCACTTAACGACACTAAATTTGATGCAGTCGTATGAGTTAAAGAAGGATGGCTACCGTGTGAAGTGGATGGGAGGGCAACTGTCACTCTACTCCTTTCCAAAGATTCAACTTCTCTTTTTAAAAAACGCATTAGGTCTTTTACATGCTTGTCACCAATTTCCATAGAAATTGAAGAACTTCTTTCGTCCGCCTCACGTGATTCCACAGCATTGTCGTCTCGTTCTGCTAACCGATAATAATCAACTCGTAGTTCTGATGGTATGCAGCGAAGCAATATTGACTTTAACATTACGTAGTATTGATGAATTGGTATTTGTAAAGCAGTGAGTGTACGACAGCATGATGTAATTGAATTATACAAATTGCGAAGGCCAGCAGCATCTGTTTTTGATTGCACAGGGCGAAGGGAAATCAAGTGCTGCATATTCTTGTCAACAAAACGTTCCGTATCACCACATTGTTCCTGCAAGAGAGAGACAGCTGCTTCGTAGCACAAACCCGAAGCGGTAAAACCGGCAATTATCTTTTTTGCGGTGCCTACTAGTACAGATTCCAAATAACTGAATTTGTCTGACGATGATAAATTCCCGTTTTCATGTATAACTGTTCGAAATTGCTCCCAAAACGGTAACCAATCTTGGTAATTGCCGTCAAACTTCTTTAGCTGTAGTTTGGGAAGCTTGAGAGAACAATTCACTGCCTATGACATGTTAAGAGATGATCTTTCTTGATTTGAAATAGATGGGTTCTGCTTGCTTCGAACTTTCTTTAGACGAGAATTTAGGCGGGAGAGCACACCAATCGCTGCATCTTCATATTCGGCTATCTTTTCTAACTCTTTGTCCAGCTCATCAATTTTAGAAGATTTTTATTTCGCACCTCCTGGTTCGCCGCGTTAAGACTTTCATAGACAGCCGTTAACCGCTGGATTAATGCAACAATGTCTTCCTCAATCGTGTCCAAGTCAGTCGCAGAACTGATTTGAGAACCCTCACTATCAAGAAAATCAGTAGCACTTTTAACTAATTTTGTTACCTGTCCTCTGTAGGCTGATCGAGCAGATAACTCCATTTTTAATTCGCTTGATTGCCACGTTTTTTACTTTGTATTTTAATATAAACAATTATATTACGCGGTTTCCCAATCTCTGTTCACCTTTTTCCCGGGTTTCGGCACCATGTGAAAAAATATGGTAGTTTTTAATAAAAAGGCCAAGACTCTATGAAACTGCGAAACTTTAATGCTTGCTCTTTAAAAGTACAAAAGCGAATGGGCTGAAATAACACAAGCAAAATATAATGTGTTACATTTAATAACGATGCGGCATATCCACTCATGTGTATTGGTTATATGTGTGTCAATGTACAGTGGCGTAGTATATCATTGTCAGCCTCAGCAGCATCGTCATCGAATCATCATTGTCAGCTTCGGCAGCGTCATTATTATCATCAACAACAAATATTGTTGATCCCTATGATCAGTCAAAGGTGGGTAATGTTACAATGGGCTTTTGGACTTCTCTATGATTCCATCCCGTTCCATTTTCTTAACAAGCGTTTCTACTTCTTGTTGCTTAGCAAGTGGTAATCGTCTTGGGGCCAGTCGAATTGGAGTTGCATTTCCTGTATCAATTCGATGTCGCACTATATTGGTTTTACCCATGTCGTTGTCGCTGACAGCAAAAACGTCGGCAAATGGCTCTAGCGCCTTTTCTGCTGCTTGACGCTGCGCTGCTGGAAGATGTTTACATAGCGAACGAATTATCTGCTTCCTTTCCAGATCTAGTGGCGTATTCTTTACTTTTCCAGGCTGACAGTTTGCGATAGAGCTTACTCCCTGAGTCTTGCCAATGACTGTTCCTTCTCTTATTACCTTCGGTGATGGGCTTACGTTCATTATTCTTACTGGTATCTTAAGCTAGAGTTTCACTAGAGTTCTTCCGCATATCAATCCGTTCTTATTGAAACTGATTGGCTCCACTATTCCTACTGTAAGATCACCGTTCACCTTGCCCTGTCATGAAATCCAAGCCCAATATGCAAAATTACGAGCTCTATAATATGCATTTTGAAAGTTAATTTTATGAAATGGTTCCAAGTTTCAAATTTGAATGAATTTTTAATTTTAAAACAGTCCTTTGATGACACAGTTGGACTTAGTATTAAGCACACACCACACAATTGGACTTACTATTAAGTGCGTCACGTATTACAACTGAGAAGGTCAAGAAATTACGAGCTCTATAATATGCATTTTGAAAGTTAATTTTATGAAATGGTTTCAAGTTTCAAATTTGATTGAATTTTTAATTCTAAAACAGTCCTTTGATGACACAATTGGACTTAGAATTAAGTGCTCACATATTACAACTGAGAAGGTCAAGAAATTACGAGCTCTAAAATATGCATTTTGAAAGTTAATTTTATGAAATGGTTTCAAGTTTCAAATTTGAATGAATTTTTAATTTTAAAACAGTCCTTTGATGACACAGTTGGACTTAGAATTAAGTGCTCACATATTACAACTGAGAAGATCAAGAAATTACGAGCTCTATAATATGCATTTTGAAAGTTAATTTTATGAAATGGTTCCAAGTTTCAAATTTGAATGCATTTTTAATTTTAAAACAGTCCTTTGATGACACAATTGGACTTAGAAGTAAGTGCTTATATATTGTAATTGAGAAGGTCAAGAAATTACGAGCTCTATAATATGCTGTAACGAGGTTTTCCCAGCCGGGGTAGAACTCAGTGTGACCAGGGTTCCTTCTATTAGGGTCGTTACAATAAAAAGAATTTGTTTTTAGTTGGGAATGGAATTCAATCATTCTTTATTTGTTCTTCGCTTAATCTGTACACTTAAAATTATCGTTTGTTTAAAGCTATATATTATTTTACTGTATAAGTTTCAATTATGACTAAAGGAGACCGACGTATCTCCAGGCGGGATGATAGTCTGTTCTCGCGTAGAGCGTGGATTTGAAGGCAAGGACTTCGCTCTTGAACCTCCAATAGTGTGGATAATGTCTAGCGTTAGGCGTGGGCGTGAAGGCAAGGACTTCGCTCTTGAACCTCCAATCTAGCGTAAAGTGTGGATAATGTCTAGCGTAAAGCGTGGGCGTGAAGGCAAGGACTTCGCTCTTGAACCTTCAATCTAGCGTAAAGCGTGGATAATGTCTAGCGTAAAGCGTGGGCGTGAAGGCAAGGACTTCGCTCTTGAACCTCCAATCTAGCGTAAAGCGTGGGTAATGTCTAGCGTAAAGCGTGGGCGTGAAGGCAAGGACTTCGCTCTTGAACCTCCAATCTAGCGTAAAGCGTGGGTAATGTCTAGCGTAAAGCGTGGGCGTGAAGGCAAGGACTTCGCTCTTGAACCTCCAATCGTTAGGATAACTACTGGCGTAAAGTGTAAAGTGAAGGCAAGGACTTCGCTCTTGAACCATTCACTCTGACTTGTTGCCGGGAAGAGGGATTTCTAGGAAAGAAGACCGATTGTTAGGACTGCTGGCCTTTTATAGTCCTCCATCGAGTGTAGGAATCCCGTTGTTGCAACGATCGTGAAATCCGCTAACTCGCCTGATGGTGTGCTGTTGTTGTTGTTTCCTTTGATGTGATATGGTTGTTGTTGTTTTGTCCGGCCGGTCAGTATTGCTGCGCTCGGCGGTCTATTGGTTCGTGATCCCGTTGGTGCAACGATAGGGAAATCCGCTACGTCACATGATCGGTGGGACTTGGTAGTGTTGTTGTTGCCTCTTTGATGTTTGTTAGTTCCAAGATCCCGTTGATGCAAAATTAGGGAACTCCGCTACATCGCATGATCGGTGTAGTGTTGTTGTTGTTTTGACTCGTTTGTTATTTGTTGGTTTGCCTCGAAAATGCGTGCTGTCGTACATTGTGTGTTATTTGTTGTTGTTTTTTTTTCTTTTGGTTGTCTAATGATGCTGCAGACTTCTGATTGTCCGCTATCATATTTTGCATGCTGTTTGTTGTTGCCTTTTACGTGGTTCTGCGCCGTCTTACACTGCATGCTTTGTTGTTGTTGTTCTCCTTGACTTGTCTGATGCAAAATGTATGCATGTTGTTTGTTGTTGTTTTGAATATTGGTCGGGTATTCTGTGTCTGTGGTGCTGTATGCCTGCTGTTGTTGTTTTCTCCAATGGTGCTGTGTGCTTCTGCATGTATTGTGAGTCACGAGCGGGGTATCCCTAGTCTGTGTGGTCTGGTGCTGTATGTGTGTCGTCATTCTCTCACTCAGCTGCTTGATGATGGCGTGCATTGGTTGTGCGTGGTGAATTTACGCGTTGTGAGAGGAACGACAGAACGAAATATAGAGAACCTGTGTATCATAAGCCGAGAGTAATTTCGGCGAGTAATTTACCACTTAAAAGAATTGAATTGAATTTTAAAACAGTCCTTTGATGACACAGTTGGACTTAGAATTAAGTGCTCACATATTACAACTGAGAAGGTCAAGGAATTACGAGCTCTATAATATGCATTTTGAAAGTTTATTTCATGAAATGGTTCCAAGTTTCAAATTTGAATGAATTTTTAATTTTAAAACAGTGCTTTGATGACACAATTGGACTTAGAAATAAGTGCTTATATATTGCAATTGAGAAGGTCAAGAAATTACGAGCTCTTAATATGCATTTTGAAAGTTAATTTTATGAAATGGTTTCAAGTTTCAAATTTGATTGAATTTTTAATTCTAAAACAGTCCTTTGATGACACAGTTGGACTTAGTATTAAGTGCGTCACGTATTACAACTGAGAAGGTCAAGAAATTACGAGCTCTATAATATGCATTTTGAAGTTTATTTTATGAAATGGTTCCAAGTTTCAAATTTGAAGGAATTTTTAATTTTAAAACAGTCCTTTGATGACACAATTGGACTTAGTATTAAGTGCGTCACGTATTACAACTGAGAAGGTCAAGAAATTACGAGCTCTATAACATGCATTTTGAAAGTTAATTTTATGAAATGGTTTCAAGTTTCAAATTTGAATGAATTTTTAATTTTAAAACAGTCCTTTGATGACACAATTGGACTTAGAAATAAGTGCTTATATATTGCAATTGAGAAGGTCAAGAAATTACGAACTCTATAATATGCATTTTGTAAGTTTATTTTATGAAATGGTTCCAAGTTTCAAATTTGAATGAATTTTTAATTTTAAAACAGTCCTTTTATGACATAGTTGGACTTAGAATTAAGTGCTTACATATTACACATGCATATACATATGCATTTTTAATTTTAAAACAGTCCTTTGATGACACAATTGGACTTAGAAATAAGTGGTTATATATTGCAATTGAGAAGGTCAAGCTCTATAATATGCATTTTGAAAGTTTATTTTATGAAATGGTTCCAAGTTTCAAATTTGAATGAATTTTTAATTTTAAAACAGTCCTTTGATGACAAGTTGGACTTAGAATTAAGTGCTTACATATTACACATGCATATACATATGCATTTTTAATTTTAAAACAGTCCTTTGACACAGTTGGACTTAGAAATAAGTGCTTATATATTGCAATTGAGAAGGTCAAGAAATTACGAGCTCTATAATATGCATTTTGAAAGTTAATTTTATGAAATGGTTCCAAGTTTCAAATTTGAATAAATTTTTAATTTTAAAACAGTCCTTTGATGACACAGTTGGACTTAGAATTAAGTGCTCACATATTACAACTGAGAAGGTCAAGAAATTACGAGCTCTATAATATGCATTTTGATAGTTTATTTTATGAAATGGTTCCAAGTTTCAATTTGAATGAATTTTTAATTTTAAAACAGTCCTTTGATGACACAATTGGACTTAGTATTAAGTGCGTCACGTATTACAACTGAGAAGGTCAAGAAATTACGAGCTCTATAACATGCATTTTGAAAGTTAATTTTATGAAATGGTTCCAAGTTTCAAATTTGAATGAATTTTTAATTTTAAAACAGTCCTTTGATGACACAGTTGGACTAAGAATTAAGTGCGTCACGTATTACAACTGAGAAGGTCAAGAAATTACGAGCCCTATAATATGCATTTTGTAAGTTTATTTTATGAAATGGTTCCAAGTTTCAAATTTGAATGAATTTTTAATTTTAAAACAGTCCTTTGATGAAACAGTTGGACTTAGAATTAAGTGCTTTCATATTACACATGCATATACATATGCATTTTTAATTTTAAAACAGTCCTTTGATGACACAATTGGACTTAGAAATAAGTGCTTTTATATTGCAATTGAGAAGGTCAAGAAATTACGAGCTCTATAATATGCATTTTGTAAGTTAATTTTATGAAATGGTTCCAAGTTTCAAATTTGAATGAATTTTTAATTTTAAAACAGTCCTTTGATGACACAATTGGACTTAGAAATAAGTGCTTATATATCGCAATTGAGAAGGTCAAGAAATTACGAGCTCTATAATATGCATTTTGAAAGTTAATTTTATGAAATGGTTCCAAGTTTCAAATTTGAATGAATTTTTAATTTTAAAACAGTCCTTTGATGACACAGTTGGAGTTAGTATTAAGTGCTTCACGTATTACAACTGAGAAGGTCAAGAAATTACGAGCTCTATAATATGCATTTTGTAAGTTTATTTTATGAAATGGTTCCAAGTTTCAAATTTGAAGGATTTTTTAATTTTAAAACAGTCCTTTGATGACACAGTTGGGCTTAGAATTAAGTGCTCACATATTACAACTGAGAAGGTTAAGAAAATACGAGCTCTATAATATGCATTTTGAAAGTTAATTTTATGAAATGGTTCCAAGTTTCAAATTTGAATGAATTTTTAATTTTAAAACAGTCCTTTGATGACACAGTTGGACTTAGTAAGTGCGTCACGTATTACAACTGAGAAGGTCAAGAAATTACGAGCTCTATAATATGCATTTTGTAAGTTTATTTTATGAAATGGTTCCAAGTTTCAAATTTGAATGAATTTTTAATTTTAAAACAGTCCTTTGATGACACAATTGGACTTAGAATTAAGTGCTTTCATATTACACATGCATATACATATGCATTTTTAATTTTAAAACAGTCCTTTGATGACACAATTGGACTTAGAAATAAGTGCTTTTATATTGCAATTGAGAAGGTCAAGAAATTACGAGCTCTATAATATGCATTTTGTAAGTTAATTTTATGAAATGGTTCCAAGTTTCAAATTTGAATGAATTTTTAATTTTAAAACAGTCCTTTGATGACACAATTGGACTTAGAAATAAGTGCTTATATATCGCAATTGAGAAGGTCAAGAAATTACGAGCTCTATAATATGCATTTTGAAAGTTAATTTTATGAAATGGTTCCAAGTTTCAAATTTGAATGAATTTTTAATTTTAAAACAGTCCTTTGATGACACAATTGGACTTAGAAATAAGTGCTTATATATCGCAATTGAGAAGGTCAAGAAATTACGAGCTCTATAATATGCATTTTGAAAGTTAATTTTATGAAATGGTTCCAAGTTTCAAATTTGAAGGATTTTTTAATTTTAAAACAGTCCTTTGATGACACAGTTGGGCTTAGAATTAAGTGCTCACATATTACAACTGAGAAGGTTAAGAAAATACGAGCTCTATAATATGCATTTTGAAAGTTAATTTTATGAAATGGTTCCAAGTTTCAAATTTGAATGAATTTTTAATTTTAAAACAGTCCTTTGATGACACAGTTGGACTTAGTAAGTGCGTCACGTATTACAACTGAGAAGGTCAAGAAATTACGAGCTCTATAATATGCATTTTGTAAGTTTATTTTATGAAATGGTTCCAAGTTTCAAATTTGAATGAATTTTTAATTTTAAAACAGTCCTTTGATGACACAATTGGACTTAGAAATAAGCTCTTTTATATTGTAATTGAGAAGGTCAAGAAAGCTCTATAATATGCATTTTGTAAGTTTATTTTATGAAATGGTTCCAAGTTTCAAATTTGAATGAATTTTTAATTTTAAAACAGTCCTTTGACACAATTGGACTTAGAAATAAGTGCTTACATATTGCAATTGAGAAGGTCAAGAAATTACGAGCTCTATAATATGCATTTTGAAAGTTAATTTTATGAAATGGTTTCAAGTTTCAAATTTGATTCAATTTTTAATTCTAAAACAGTCATTTGATGACACAATTGGACTTAGAATTAAGTGCTCACATATTACAACTGAGAAGGTCAAGAAATAACGAGCTCTATAATATGCATTTTGAAAGTTAATTTTATGAAATGTTTCCAAGTTTCAAATTTGAATGAATTTTTAATTTTAAAACAGTGCTTTGATGACACAGTTGGACTTATTAAGTGCGTCACGTATTACAACTGAGAAGGTCAAGAAATTACGAGCTCTATAATATGCATTTTGTAAGTTTATTTTATGAAATGGTTCCAAGTTTCAAATTTGAATGAATTTTTAATTTTAAAACAGTCCTTTGATGACAAGTTGGACTTAGAATTAAGTGCTTACATATTACACATGCATATACATATGCATTTTTAATTTTAAAACAGTCCTTTGACACAGTTGGACTTAGAAATAAGTGCTTATATATTGCAATTGAGAAGGTCAAGAAATTACGAGCTCTATAATATGCATTTTGAAAGTTAATTTTATGAAATGGTTCCAAGTTTCAAATTTGAATAAATTTTTAATTTTAAAACAGTCCTTTGATGACACAGTTGGACTTAGAATTAAGTGCTCACATATTACAACTGAGAAGGTCAAGAAATTACGAGCTCTATAATATGCATTTTGATAGTTTATTTTATGAAATGGTTCCAAGTTTCAATTTGAATGAATTTTTAATTTTAAAACAGTCCTTTGATGACACAATTGGACTTAGTATTAAGTGCGTCACGTATTACAACTGAGAAGGTCAAGAAATTACGAGCTCTATAACATGCATTTTGAAAGTTAATTTTATGAAATGGTTCCAAGTTTCAAATTTGAATGAATTTTTAATTTTAAAACAGTCCTTTGATGACACAGTTGGACTAAGAATTAAGTGCGTCACGTATTACAACTGAGAAGGTCAAGAAATTACGAGCCCTATAATATGCATTTTGTAAGTTTATTTTATGAAATGGTTCCAAGTTTCAAATTTGAATGAATTTTTAATTTTAAAACAGTCCTTTGATGACACAGTTGGACTTAGAATTAAGTGCTTTCATATTACACATGCATATACATATGCATTTTTAATTTTAAAACAGTCCTTTGATGACACAATTGGACTTAGAAATAAGTGCTTTTATATTGCAATTGAGAAGGTCAAGAAATTACGAGCTCTATAATATGCATTTTGTAAGTTAATTTTATGAAATGGTTCCAAGTTTCAAATTTGAATGAATTTTTAATTTTAAAACAGTCCTTTGATGACACAATTGGACTTAGAAATAAGTGCTTATATATCGCAATTGAGAAGGTCAAGAAATTACGAGCTCTATAATATGCATTTTGAAAGTTAATTTTATGAAATGGTTCCAAGTTTCAAATTTGAATGAATTTTTAATTTTAAAACAGTCCTTTGATGACACAGTTGGACTTAGTATTAGGTGCGTCACGTATTACAACTGAGCAGGTCAAGAAATTACGATCTCTATAATATGCATTTTGTAAGTTTATTTTATGAAATGGTTCCAAGTTTCAAATTTGAATGAATTTTTAATTTTAAAACAGTCCTTTGATGACACAGTTGGACTTAGAATTAAGTGCCCACATATTACAACTGAGAAGGTCAAGAAATTACGAGCTCTATAATATGCATTTTGAAAGTTAATTTTATGAAATGGTTTCAAGTTTCAAATTTGATTGAATTTTTAATTCTAAAACAGTCATTTGATGACACAATTGGACTTAGAATTAAGTGCTCACATATTACAACTGAGAAAGTTTTGAAAGTTAATTTTATGAAATGGTTCCAAGTTTCAAATTTGAATGAATTTTTAATTTTAAAACAGTCCTTTGATGACACAGTTGGAGTTAGTATTAAGTGCGTCACGTATTACAACTGAGAAGGTCAAGAAATTACGAGCTCTATAATATGCATTTTGTAAGTTTATTTTATGAAATGGTTCCAAGTTTCAAATTTGAAGGATTTTTTAATTTTAAAACAGTCCTTTGATGACACAGTTGGGCTTAGAATTAAGTGCTCAAATATTACAACTGAGAAGGTTAAGAAAATACGAGCTCTATAATATGCATTTTGAAAGTTAATTTTATGAAATGGTTCCAAGTTTCAAATTTGAATGAATTTTTAATTTTAAAACAGTCCTTTGATGACACAGTTGGACTTAGTAAGTGCGTCACGTATTACAACTGAGAAGGTCAAGAAATTACGAGCTCTATAATATGCATTTTGTAAGTTTATTTTATGAAATGGTTCCAAGTTTCAAATTTGAATGAATTTTTAATTTTAAAACAGTCCTTTGATGACACAATTGGACTTAGAAATAAGCTCTTTTATATTGTAATTGAGAAGGTCAAGAAAGCTCTATAATATGCATTTTGTAAGTTTATTTTATGAAATGGTTCCAAGTTTCAAATTTGAATGAATTTTTAATTTTAAAACAGTCCTTTGACACAATTGGACTTAGAAATAAGTGCTTACATATTGCAATTGAGAAGGTCAAGAAATTACGAGCTCTATAATATGCATTTTGAAAGTTAATTTTATGAAATGGTTTCAAGTTTCAAATTTGATTCAATTTTTAATTCTAAAACAGTCATTTGATGACACAATTGGACTTAGAATTAAGTGCTCACATATTACAACTGAGAAGGTCAAGAAATTACGAGCTCTATAATATGCATTTTGAAAGTTAATTTTATGAAATGTTTCCAAGTTTCAAATTTGAATGAATTTTTAATTTTAAAACAGTGCTTTGATGACACAGTTGGACTTATTAAGTGCGTCACGTATTACAACTGAGAAGGTCAAGAAATTACGAGCTCTATAATATGCATTTTGTAAGTTTATTTTATGAAATGATTCCAAGTTTCAAATTTGAATGAATTTTTAATTTTAAAACAGTCCTTTGATGAGACAGTTGGACTTAGAATTAAGTGCTCACATATTACAACTGAGAAGGTCAAGAAATTACGAGCTCTATAATATGCATTTTGAAAGTTAATTTTATGAAATGGTTCCAAGTTTCAAATTTGAATGAATTTTTAATTTTAAAACAGTCCTTTGATGACACAGTTGGACTTAGTATTAAGTGCGTCACGTATTTCAACTGAGAAGGTCAAGAAATTACGAGCTCTATAATATGCATTTTGTAAGTTTATTTTATGAAATGGTTTCAAGTTTCAAATTTGAATGAATTTTTAATTTTAAAACAGTCCTTTGATGACACAATTGGACTTAGAAATAAGTGCTTATATATCGCAATTGAGAAGGTCAAGAATTTACGAGCTCTATAATATGCATTTTGAAAGTTAATTTTATGAAATGGTTCCAAGTTTCAAATTTGAATGAATTTTTAATTTTAAAACAGTCCTTTGATGACACAGTTGGACTTAGTATTAAGTGCGTCACGTATTACAACTGAGAAGGTCAAGAAATTACGAGCTCTATAATATGAATTTTGTAAGTTTATTTTATGAAATGGTTCCAAGTTTCAAATTTGAATGAATTTTTAATTTTAAAACAGTCCTTTGATGACACAGTTGGACTTAGAATTAAGTGCTCAAATATTACAACTGAGAAGGTCAAGAAATTACGAGCTCTATAATATGCATTTTGAAAGTTAAGTTTATGAAATGGTTCCAAGTTTCAAATTTGAATGCATTTTTAATTTTAAAACAGTCCTTTGATGACACAATTGGACTTAGTATTAAGTGCGTCACGTATTACAACTGAGAAGGTCAAGAAATTACGAGCTCTATAATATGCATTTTGTAAGTTTATTTTATGAAATGGTTCCAAGTTTCAAATTTGAATGAATTTTTAATTTTAAAACAGTCCTTTGATGACATAGTTGGACTTAGAATTAAGTGCTTACATATTACACATGCATATACATATGCATTTTTAATTTTAAAACAGTCCTTTGATGACACAATTGGACTTAGAAGTAAGTGCTTATATATTGCAATTGAGAAGGTCAAAAAATTACGAGCTCTATAATATGCATTTTGAAAGTTTATTTTATGAAATGGTTCCAAGTTTCAAATTTGAATGAATTTTTAATTTTAAAACAGTCCTTTGATGACACAATTGGACTTAGAAATAAGTGCTTATATATTGCAATTGAGAAGGTCAAGAAATTACGAGCTCTATAATATGCATTTTGAAAGTTAATTTTATGAAATGGTTCCAAGTTTCAAATTTGAATGAATTTTTAATTTTAAAACAGTCCTTTGATGACACAGTTGGACTTAGTATTAAGTGCGTCACGTATTACAACTGAGAAGGTCAAGAAATTACGAGCTCTATAATATGCATTTTGAAAGTTAATTTTATGAAATGGTTCCAAGTTTCAAATTTGAATGAATTTTTAATTTTAAAACAGTCCTTTGATGACACAGTTGGACTTAGAATTAAGTGCTTACATATTACACATGCATATACATATGCATTTTTAATTTTAAAACAGTCCTTTGATGACACAATTGGACTTAGAAATAAGTGCTCACATATTACAACTGAGAAGGTCCAGAAATTACGAGCTCTATAATATGCATTTTGAAAGTTAATTTTATGAAATGGTTCCAAGTTTCAAATTTGAATGAATTTTTAATTTTAAAACAGTCCTTTGATGACACAATTGGACTTAGAAATAAGTGCTTATATATCGCAATTGAGAAGGTCAAGAAATTACGAGCTCTATAATATGCATTTTGAAAGTTAATTTTATGAAATGGTTCCAAGTTTCAAATTTGAATGAATTTTTAATTTTAAAACAGTCCTTTGATGACACAGTTGGACTTAGTATTAGGTGCGTCACGTATTACAACTGAGCAGTTCAAGAAATTACGATCTCTATAATATGCATTTTGTAAGTTTATTTTATGAAATGGTTCCAAGTTTCAAATTTGAATGAATTTTTAATTTTAAAACAGTCCTTTGATGACACAGTTGGACTTAGAATTAAGTGCTCACATATTACAACTGAGAAGGTCAAGAAATTACGAGCTCTATAATATGCATTTTGAAAGTTAATTTTATGAAATGGTTCCAAGTTTCAAATTTTAATGCATTTTTAATTTTAAAACAGTCCTTTGATGACACAATTGGACTTAGAAATAAGTGCTTATATATTGCAATTGAGAAGGTCAAGAAATTACGAGCTCTATAATATGCATTTTGTAAGTTTATTTTATGAAATGGTTCCAAGTTTCAAATTTGAATGAATTTTTAATTTTAAAACAGTCCTTTGATGACACAGTTGGACTTAGTATTAGGTGCGTCACGTATTACAACTGAGCAGGTCAAGAAATTACGATCTCTATAATATGCATTTTGTAAGTTTATTTTATGAAATGGTTCCAAGTTTCAAATTTGAATGAATTTTTTATTTTAAAACAGTCCTTTGATGACACAGTTGGACTTAGAATTAAGTGCTCACATATTACAACTGAGAAGGTCAAGAAATTACGAGCTCTATAATATGCATTTTGAAAGTTAATTTTATGAAATGGTTCCAAGTTTCAAATTTGAATGCATTTTTAATTTTAAAACAGTCCTTTGATGACACAATTGGACTTAGAAATAAGTGCTTATATATTGCAATTGAGAAGGTCGAGAAATTACGAGCTCTATAATATGCATTTTGTAAGTTTATTTTATGAAATGGTTCCAAGTTTCAAATTTGAATGAATTTTTAATTTTAAAACAGTCCTTTGATGACACAGTTGGACTTAGAATTAAGTGCTTACATATTACACATGCATATATATATGCATTTTTAATTTTAAAACAGTCCTTTGATGACACAATTGGACTTAGAAATAAGTGCTTATATATTGCAATTGAGAAGGTCAAGAAATTACGAGCTCTATAATATGCATTTTGAAAGTAAATTTTATGAAATGGTTCCAATTTTCAAATTTGAATGAATTTTAAATTTTAAAACAGTCCTTTGATGACACAGTTGGACTTAGTATTAAGTGCGTCACGTATTACAACTGAGAAGGTCAAGAAATTACGAGCTCTATAATATGCATTTTGTAAGTTTATTTTATGAAATGGTTCCAAGTTTCAAATTTGAATGAATATTTAATTTTAAAACAGTCCTTTGATGACACAGTTGGACTTAGTATTAAGTGCGTCACGTATTACAACTGAGAAGGTCAAGAAATTACGAGCTCTATAATATGCATTTTGTAAGTTTATTTTATGAAATGGTTCCAAGTTTCAAATTTGAATGAATTTTTAATTTTAAAACAGTCCTTTGACACAATTGGACTTAGAAATAAGTGCTTACATATTGCAATTGAGAAGGTCAAGAAATTACGAGCTCTATAATATGCATTTTGAAAGTTAATTTTATGAAATGGTTTCAAGTTTCAAATTTGATTGAATTTTTAATTCTAAAACAGTCATTTGATGACACAATTGGACTTAGAATTAAGTGCTCACATATTACAACTGAGAAGGTCCAGAAATTACGAGCTCTATAATATGCATTTTGAAAGTTAATTTTATGAAATGGTTCCAAGTTTCAAATTTGAATGAATTTTTAATTTTAAAACAGTCCTTTGATGACACAGTTGGACTTAGTATTAAGTGCGTCACGTATTACAACTGAGAAGGTCGATAAATTACGAGCTCTATAATATGCATTTTGTAAGTTTATTTTATGAAATGGTTCCAAGTTTCAAATTTGAAGGATTTTTTAATTTTAAAACAGTCCTTTGATGACACAGTTGGGCTTAGAATTAAGTGCTCACATATTACAACTGAGAAGGTCAAGAAATTACGAGTTCTATAATATGCATTTTGAAAGTTAATTTTATGAAATGGTTCCAAGTTTCAAATTTGAATGAATTTTTAATTTTAAAACAGTGCTTTGATAACACAGTTGGACTTATTAAGTGCGTCACGTATTACAACTGAGAAGGTCAAGAAATTACGAGCTCTATAATATGCATTTTGTAAGTTTATTTTATGAAATGGTTCCAAGTTTCAAATTTGAATGAATTTTTAATTTTAAAACAGTCCTTTGATGACACAGTTGGACTTAGAATTAAGTGCTCACATATTACAACTGAGAAGGTCAAGAAATTACGAGCTCTATAATATGCATTTTGAAAGTTAATTTTATGAAATGGTTCCAAGTTTCAAATTTTTACTTTATAATTATTACACATGCATATACATATGCATTTTTAATTTTAAAACAGTCCTTTGATGACACAATTGGACTTAGAAATAAGTGCTTATATATTGCAATTGAGAAGGTCAAAAAATTACGAGCTCTATAATATGCATTTTGAAAGTTTATTTTATGAAATGGTTCCAAGTTTCAAATTTGAATGAATTTTTAATTTTAAAACAGTCCTTTGATGACACAATTGGACTTAGAAATAAGTGCTTATATATTGCAATTGAGAAGGTCAAGAAATTACGAGCTCTATAATATGCATTTTGAAAGTTAATTTTATGAAATGGTTCCAAGTTTCAAATTTGAATGAATTTTTAATTTTAAAACAGTCCTTTGATGACACAGTTGGACTTAGTATTAAGTGCGTCACGTATTACAACTGAGAAGGTCAAGAAATTACGAGCTCTATAATATGCATTTTGAAAGTTAATTTTATGAAATGGTTCCAAGTTTCAAATTTGAATGAATTTTTAATTTTAAAACAGTCCTTTGATGACACAGTTGGACTTAGAATTAAGTGCTTACATATTACACATGCATATACATATGCATTTTTACTTTTTAAACAGTCCTTTGATGACACAATTGGACTTAGAAATAAGTGCTCACATATTACAACTGAGAAGGTCCAGAAATTACGAGCTCTATAATATGCATTTTGAAAGTTAATTTTATGAAATGGTTCCAAGTTTCAAATTTTTAATTTTAAAACAGTCCTTTGATGACACAATTGGACTTAGAAATAAGTGCTTATATATCGCAATTGAGAAGGTCAAGAAATTACGAGCTCTATAATATGCATTTTGAAAGTTAATTTTATGAAATGGTTCCAAGTTTCAAATTTGAAAGAATTTTTAATTTTAAAACAGTCCTTTGATGACACAATTGGACTTAGAATTAAGTGCTCACATATTACAACTGAGAAAGTCAAGAAATTACGAGCTCTATAATATGCATTTTGAAAGTTAATTTTATGAAATGGTTCCAAGTTTCAAATTTGAATAAATTTTTTAATTTTAAAACAGTCCTTTGATGACAAAATTGGACTTAGAAATAAGTGCTTATATATTGCAATTGAGAAGGTCAAGAAATTACGAGCTCTATAATATGCATTTTGAAAGTACATTTTATGAAATGGTTCCAAGTTTCAAATTTTTAATTTTAAAACAGTCCTTTGATGACACAATTGGACTTAGAAATAAGTGCTTACATATTACACATGCATATACATATGCATTTTTACTTTTAAAACAGTCCTTTGATGACACAATTGGACTTAGAAATAAGTGCTCACATATTACAACTGAGAAGGTCCAGAAATTACGAGCTCTATAATATGCATTTTGAAAGTTAATTTTATGAAATGGTTCCAAGTTTCAAATTTTTAATTTTAAAACAGTCCTTTGATGACACAATTGGACTTAGAAATAAGTGCTCACATATTACAACTGAGAAGGTCCAGAAATTACGAGCTCTATAATATGCATTTTGAAAGTTAATTTTATGAAATGGTTCCAAGTTTCAAATTTTTAATTTTAAAACAGTCCTTTGATGACACAATTGGACTTAGAAATAAGTGCTTATATATCGCAATTGAGAAGGTCAAGAAATTACGAGCTCTATAATATGCATTTTGAAAGTTAATTTTATGAAATGGTTCCAAGTTTCAAATTTGAAAGAATTTTTAATTTTAAAACAGTCCTTTGATGACACAGTTGGACTTAGTATTAGGTGCGTCACGTATTACAACTGAGCAGGTCAAGAAATTACGATCTCTATAATATGGATTTTGTAAGTTTATTTTATGAAATGGTTCCAAGTTTCAAATTTGAATGAATTTTTAATTTTAAAACAGTCCTTTGATGACACAGTTGGACTTAGAATTAAGTGCTCACATATTACAACTGAGAAGGTCAAGAAATTACGAGCTCTATAATATGCATTTTGAAAGTTAATTTTATGAAATGGTTCCAAGTTTCAAATTTGAATGCATTTTTAATTTTAAAACAGTCCTTTGATGACACAATTGGACTTAGAATTAAGTGCTCACATATTACAACTGAGAAAGTCAAGAAATTACGAGCTCTATAATATGCATTTTGAAAGTTAATTTTATGAAATGGTTCCAAGTTTCAAATTTGAATAAATTTTTTAATTTTAAAACAGTCCTTTGATGACAAAATTGGACTTAGAAATAAGTGCTTATATATTGCAATTGAGAAGGTCAAGAAATTACGAGCTCTATAATATGCATTTTGAAAGTACATTTTATGAAAGGGTTTCAAATTTGAATGAATTTTTAATTTTAAAACAGTCCTTTGATGACACAGTTGGACTTAGTATTAAGTGCGTCACGTATTACAACTGAGAAGGTCAAGAAATTACGAGCTCTATAATATGCATTTTGTAAGTTTATTTTATGAAATGGTTCCAAGTTTCAAATTTGAAGGATTTTTTAATTTTAAAACAGTCCTTTGATGACACAGTTGGGCTTAGAATTAAGTGCTCACATATTACAACTGAGAAGGTCAAGAAATTACGAGCTCTATAATATGCATTTTGAAAGTTAATTTTATGAAATGGTTCCAAGTTTCAAATTTGAATGAATTTTTAATTTTAAAACAGTCCTTTGATGACACAGTTGGACTTAGAATTTAGTGCCTACATATTACACAGGCATATACATATGCATTTTTAATTTTAAAACAGTCCTTTGATGACACAATTGGACTTAGAAATAAGTGCTTATATATTGCAATTGAGAAGGTCAAGAAATTACGAGCTCTATAATATGCATTTTGGAAGTTAATTTTATGAAATGGTTTCAAGTTTCAAATTTGATTGAATTTTTAATTCTAAAACAGTCCTTTGATGACACAATTGGGCTTAGAATTAAGTGCTCACATATTACAACTGAGAAGGTCAAGAAATTACGAGCTCTATAATATGCATTTTGAAAGTTAATTTTATGAAATGGTTCCAAGTTTAAAATTTGAATGAATTTTTAATTTGATGATTCCTTTGATGACACAATTGGACTTAGTATTAAGTGCGTCACGTATTACAACTGAGAAGGTCGATAAATTACGAGCTCTATAATATGCATTTTGTAAGTTTATTTTATGAAATGGTTCCAAGTTTCAAATTTGAAGGATTTTTTAATTTTAAAACAGTCCTTTGATGACACAGTTGGGCTTAGAATTAAGTGCTCACATATTACAACTGAGAAGGTCAAGAAATTACGAGCTCTATAATATGCATTTTGAAAGTTAATTTTATGAAATGGTTCCAAGTTTCAAATTTGAATGAATTTTTAATTTTAAAACAGTGCTTTGATAACACAGTTGGACTTATTAAGTGCGTCACGTATTACAACTGAGAAGGTCAAGAAATTACGAGCTCTATAATATGCATTTTGTAAGTTTATTTTAATTTTGAAAATTTGAATGAATTTTTAATTTTAAAACAGTCCTTTGATGACACAGTTGGACTTAGTATTAAGTGCGTCACGTATTACAACTGAGAAGGTCAAGAAATTACGAGCTCTATAATATGCATTTTGTAAGTTTATTTTATGAAATGGTTCCAAGTTTCAAATTTGAATGAATTTTTAATTTTAAAACAGTCCTTTGATGGCACAATTGGACTTAGAAATAAGTGCTTTTATATTGCAATTGAGAAGGTCAAGAAATTACGAGCTCTATAATATGCATTTTGAAAGTTAATTTTATGAAATGGTTCCAAGTTTAAAATTTGAATGAATTTTTAATTCTAAAACAGTCCTTTGATGATACAATTGGACTTAGAAATAAGTGCTTATATATTGCAATTGAGAAGGTCAAGAAATTACGAGCTCTATAATATGCATTTTGAAAGTTAATTTTATGAAATGGTTTCAAGTTTCAAATTTGATTGAATTTTTAATTCTAAAACAGTCCTTTGATGACATAATTGGACTTAGAAATAAGTGCTTATATATTGCAATTGAGAAGGTCAAGAAATTACGAGCTCTATAATATGCATTTTGAAAGTTAATTTTATGAAATGGTTCCAAGTTTAAAATTTGAATGAATTTTTAATTTTAAAACAGTCCTTTGATGACACAGTTGGACTTAGTATTAAGTGCGTCACGTATTACAACTGAGAAGGTCAAGAAATTACGAGCTCTATAATATGCATTTTGTAAGTTTATTTTATGAAATGGTTCCAAGTTTCAAATTTGAATGAATTTTTAATTTTAAAACAGTCCTTTGATGACACAATTGGACTTAGAAATAAGTGCTTTTATATTGCAATTGAGAAGGTCAAGAAATTACGAGCTCTATAATATGCATTTTGAAAGTTAATTTTATGAAATGGTTCCAAGTTTCAAATTTGAATGAATTTTTAATTTTAAAACAGTCCTTTGATGACACAGTTGGACTTAATATTAAGTGCGTCACGTATTACAACTGAGAAGGTCAAGAAATTACGAGCTCTATAATATGCATTTTGTAAGTTTATTTTATGAAATGGTTCCAAGTTTCAAATTTGAATGAATTTTTAATTTTAAAACAGTCCTTTGATGACACAATTGGACTTAGAAATAAGTGCTTATATATTGCAATTGAGAAGGTCAAGAAATTACGAGAGTAATATGCATTTTGAAAGTAAATTTTATGAAATGGTTCCAAGTTTCAAATTTGAATGAATTTTAAATTTTAAAACAGTCCTTTGATGACACAGTTGGACTTAGTACTAAGTGCGTCGCGTATTACAACTTTGATGACACAGTTTGACTTTGAATTAAGTGCTCACATATTACAACTGAGAAGGTCAAGAAATTACGAGCTCTATAATATGCATTTTGAAAGTTTATTTTATGAAATGGTTCCAAGTTTCAAATTTGAATGAATTTTTTATTTTAAAACAGTCCTTTGATGACATAATTGGACTTAGAAATAAGTGCTTATATATTGCAATTGAGAAGGTCAAGAAATTACGAGCTCTATAATATGCATTTTGAAAGTTAATTTTATGAAATGGTTTCAAGTTTCAAATTTGAGTGAATTTTTAATTCTAAAACAGTCCTTTGATGACACAATTGGACTTAGAATTAAGTGCTCACATATTACAACTGAGAAGGTCAAGAAATTACGAGCTCTATAATATGCATTTTGAAAGTTAATTTTATGAAATGGTTCCAAGTTTCAGATTTGAATGAATTTTTAATTTTAAAACAGTCCTTTGATGACACAGTTGGACTTAGTATTAAGTGCGTCACGTATTACAACTGAGAAGGTCAAGAAATTACGAGCTCTATAATATGCATTTTGTAAGTTTATTTTATGAAATGGTTCCAAGTTTCAAATTTGAATGAATTTTTAATTTTAAAACAGTCCTTTGATGACACAATTGGACTTAGAAATAAGTGCTTATATATTGCAATTGAGAAGGTCAAGAAATTACGAGCTCTATAATATGCATTTTGAAAGTTAATTTTATGAAATGGTTTCAAGTTAAAAATTTGATTGAATTTTTAATTCTAAAACAGTCCTTTGATGACACATTTGGTTTTTGAATTAAGTGCTCACATATTACAACTGAGAAGGTCAAGAAATTACGAGCTCTATAATATGCATTTTGAAAGTTTATTTTATGAAATAGTTCCAAGTTTCAAATTTGAATGGCTTTTTAATTTTAAAACAGTCCTTTGATGACACAGTTGGACTTAGTATTAAGTGCGTCACGTATTACAACTGAGAAGGTCAAGAAATTACGAGCTCTATAATATGCATTTTGTAAGTTTATTTTATGAAATGGTTCCAAGTTTCAAATTTGAATGAATTTTTAATTTTAAAACAGTCCTTTGATGACACAGTTGGACTTAGAATTAAGTGCTCACATATTTCAACTGATAAGGTCAAGAAATTACGAGCTCTATAATATGCATTTTGTAAGTTTATTTTATGAAATGGTTCCAAGTTTCAAATTTGAATGAATTTTTAATTTTAAAACAGTCCTTTGATGACACAGTTGGACTTAGTATTAAGTGCGTCACGTATTACAACTGAGAAGGTCAAGAAATTACGAGCTCTATAATATGCATTTTGAAAGTTAATTTTATGAAATGGTTCCAAGTTTAAAGTTTGAATGAATTTTTAATTTTAAAACAGTCCTTTGATGACACAGTTGGACTTAGTATTAAGTGCGTCACGTATTACAACTGAGAAGGTCAAGAAATTACGAGCTCTATAATATGCATTTTGTAAGTTTATTTTATGAAATGGTTCCAAGTTTCAAATTTGAATGAATTTTTAATTTTAAAACAGTCCTTTGATGACACAATTGGACTTAGAAATAAGTGCTTATATATCGCAATTGAGAAGGTCAAGAAATTACGATCTCTATAATATGCATTTTGAAAGTTAATTTTATGAAATGGTTCCAAGTTTCAAATTTGAATGAATTTTTAATTTTAAAACAGTCCTTTGATGACACAGTTGGACTTAGTATTAGGTGCGTCACGTATTACAACTGAGCAGGTCAAGAAATTACGAGCTCTATAATATGCATTTTGAAAGTTTATTTTATGAAATAGTTCCAAGTTTCAAATTTGAATGGCTTTTTAATTTTAAAACAGTCCTTTGATGACACAGTTGGACTTAGTATTAAGTGCGTCACGTATTACAACTGAGAAGGTCAAGAAATTACGAGCTCTATAATATGCATTTTGTAAGTTTATTTTATGAAATGGTTCCAAGTTTCAAATTTGAATGAATTTTTAATTTTAAAACAGTCCTTTGATGACACAGTTGGACTTAGAATTAAGTGCTCACATATTTCAACTGATAAGGTCAAGAAATTACGAGCTCTATAAAATGCATTTTGTAAGTTTATTTTATGAAATGGTTCCAAGTTTCAAATTTGAATGAATTTTTAATTTTAAAACAGTCCTTTGATGACACAGTTGGACTTAGTATTAAGTGCGTCACGTATTACAACTGAGAAGGTCAAGAAATTACGAGCTCTATAATATGCATTTTGTAAGTTTATTTTATGAAATGGTTCCAAGTTTCAAATTTGAATGAATTTTTAATTTTAAAACAGTCCTTTGATGACACAATTGGACTTAGAAATAAGTGCTTATATATCGCAATTGAGAAGGTCAAGAAATTACGATCTCTATAATATGCATTTTGAAAGTTAATTTTATGAAATGGTTCCAAGTTTCAAATTTGAATGAATTTTTAATTTTAAAACAGTCCTTTGATGACACAGTTGGACTTAGTATTAGGTGCGTCACGTATTACAACTGAGCAGGCCAAGAAATTACGATCTCTATAATATGCATTTTGTAAGTTTATTTTATGAAATGGTTCCAAGTTTCAAATTTGAATGAATTTTTAATTTTAAAACAGTCCTTTGATGATACAGTTGGACTTAGAATTAAGTGCTCACATATTACAACTGAGAAGGTCAAGAAATTACGAGCTCTATAATATGCATTTTGAAAGTTAATTTTATGAAATGGTTCCAAGTTTCAAATTTGAATGCATTTTTAATTTTAAAACAGTCCTTTGATGACACAATTGGACTTAGAAATAAGTGCTTATATATTGCAATTGAGAAGGTCAAGAAATTACGAGCTCTATAATATGCATTTTGAAAGTTAATTTTATGAAATGGTTCCAAGTTTAAAGTTTGAATGAATTTTTAATTTTAAAACAGTCCTTTGATGACACAGTTGGACTTAGTATTAAGTGCGTCACGTATTACAACTGAGAAGGTCAAGAAATTACGAGCTCTATAATATGCATTTTGTAAGTTTATTTTATGAAATGGTTCCAAGTTTCAAATTTGAATGAATTTTTAATTTTAAAACAGTCCTTTGATGACACAATTGGACTTAGAAATAAGTGCTTATATATCGCAATTGTGAAGGTCAAGAAATTACGATCTCTATAATATGCATTTTGAAAGTTAATTTTATGAAATGGTTCCAAGTTTCAAATTTGAATGAATTTTTAATTTTAAAACAGTCCTTTGATGACACAGTTGGACTTAGTATTAGGTGCGTCACGTATTACAACTGAGCAGGTCAAGAAATTACGATCTCTATAATATGCATTTTGTAAGTTTATTTTATGAAATGGTTCCAAGTTTCAAATTTGAATGAATTTTTAATTTTAAAACAGTCCTTTGATGATACAGTTGGACTTAGAATTAAGTGCTCACATATTACAACTGAGAAGGTCAAGAAATTACGAGCTCTATAATATGCATTTTGAAAGTTAATTTTATGAAATGGTTCCAAGTTTCAAATTTGAATGCATTTTTAATTTTAAAACAGTCCTTTGATGACACAATTGGACTTAGAAATAAGTGCTTATATATTGCAATTGAGAAGGTCAAGAAATTACGAGCTCTATAATATGCATTTTGTAAGTTTATTTTTTATGAAATGGTTCCAAGTTTCAAATTTGAATGAATTTTAAATTTTAAAACAGTCCTTTGATGACACAGTTGGACTTAGAAATAAGTGCTTATATATTGCAATTGAGAAGGTCAAGAAATTACGACCTCTATAATATGCATTTTGAAAGTTTATTTTATGAAATGGTTCCAAGTTTCAAATTTGAATGAATTTTTAATTTTAAAACAGTCCTTTGACACAATTGGACTTAGAAATAAGTGGTTATATATTGCAATTGAGAAGGTCAAGAAATTACGAGCTCTATAATATGCATTTTGAAAGTTTATTTTATGAAATGGTTCCAAGTTTCAAATTTGAATGAATTTTTAATTTTAAAACAGTCCTTTGACACAATTAAACTTAGAAATAAGTGCTTATATATTGCAATTGAGAAGGTCAAGAAATTACGAGCTCTATAATATGCATTTTGAAAGTTAATTTTATGAAATGGTTTCAAGTTTCAAATTTGATTGAATTTTTAATTCTAAAAAAGTCCTTTGATGACACAATTGGACTTAGAATTAAGTGCTCACATATTACAACTGAGAAGGTCAAGAAATTACGAGCTCTATAATATGCATTTTGAAAGTTAATTTTATGAAATGGTTCCAAGTTTAAAATTTGAATGAATTTTTAATTTTAAAACAGTCCTTTGATGACACAGTTGGACTTAGTATTAAGTGCGTCACGTATTACAACTGAGAAGGTCAAGAAATTACGAGCTCTATAATATGCATTTTGTAAGTTTATTTTATGAAATGGTTCCAAGTTTCAAATTTGAATGAATTTTTAATTTTAAAACAGTCCTTTGATGGCACAATTGGACTTAGAAATAAGTGCTTTTATATTGCAATTGAGAAGGTCAAGAAATTACGAGCTCTATAATATGCATTTTGAAAGTTAATTTTATGAAATGGTTCCAAGTTTCAAATTTGAATGAATTTTTAATTTTAAAACAGTCCTTTGATGACACAGTTGGACTTAGTATTAAGTGCGTCACGTATTACAACTGAGAAGGTCAAGAAATTACGAGCTCTATAATATGCATTTTGAAAGTTAATTTTATGAAATAGTTCCAAGTTTCAAATTTGAATGAATTTTTAATTTTAAAACAGTCCTTTGATGACATAATTGGACTTAGAAATAAGTGCTTATATATCGCAATTGAGAAGGTCAAGAAATTACGAGCTCTATAATATGCATTTTGAAAGTAAATTTTATGAAATGGTTCCAAGTTTCAAATTTGAATGAATTTTAAATTTTAAAACAGTCCTTTGATGACACAGTTGGACTTAGAATTAAGTGCTTATATATTGCAATTGAGAAGGTCAAGAAATTACGAGCTCTATAATATGCATTTTGAAAGTTAATTTTATGAAATGGTTTCAAGTTTCAAATTTGATTGAATTTTTAATTCTAAAACAGTCCTTTGATGACATAATTGGACTTAGAAATAAGTGCTTATATATTGCAATTGAGAAGGTCAAGAAATTACGAGCTCTATAATATGCATTTTGAAAGTTAATTTTATGAAATTGT
This sequence comes from Nephrocerus scutellatus, assembly GCA_947095585.1. Classification (NCBI taxonomy): domain Eukaryota; kingdom Metazoa; phylum Arthropoda; class Insecta; order Diptera; family Pipunculidae; genus Nephrocerus; species Nephrocerus scutellatus. The sequence goes on from OX352762.1 coordinate 65,238,373, forward strand.
TCCAAGTTTAAAGTTTGAATGAATTTTTAATTTTAAAACAGTCCTTTGATGACACAGTTGGACTTAGTATTAAGTGCGTCACGTATTACAACTGAGAAGGTCAAGAAATTACGAGCTCTATAATATGCATTTTGTAAGTTTATTTTATGAAATGGTTCCAAGTTTCAAATTTGAATGAATTTTTAATTTTAAAACAGTCCTTTGATGACACAATTGGACTTAGAAATAAGTGCTTTTATATTGCAATTGAGAAGGTCAAGAAATTACGAGCTCTATAATATGCCTTTTATAAAGTTAATTTTATGAAATGGTTCCAAGTTTCAAATTTGAATGAATTTTTTATTTTAAAACAGTCCTTTGATGACATAATTGGACTTAGAAATAAGTGCTTATATATTGCAATTGAGAAGGTCAAGAAATTACGAGCTCTATAATATGCATTTTGAAAGTTAATTTTATGAAATGGTTTCAAGTTAAAAATTTGATTGAATTTTTAATTCTAAAACAGTCCTTTGATGACACATTTGGACTTTGAATTAAGTGCTCACATATTACAACTGATAAGGTCAAGAAATTACGAGCTCTATAATATGCATTTTGAAAGTTTATTTTATGAAATGGTTCCAAGTTTCAAATTTGAATGAATTTTTAATTTTAAAACAGTCCTTTGATGACACAGTTGGACTTAGTATTAAGTGCGTCACGTATTACAACTGAGAAGGTCAAGAAATTACGAGCTCTATAATATGCATTTTGTAAGTTTATTTTATAAAATGGTTCCAAGTTTCAAATTTGAATGAATTTTTAATTTTAAAACAGTCCTTTGATGACACAGTTGGACTTAGAATTAAGTGCTCACATATTTCAACTGATAAGGTCAAGAAATTACGAGCTCTATAATATGCATTTTGTAAGTTTATTTTATGAAATGGTTCCAAGTTTCAAATTTGAATGAATTTTTAATTTTAAAACAGTCCTTTGATGACACAATTGGACTTAGAAATAAGTGCTTATATATCGCAATTGAGAAGGTCAAGAAATTACGATCTCTATAATATGCATTTTGAAAGTTAATTTTATGAAATGGTTCCAAGTTTCAAATTTGAATGAATTTTTAATTTTAAAACAGTCCTTTGATGACACAGTTGGACTTAGTATTAGGTGCGTCACGTATTACAAGTGAGCAGGTCAAGAAATTACGATCTCTATAATATGCATTTTGTAAGTTTATTTTATGAAATGGTTCCGAATTTCAAATTTGAATGAATTTTTAATTTTAAAACAGTCCTTTGATGATACAGTTGTACTTAGAATTAAGTGCTCACATATTACAACTGAGAAGGTCAAGAAATTACGAGCTCTATAATATGCATTTTGATAGTTTATTTTATGAAATGGTTCCAAGTTTCAAATTTGAATGCCATTTTAAATTTAAAACAGTCCTTTGATGACACAATTGGACTTAGAAATAAGTGCTTATATATTGCAATTGAGAAGGTCAAGAAATTACGAGCTCTATAATATGCATTTTGTAAGTTTATTTTTTATGAAATGGTTCCAAGTTTCAAATTTGAATGAGTTTTTAATTTTAAAACAGTCCTTTGATGACACAGTTGGACTTAGAAATAAGTGCTTATATATTGCAATTGAGAAGGTCAAGAAATTACGACCTCTATAATATGCATTTTGAAAGTTTATTTTATGAAATGGTTCCAAGTTTCAAATTTGAATGAATTTTTAATTTTAAAACAGTCCTTTGACACAATTGGACTTAGAAATAAGTGCTTATATATTGCAATTGAGAAGGTCAAGAAATTACGAGCTCTATAATATGCATTTTGAAAGTTTATTTTATGAAATGGTTCCAAGTTTCAAATTTGAATGAATTTTTAATTTTAAAACAGTCCTTTGACACAATTGGACTTAGAAATAAGCGCTTATATATTGCAATTGAGAAGGTCAAGAAATTAAAACAGCATTTTGTAAGTTTATTTTATGAAATGGTTCCAAGTTTCAAATTTGAATGAATTTTTAATTTTAAAACAGTCCTTTGATGATACAGTTGGACTTAGAATTAAGTGCTCACATATTACAACTGAGAAGGTCAAGAAATTACGAGCTCTATAATATGCATTTTGAAAGTTAATTTTATGAAATGGTTCCAAGTTTCAAATTTGAATGCATTTTTAATTTTAAAACAGTCCTTTGATGACACAATTGGACTTAGAAATAAGTGCTTATATATTGCAATTGAGAAGGTCAAGAAATTACGAGCTCTATAATATGCATTTTGTAAGTTTATTTTTTATGAAATGGTTCCAAGTTTCAAATTTGAATGAATTTTTAATTTTAAAACAGTCCTTTGATGACACAGTTGGACTTAGAAATAAGTGCTTATATATTGCAATTGAGAAGGTCAAGAAATTACGACCTCTATAATATGCATTTTGAAAGTTTATTTTATGAAATGGTTCCAAGTTTCAAATTTGAATGAATTTTTAATTTTAAAACAGTCCTTTGACACAATTGGACTTAGAAATAAGTGCTTATATATTGCAATTGAGAAGGTCAAGAAATTACGAGCTCTATAATATGCATTTTGAAAGTTAATTTTATGAAATGGTTTCAAGTTTCAAATTTGATTGAATTTTTAATTCTAAAACAGTCCTTTGACACAATTGGACTTAGAAATAAGTGCTTATATATTGCAATTGAGAAGATCAAGAAATTACGAGCTCTATAATATGCATTTTGAAAGTTAATTTTATGAAATGGTTTCAAGTTTCAAATTTGATGTCCTTTGATGACACAATTGGACTTAGAATTAAGTGCTCACATATTACAACTGAGAAGGTCCAGAAAGTACGAGCTCTATAATATGCATTTTGTAAGTTTATTTTATAATAAGTGCTTATATATTGCAATTGAGAAGGTCAAGAAATTACGAGCTCTATAATATGCATTTTGAAAGTTAATTTTATGAAATGGTTTCAAGTTTCAAATTTGAATGAATTTTTAATTTTAAAACAGTCCTTTAATGACACAGTTGGACTTAGTATTAAGTGCGTCTCGTATTACAACTGAGAAGGTCAAGAAATTACGAGCTCTATAATATGTATTTTGTAAGTTTATTTTATGAAATGGTTCCAAGTTTCAAATATGAATGAATTTTTAATTTTAAAACAGTCCTTTGATGACACAATTGGACTTAGAAATAAGTGCTTATATATCGCAATTGAGAAGGTCAAGAAATTACGAGCTCTATAATATGCATTTTGTAAGTTTATTTTATGAAATGGTTCCAAGTTTCAAATTTGAATGAATTTTTAATTTTAAAACAGTCCTTTGATGACATAGTTGGACTTAGAATTAAGTGCTCACATATTTCAACTGATAAGGTCAAGAAATTACGAGCTCTATAATATGCATTTTGTAAGTTTATTTTATGAAATGGTTCCAAGTTTCAAATTTGAATGAATTTTTAATTTTAAAACAGTCCTTTGATGACACAATTGGACTTAGAAATAAGTGCTTATATATTGCAATTGAGAAGGTCAAGAAATTACGAGCTCTATAATATGCATTTTGAAAGTTAATTTTATGAAATGGTTTCAAGTTAAAAATTTGATTGAATTTTTAATTCTAAAACAGTCCTTTGATGACACAATTGGACTTAGAAATAAGTGCTTTTATATTGCAATTGAGAAGGTCAAGAAATTACGAGCTCTATAATATGCCTTTTATAAAGTTAATTTTATGAAATGGTTCCAAGTTTCAAATTTGAATGAATTTTTTATTTTAAAACAGTCCTTTGATGACATAATTGGACTTAGAAATAAGTGCTTATATATTGCAATTGAGAAGGTCAAGAAATTACGAGCTCTATAATATGCATTTTGAAAGTTAATTTTATGAAATGGTTTCAAGTTAAAAATTTGATTGAATTTTTAATTCTAAAACAGTCCTTTGATGACACATTTGGACTTTGAATTAAGTGCTCACATATTACAACTGATAAGGTCAAGAAATTACGAGCTCTATAATATGCATTTTGAAAGTTTATTTTATGAAATGGTTCCAAGTTTCAAATTTGAATGAATTTTTAATTTTAAAACAGTCCTTTGATGACACAGTTGGACTTAGTATTAAGTGCGTCACGTATTACAACTGAGAAGGTCAAGAAATTACGAGCTCTATAATATGCATTTTGTAAGTTTATTTTATAAAATGGTTCCAAGTTTCAAATTTGAATGAATTTTTAATTTTAAAACAGTCCTTTGATGACACAGTTGGACTTAGAATTAAGTGCTCACATATTTCAACTGATAAGGTCAAGAAATTACGAGCTCTATAATATGCATTTTGTAAGTTTATTTTATGAAATGGTTCCAAGTTTCAAATTTGAATGAATTTTTAATTTTAAAACAGTCCTTTGATGACACAATTGGACTTAGAAATAAGTGCTTATATATCGCAATTGAGAAGGTCAAGAAATTACGATCTCTATAATATGCATTTTGAAAGTTAATTTTATGAAATGGTTCCAAGTTTCAAATTTGAATGAATTTTTAATTTTAAAACAGTCCTTTGATGACACAGTTGGACTTAGTATTAGGTGCGTCACGTATTACAAGTGAGCAGGTCAAGAAATTACGATCTCTATAATATGCATTTTGTAAGTTTATTTTATGAAATGGTTCCGAATTTCAAATTTGAATGAATTTTTAATTTTAAAACAGTCCTTTGATGATACAGTTGTACTTAGAATTAAGTGCTCACATATTACAACTGAGAAGGTCAAGAAATTACGAGCTCTATAATATGCATTTTGATAGTTTATTTTATGAAATGGTTCCAAGTTTCAAATTTGAATGCCATTTTAAATTTAAAACAGTCCTTTGATGACACAATTGGACTTAGAAATAAGTGCTTATATATTGCAATTGAGAAGGTCAAGAAATTACGAGCTCTATAATATGCATTTTGTAAGTTTATTTTTTATGAAATGGTTCCAAGTTTCAAATTTGAATGAGTTTTTAATTTTAAAACAGTCCTTTGATGACACAGTTGGACTTAGAAATAAGTGCTTATATATTGCAATTGAGAAGGTCAAGAAATTACGACCTCTATAATATGCATTTTGAAAGTTTATTTTATGAAATGGTTCCAAGTTTCAAATTTGAATGAATTTTTAATTTTAAAACAGTCCTTTGACACAATTGGACTTAGAAATAAGTGCTTATATATTGCAATTGAGAAGGTCAAGAAATTACGAGCTCTATAATATGCATTTTGAAAGTTTATTTTATGAAATGGTTCCAAGTTTCAAATTTGAATGAATTTTTAATTTTAAAACAGTCCTTTGACACAATTGGACTTAGAAATAAGCGCTTATATATTGCAATTGAGAAGGTCAAGAAATTAAAACAGCATTTTGTAAGTTTATTTTATGAAATGGTTCCAAGTTTCAAATTTGAATGAATTTTTAATTTTAAAACAGTCCTTTGATGATACAGTTGGACTTAGAATTAAGTGCTCACATATTACAACTGAGAAGGTCAAGAAATTACGAGCTCTATAATATGCATTTTGAAAGTTAATTTTATGAAATGGTTCCAAGTTTCAAATTTGAATGCATTTTTAATTTTAAAACAGTCCTTTGATGACACAATTGGACTTAGAAATAAGTGCTTATATATTGCAATTGAGAAGGTCAAGAAATTACGAGCTCTATAATATGCATTTTGTAAGTTTATTTTTTATGAAATGGTTCCAAGTTTCAAATTTGAATGAATTTTTAATTTTAAAACAGTCCTTTGATGACACAGTTGGACTTAGAAATAAGTGCTTATATATTGCAATTGAGAAGGTCAAGAAATTACGACCTCTATAATATGCATTTTGAAAGTTTATTTTATGAAATGGTTCCAAGTTTCAAATTTGAATGAATTTTTAATTTTAAAACAGTCCTTTGACACAATTGGACTTAGAAATAAGTGCTTATATATTGCAATTGAGAAGGTCAAGAAATTACGAGCTCTATAATATGCATTTTGAAAGTTAATTTTATGAAATGGTTTCAAGTTTCAAATTTGATTGAATTTTTAATTCTAAAACAGTCCTTTGACACAATTGGACTTAGAAATAAGTGCTTATATATTGCAATTGAGAAGATCAAGAAATTACGAGCTCTATAATATGCATTTTGAAAGTTAATTTTATGAAATGGTTTCAAGTTTCAAATTTGATGTCCTTTGATGACACAATTGGACTTAGAATTAAGTGCTCACATATTACAACTGAGAAGGTCCAGAAAGTACGAGCTCTATAATATGCATTTTGTAAGTTTATTTTATAATAAGTGCTTATATATTGCAATTGAGAAGGTCAAGAAATTACGAGCTCTATAATATGCATTTTGAAAGTTAATTTTATGAAATGGTTTCAAGTTTCAAATTTGAATGAATTTTTAATTTTAAAACAGTCCTTTAATGACACAGTTGGACTTAGTATTAAGTGCGTCTCGTATTACAACTGAGAAGGTCAAGAAATTACGAGCTCTATAATATGTATTTTGTAAGTTTATTTTATGAAATGGTTCCAAGTTTCAAATATGAATGAATTTTTAATTTTAAAACAGTCCTTTGATGACACAATTGGACTTAGAAATAAGTGCTTATATATCGCAATTGAGAAGGTCAAGAAATTACGAGCTCTATAATATGCATTTTGTAAGTTTATTTTATGAAATGGTTCCAAGTTTCAAATTTGAATGAATTTTTAATTTTAAAACAGTCCTTTGATGACATAGTTGGACTTAGAATTAAGTGCTCACATATTTCAACTGATAAGGTCAAGAAATTACGAGCTCTATAATATGCATTTTGTAAGTTTATTTTATGAAATGGTTCCAAGTTTCAAATTTGAATGAATTTTTAATTTTAAAACAGTCCTTTGATGACACAATTGGACTTAGAAATAAGTGCTTATATATTGCAATTGAGAAGGTCAAGAAATTACGAGCTCTATAATATGCATTTTGAAAGTTAATTTTATGAAATGGTTTCAAGTTAAAAATTTGATTGAATTTTTAATTCTAAAACAGTCCTTTGATGACACAATTGGACTTAGAAATAAGTGCTTATATATTGCAATTGAGAAGGTCAAGAAATTACGAGCTCTATAATATGCATTTTGAAAGTTAATTTTATGAAATGGTTCCAAGTTTCAAATTTGAATGCATTTTTAATTTTAAAACAGTCCTTTGATGACACAATTGGACTTAGAAATAAGTGTTTATATATTGCAATTGAGAAGGTCAAGAAATTACGAGCTCTATAATATGCATTTTGTAAGTTTATTTTTTATGAAATGGTTCCAAGTTTCAAATTTGAATGCATTTTTAATTTTAAAACAGTCCTTTGATGACACAGTTGGACTTAGAAATAAGTGCTTATATATTGCAATTGAGAAGGTCAAGAAATTACGAGCTCTATAATATGCATTTTGAAAGTTTATTTTATGAAATGGTTCCAAGTTTCAAATTTGAATGAATTTTTAATTTTAAAACAATCCTTTGACACAATTGGACTTAGAAATAAGTGCTTATATATTGCAATTGAGAAGGTCAAGAAATTACGAGCTCTATAATATGCATTTTGAAAGTTAATTTTATGAAATGGTTTCAAGTTTCAAATTTGATTGAATTTTTAATTCTAAAACAGTCCTTTGATGACACAATTGGACTTAGAATTAAGTGCTCACATATTACAACTGAGAAGGTCCAGAAATTACGAGCTCTATAATATGCATTTTGAAAGTTAATTTTATGAAATGGTTCCAAGTTTCAAATTTGAATGAATTTTTAATTTTAAAACAGTCCTTTGATGACACAGTTAGACTTAGTATTAAGTGCGTCACGTATTACAACTGAGAAGGTCAAGAAATTACGAGCTCTATAATATGCATTTTGTAAGTTTATTTTATGAAATGGTTCCAAGTTTCAAATTTGAAGGATTTTTTAATTTTAAAACAGTCCTTTGATGACACAGTTGGGCTTAGAATTAAGTGCTCACATATTACAACTGAGAAGGGCAAGAATATACGAGCTCTATAATATGGATTTTGAAAGTTAATTTTATGAAACGGTTCCAAGTTTCAAATTTGAATGAATTTTTAATTTTAAAACAGTCCTTTGATGACACAGTTGGACTTATTAAGTGCGTCACGTATTACAACTGAGAAGGTCAAGAAATTACGAGCTCTATAATATGCATTTTGAAAGTTTATTTTATGAAATGGTTCCAAGTTTCAAAGTTGAATGAATTTTTAATTTTAAAACAGTCCTTTGATGACACAATTGGACTTAGAAATAAGTGCTTTTATATTGCAATTGAGAAGGTCAAGAAATTACGAGCTCTATAATATGCATTTTGTAAGTTTATTTTATGAATTGGTTCCAAGTTTCAAATTTGAATGAATATTTAATTTTAAAACAGTCCTTTGATGACACAATTGGACTTAGAAATAAGTGCTTTTATATTGCAATTGAGAAGGTCAAGAAATTACGAGCTCTATAATATGCATTTTGTAAGTTTATTTTATGAATTGGTTCCAAGTTTCAAATTTGAATGAATATTTAATTTTAAAACAGTCCTTTGATGACACAGTTGGACTTAGTATTAAGTGCGTCACGCATTACAACTGAGAAGGTCAAGAAATTACGAGCTCTATAATATGCATTTTGTTAGTTTATTTTATGAAATGGTTCCAAGTTTCAAATTTGAATGAATTTTTAATTCTAAAACAGTCCTTTGATGACACAATTGGACTTAGAAATAAGTGCTTTTATATTGAAATTGAGAAGGTCAAGAAATTACGAGCTCTATAATATGCCTTTTTTAAAGTTAATTTTATGAAATGGTTCCAAGTTTCAAATTTGAATGAATTTTTAATTTTAAAACAGTCCTTTGATGACACAGTTGGACTTAGTATTAAGTGCGTCACGTATTACAACTGAGAAGGTCAAGAAATTACGAGCTCTATAATATGCATTTTGTAAGTTTATTTTATGAATTGGTTCCAAGTTTCAAATTTGAATGAATATTTAATTTTAAAACAGTCCTTTGATGACACAATTGGACTTAGAAATAAGTGCTTTTATATTGCAATTGAGAAGGTCAAGAAATTACGAGCTCTATAATATGCATTTTGTAAGTTTATTTTATGAATTGGTTCCAAGTTTCAAATTTGAATGAATATTTAATTTTAAAACAGTCCTTTGATGACACAGTTGGACTTAGTATTAAGTGCGTCACGCATTACAACTGAGAAGGTCAAGAAATTACGAGCTCTATAATATGCATTTTGTTAGTTTATTTTATGAAATGGTTCCAAGTTTCAAATTTGAATGAATTTTTAATTCTAAAACAGTCCTTTGATGACACAATTGGACTTAGAAATAAGTGCTTTTATATTGAAATTGAGAAGGTCAAGAAATTACGAGCTCTATAATATGCCTTTTTTAAAGTTAATTTTATGAAATGGTTCCAAGTTTCAAATTTGAATGAATTTTTTATTTTAAAACAGTCCTTTGATGACATAATTGGACTTAGAAATAAGTGCTTATATATTGCAATTGAGAAGGTCAAGAAATTACGAGCTCTATAATATGCATTTTGAAAGTTAATTTTATGAAATGGTTTCAAGTTAAAAATTTGATTGAATTTTTAATTCTAAAACAGTCCTTTGATGACACATTTGGACTTTGAATTAAGTGCTCACATATTACAACTGATAAGGTCAAGAAATTACGAGCTCTATAATATGCATTTTGAAAGTTTATTTTATGAAATGGTTCCAAGTTTCAAATTTGAATGAATTTTTAATTTTAAAACAGTCCTTTGATGACACAGTTGGACTTAGTATTAAGTGCGTCACGTATTACAACTGAGAAGGTCAAGAAATTACGAGCTCTATAATATGCATTTTGTAAGTTTATTTTATAAAATGGTTCCAAGTTTCAAATTTGAATGAATTTTTAATTTTAAAACAGTCCTTTGATGACACAGTTGGACTTAGAATTAAGTGCTCACATATTTCAACTGATAAGGTCAAGAAATTACGAGCTCTATAATATGCATTTTGTAAGTTTATTTTATGAAATGGTTCCAAGTTTCAAATTTGAATGAATTTTTAATTTTAAAACAGTCCTTTGATGACACAATTGGACTTAGAAATAAGTGCTTATATATCGCAATTGAGAAGGTCAAGAAATTACGATCTCTATAATATGCATTTTGAAAGTTAATTTTATGAAATGGTTCCAAGTTTCAAATTTGAATGAATTTTTAATTTTAAAACAGTCCTTTGATGACACAGTTGGACTTAGTATTAGGTGCGTCACGTATTACAAGTGAGCAGGTCAAGAAATTACGATCTCTATAATATGCATTTTGTAAGTTTATTTTATGAAATGGTTCCGAATTTCAAATTTGAATGAATTTTTAATTTTAAAACAGTCCTTTGATGATACAGTTGTACTTAGAATTAAGTGCTCACATATTACAACTGAGAAGGTCAAGAAATTACGAGCTCTATAATATGCATTTTGATAGTTTATTTTATGAAATGGTTCCAAGTTTCAAATTTGAATGCCATTTTAAATTTAAAACAGTCCTTTGATGACACAATTGGACTTAGAAATAAGTGCTTATATATTGCAATTGAGAAGGTCAAGAAATTACGAGCTCTATAATATGCATTTTGTAAGTTTATTTTTTATGAAATGGTTCCAAGTTTCAAATTTGAATGAGTTTTTAATTTTAAAACAGTCCTTTGATGACACAGTTGGACTTAGAAATAAGTGCTTATATATTGCAATTGAGAAGGTCAAGAAATTACGACCTCTATAATATGCATTTTGAAAGTTTATTTTATGAAATGGTTCCAAGTTTCAAATTTGAATGAATTTTTAATTTTAAAACAGTCCTTTGACACAATTGGACTTAGAAATAAGTGCTTATATATTGCAATTGAGAAGGTCAAGAAATTACGAGCTCTATAATATGCATTTTGAAAGTTTATTTTATGAAATGGTTCCAAGTTTCAAATTTGAATGAATTTTTAATTTTAAAACAGTCCTTTGACACAATTGGACTTAGAAATAAGCGCTTATATATTGCAATTGAGAAGGTCAAGAAATTAAAACAGCATTTTGTAAGTTTATTTTATGAAATGGTTCCAAGTTTCAAATTTGAATGAATTTTTAATTTTAAAACAGTCCTTTGATGATACAGTTGGACTTAGAATTAAGTGCTCACATATTACAACTGAGAAGGTCAAGAAATTACGAGCTCTATAATATGCATTTTGAAAGTTAATTTTATGAAATGGTTCCAAGTTTCAAATTTGAATGCATTTTTAATTTTAAAACAGTCCTTTGATGACACAATTGGACTTAGAAATAAGTGCTTATATATTGCAATTGAGAAGGTCAAGAAATTACGAGCTCTATAATATGCATTTTGTAAGTTTATTTTTTATGAAATGGTTCCAAGTTTCAAATTTGAATGAATTTTTAATTTTAAAACAGTCCTTTGATGACACAGTTGGACTTAGAAATAAGTGCTTATATATTGCAATTGAGAAGGTCAAGAAATTACGACCTCTATAATATGCATTTTGAAAGTTTATTTTATGAAATGGTTCCAAGTTTCAAATTTGAATGAATTTTTAATTTTAAAACAGTCCTTTGACACAATTGGACTTAGAAATAAGTGCTTATATATTGCAATTGAGAAGGTCAAGAAATTACGAGCTCTATAATATGCATTTTGAAAGTTAATTTTATGAAATGGTTTCAAGTTTCAAATTTGATTGAATTTTTAATTCTAAAACAGTCCTTTGACACAATTGGACTTAGAAATAAGTGCTTATATATTGCAATTGAGAAGATCAAGAAATTACGAGCTCTATAATATGCATTTTGAAAGTTAATTTTATGAAATGGTTTCAAGTTTCAAATTTGATGTCCTTTGATGACACAATTGGACTTAGAATTAAGTGCTCACATATTACAACTGAGAAGGTCCAGAAAGTACGAGCTCTATAATATGCATTTTGTAAGTTTATTTTATAATAAGTGCTTATATATTGCAATTGAGAAGGTCAAGAAATTACGAGCTCTATAATATGCATTTTGAAAGTTAATTTTATGAAATGGTTTCAAGTTTCAAATTTGAATGAATTTTTAATTTTAAAACAGTCCTTTAATGACACAGTTGGACTTAGTATTAAGTGCGTCTCGTATTACAACTGAGAAGGTCAAGAAATTACGAGCTCTATAATATGTATTTTGTAAGTTTATTTTATGAAATGGTTCCAAGTTTCAAATATGAATGAATTTTTAATTTTAAAACAGTCCTTTGATGACACAATTGGACTTAGAAATAAGTGCTTATATATCGCAATTGAGAAGGTCAAGAAATTACGAGCTCTATAATATGCATTTTGTAAGTTTATTTTATGAAATGGTTCCAAGTTTCAAATTTGAATGAATTTTTAATTTTAAAACAGTCCTTTGATGACATAGTTGGACTTAGAATTAAGTGCTCACATATTTCAACTGATAAGGTCAAGAAATTACGAGCTCTATAATATGCATTTTGTAAGTTTATTTTATGAAATGGTTCCAAGTTTCAAATTTGAATGAATTTTTAATTTTAAAACAGTCCTTTGATGACACAATTGGACTTAGAAATAAGTGCTTATATATTGCAATTGAGAAGGTCAAGAAATTACGAGCTCTATAATATGCATTTTGAAAGTTAATTTTATGAAATGGTTTCAAGTTAAAAATTTGATTGAATTTTTAATTCTAAAACAGTCCTTTGATGACACAATTGGACTTAGAAATAAGTGCTTATATATTGCAATTGAGAAGGTCAAGAAATTACGAGCTCTATAATATGCATTTTGAAAGTTAATTTTATGAAATGGTTCCAAGTTTCAAATTTGAATGCATTTTTAATTTTAAAACAGTCCTTTGATGACACAATTGGACTTAGAAATAAGTGTTTATATATTGCAATTGAGAAGGTCAAGAAATTACGAGCTCTATAATATGCATTTTGTAAGTTTATTTTTTATGAAATGGTTCCAAGTTTCAAATTTGAATGCATTTTTAATTTTAAAACAGTCCTTTGATGACACAGTTGGACTTAGAAATAAGTGCTTATATATTGCAATTGAGAAGGTCAAGAAATTACGAGCTCTATAATATGCATTTTGAAAGTTTATTTTATGAAATGGTTCCAAGTTTCAAATTTGAATGAATTTTTAATTTTAAAACAATCCTTTGACACAATTGGACTTAGAAATAAGTGCTTATATATTGCAATTGAGAAGGTCAAGAAATTACGAGCTCTATAATATGCATTTTGAAAGTTAATTTTATGAAATGGTTTCAAGTTTCAAATTTGATTGAATTTTTAATTCTAAAACAGTCCTTTGATGACACAATTGGACTTAGAATTAAGTGCTCACATATTACAACTGAGAAGGTCCAGAAATTACGAGCTCTATAATATGCATTTTGAAAGTTAATTTTATGAAATGGTTCCAAGTTTCAAATTTGAATGAATTTTTAATTTTAAAACAGTCCTTTGATGACACAGTTAGACTTAGTATTAAGTGCGTCACGTATTACAACTGAGAAGGTCAAGAAATTACGAGCTCTATAATATGCATTTTGTAAGTTTATTTTATGAAATGGTTCCAAGTTTCAAATTTGAAGGATTTTTTAATTTTAAAACAGTCCTTTGATGACACAGTTGGGCTTAGAATTAAGTGCTCACATATTACAACTGAGAAGGGCAAGAATATACGAGCTCTATAATATGGATTTTGAAAGTTAATTTTATGAAACGGTTCCAAGTTTCAAATTTGAATGAATTTTTAATTTTAAAACAGTCCTTTGATGACACAGTTGGACTTATTAAGTGCGTCACGTATTACAACTGAGAAGGTCAAGAAATTACGAGCTCTATAATATGCATTTTGAAAGTTTATTTTATGAAATGGTTCCAAGTTTCAAAGTTGAATGAATTTTTAATTTTAAAACAGTCCTTTGATGACACAATTGGACTTAGAAATAAGTGCTTTTATATTGCAATTGAGAAGGTCAAGAAATTACGAGCTCTATAATATGCATTTTGTAAGTTTATTTTATGAATTGGTTCCAAGTTTCAAATTTGAATGAATATTTAATTTTAAAACAGTCCTTTGATGACACAATTGGACTTAGAAATAAGTGCTTTTATATTGCAATTGAGAAGGTCAAGAAATTACGAGCTCTATAATATGCATTTTGTAAGTTTATTTTATGAATTGGTTCCAAGTTTCAAATTTGAATGAATATTTAATTTTAAAACAGTCCTTTGATGACACAGTTGGACTTAGTATTAAGTGCGTCACGCATTACAACTGAGAAGGTCAAGAAATTACGAGCTCTATAATATGCATTTTGTTAGTTTATTTTATGAAATGGTTCCAAGTTTCAAATTTGAATGAATTTTTAATTCTAAAACAGTCCTTTGATGACACAATTGGACTTAGAAATAAGTGCTTTTATATTGAAATTGAGAAGGTCAAGAAATTACGAGCTCTATAATATGCCTTTTTTAAAGTTAATTTTATGAAATGGTTCCAAGTTTCAAATTTGAATGAATTTTTAATTTTAAAACAGTCCTTTGATGACATAATTGGACTTAGAAATAAGTGCTTATATATTGCAATTGAGAAGGTCAAGAAATTACGAGCTCTATAATATGCATTTTGAAAGTTAATTTTATGAAATGGTTTCAAGTTTCAAATTTGATTGAATTTTTAATTCTAAAACAGTCCTTTGATGACACAATTGGACTTAGAATTAAGTGCTCACATATTACAACTGAGAAGGTCAAGAAATTACGAGCTCTATAATATGCATTTTGAAAGTTAATTTTATGAAATGGTTCCAAGTTTCAGATTTGAATAAATTTTTAATTTTAAAACAGTCCTTTGATGACACAGTTGGACTTAGTATTAAGTGCGTCACGAATTACAACTGAGAAGGTCAAGAAATTACGAGCTCTATAATATGCATTTTGTAAGTTTATTTTATGAAATGGTTCCAAGTTTCAAATTTGAATGAATTTTGAATTTTAAAACAGTCCTTTGATGACACAGTTGGACTTAGAATTAAGTGCTCACATATTTCAACTGATAAGGTCAAGAAATTACGAGCTCTATAATATGCATTTTGTAAGTTTATTTTATGAAATGGTTCCAAGTTTCAAATTTGAATGAATTTTTAATTTTAAAACAGTCCTTTGATGACACAATTGGACTTAGAAATAAGTGCTTATATATTGCAATTGAGAAGGTCAAGAAATTACGAGCTCTATAATATGCATTTTGAAAGTTAATTTTATGAAATGGTTTCAAGTTAAAAATTTGATTGAATTTTTAATTCTAAAACAGTCCTTTGATGACACAATTGGACTTAGAAATAAGTGCTTATATATTGCAATTGAGAAGGTCAAGAAATTACGAGCTCTATAATATGCATTTTGAAAGTTAATTTTATGAAATGGTTCCAAGTTTCAAATTTGAATGCATTTTTAATTTTAAAACAGTCCTTTGATGACACAATTGGACTTAGAAATAAGTGTTTATATATTGCAATTGAGAAGGTCAAGAAATTACGAGCTCTATAATATGCATTTTGTAAGTTTATTTTTTATGAAATGGTTCCAAGTTTCAAATTTGAATGCATTTTTAATTTTAAAACAGTCCTTTGATGACACAGTTGGACTTAGAAATAAGTGCTTATATATTGCAATTGAGAAGGTCAAGAAATTACGAGCTCTATAATATGCATTTTGAAAGTTTATTTTATGAAATGGTTCCAAGTTTCAAATTTGAATGAATTTTTAATTTTAAAACAATCCTTTGACACAATTGGACTTAGAAATAAGTGCTTATATATTGCAATTGAGAAGGTCAAGAAATTACGAGCTCTATAATATGCATTTTGAAAGTTAATTTTATGAAATGGTTTCAAGTTTCAAATTTGATTGAATTTTTAATTCTAAAACAGTCCTTTGATGACACAATTGGACTTAGAATTAAGTGCTCACATATTACAACTGAGAAGGTCCAGAAATTACGAGCTCTATAATATGCATTTTGAAAGTTAATTTTATGAAATGGTTCCAAGTTTCAAATTTGAATGAATTTTTAATTTTAAAACAGTCCTTTGATGACACAGTTAGACTTAGTATTAAGTGCGTCACGTATTACAACTGAGAAGGTCAAGAAATTACGAGCTCTATAATATGCATTTTGTAAGTTTATTTTATGAAATGGTTCCAAGTTTCAAATTTGAAGGATTTTTTAATTTTAAAACAGTCCTTTGATGACACAGTTGGGCTTAGAATTAAGTGCTCACATATTACAACTGAGAAGGGCAAGAATATACGAGCTCTATAATATGGATTTTGAAAGTTAATTTTATGAAACGGTTCCAAGTTTCAAATTTGAATGAATTTTTAATTTTAAAACAGTCCTTTGATGACACAGTTGGACTTATTAAGTGCGTCACGTATTACAACTGAGAAGGTCAAGAAATTACGAGCTCTATAATATGCATTTTGAAAGTTTATTTTATGAAATGGTTCCAAGTTTCAAAGTTGAATGAATTTTTAATTTTAAAACAGTCCTTTGATGACACAATTGGACTTAGAAATAAGTGCTTTTATATTGCAATTGAGAAGGTCAAGAAATTACGAGCTCTATAATATGCATTTTGAAAGTTAATTTTATGAAATGGTTCCAAGTTTCAAATTTGAATGAATTTTTAATTTTAAAACAGTCCTTTGATGACACAGTTGGAGTTAGAATTAAGTGCTCACATATTACAACTGAGAAGGTCAAGAAATTACGAGCTCTATAATATGCATTTTGAAAGTTAATTTTATGAAATGGTTCCAAGTTTCAAATTTGAATGAATTTTTAATTTTAAAACAGTCCTTTGATGACACAATTGGACTTAGAAATAAGTGCTTATATATTGCAATTGAGAAGGTCAAGAAATTACGAGCTCTATAATATGCATTTTGTAAGTTTATTTTTTATGAAATGGTTCCAAGTTTCAAATTTGAATAAATTTTTAATTTTAAAACAGTCCTTTGATGACACAGTTGGACTTAGAAATAAGTGCTTATATATTGCAATTGAGAAGGTCAAGAAATTACGACCTCTATAATATGCATTTTGAAAGTTTATTTTATGAAATGGTTCCAAGTTTCAAATTTGAATGAATTTTTAATTTTAAAACAGTCCTTTGACACAATTGGACTTAGAAATAAGTGCTTATATATTGCAATTGAGAAGGTCAAGAAATTAAGAGCTCTATAATATGCATTTTGAAAGTTTATTTTATGAAATGGTTCCAAGTTTCAAATTTGAATGAATTTTTAATTTTAAAACAGTCCTTTGACACAATTGGACTTAGAATTAAGTGCTCACATATTACAACTGAGAAGGTCCAGAAATTACGAGCTCTATAATATGCATTTTGTAAGTTTATTTTATAATAAGTGCTTATATATTGCAATTGAGAAGGTCAAGAAATTACGAGCTCTATAATATGCATTTTGAAAGTTAATTTTATGAAATGGTTTCAAGTTTCAAATTTGAATGAATTTTTAATTTTAAAACAGTCCTTTGATGACACAGTTGGACTTAGTATTAAGTGCGTCTCGTATTACAACTGAGAAGGTCAAGAAATTACGAGCTCTATAATATGCATTTTGTAAGTTTATTTTATGAAATGGTTCCACGTTTCAAATTTGAATGAATTTTTAATTTTAAAACAGTCCTTTGATGACACAATTGGACTTAGAAATAAGTGCTTATATATCGCAATTGAGAAGGTCAAGAAATTACGAGCTCTATAATATGCATTTTGAAAGTAAATTTTATGAAATGGTTCCAAGTTTCAAATTTGAATGAATTTTTAATTTTAAAACAGTCCTTTGATGACATAGTTGGACTTAGAATTAAGTGCTTACATATTACACATGCATATACATATGCATTTTTAATTTTAAAACAGTCCTTTGATGACACAGTTGGACTTAGTATTAAGTGCGTCTCGTATTACAACTGAGAAGGTCAAGAAATTACGAGCTCTATAATATGCATTTTGTAAGTTTATTTTATGAAATGGTTCCACGTTTCAAATTTGAATGAATATTTAATTTTAAAACAGTCCTTTGATGACACAGTTGGACTTAGTATTAAGTGCGTCACGTTTTACAACTGAGAAGGTCAAGAAATTACGAGCTCTATAATATGCATTTTGTAAGTTTATTTTATGAATTGGTTCCAAGTTTCAAATTTGAATGAATATTTAATTTTAAAACAGTCCTTTGATGACACAGTTGGACTTAGTATTAAGTGCTTATATATTGCAATTGAGAAGGTCAAGAAATTACGAGCTCTATAATATGCATTTTGTAAGTTTATTTTATGAATTGGTTCCAAGTTTCAAATTTGAATGAATATTTAATTTTAAAACAGTCCTTTGATGACACAGTTGGACTTAGTATTAAGTGCTTATATATTGCAATTGAGAAGGTCAAGAAATTACGAGCTCTATAATATGCATTTTGAAAGTAAATTTTATGAAATGGTTCCAAGTTTCAAATTTGAATGAATATTTAATTTTAAAACAGTCCTTTGATGACACAGTTGGACTTAGTATTAAGTGCTTATATATTGCAATTGAGAAGGTCAAGAAATTACGAGCTCTATAATATGCATTTTGTAAGTTTATTTTATGAATTGGTTCCAAGTTTCAAATTTGAATGAATTTTTAATTTTAAAACAGTCCTTTGATGACACAATTGGACTTAGAAATAAGTGCTTATATATTGCAATTGAGAAGGTCAAGAAATTACGAGCTCTATAATATGCATTTTGAAAGTAAATTTTATGAAATGGTTCCAAGTTTCAAATTTGAATGAATTTTAAATTTTAAAACAGTCCTTTGATGACACAGTTGGACTTAGTATTAAGTGCGTCACGTATTACAACTGAAAAGGTCAAGAAATTACGAGCTCTATAATATGCATTTTGTAAGTTTATTTTATGAATTGGTTCCAAGTTTCAAATTTGAATGAATATTTAATTTTAAAACAGTCCTTTGATGACACAGTTGGACTTAGTATTAAGTGCTTATATATTGCGATTGAGAAGGTCAAGAAATTACGAGCTCTATAATATGCATTTTGTAAGTTTATTTTATGAAATGGTTCCAAGTTTCAAATTTGAATGAATTTTTAATTTTTAAACAGTCCTTTGATGACATAGTTGGACTTAGAATTAAGTGCTTACATATTACACATGCATATACATATGCATTTTTAATTTTAAAACAGTCCTTTGATGATACAATTGGACTTAGAAATAAGTGCTTATATATTGCAATTGAGAAGGTCAAGAAATTACGAGCTCTATAATATGCATTTTGAAAGTTAATTTTATGAAATGGTTTCAAGTTTCAAATTTGATTGAATTTTTAATTCTAAAACAGTCCTTTGATGACATAATTGGACTTAGAAATAAGTGCTTATATATTGCAATTGAGAAGGTCAAGAAATTCCAAGTTTCAAATTTGATTGAATTTTTAATTTTAAAACAGTCCTTTGATGACACAATTGGACTTAGAAATAAGTGCTTTTATATTGCAATTGAGAAGGTCAAGAAATTACGAGCTCTATAATATGCATTTTGAAAGTTAATTTTATGAAATGGTTCCAAGTTTCAAATTTGAATGAATTTTTAATTTTAAAACAGTCCTTTGATGACACAGTTGGACTTAGTATTAAGTGCGTCACGTATTACAACTGAGAAGGTCAAGAAATTACGAGCTCTATAATATGCATTTTGTAAGTTTATTTTATGAATTGGTTCCAAGTTTCAAATTTGAATGAATATTTAATTTTAAAACAGTCCTTTGATGACACAGTTGGACTTAGTATTAAGTGCTTATATATTGCAATTGAGAAGGTCAAGAAATTACGAGCTCTATAATATGCATTTTGTAAGTTTATTTTATGAATTGGTTCCAAGTTTCAAATTTGAATGAATATTTAATTTTAAAACAGTCCTTTGATGACACAGTTGGACTTAGTATTAAGTGCTTATAACGGGTGTTTTTTTAAGAGGTTGCCGATTTTTTTTTTGAATAAAACACATATAAAATTATGAAATGACCAAAATTTTTTTTTATTTGGTAGATAATTTTTTGGCATTAACATTTAAACACAATTTCTGGCATATGGCTACCACGACTATTTTTCACAAATGTCATTCTGGAGGTCCAATTTTCCAGCACTTTTTCAAGCATTTGAGGGCGTATGTCAGCAATGACACGTTGAATATTGGTTTCCAAAGCGTCAATCGATTGAGGTTTATCCACATAAACCAATGACTTCACGTATCCCCACAAAAAGTAATCGAGTGGCGTCAAATCGCACGAACGCGGAGGCCAATTCACCGGACCATTTCTCGAAATAATGTTGTCGTTGAAAGTTTCTTTCAATAAGTCGATTGTTTCACGTGCTGTATGGCAAGTGGCACCATCTTGTTGAAACCACATTTCATCCATATCCATATCTTCAAGATTTGACAACAAAAACTCATTTAACATGGTTCTGTATCGATTTCCATTCACGGTAACGCGTCGTCCTTCCTCATTTTTAAAGAAATATGGACCGATGATCCCACCAGCCCATAGACCGCACCAAACAGTACATTTATCAGGATGCATTGGTAATTCTTGAACGGCGTGTGGATTATCTTTGCTCCAAATGCGACAATTTTGTTTGTTGACGTATCCATTTAACAAAAAATGCGCCTCATCACTGAAGAGAATTTTACGGTAAAAAAATGGATCTTCGTTCAATTGATTTAACGACCAATCACTGAATTCACGGCGCAAACGATGGTCGTGTGGCTTTAATTCTTGCACCAATTGAATTTTGTATGGCACCAAACCCAAATCTTTACGTAAAATTTTCCATAAAGTCGATGGACAAAGTCCAATTTGCTGAGCACGACGACGAATCGATAAATTGTCGTTTTCTTCGACACTGGCCTCAACGACAGCAATATTTTCTTCTGTACGAACTCTTCTCATTCTTGTCGGTGGCTTGGCATCCAAAAGAGTGAATGTAGACCGAAATTTGGTAATTACGTTCTTTATGGTGGTCTCTGACGGACGATTATGTGCACCATAAAATTCACGAAGTGCTCTATAAACATTTTTAATTGAACACTGATTTTGAAAATAAATTTCCACGATTTGAAAACGTTGTTCTGAAGTTAACCTATTCATAATGATTTGCCAAACAATACTGAGTAGAAATGCCACTTTGAGCTGTCAAAACAACTGTCATAAAATAAAACGACATCTATCGGAAAAACAAACCTCCTTAAAAAACACCCTTTATATTGCAATTGAGAAGGTCAAGAAATTACGAGCTCTATAATATGCATTTTGAAAGTAAATTTTATGAAATGGTTCCAAGTTTCAAATTTGAATGAATATTTAATTTTAAAACAGTCCTTTGATGACACAGTTGGACATAGTATTAAGTGCTTATATATTGCAATTGAGAAGGTCAAGAAATTACAAGCTCTATAATATGCATTTTGTAAGTTTATTTTATGAATTGGTTCCAAGTTTCAAATTTGAATGAATATTTAATTTTAAAACAGTCCTTTGATGACACAGTTGGACTTAGTATTAAGTGCTTATATATTGCAATTGAGAAGGTCAAGAAATTACGAGCTCTATAATATGCATTTTGTAAGTTTATTTTATGAATTGGTTCCAAGTTTCAAATTTGAATGAATTTTTAATTTTAAAACAGTCCTTTGATGACACAATTGGACTTAGAAATAAGTGCTTATATATTGCAATTGAGAAGGTCAAGAAATTACGAGCTCTATAATATGCATTTTGAAAGTAAATTTTATGAAATGGTTCCAAGTTTCAAATTTGAATGAATTTTAAATTTTAAAACAGTCCTTTGATGACACAGTTGGACTTAGTATTAAGTGCGTCACGTATTACAACTGAAAAGGTCAAGAAATTACGAGCTCTATAATATGCATTTTGTAAGTTTATTTTATGAATTGGTTCCAAGTTTCAAATTTGAATGAATATTTAATTTTAAAACAGTCCTTTGATGACATAGTTGGACTTAGTATTAAGTGCTTATATATTGCAATTGAGAAGGTCAAGAAATTACGAGCTCTATAATATGCATTTTGTAAGTTTATTTTATGAATTGGTTCCAAGTTTCAAATTTGAATGAATATTTAATTTTAAAACAGTCCTTTGATGACACAGTTGGACTTAGTATTAAGTGCTTATATATTGCAATTGAGAAGGTCAAGAAATTACGAGCTCTATAATATGCATTTTGAAAGTAAATTTTATGAAATGGTTCCAAGTTTCAAATTTGAATGAATTTTTAATTTTAAAACAGTCCTTTGAAGACACAATTGGACTTAGAAATAAGTGCTTTTATATTGCAATTGAGAAGGTCAAGAAATTACGAGCTCTATAATATGCATTTTGAAAGTTAATTTTATGAAATGGTTCCAAGTTTCAAATTTGAATGAATTTTTAATTTTAAAACAGTCCTTTGATGACACAGTTGGACTTAGTATTAAGTGCGTCACGTATTACAACTGAAAAGGTCAAGAAATTACGAGCTCTATAATATGCATTTTGTAAGTTTATTTTATGAATTGGTTCCAAGTTTCAAATTTGAATGAATATTTAATTTTAAAACAGTCCTTTGATGACACAGTTGGACTTAGTATTAAGTGCTTATATATTGCAATTGAGAAGGTCAAGAAATTACGAGCTCTATAATATGCATTTTGTAAGTTTATTTTATGAATTGGTTCCAAGTTTCAAATTTGAATGAATTTTTAATTTTAAAACAGTCCTTTGATGACACAATTGGACTTAGAAATAAGTGCTTATATATTGCAATTGAGAAGGTCAAGAAATTACGAGCTCTATAATATGCATTTTGAAAGTAAATTTTATGAAATGGTTCCAAGTTTTAAATTTGAATGAATTTTAAATTTAAAAACAGTCCTTTGATGACACAGTTGGACTTAGTATTAAGTGCGTCACGTATTACAACTGAAAAGGTCAAGAAATTACGAGCTCTATAATATGCATTTTGTAAGTTTATTTTATGAATTGGTTCCAAGTTTCAAATTTGAATGAATATTTAATTTTAAAACAGTCCTTTGATGACACAGTTGGACTTAGTATTAAGTGCGTCACGCATTACAACTGAGAAGGTCAAGAAATTACGAGCTCTATAATATGCATTTTGTAAGTTTATTTTATGAAATGGTTCCAAGTTTCAAATTTGAATGAATTTTTAATTTTAAAACAGTCCTTTGATGACACAGTTGGACTTTGAATTAAGTGCTCACATATTACAACTGAGAAGGTCAAGAAATTACGAGCTCTATAATATGCATTTTGAAAGTAAATTTTATGAAATGGTTCCAAGTTTCAAATTTGAATGAATTTTAAATTTTAAAACAGTCCTTTGATGACACAGTTGGACTTAGTATTAAGTGCGTCACGTATTACAACTGAGAAGGTCAAGAAATTACGAGCTCTATAATATGCATTTTGTAAGTTTATTTTATGAATTGGGTCCAAGTTTCAAATTTGAATGAATATTTAATTTTAAAACAGTCCTTTGATGACACAGTTGGACTTAGTATTAAGTGCTTATATATTGCAATTGAGAAGGTCAAGAAATTACGAGCTCTATAATATGCATTTTGAAAGTAAATTTTATGAAATGGTTCCAAGTTTCAAATTTGAATGAATTTTAAATTTTAAAACAGTCCTTTGATGACACAGTTGGACTTAGTATTAAGTGCGTCACGTATTACAACTGAGAAGGTCAAGAAATTACGAGCTCTATAATATGCATTTTGTAAGTTTATTTTATGAATTGGTTCCAAGTTTCAAATTTGAATGAATATTTAATTTTAAAACAGTCCTTTGATGACACAGTTGGACTTAGTATTAAGTGCGTCACGCATTACAACTGAGAAGGTCAAGAAATTACGAGCTCTATAATATGCATTTTGTAAGTTTATTTTATGAAATGGTTCCAAGTTTCAAATTTGAATGAATTTTTAATTTTAAAACAGTCCTTTGATGACATAATTGAACTTAGAAATAAGTGCTTATATATTGCAATTGAGAAGGTCAAGAAATTACGAGCTCTATAATATGCATTTTGAAAGTTAATTTTATGAAATGGTTTCAAGTTTCAAATTTGATTGAATTTTTAATTCTAAAACAGTCCTTTGATGACACAATTGGACTTAGAATTAAGTGCTCACATATTACAACTGAGAAGGTCAAGAAATTACGAGCTCTATAATATGCATTTTGAAAGTTAATTTTATGAAATGGTTCCAAGTTTCAGATTTGAATGAATTTTTAATTTTAAAACAGTCCTTTGATGACACAGTTGGACTTAGTATTAAGTGCGTCACGTATTACAACTGAGAAGGTCAAGAAATTACGAGCTCTATAATATGCATTTTGTAAGTTTATTTTATGAAATGGTTCCAAGTTTCAAATTTGAATGAATTTTTAATTTTAAAACAGTCCTTTGATGACACAGTTGGACTTAGAATTAAGTGCTCACATATTTCAACTGATAAGGTCAAGAAATTACGAGCTCTATAATATGCATTTTGTAAGTTTATTTTATGAAATGGTTCCAAGTTTCAAATTTGAATGAATTTTTAATTTTAAAACAGTCCTTTGATGACACAATTGGACTTAGAAATAAGTGCTTATATATTGCAATTGAGAAGGTCAAGAAATTACGAGCTCTATAATATGCATTTTGAAAGTTAATTTTATGAAATGGTTTCAAGTTAAAAATTTGATTGAATTTTTAATTCTAAAACAGTCCTTTGATGACACAATTGGACTTTGAATTAAGTGCTCACATATTACAACTGAGAAGGTCAAGAAATTACGAGCTCTATAATATGCATTTTGAAAGTTAATTTTATGAAATGGTTCCAAGTTTCAAATTTGAATGAATTTTTAATTTTAAAACAGTCCTTTGATGACACAGTTGGACTTAATATTAAGTGCGTCACGTATTACAACTGAGAAGGTCAAGAAATTACGAGCTCTATAATATGCATTTTGTAAGTTTATTTTATGAAATGGTTCCAAGTTTCAAATTTGAATGAATTTTTAATTTTAAAACAGTCCTTTGATGACACAGTTGGACTTAGAATTAAGTTCTCACATATTTCAACTGATAAGGTCAAGAAATTACGAGCTCTATAATATGCATTTTGTAAGTTTATTTTATGAAATTGTTCCAAGTTTCAAATTTGAATGAATTTTTAATTTTAAAACAGTCCTTTGATGACACAATTGGACTTAGAAATAAGTGCTTATATATTGCAATTGAGAAGGTCAAGAAATTACGAGCTCTATAATATGCATTTTGAAAGTAAATTTTATGAAATGGTTCCAAGTTTCAAATTTGAATGAATTTTTAATTTTAAAACAGTCCTTTGATGACACAGTTGGACTTAGTATTAAGTGCGTCACGCATTACAACTGAGAAGGTCAAGAAATTACGAGCTCTATAATATGCATTTTGTAAGTTTATTTTATGAAATGGTTCCAAGTTTCAAATTTGAATGAATTTTTAATTTTAAAACAGTCCTTTGATGACACAGTTGGACTTTGAATTAAGTGCCCACATATTACAACTGAGAAGGTCAAGAAATTACGAGCTCTATAATATGCATTTTGAAAGTTTATTTTATGAAATGGTTCCAAGTTTCAAATTTGAATGAATTTTTAATTTTAAAACAGTCCTTTGATGACATAATTGAACTTAGAAATAAGTGCTTATATATTGCAATTGAGAAGGTCAAGAAATTACGAGCTCTATAATATGCATTTTGAAAGTTAATTTTATGAAATGGTTTCAAGTTTCAAATTTGATTGAATTTTTAATTCTAAAACAGTCCTTTGATGACACAATTGGACTAAGAATTAAGTGCTCACATATTACAACTGAGAAGGTCAAGAAATTACGAGCTCTATAATATGCATTTTGAAAGTTAATTTTATGAAATGGTTCCAAGTTTCAGATTTGAATGAATTTTTAATTTTAAAACAGTCCTTTGATGACACAGTTGGACTTAGTATTAAGTGCGTCACGTATTACAACTGAGAAGGTCAAGAAATTACGAGCTCTATAATATGCATTTTGTAAGTTTATTTTATGAAATGGTTCCAAGTTTCAAATTTGAATGAATTTTTAATTTTAAAACAGTCCTTTGATGACACAGTTGGACTTAGAATTAAGTGCTCACATATTTCAACTGATAAGGTCAAGAAATTACGAGCTCTATAATATGCATTTTGTAAGTTTATTTTATGAAATGGTTCCAAGTTTCAAATTTGAATGAATTTTTAATTTTAAAACAGTCCTTTGATGACACAATTGGACTTAGAAATAAGTGCTTATATATTGCAATTGAGAAGGTCAAGAAATTACGAGCTCTATAATATGCATTTTGAAAGTTAATTTTATGAAATGGTTTCAAGTTAAAAATTTGATTGAATTTTTAATTCTAAAACAGTCCTTTGATGACACAATTGGACTTTGAATTAAGTGCTCACATATTACAACTGAGAAGGTCAAGAAATTACGAGCTCTATAATATGCATTTTGAAAGTTAATTTTATGAAATGGTTCCAAGTTTCAAATTTGAATGAATTTTTAATTTTAAAACAGTCCTTTGATGACACAGTTGGACTTAATATTAAGTGCGTCACGTATTACAACTGAGAAGGTCAAGAAATTACGAGCTCTATAATATGCATTTTGTAAGTTTATTTTATGAAATGGTTCCCAGTTTCAAATTTGAATGAATTTTTAATTTTAAAACAGTCCTTTGATGACACAGTTGGACTTAGAATTAAGTTCTCACATATTTCAACTGATAAGGTCAAGAAATTACGAGCTCTATAATATGCATTTTGTAAGTTTATTTTATGAAATTGTTCCAAGTTTCAAATTTGAATGAATTTTTAATTTTAAAACAGTCCTTTGATGACACAATTGAACTTAGAAATAAGTGCTTATATATCGCAATTGAGAAGGTCAAGAAATTACGATCTCTATAATATGCATTTTGAAAGTTAATTTTATGAAATTGTTCCAAGTTTCAAATTTGAATGAATTTTTAATTTTAAAACAGTCCTTTGATGACACAGTTGGACTTAGTATTAGGTGCGTCACGTATTACAACTGAGTAGGTCAAGAAATTACGATCTCTATAATATGCATTTTGTAAGTTTATTTTATGAAATGGTTCCAAGTTTCAAATTTGAATGAATTTTTAATTTTAAAACAGTCCTTTGACACAATTGGACTTAGAAATAAGTGCTTATATATTGCAATTGAGAAGGTCAAGAAATTACGAGCTCTATAATATGCATTTTGAAAGTTAATTTTATGAAATGGTTCCAAGTTTCAAATTTGAATGCATTTTTAATTTTAAAACAGTCCTTTGATGACACAATTGGACTTAGAAATAAGTGCTTATATATTGCAATTGAGAAGGTCAAGAAATTACGAGCTCTATAATATGCATTTTGAAAGTTAATTTTATGAAATGGTTCCAAGTTTCAAATTTGAATGCATTTTTAATTTTAAAACAGTCCTTTGATGACACAATTGGACTTAGAAATAAGTGTTTATATATTGCAATTGAGAAGGTCAAGAAATTACGAGCTCTATAATATGCATTTTGTAAGTTTATTTTTTATGAAATGGTTCCAAGTTTCAAATTTGAATGCATTTTTAATTTTAAAACAGTCCCTTGATGACACAGTTGGACTTAGAAATAAGTGCTTATATATTGCAATTGAGAAGGTCAAGAAATTACGAGCTCTACAATATGCATTTTGAAAGTTTATTTTATGAAATGGTTCCAAGTTTCAAATTTGAATGAATTTTTAATTTTAAAACAGTCCTTTGACACAATTGGACTTATAAATAAGTGCTTATATATTGCAATTGAGAAGGTCAAGAAATTACGAGCTCTATAATATGCATTTTGAAAGTTTATTTTATGAAATGGTTCCAAGTTTCAAATTTGAATGAATTTTTAATTTCAAAACAGTCCTTTGACACAATTGGACTTAGAAATAAGTGCTTATATATTGCAATTGAGAAGGTCAAGAAATTACGAGCTCTATAATATGCATTTTGAAAGTTAATTTTATGAAATGGTTTCAAGTTTCAAATTTGATTGAATTTTTAATTCTAAAACAGTCCTTTGATGACACAATTGGACTTAGAATTAAGTGCTCACATATTACAACTGAGAAGGTCCAGAAATTACGAGCTCTATAATTTGCATTTTGAAAGTTAATTTTATGAAATGGTTCCAAGTTTCAAATTTGAATGAATTTTTAATTTTAAAACAGTCATTTGATGACACAGTTAGACTTAGTATTAAGTGCGTCACGTATTACAACTGAGAAGGTCAAGAAATTACGAGCTCTATAATATGCATTTTGTAAGTTTATTTTATGAAATGGTTCCAAGTTTCAAATTTGAAGGATTTTTTAATTTTAAAACAGTCCTTTGATGACACAGTTGGGCTTAGAATTAAGTGCTCACATATTACAACTGAGAAGGGCAAGACTATACGAGCTCTATAATATGCATTTTGAAAGTTAATTTTATGAAACGGTTCCAAGTTTCAAATTTGAATGAATTTTTAATTTTAAAACAGTCATTTGATGACACAGTTAGACTTAGTATTAAGTGCGTCACGTATTACAACTGAGAAGGTCAAGAAATTACGAGCTCTATAATATGCATTTTGTAAGTTTATTTTATGAAATGGTTCCAAGTTTCAAATTTGAAGGATTTTTTAATTTTAAAACAGTCCTTTGATGACACAGTTGGGCTTAGAATTAAGTGCGTCACGTATTACAACTGAGAAGGTCAAGAAATTACGAGCTCTATAATATGCATTTTGAAAGTTAATTTTATGAAATGGTTCCAAGTTTCAAATTTGAATGCATTTTTAATTTTAAAACAGTCCTTTGATGACACAATTGGACTTAGAAATAAGTGTTTATATATTGCAATTGAGAAGGTCAAGAAATTACGAGCTCTATAATATGCATTTTGTAAGTTTATTTTTTATGAAATGGTTCCAAGTTTCAAATTTGAATGCATTTTTAATTTTAAAACAGTCCCTTGATGACACAGTTGGACTTAGAAATAAGTGCTTATATATTGCAATTGAGAAGGTCAAGAAATTACGAGCTCTACAATATGCATTTTGAAAGTTTATTTTATGAAATGGTTCCAAGTTTCAAATTTGAATGAATTTTTAATTTTAAAACAGTCCTTTGACACAATTGGACTTATAAATAAGTGCTTATATATTGCAATTGAGAAGGTCAAGAAATTACGAGCTCTATAATATGCATTTTGAAAGTTTATTTTATGAAATGGTTCCAAGTTTCAAATTTGAATGAATTTTTAATTTCAAAACAGTCCTTTGACACAATTGGACTTAGAAATAAGTGCTTATATATTGCAATTGAGAAGGTCAAGAAATTACGAGCTCTATAATATGCATTTTGAAAGTTAATTTTATGAAATGGTTTCAAGTTTCAAATTTGATTGAATTTTTAATTCTAAAACAGTCCTTTGATGACACAATTGGACTTAGAATTAAGTGCTCACATATTACAACTGAGAAGGTCCAGAAATTACGAGCTCTATAATTTGCATTTTGAAAGTTAATTTTATGAAATGGTTCCAAGTTTCAAATTTGAATGAATTTTTAATTTTAAAACAGTCATTTGATGACACAGTTAGACTTAGTATTAAGTGCGTCACGTATTACAACTGAGAAGGTCAAGAAATTACGAGCTCTATAATATGCATTTTGTAAGTTTATTTTATGAAATGGTTCCAAGTTTCAAATTTGAAGGATTTTTTAATTTTAAAACAGTCCTTTGATGACACAGTTGGGCTTAGAATTAAGTGCTCACATATTACAACTGAGAAGGGCAAGACTATACGAGCTCTATAATATGCATTTTGAAAGTTAATTTTATGAAACGGTTCCAAGTTTCAAATTTGAATGAATTTTTAATTTTAAAACAGTCCTTTGATGACACAGTTGGACTTATTAAGTGCGTCACGTATTACAACTGAGAAGGTCAAGAAATTACGAGCTCTATAATATGCATTTTGTAAGTTTATTTTATGAAATGGTTCCAAGTTTCAAAGTTGAATGAATTTTTAATTTTAAAACAGTCCTTTGATTACACAATTGGACTTAGAAATAAGTGCTTTTATATTGCAATTGAGAAGGTCAAGAAATTACGAGCTCTATAATATGCATTTTGAAAGTTAATTTTATGAAATGGTTCCAAGTTTCAAATTTGAATGAATTTTTAATTTTAAAACAGTCCTTTGATGACACAGTTGGAGTTAGAATTAAGTGCTCACATATTACAACTGAGAAGGTCAAGAAATTACGAGCTCTATAATATGCATTTTGAAAGTTTATTTTATGAAATGGTTCCAAGTTTCAAATTTGAATGAATTTTTAATTTTAAAATAGTCCTTTGATGACACAATTGGACTTAGAAATAAGTGCTTATATATTGCAATTGAGAAGGTCAAGAAATTACGAGATCTTAATATGCATTTTGAAAGTTAATTTTATGAAATGGTTTCAAGTTTCCTTTGTCCTTTGTCCTTTGATGACACAGTTGGACTTAGAATTAAGTGCGTCACGTATTACAACTGAGAAGGTCAAGAAATTACGAGCTCTATAATATGCATTTTGAAAGTTAATTTTATGAAATGGTTCCAAGTTTCAAATTTGAATGAATTTTTAATTTTAAAACAGTCCTTTGATGACACAGTTGGACTTAGAATTAAGTGCGTCACGTATTACAACTGAGAAGGTCAAGAAATTACGAGCTCTATAATATGCATTTTGTAAGTTTATTTTATGAAATGGTTCAAAGTTTCAAATTTGAATGAATTTTTAATTTTAAAACAGTCCTTTGATGACACAGTTAGACTTAGAATTAAGTGCTCACATATTACAACTGAGAAGGGCAAGAAATTACGAGCTCTATAACATGCATTTTGAAAGTTAATTTTATGAAATGGTTCCAAGTTTCAAATTTGAATGAATTTTTAATTTTAAAACAGTCCTTTGATGACACGGTTGGACTTAGTATTAAGTGCTCGCATATTACAACTGAGAAGGTCAAGAAATTACGAGCTCTATAATATGCATTTAGAAAGTTTATTTTATGAAATGGTTCCAAGTTTCAAATTTGAATGAATTTTTAATTTTAAAACAGTCCTTTGATGACACAATTGGACTTAGAAATAAGTGCTTATATATTGCAATTGAGAAGGTCAAGAAATTACGAGATCTTAATATGCATTTTGAAAGTTAATTTTATGAAATGGTTTCAAGTTTCCTTTGTCCTTTGTCCTTTGATGACACAGTTGGACTTAGTATTAAGTGCGTCACGTATTACAACTGAGAAGGTCAAGAAATTACGAGCTCTATAATATGCATTTTGAAAGTTAATTTTATGAAATGGTTCCAAGTTTCAAATTTGAATGAATTTTTAATTTTAAAACAGTCCTTTGATGACACAGTTGGACTTAGAATTAAGTGCGTCACGTATTACAACTGAGAAGGTCAAGAAATTACGAGCTCTATAATATGCATTTTGTAAGTTTATTTTATGAAATGGTTCAAAGTTTCAAATTTGAATGAATTTTTAATTTTAAAACAGTCCTTTGATGACACAGTTAGACTTAGAATTAAGTGCGTCACGTATTACAACTGAGAAGGTCAAGAAATTACGAGCTCTATAATATGCATTTTGAAAGTTAATTTTATGAAATGGTTCCAAGTTTCAAATTTGAATGAATTTTTAATTTTAAAACAGTCCTTTGATGACACAGTTGGACTTAGAATTAAGTGCGTCACGTATTACAACTGAGAAGGTCAAGAAATTACGAGCTCTATAATATGCATTTTGTAAGTTTTTTTTATGAAATGGTTCAAAGTTTCAAATTTGAATGAATTTTTAATTTTAAAACAGTCCTTTGATGACACAGTTGGACTTAGAATTAAGTGCTCACATATTACAACTGAGAAGGGCAAGAAATTACGAGCTCTATAACATGCATTTTGAAAGTTAATTTTATGAAATGGTTCCAAGTTTCAAATTTGAATGAATTTTTAATTTTAAAACAGTCCTTTGATGACACAATTGGACTTAGAAATAAGTGCTTATATATTGCAATTGAGAAGGTCAAGAAATTACGAGCTCTATAATATGCATTTTGAAAGTTAATTTTATGAAATGGTTCCAAGTTTCAAATTTGAATGAATTTTTAATTTTAAAACAGTCCTTTGACGACACAATTTGACTTAAGTGCTCACATATTACAACTGTGGTGTGTGCCACTAACAACCAAACTGGTGCTGTCCTTTCCAAGTTTGGCAATGTTCACCGTGACCTTGGGACTCCTCTCCTCTCTTCACCAGCCTAAGCTGGTGTAACTTTGTTTTACTGGTCTGCAGCAACGAGGTCAGCTGGCTGCTGCACCTCATTCATCTGTGATGCGCCTATCTGCCGTAAATTTTCAGGCCTCTTGACACGATTCACTGGTTGCATTCCAGTTTTGGTTCCTTGCAGTAGCACATGAAATGTCCAGGTTTCTGGTATCTAAAACATTTTGGACGATAATTTGATGTGGTATTCCTGTCGTTTTGGAAGCGTCTTTGATTTTTTAATCTTCTCATCAATGAGGGCTTCTATTTGTGTAATGTCCTCTGTTTCCAACTTGCGCAATCTTACTAAATCAGTAGACAAACTGGCTCTAGCTGCTTCGTACTCCAAAGCCGATGCCAACACTACATTCATCAACATTCCTCTAGCTGTTGTCCTCAAATGAAGTTTTAAACATCTCGAATAGCATTGATGAACGCATCCACTGCCAGTCCGTCCAAGATACCAGCCGGAACTTCACAACAGGCTTGTCGTGCGAGCTTAGTTATTTCCCGCTCTAATTCTTGAAGTCGTTCTCCTCTTTGTTGTTTCTTCATCTGGAGCTGTATTTCGCTTAGCTCCTGCGTGTGAGACTGTCCATATCGCAAGTCCAGCTCTTTCAAGATTCTTCCGGAACTCATCTCGGCATTTGGAATCATTTGCAATACGTCAGCCGCCTTGCCCCTCAACGCTAGAATCAAAGAATTTAGCTGTTCTTCAGCACCCCATCCATTATATTGTACAGCAGCTGAAAACTGGACTTTGAAATTTTCAAAAGTTGTATCGCCATCGAACGCAGGAGGCTTCAATATTCCTTTCTGGTTGCTAGAAAATTCTGGAATTACTCTGGTAATGCTTTGTTGAGTATTCTCTCTGACGAATCGGGTATGATTGTTCAATCGGGTCTCGAACTCTTTAATTTTTCCTTCCAGACCACTCACTTCTTCATGAATTCCACTTATTTCTCCTTTGAGCGTTTCTTGAATTTCGCCCATTTCACCTCTTAGCTCTTCTTGAATAACATCCAGCTTTTGATTTTGCTGATCAAATTTGGAGTTCAATTCTTGGGTTTGCCAAGTAAATTCCTGCTTTTGTTGATCAAATTTGGAATTTAATTCCTGCTTCAGTTCCTGGCTCTAATGTTGATTTTGTCGATTAAGCTTTTGGCTTTGCTGTTCCAACTTAACACTTATTTCAAAATTCAAATCATTCTTGTGCTGGTCCAACTTCTCGTTTAGCTTGAAACTCAATTCTAGATTCATCTGTTTGTTCTCCTGACTCTGTTGCTGCGATTGCTGCTGCGATTCTTGCTTTTGCTGAATCAACTCTTTTTTAATCTCTTCACTTTGTTTACTTTGATGGTCAAACTTGATATTAATCTGTTGCATAGAAACTTGCAACATTGCCTCCATGTTTGGCACACCAACCTTTTCTTCCAGAGTAGACGAATTTCGCTCTACTAACTCCGTCTCGAAAACACTTCACCAGCTTGCTGCTTTTCCCCTTTGACGACTTGTTGACTTGTTGTAAATGGAGAAATAACTCTTGCTTATTTCCAGCGGTGCTTAGACCTTGCCTTCCAAGCTCTTTTTTTTCACTTTCGCACTTTCCATTTTATTATCTACTGTCTAAAGGTTTGAAAATCACCAATTAATTTATTGTTCCAAGATTTGTAAAATTTTATTGTCTCTCAATTTACACGGTTTGCAAAATTTTAATGTCTCACGATTTGCAAAATCCAAAATCTGACACCAATTGTTACGAAATTCAGGCTTTGGAGCTCGTAAATAACAACTTTAATTCACAAAGAGTAATAATAACACAAGTTCACTATTTATATTGGTGATTACTTTTAGATGCACACAAAAACACATATAATACTTGTACTTCACAATAATTCTCTTAGGTAGTAGCTTAATCGCTTTGCAAGAACTTTTACAACTTCACTGGTTAAATTCCAAGTAACTAATAATCTTACTTGGGCCTAACGCCTCTATTTATACTCAATCAAAAGCTTCCAGAAACTTCCAATATTTTAGACAGAAATATCGAGAAAAGACCAGAAATTTGTAGCCTTTTTCCTTTATTTACAACTAACGACACTTATATGTAATGACTCATCTTCTAAAAATAGACTTCATGTTCAATCATGTTCTTTTACAAAAACCGGGAAAACCACCCAACCGCACAAACCGGTTGGACTATTTATTTGACCAGTACACAATGATTCAAACTTGCAGGCAGCTACATTTCAAATTTTAAATAATCTAAAGTCTTACAGCCTGAAAGTATGCTACTTAAGAGTGCTTCTTTTTAGTATGCAGTATTTCCTTAGTTCTAATTTTTAGTACATATTTTTGGTACATTGGGATTTATCTAGGATTCGAATCTTCTGCACTACCGACTATTTTTCGTAGCATTTGCTTATTTTAAGTATGCAGTATTTACATTGCGATTTATCTTAGGATTCTAATTCTATTAAATGCGCACGTAATTAAATTGGCCCCATTCTATTCAAACTTTGCACAATTGTTGGAAGTCAACAATAACATATACTAAGCTCGTTAAAATAAAATGGGAAGAAGAGTAGATCTTAACGATTCCAAAACTAAATGCTGTCTGCTTTCGCCCAAGCGAATCGTAAACCCTCAGCCATTATCTATGAATTGAGGAAATGCAATTCTCGGTATTTGCGTTAACGAAAAAACTTCGTTGGAATGATATTCGTAAATGCCAAAAATGTGGAAAATGTTCAGATTTTCCAACACGGAGTAAGAAATATTTCACCCACTTTCATCTGGCTACAACCTACAAGTCGGTTATTCGCCCCAAACTTGAGTACAATTGTCATATCTGGTCAGGTCAGAATAAATACTCCGTCGATGTATTATCGCCTCTAGCCTCGTCAGACCATTGTTTTGAATCAGCTAATATGTCTTTAATAAACCACGCAGTTAGAGAAAAACAGTATGGCAATACGAGAAATCTTATTGGGACGGCCTTAACAATTTCTTTTGGAGTATTAACTGGTCGCTATTATATCGCGATTGCAACGTGGATGGCGCCGCTCATGCTATCACTAACATTATCCTTATTGGTATGAGAGACTTTATCCCTTCCAGGAATAAGTCTGTCAAACCAAAGGAAGATGGATGGTATGACTTTAGCTGCAAACAGGCTTCTAGGATTGGAGAGGTATGCTTTCGAGCTTACAATGTCACACAAATTTTAAACTAGGCAGAAAATATTGCAATGCCCATATTCGGAGAGTTAAATTCGCTTACGACCAAAAATTAAGTCAAAAAATACTACAAAGGTAGTAAAGAATTTTTGTCATTCGTGAAAAGAATTTAATATACAGCCTCGTCGTCGATTCCAACGCTCATTTATATTCCAGTTGTCAGATTTAATGACAAGGCCAATCTATTTGTTGCGCTTTTTGCAGCTTGCTCCACTCTTCCTGATTGTGCATTGCTGCCTCCAGCACCTCAGAGTATTGAACACTGTTTAGGACAGATATTCATTCGTACTCGTGCAGCTGCTAAAGTTTTAAATAATCTCAAAAAACACAAATCCGCTGGGCCAGATGGTATTTCCATCTTTTCCCGAGAAGTTGGAAAACAGCCTTTGTTCAGCCCATACCAAAAGGCGAGCCGTCGTCTCCTTCTTCGTACCAACCCATAGCACTTACATTCATTATTTCTAAGGTCATGGAAACGCTGATCACTTTTCAGCTCATCAAATATCTTGAAACCAACGAAATCCTTATTCACCGGCGGTAAGGATTTCTTGGTTAACGTTCTACTGGTGATGTGATGGTATATCGAACCGAACAGTGGAACCGGTCTTTGCTTCAAAATGTTGAAAGCGAAGCAGTTGCACTCGATATTTGATATAGTTTGGCATTAAGCTCTTTTGTCCAAAATGCGTGATTATGGAGTCGATGAAAAACTGCTTCATTATATTAGTAGCTATCTTTTGGACCGCTCAATTAAAGTTGTATTGGACGTTTTCAAGTCTAAAGTACATCACATAATCCCTGACGTTTCCCAGGGCTCTGTTTTGTCCCCGACACTCTTTCTCATTTTTATTAATGATCTCTTATCTGTGACTTCTAATCCAATTCACTCTTTCGCTGACGACAGCACTTTCAGCTTCTCATAAAAGTTTAAGGGACAGCATAATAAAATGGGGAGAAAACAATCGATATACAAAAATTTACATCGTTGGTAGAAACCCAAGAGCTGTACAGGTACAGGAAGAGCAAAACAAAATAAAAAGAGTGCGTGTAACTTTTACGCGCGGTTGAAGTGAAACTTTTTTGACGTTGTGGCCGATTTTTTTTTATATCTAAATTTACTGCCAAGGGAAAACGATTAAAGATGAGATGAGATGACGATGAGAAATGGCTTAGTTCAACAAATCTTATAGTCGCATATTAGTCCTACATTCCCAGTTTCCTACGAATCGCTTGAGAAATGGCTTGGTTCCCAAAACTCCAGACCATATTGGCCAGATTACAGATTTTTTATAGGGACAAATCTTAAAGTAGCATATTAGTCCTACATTCCGAGTTTCATACGAATCGCTTGAGAAATGGCTTGGTTCCCAAAACTCCAGACCCTATTGGCCAGATCCCAGAATTTCCATAGTAACAAATCTTATAGTCGCATATTAGTCCTACATTCCGAGTTTCATACGAATGGCCTGAGAAATGGCTTGGTTCCAAAAATTCCAGAACCTATTGGCCAGATCCCAGA
Organism: Nephrocerus scutellatus; assembly: GCA_947095585.1. Taxonomy (NCBI): domain Eukaryota; kingdom Metazoa; phylum Arthropoda; class Insecta; order Diptera; family Pipunculidae; genus Nephrocerus; species Nephrocerus scutellatus. The sequence goes on from OX352762.1 coordinate 65,275,927, forward strand.
ATTTCCATAGGAACAAATCTTATAGTCGCATATTAGTCCTACATTCCGAGTTTAATACGAATCGCTTAAGAAATGGCTTGCTTCCAAAAATTCCAGACCCTATTGGCCAGATTCCAGAATTTCAATAGGAACGAATCTTATAGTCGCATATTAGTCCTACATTCCCAGTTTCATACGAATCGCTTGAGAAATGGCTTGGTTCCCAAAACTCCAGACCATATTGGCCAGATTCCAGATTTTCTATAGGAACAAATCTTAAAGTCGCATATTAGTCCTACATTCCGAGTTTCATACGAATCCCTTGAGAAATGGCTTGGTTCCCAAAACTCCAGACCCTATTGGCCAGACCCCCAGAATTTCCATAGGAACAAATCTTATAGTCGCATATTAGTCCTACATTCCGAGTTTTATACGAATCGCTTGAGAAATGGCTTGGTTCCAAAAATTCCAGAACCTATTGGCCAGATCCCAGAATTTCCATAGGAACAAATCTTATAGTCGCATATTAGTCCTACATTCCGAGTTTCATACGAATCGCTTGAGAAATGGCTTGGTTCCAAAAATTCCAGACCCTATTGGCCAGATCCCAGAACTTCCATAGGAGCTGTGGCCGTAGTAATATATGTATTTATATATATATTGTTATATTTGTAGTTATATACATATATAGTTACATACATATAAAATATAACTATAGAAAACGAGGCATAAAATTAACAAAAGTGAATAACAGTGTAACCAATGTGTACAACAGCGTAACCCATGTGTACACCAGAGCAATAACAGTGTAACGCTGTGAAAATTGTGGCCCCCTCCGTAAAAAAGTTACACTTCAAAAAAAAATTTTGCGATGTATTTGAATTTGCATCGAATTTTTTTACAAACATCAAATCTTAAAACGGATGGTAACGGAAACATCGGAATTAATATTATTATACTTTTTAGTGCAAATAAAAACAACAAACAAGCGCAATAGTAAATATTAAAAAAAACAAATTAAAATGGAGGATGCAGAAGCACTTTCACCGCTGGCATGGATCACTAAACAAAAACACAGCATAGAAATTGATTTATTAAGAAATGAAATCGAAAGTCTACGTGCTCAATTAAAAAAAAAGAGAGAAGAAACAGTTAAATCTGAAAGAAAACGAAAAAACGATACAAAAACAATAACAAATTCAACATCAATATTTACAAATAACAGTTTTGCTTTATTAGACAACGAAGGGGAAACGCTAGGAGATCAAAAATTTCCAACATTAAAGTCATCGACGCAAAAACTTGTTGCTGAACTCAAAAGTGCAAACATAAAAAAAAACCCATAAAAATACAATTTTTCATGTAAATTCTCTAATAGGAGATGGGTATGTGTTAAAATTTAAAAAAAAAATCGGGTTAGGTTTTTTAAAAAATTTAAAATTTAAATTTAAAAATTTAAAATTAATCGGGTTAATTTGTTTAAAAAAAATTCTGGGGCCCAGGGTCTCCAAAATTTTTACAAAAAGTGTTTTTCATCGGAGATACACATGTGTATTTAATTTGAAGAAAATCGGGTTAATTTAAAAAAAAAAATTATGGGGCCCCACGAACCCGGGTCGGGGTCTCCAAAATTTTTACAAAAAGTGTTGTCTATCGAAGATACACATGTGTATTAAATTTGAAGAAAATCGGGTTAATTTTTTTTAAAAATTGTATGGGGCCCCACGAACCCGGGCCCGGGTCACTAAATTTTTTACAAAAAGTGTTGTATTTCGGAGATACACATGTGTATTAAATTTGAAGAAAATCGGGTTAATTTTTTTAAAAAATTGTATTGGACCCCATGACCCCGTGGCCCGAGGGGCCTCAAATTTTAATAGAAAGTGTTGTCTCCGGAAATACACATGTGTGCAAAATTTCAATAAAATCTTGCTTTGGGAAGTGGGTTAAAAACTGATCGATAGATTCCACGACAGACGTCCGACTGCCGACCGACATCCGTGCCACGGGAAAATGAAGTTAATATAAATTAATATTAAAGCGCAATAGTGCAGTGAACAATACAACGATTGTTTCAAACACTACGGAGAAGGTTGGACCAAAAACATTAACTGCAACTAAAAATACTGTAGGACAAAAAAAAAACACCTCCAATAAATATTTTTATTGAAGACAGCAAAACAATTAAATTAATACTTAATGATGCAATTGGTGCAGGACAATTTAACTTAAAAAATGTAAACAAAAACAAAACAATATTAAATGTAAAAAATAGCAAGGATGTGGACAAAGTTAAAAATATACTTAACGAAACATAGACGGAGTTTTTTTTACATATACCGACAAACAGAAAAAAAATTACACTTTCTTAATTAAAGGGTTAAATATCGGCCATACTCCAGAAGATTTCTTAGAGTAACTCCAAAATAATGAACAAAATATAAAATTTATTAAATCATTCAGGTACGTAACCCCTCGTTCTAAACACGAAAACCAGATATTGCATATAATCGTGGTACAGCTATCTCCAGATAGCATGGTGCAAAACCTGAGAAACATAAGGTATGTCGGAGGTCATGTCGTGACCTTCGAAAAAATTCGAAGAAGTTATGTCCTACAATGCCACCGTTGCCAACGGTTCGGACATACTTCTTCGAATTGTAATATGGAATTCAGGTGCGTAAAATGCCAGAATTCACATGAACCGGGCAAGTGCTTAGTTTGCTCTGCGGCAAAGCTAGGCATCCAGCATCCTGGTGTAGCTGTGAGGTTTACAGAAATCTTGCTGAACGCTTATAAAAAAAGGGCAGCACAACAGAAGGCTACCCAAAAAACAGCTTACATTGAAAACTACGTTCAGAAAGGTTTTTCGTTCTCCGAAGTGGCCAGAAACACAAATGGCTCACAGACTGTTCTTAATTCTTTAAGTGAAAGCTTAGAGAGTAAGGTAAACAATCTGGCCAAAGTAGTAGCCGAGCAAATTTCAGATATTTTGAATGCTCTATGTTGCATGAATATCTACTCCGCGTCGCGGAGCACTCATTATAGCTGCCGTAAAGTCAACTCCATTATCTCTGTTGCTAGACGTAGCGACATTCTACATTTTGTGACAGATCATAGACTTGACATCAATCTCTTATCAGAGACAAAGCTTAACGCTTAACATAAGCTAGAGTTTAAAGACTACAACTTTATACGATATGATAGAAAGGACTCGATTCGAAGTGGTAGAACAGCTGTGCTGATTAGAAAACCAATAAGTTTCGAAAAAGTATATAAAGGTGATATTTCTTGTTTTAATTGCCTAGAGACGACTATTATTTCGCTGCCACTTCGATATAATAGTCGCCTGCATATAATATCTGCATATGCCCCGTCAGCAGATAACCAATTTAACGTCGAGCTCGAGAAATTATTCGAGTTTAAATAATTATTTCATTCTAGCGGGAGATCAAAACGCGAAACATCAGAGTTGGTTAGATTCAACAGCGAACGGGAGAGGCAGCTTTCTTAGGCGTTTTGTTGATGATAAGCAAATCAGATATAAATTGCAACTGTACAGCCCGGTTACGGCGAGTTATCCTTCCGGGAATACATATCTTGATTCGTGTATTGCAGATGCGCGACTGCAAATAGAAACGGTTCACGACAATAAGATCCCCCTGTTGCCGTATGACAGCGACCACAATGCGATATTAATAGTAGCTTCGTTTGCTGACGAATCCTTATTTGCCCTCGCAAATCAACCAGAAATTCCTTAATTAAATGTTAGGAAAACCAACTGGAACAAGTTCGAAAAACGGGCAAAAAGAGAATGCAAAGATCGTTTATCTTCCTCTGAAATTCCTAACAACAGGAATATGACGAACGAAGAGTGCGACCATTGCATTGAAATTTTGACCAGTATTGATTCGACAGTCCCGAAAATCAAAAGCAAAAATTCTACGGAGTGTTATCTAAACCGTGAAATACAAACTCTTCAAAGACACAAAAGTTTTTAAATCACGCAGATTAACACAATACGACGGCAGTTTCTTGATGTACCGAGCAATAACGAATTAATAAGGCTGAAATCCCTCTTGAGAAATGTTAAAACCCTTTTGGAACAGCAATTCCGAAACAGCGTCAACAACTATTGGAGGCATCGCGCTGAAAATATAATAAAGGCAGATTCGGGGACGATTTTTCCTAAAATAAATCGATCGTTTAAGCCCCATAGTGTTGCTGCTGTCCCGGAATTAAAGATTCCTACAGCATCTGAGTATCTCATCTTCCAAGCTGGGATTGAAAGCCGAACGAAACCAATCATTAACAACAACTTTGTTGTTGGAGACGGTGCTGTCTTATTGGATAGCACTTTGAAACTGTGCACCAAATAGGGACTCGCTCAAGTAGTTCTGGTGAGTTAGTGAGCGAAGAAACAGGAAGATTCCGTAATCAGAATAATTATTCGGAAACTGTTGTAACTTTCTCTGACGACCTTTAATCTGATCAACTGAATGAAGAACAGACAAATGAATACTTTACGACGCTGATCGAACTGACCGTAATGTTCAAAAAACTCAACAATAAATCATCGACAGGCTTAGATAACATCCCAAATATCGTGTTGAAACATCTACCAATCGAAGTTATACGGCAATACTGCGTAATTTTCAATAACTTGCTTAATAATCACTACTTCCCAAACTGTTGGAAGTATCGAAGGTGTTTCCAATAATAAAGAAAAAGAAAGATCCTTCTGATCCGACAAATTACAGGCCTATCAGTCTCATGCCTAACATAGGGAAAGTACTTGAAGTGGTTGTTAGTAAGTCAATTTTGGCCGCGTGCGAAACAAGTGAGTTAATTCCGCGGAACCAATTTGGGTTCAAGCGAAACCACTCGACAGTGCACGCTGTGACCAAATTGATTTTAGATGTCAACTGCCATCTGAATGATAAGAGGAATACGGCTGCCTGCCAAGTAGATATCGAAAAAGCCTTCGACACGGTTTGGACCGATGCGCTTATCTATAAAACTATTAGTTAAAAAGATTATATCAATTATATACGGGAAGAAATTTGTGGTAACAGATAAGGAAAATACGACAAGTAAAACATTCAATATCGCTAACGGTCTGCCACAGGGTACAGTAACGGCACCAATCCTGTTCAACATATATATTTCTGAAGTACTTAGTGACATGGAGGCGTCCTAGCATATGCTGACGATATTGTACTATATGCACACGGCTCAAAAATTGAAGAGATTCAAAGAAAGCTACAAAGCAAATTCGACGAATTTCGGACATTCTGCGAAACATGGAAACTTAAGATAAGCTATTCAAAATGGGAAGTTATACGGTTTCGCCCCCCTCTCAGGTGAGGAAATCACGATCTGCGAAATAATTGGAAAAATCTTCGGATAATCGGTGCAAATGGTGTTTAGGTCCCATCGAATTTGGGTGTTCATCTGGACAAAATTCTTTACTACAATGATCATATAAAAATATCGATTTGGAAAAAGCAAGGGCGGCATTTATGTCGCTCAAAAAGCTTTTCCTTTCACGATACCTGAGGAGTGACGTGAAGACTGTTTGCTACCAAGCATTCATTCGACCAATTATTACGTACGTGTGTCCAATATGGTGGAACATCAGTCCTTCATATATGGAAAAACTTCGTGTCTTTGAGAGGAAATGCCTTCGAGCATGTATGCATATGTACAAAAGTGAACATTCTGAGTACAGGCATTATGTGTCAAACAAAAAACTCCTGAATGCTTCCGGAGTGTCATGAATTGACAATGTCATTCTTAACCTTACTAGGAATCATTTCGCTCGGTTAGCCTCTACTGAAAATGACTTAATATCGGGAGCATTTTATCCTAATCCTTTAAAAATACATTGGCGAGTGGATTCATACCACCTGAGACATTTCTGTATCTGGACGCAGTGGGCCACTTGTCAGATTCATGCAACGTTCTTATTATATACCATGTTGCTAGAAGGACTACTGACAAAAGAATTCCGCATGCCTTGTTGCTCAATGGGGCTGCAAATGATATCTAGAGATACTGTCGTAGCGTGCCTAAAAAAGACCTAGCAGACAAGAGGCACTTAGATAAAAGAAAATACTGGTGGATCGACTGGAATGTGGCCGAAATTTAACCCTAACCGCTACCTGTAGCGATTTCTATTTAAGTATTTTTATTAGTTTTAAGTAGTTTAAGTGTTTTTTTTTCTTTTTTATCTTATAAAATATGGCGGAAGAATTTTTACCAAATTTTTGTTCTTTATAATTTTAATATACTAAAAAATTTCAAAAGAAATAAATACAAAAAAAAAATTTAAATCTAACCAATTAAAATAATAAATATTGAAAGTAGGTAAATTTTCTTATTATAATTAATATAGAAAGTTATTACAAAGTTAATATAGAAAGTTATTAGAAAGTTATTACAAACAATAGTACTTAAGATTTCTTAAAATGAAATAAATGGATTTAAAAAAAAAGGAAAACAAAATACATGGTTGCCACGCCACGTCAGCAAGCAGAAGATCCAACATTGGTGCCTTAATTAAAATAGTGGAGCACTAATTAGAAGTAGTGCAATAATTTAACTAACTCGCGTCAACTGTAGCAGCCGAAACACATTTAGTTTTTTCTGGCACAACAAAACATGTTCTTTACATTTAATAATCATCATCATATTCAGCTCTACAACCGGAGTCCGGTCCAGGCCTCACGCAAAAAATCTCTCCACCAGTCCCGATTTCGAGCCGATGCCATCCCTTTTGGCATCCCTAATCTCTGGGCGTCCTGGTCTACGCCATCCTTCCAGCATAGGCTTAGTACGTCTCGCTTTTGTGTCCCATAAATTCTATCGCAAAGGACTTTCTGAGCATCCTCAACGTTCATGCGAACTAGGTAGGATCAACCTGGGGACTGGGTATCTAGAAGAAGATTGAGCGATTCCTCGCTAGAGATAGTCCACGAGCCATCTGCTTTTTTTCAAACAGTTAGGCCTTATATTGGTTAGATTGGTTGAGAGAATTTTTCTTAGCCTTGATGTCTCAGTAGATTTTTCTATTTTTCCACAGAAGAGTCTCCATGATAAACGCTTGGCTCTCCTCAATTCTTTTTTTATATATTTGGAGGGATGCTTTGTAAGTATCCAAGTCGGTCTCCACTCTTGTGGCCTAGGCCAAATTAAACAGTTTTCTACAGCCGTAGCTAGTTTGTCCCAAATCTGAACTCCACCAATGTAAAATATAATATAATCATAAAGTAACTCACCTCTATCGCTGATATCAGAGCTGCCCCATACTGAATGATGAGTTTGGGCACCTCGGACCTCGAAGTAATCGGGCTCATGGGTCGGGAGGCACCCATACAAATTTTATAAAAACAAAGTACCCGATTTTCTTCAAATTGTATAAGCATGTGTATCTCTGATGGACAAAACTTTCCGTAAAAATTTGGAAGTTATCGGGCTCCTGGGTATGGTGCTCCCATACAAATTTTTTAAAAACAAAGTACCCGATTTTCTTCAAATTTTATACGCTTGTGTATCTTCGGTGCACAACACTTTTTGTAGAAATTTAGAATAATCGGGCCATCCCATACAAATTTTATTAAAAAATACTCGATTTTCTTCAAATTTTATACGTATGTGTATCGCCGATGAACAACACTTTTTGTAAAAATTTTGTAGCGATCGGACACCCACACAAATTGTTTACAAAATTTACCCGATTTTCTTCAAATTGTATATTCATGTGTATCTCCGATGGACATCACTTTTTGTAAAAATTTGGTAGTGAAATGTCCCCGTGGTCGGGGGGCTCTCTACCAAAAAATTTAAAAAGTTTACCCGATTTTATTCAAACTACACATTGTGTATTCCCGATTAGAGAATTTATACGGAAAATTTAAAATGGGTTGTTTTTTTTAATTTTATTTTCAAACGCGAATATTTCAAAAATTGATCTCGGAATTTTTTTGACAAATGAAATATTAAAGCCTATTAAATTTTTTACAAATCCATCTTACATTATTTATGCGTTCGTACAACAGGAGCAGGGTTAAAAATTAAAGTGAACGAAACGTCTTTTAACCTTCACACCCTATAACTCTCGAACTAACAAGGTAGAGTAAAAACACCCTAAGATGCAGTATATCTTTTAAGTCGCAGTGTCTGCAACATGTGCTAGGGTATTCTTTAAAAAAAAAAAAATATGCCTTTGGCAGTTTTTTTTTGACAAATGAAATATTAAAGCCTATTCAATTTTTTACAAATCCATTTTACATTATTTATGCATTCGTTCAACAGGAGCAGGGTTAAAAATTAAAGTTTGTAAAATGAACGAAACGTCTTTTAACCTTACATGACTTCACACCCTATAACTCTCGAACTAACAAGGTAGAGTAAAAACACCCTAAGATACAGTATATCTTTTAAGTCGCAGTGTCTGCCACATGTGCTAGGGTATTCTTTTAAAAAAAATGTGCCTTTGGCAGTTTCCAGCTTCGATGTGGGAAGTATCCGGGAGTCATGAGACCGCAAACCAGGTTGTTAACAATCCATGGTTCTTTGATCAAGACTATATCTTCTCCGTCTTTACAAAGACTGAGTAGCAGGGAGACAGATGCCTTTTTGGAGTGTTGGAAGTTAATCTGGACTAACTGCAGCATTTTTGCTACAATCAGGCAGGCAATCCTCCACCACGGTGTTTTCTAGATCATAGCCTTCCGAAGGCTAACCAAGAAGTTCGTCGATTTTTATGGTTCCAGATTCCCACTTGAACTCAAGTTGTTTGTATGTTGCGACGGCAATGTATCTCGACATTCGTCACCACAATTACAACATGGTAACGACAGATAAATTGTATCAGTAACACACATTTTGAATTGCGTCAGCGTAAAAATGTATTGATAAAAATTCTATGCTTTCGCATTCATTCCTTGGACATAATGATACAGTTTAATGTTAAACAATGTTGTGGTATTTGTTGCTTCCAGCGAGATATTCAACGCCGAAAAGCTCGCAATTCGAAGTATGTGTGCTAACAACAAACTTCGTCGGAACGACCACAAAAAAACTTGAATAAAAATGTATTGTCTGGTTAGGTGCTTCCAAGACCACATTGGATCTCCTAGACAGAATACAAAACCGCGCTATAAAACTTTAAGTTAACGAAAATATTGCGAATACAATCGACCCAATTAAATATGGCATGTATGTTTCCTGCTTGGACTGTTTTATAGTTTTTTCCATTACCCGTATTTAAAAGATGCATCCAGTCCATCTTTTAACCCATCTCAACCCCTACACAGAAATTCCGCCCAAACCTATGTGGAAAAAAACTGCCACGCTCTGTGCTTCCGTATATGTATTATCCTTTAGCAAAAAAAACATCTCTACTTTTCTCTTTAATTTCTTAACGTCCACGACGTGTGTACATTGTATGGTTTTCTGAGGGCATGAACAATCTCTTAAGTTTGTACTGTACGGGAACAACCATTGTATAAATTATTAACCCCTTGCTTAAGAGAAACAATGCTCTATTAAAAATTTTTTTTTTTCAATTTTTGTTAGTTTCAGTGACGATGGTTTTATATATTTATAGAGTGATACTAACTTCTATCCGATTTCTTTTGAGTACTTTAAAATGCACTAAAGATTTAAATTGCAGGATCAACAGTCTTCTACCCCCCTTACTGCTGTCTCCGATGGACCGAAACCAGAAATTACTCGGAATAATGGAATTCCAATTCCCTTGTCTTCTTCAAACAGTGTGGCCGGGCAATCAAGAAATAAACCACAAGCATGTAAAGTCTGTGGAAAAATGCTTTCATCAGCAAGCAGCTATTACGTTCATATGAAGTTGCACTCAGGCACTAAACCATTTCAATGCACCGTAAGTCAGAATTTCGATTCTATTAAGTTTTTATAAACATTTTTAGTTTAATTTTATAAGTACTGAATAACTTTTTTTAAGGTATGTGAGGCTGCCTTTTGCAGAAAACCTTATTTAGAAGTACATATGCGCACTCATACTGGGGAAAGACCTTTTCAATGTGACATCTGCCTGAAGCGATTTAGCCAGAAATCATCCCTTAATACTCACAAAAGAATTCACACAGGTTTGTATTGAGTAATAACTAAGCATATATTATTTTTTCATTATCAGCGTAATTTACACCTACATACAAAAAATAAACGTAATGTAATTACCAATTATTTAATTTGGTTAAAAGATATGCGTTTATCAAATACCATAAATTTTTTATTCAACTTTTTAAATTCTCTATGTTAGCATCGCGTCCGCATATGTTTAAGTGTTTTTTTATTTGCTTGCTTGTTGCTGGCCAAATCTTGTGATCAATTTAAAATCCACTTTCTAAAGCCCGATTTTCAAACTTTGCACAAATGTTTATCTCCGATGACAACACTTTCTATTTAAATTTGGAAGTGATGGGGCCCAGGGTCGATGGGCCCATATACATTTTTTCAAAATTAACCCGATTTTATTCAAACTTTACACACATGTATATCTCCGATAACAACGCTTTGTTTCAAATCTATCTGGCCCAGCGCTAAGGGGTTATCATATAATTTTTTTTAAAAAGTAACCCGATTTTCTTCAAATTGTGTGCACATGTCTTATCTCCGAAGACAATATTTTCTGCAAAAATTTGGTAGTGATCAGGACCCAGGGCCGAGGGTCATATACAATTTTTCAAAATAAACCCGATTTTATTATTCAAACTTTGCACACTTTGCAAACGTTGTGTCTCCGATTAGAGAACTTTCTTACTTAGACAGGGTGTACCAGAATTCGTGGCACAAATGAAGCAGGGTGATAACGGAGTTCATTTCCAACCAAAATAGCTAAATTAAGTTTTATCGAATTGTTGATGGTTAAAAAGTTCAAAACAGAATGGTTTTTATCAATTGTTTTGTGGTGTACGTAGAGTTTTAAAACAAAGATACGTACTTTTGACCTTACATCACTTTACACCATGCAACCCTTGAACGATTTTAGCTACAATATCACTGTTGGTCTTTTTAAATTTTATTTTCAAACGCGATTATTTCGAAAAATGCTCTTGGATAATTTTTTTTTGACAAATGCAGTATTAAAGCCCATTGAATTTTATACAACTTCACCTCATAATATTTCTGCAATAGGTCAACAGAATTAAAATTGAAAGTTTGTAAAATGAATCAAAACGTACTTTTGATGCTTCACACCCTATAACACTTGAACAATTCCAGCTACAAGGTTACTGTTAATCTTTTTTGAAGGAAAATTAAATTTTTAAGATTAAACAATGTACATTATTAAATTATTTAAGCCATACCGATATGAAGATCGTAAAAGTCAAAATTTATTTGTTCTTAAATTGTATTTAAATACGCGATTGTTTCGAGAAATTCTCTCGGATACAATATTTTGACAAATGTTATATTAAAGTGTGTTCAATTTCCTACAAATCGATGGCACTACTAGTACATATACGAAGAGTTGCTTGCCGTCTTAGTGCTCCTGCAGCAACGGTGCAACAAAATTAACGTACAATGGGTGCACTCTTACCACTCCAATCTGCTTCAAACGGACTTGCCTAGAAGGACTTAATTTTGTGAGTGGACACATGAAATTGGTGATTAAAATGGACACATGAAAATGGAAACGGTATGGCTTAAATAATTTAAAAAATGTACATTGTTTGATCTTAAAAATGTTCTTTTCTTTCAAAAAAGATTAACAGTAACCTTATAGCTAGAAGTGTTCAAGTGTTATAGGATGTGAAGCATGTAAGATCAAAAGTACGTTTTCATTCATATCACAAACTATCAAATTTAATCCTGTTAATGTTGACCTATTGCAGAAATATTATGAGGTGAAGTTGTAGAAAATTCAATGGGCTTTAATACTGCATTTGTCTAAAAAAGTTATCCAAGAGCATTTTTCGAAATAATCGTGTTTAAAAATAAATTTTTTTTTTACTTTGACGACGTTTACAAAAAGGTACATTTTTTTGACCTTAAAGATTTTATTTTCTATCAAAACAGACCCACAGTGATATTGTAGCCAGAAGCGTTCAAGGGTTGCAGGGTGTAAAGTGATGTAAGGTCAAAAGTACGTATCTCTGTTTTAAAACTCTACGTACACAAAACAATTGATAAAAACCGTTCTGTTTTGAATATTCCTATGCATGATTCCACTTAAGAATCTGCGTTAATGTCGCCAGTTTTTCTGATAGTCTGCCAACTTTCTGAAGTACATTGTTTTTCCGCCAGAGCTACTTAAAAATCAATCAAAAAATGTTGGGAAAGAAAAATGCATCACAAATCTAGTGTTTTAATTTGACAGAAGATAATAAAGTTTATAAAAATGACTATTGGAAAGGCACACTCTTCCAGATCGTATTAAAAAATAAACATAAACAAAAGAACAGTTGGTTTTTTTTAAATTTAATTTTTTAGTGGCGGCTATGCGATTTTACCCAAAAATACTAAAAATGGAATAACGTTTCAACCAACAACAATTCGAAAAAACTTCATTTGGCTATTTTGGTTGGAAATGACCTCCGCTATCACCCTGCTTCGTTTGTGCCACGAATTCTGGTACACCCTGTATAAAAAATATTTTGAACAAAATGTTAAGCAAGTAATTATAAAAAAAAACATTTTTTAAGGAAATCCTTTGATTTATACGTGTGAAAGTTCGTTAAAAATAAGTTTAAAAAACCAAGTTTCACACGTGTCATACATGGGGCTCAAAATTATCTTTTAGACTGAGCTGTGCTCAAATTTTCAGCTGTAGGACGCGTGAAAGTTGGTTAAAAAGGGCCTCAAAGTAGTTAAAAGAAAAACCAAATTTTACACCTGCTACACGTGACATGTGTCACACGTTGCATGCACCCTACCAATCTACAATGTAATATGCCAATGCATATACCATACATACATCACTAAATAGTTTAAGAATAATCATAAGATACAAAGTATTAAGCAAATCATAGTAGCGAAACAAAGTATTTAGCTATAAAATATAGCACACCAAGTGCAATGAAAATATCATCACACAGCTCGCACATTAATAGACTAAGCATTATACGAACAGAGAGTTCACTATTAGGGTGACTTACTCTTATGACTCTTTGCGCTACCTTTATAAAATGGGTCAAGCGCACTGAAAATAAAATGTTGAACATTAATATTATTTGCAGTAAAGTGAATAGTCGTAATAGGGTTCTTAGAGCCCTAACCGGAACCGCATGGGGAAAGGACAAAGAAGTCCTTGTGACGACGTATAAAGCTATTGGCCGCTCAATTGTTAACTACGCCGCCCCATCTGGACGTCATTTTTAAGTGACACTCAATGGAATAATATCCAGTCCAGGCAAAACACAGTCCTTCGCATCGCAACTGGGTGCCACACCAACCCTGATCATCTTCATGGCGAAACGTCCATGCTCCCCATCAGGCAACACAGTAGCAACACAACTGTTGTAAAAGCAGTTCTTGTTAGCCTGCCACAACCCCGGACACCCAGTTCACGACATCACTGTCGGTGAGATGCCTTTACGCTGCATACGTCAAGACATCAGGACGCACAGAGACTGTATAAACCCAGTCATACAGCAAAAAGTCGCTGCCCAGGGAAACCTGGACAACCCTGGCACAACTTCGGTTGGGTTGGTGCCATATACTTCAGAGCTATCAAGTTCGCATTATCCCTGGCACCAATGATCTCTGCCCCGACTGTAACCAAGGCACCCATACTACCAACCACCTATTCCTTGGCCCCCTACACCTTACGGATTTGGTCGTTGCAGACCTGTGGTCCCACCCTGTTGGCACGGCCACTTCTCTTGGCCTGCCAACGTAACTTGATAACTAACACCTCCTTTAGTTCATCTAATTAGTATTAGAACTTTTATTTTCTATCCGCTTTGTTTGCCATTAGCCTTTAGTTAATTTAAGTACTCAGCGAAATTGAATGGGTTTATTTATACAGTGAATGAGAGTTTAATGTTAGGAGGGTTATGGTTCTCCACCAGATTAATCTAAACAAAGAATCAAGACAACTGACAGCCTTTTCCACAACAAACGGACATTAACAACCATTTACATTACCCTTCGGACTGAAAATTTCATCAAATAATTTCTAACGAATGTTAAATGTCGCACTTTCTGTCCTAGAATCAGAAGAATTTCTATATGTAGATGACATAATCATCTATCGACGCAGCCTAAACCATCGCAATAACATTTTTTTTAGAGTGCAGACAGATTACAACCTAAAACTAAACCCAGACAGATGTTTTATACGACCAGAAGTAGTATATCTCGGTCATCTAATTACCAAAGACGGCGTGCAAACAGACCCAGCCAAACTCAAGACAATTCAAGAATATCCTAAACTAAAAAACGCAGATGACGTAAGGAGATTGATTCATCGCATTATGTAATTACTATAGACGATTCATACCTAACTTTGCAGACATAGCAAAAGATTTAAACGCACTACTAAAAAAAACAACCCATAAAAATTAAAATTTTTCATGTAAATTCTCTAAAAGGAGAATGTGTGCAAAGTTTGAACCGGTTTTATTTGGAAAAAATTAATATTAGAGCCCCTTAACTTTAAAATGTTTACAAAAACTGTTGTCACCGGAGATACACATGTGTAAAAAATTTGTATGGGAGTCCCCAATTTTGGGGCCCAATCACTTCAAAATTTCAAAAGAAAGTGTTGTAATCGGAGAAACACAAGTGTTGAAAATTTGAAGAAAACGTTTTTTTTTTCCATTGGAGATTCACATTTGTTTAAATTTTCAAGAAATCGGGCTAATTTTTAAAAAAATTGTAAGGCCCCCCTCGGTCCTCAGGCCCCGTTCACTCCAAAAATTTTACAGAAAGAAAATCGATCTAATTTTGAAAAAAAAAAATGTATGGGCACACCTTGCGCCTCAGGGCCCGTTCACTCCAGAAATTTTACAAAAAGTTTTGTCCAACGGAGATACTCATGTGGTTAATTTTTAAAAAAATTTGTATGGGGTCTCACGACCCCGGGACCAATAGATTTTTTACAAAAAGTGTTGACCATCGGAGATACACATGTGTATAAAATTTGAAGAAAACCACCAACTCTGCAATACCCGAACTTTCCCACTTTGCTTTAGGTGCAGTACTTTCACAAGCCGAAATTGGCAAAGACCTACTAATATCGTACGCCAGTAAGTCACTGCAAAACACGACCTTAACAAACCTATCATAGAGGAAGAACTCTAGCAATACATTGGAGTATACATTTTTTTAAACCATTTTAAGATTTGTTATAGTCACAGACCACAGACCGTTAGTATCACTATTTACACACAGTAACCCTTCATCTAAAATGACAAGAATGCGATTAGACTTATGTGACTATGATTTTGAGATAGTAGAAAAAGAAAGTAAATTAAATACGAACGCGGATGCATTATCGCGAACACAATTAGACTCAGATATGTTAAAGGAGATGAAACCGCATAAAATAGATGAGAGATCTAAGAAAACACTAATAAATACAAGGGAAATGTCTAAGAAAGGCTAAGTACAAATTAACTGACGAATTTCATAACTCAACACATAGCGGACATCTCGGAGTCAGAAAAAGAATTATAAAACTAAAACAAAGATACAACTGGAAAAACATGGCTCAAATGGTCAAAAATGCATAACGAATTGCGATCTCTGTGCCAGAAATAAGCAGAAAAACACACAAAAGAACCTCTGACAGTTACAGACACCCCTAAAACTAGTTTCAAAATAGTATCTATAGACACAGTAGGACCATTAAGAATATCAAACGGTTATAGATATATTCTGACCATGCAATGCGAACTTACAAAATTCGTAATAGCATACCCAATGACCTCTAAGGACGGAATCTCAACAGCAAAAACAATAGTTGAACAATTTATTTTAAAGTACGGACGCTTTAAGGTACTCAAGTCAGACAACGGGACAGAATTTACTAACGAATTATTAAGAAACATATGTTTACTGCTGGAAATTAAACAAACATTTTCCACACCATACCATCATCACACAATATGAGCACTTGAACGTAAACACAGAGTACTTAACGAATTTCTATTGACCTTTGTCAACGACAACGAATGGGACAAATGGATTGCATACTTTACATTCGCACACAACACAACTCCACATATCGACACAGGCTTCATGCCTTATGAACTTCTACGGCAAACTAGCAAGACTACCCTCAGATAAATGCGAAACCAATAACAAAATATACAATTTTGATGATTATACCAGCTATACTTGTAGTAAGACTTAACACAGCACTAAAACGTGCAAAAGATTTAACAACAAAAGTCAAAATGAGAAGATCAGTTGACAATAATATAAATCCTAATAAATTAAATGTAAATATAGGAGATCTAGTATTAGTAAAAGTTGAAAATAGAAGAAAAAATCAAGGTCCATACAAAGGACCATATACAGTAGTAGATAAGAAAGGTGTAAATACTAATATAAACCAAAATGGCATAATAACCGTACTACACAATAACCAGGTTTAGTGTGCCAATACATGCGCCTTGTCGATACATACATGTCGTAAAAGTGCAGTGCTGTGTATCGCTGCACGCTACCAGTCGTCATCATCAGTCGGTCAGTTGCAGTCGTCATCATCAGTCGGTCAATCGCTGTCGTTGTCATCAGGCAGTCGCATTATCGTAGCAGTCGGTCACAGCATTATTAGCATTGCTATTTGCTAATAACTTTTATCTTAAATATTACTAATTACTTTAATCTTAAATATACTTTGCTCTAATAATTACTCTAATTACAATTAATGAATTATAAATAAACTTTACATTTGGGGGCTCAACCTTATTGGATAACATAAAATAAAAAAAAATCCGTACTCTAAGCAAACGTTACATTCGCTTCAGTATATGAGTGCATATAAAAAAGAAACCAAACAGTTTCGGAGTGTTAAAGCAGATAACAAAAACCCTGAACACACAACAGGTATAGAAAGAACGTGGCTTACTCAATTGAAAGTGGAAGCGAGAAAGCAGTATAACACACGCTCACAATACCAAACTCAACAAAAAAAAGTCAACAATGAGTAAAAAAGAAGAAAAACCGCAGACAAATGTGAAACGCAGTTAACAACGGGCTTCGCTAAAAATAACGTCGAAAAAGTATTGAAGTGAATATGTAAAAAACGGTAGAACAGAATAATGAGAGCTTGCAAATAATTACTTAACTACTCACTCTAAAAATACAAGCAGATGAGAACTAAAGCAAATCGATTCGAAAGTTTCAGTCGAAAATTTTGCAAAAATTGTTCCAGACTTCAATGGAGAGACGATTCCAGTAAAACATTGGTTTCAAAATTTTTAACAAAATGCCGACGCCTATGGTCTAAGTGAAAAGCAGAAATATGTACAGATACGCGGTAAAATGACAAACACAGCTAAATACTTAAACTGGGTATTTAGTTTATTTTTGAGTAAAGATATTTTATATTTCCGCTGTTCTCCAACCATATTATGAAAAGAAACATGTCTTTCCATGAAAAGCCTTTTGACGTTTGCAACTTTTATCGTTTTTCTGCTACCTTTGCAGATTAAACATATCAAACTATCCTTATTATAGATATAATAAAACAACCTCAAAAAATTAAACATTTTCGTGTAAACTCTCTAATCGGGGATACACAATGTGCACTTTGAATAAAATCGGGTAAATTTTTTAAAAAAATTCTTTGGGAGCCCCCATCCCGATTACTCCAAATGTTTACAAAAAGTGTTTCCATCGGAGATACACATGTGTGTAAAATTTGAAGAAAATCAGGCTAGCTAATTTTTAAGAAATTATATGGGTGCCCCCTTCCCGGTGCCGATCACTTCCAAATTTAACAAAAAGTGCTGTCCATAGGATTAAACATCTGTGTATAAAATTTGAAGAAAATCGGGGAATTTTTCAAAATTTTGTACGAAGCCTTCCGACAACGGGGCCCGATCACTCCAAAAAATTTTATAAAAAGTGTTGTCCATGTTGAAGAAAATCGAGTACTTATTTTATAAAATTTGTAAGGTGCCCGCCGACCCCGGGCACCGGAAGAAGTGTTCTTCGTAGATACACATGCGTATAACATTTTAAGAAAATCGGGTAATATTGTAAAAAATTTGTATTGGAGCGCCGAGGCCCGATGTGCCCCAAATTATAATAGAAAGTATTGTCACCGGAAAAACATGTTTGCAAAATTTCAATAAAATCGGTTTTGGGAAGTGGGTTAAAAATTGATCACAAGATCTGACCAGCCGGCCAGGCAACCAGATTTCAAAATAATTATATTCCCAACTGTGTCGGTACACTCGATTTTCATCACATAGTTTTCTTTTTGCACACATTGTAAAAGTATTACGGATTATTATTTTAGAAAAAAAATAACTCTTGTATTCGATAATTTCGCAGCTTATATTACGATGTAATGTCTGTTTCCGTACTGAAAAATAGTAACAATTGTTACGAATTGTTGCGAATTTTTACTCAAATGCGTTTTCATACAAGAGTAGTTCATTTACCCACCATGCGAATTTTGCCAATTTTTACTACAAAAATCTCTGAGTAAAATGTGAACAAACTGTAAAAAACAAATTTATTGCCAACTAACTTTGTGGCATTCGTTTATTCCTAAACTCTTCCTTAACCAAGAGCACTAATTGTTGGCGCCAAGCGAAAAAAATGTGCACTAGTACGTTTTGTATTTGAATTTGTGTCGAAATAGTACAAATTACACGATGACGCTAATGTTTTTATTTTAAAATTGTAACATAAACAAACAAACCAAGTGCACTTTTGTGAATTTAAGTGCAGTATTTTTGGACTTTTTCAATCAAAAGAACACCACATAACTTGTGAATGTTGAATTTTGGCTTAGGGCATTTTGCAGTATCTGCCAAGACAACAATTTTGTGGTTTATGCGTTCACGTACTTTTTGTGTGTTGAGGGATTTTATATCAATTTATTCTTTTACAAGCGCATCCCGTTGTAAAAAAGAAGCCACAAGTCTAATATGCACTTATTTATTAGATGATGTCATAAAGTTCCCACAAGATGTTCTTCATCAAGCGGAAACAAAATTGGGCTTTTCAAGAAAATATGAAATGGACGGAGTGCTTGGCGCGATTGATGGATGCCACGTTGCGATAATTGCACCACCTGAGGATGACGAATTTTTTCGTGGGAATTTATTTCGCAACAGAAAAGGATACCACAGTATAAATGTAGTTGCTTGTTGCGATTCAAAAATGCGTATTAATTATGCAAATGCACGGTTTCCAGGTTCGGTACACGACTCGGCAATCTGGATGAGATCGCAACTACGGAAATATTTTGTGGATAATTTCTCAAATATTTCTAACATTCTATTAGGTGATTCCGGGTTTCCCCTGGAACCTTGGTTGCTTGTTCCTTGTAATAATCCGGTAAATAGAAGTAGGGAATTTCGATACAACGAGAAATTTATAAGGGCTAGGAATATTGTCGAGAAATGTTTTGGTCTCGTAAAATCGAGGTTCCGATGCCTACTACGGCATCGTACGCTACATTACCACCCAACGGCTGCATGTAAAATTATATATGCAGTATTTGTGCTACATAATTTATGTTTGGATTATTCGAGTCTGAACGATGAAATGGATGCAGATGAAGTCTCAGAGGACAGTGATGTACCCGAAGACGAATTAAACCCCGAAAATAATATAAGAGATATCATGGATGAGGTTGATCTGTCGTCAGCAAATTCAGAAAATGGAACTTGGTATAATTTAGGTTGCAGATTACGGGAAACGTATATAAAGAAATATTTTAAATAAATAATAAATATAAATAATTTATTATTATTTTTCCAATATTTCGATACAGACTTCAGTGGCGTCTTTCATGCTCTCGGCTATATCGTGCATAGCATTTGCTATTTTGTCAAACCCTTCCCTCATTACTTCAATTTTTTGTTTTTTTAACTCCAGATATTTCTTTTCGAAGTCTTCTATAATATTGAAAATTAAATTATTATTAAATTAAATTAATTAAAAGTAATCGTGCATGATTATTTCATACCATTATCGTTTTTCCTTTTTCGGGTCACTTTCGGTGGAGCCTTAGGTACAGCACAAGAAGGTGATGGTTCTGGCTCTGGGGATGGTTGTTGGACAACCGAAGTTGAAGCAAACCCAGCTTCCATTGTTATGGCACCTTCCACCACAATCGCCCCCCAGACACCAAGTGCACGCTCTTCTAAATTGCTCAATGGCAATTGGTTTGTTTCTCCGCCACCAGTTTTATCTAAACTTATTAAAAATTTTCTTTTTTTATTCCGCACAGCATTACGCCAGTTTTCAAAAATCTAAAGTAAAATTTATATATATAAGTATATATCAATATTTTTACTTTTGTATTTAAAACCTTTTTCCATTGGTTTTTATTTCGTGTAGCCCCTACGGCTGCATTTAACATGTTCACCAATTAATCCCATAGTTCTTGAACTGAATCATCAGAATCCTTTTTAATGCATAACTCTGCATGTGTCTCAAGATATGATACGTATATATCATATTGCTCGCGGGTTGTTTTTGGTTGGCGTGTAACTTTTTCTAAAATTTAATAAGTGTAAAATTCAAAAAATAACAACTATAAATAACCGAAAAAGTTTTTATACCGACCTTTAATTGCTGCCATTCCGTTAATATAAATATTTTTGAAAACTACGTATAGAAAAACAAGACAAAAAAAATGTACTAGATATTTTTAATTTAATTGCACAAGATCATGTTACACTGAAAGTTAAAATAACATAACATGGTTAGAATACCGAATTAAAAAAAATTTTATGTTACCTCCTTTTTAAAAATTATAACATTAAAAAATAACATAAAATTTTGAAATCCCGAAATACGGGCCATCAAACCATAACAAATGCGCTCAAAGCAGACAAAGCCATAAAATGCTAACATTTTTGTTAACATTTTAAAAGTATAAAGTATAAACAATCATATGCTAGAGCCGCGCGCTTCTTAGGAGCAAAGTGTTTTCTCGAGCCGCAAGAAATTTTAATGTGAGCCGCAGGTTGCCAGGAACACTCTATAGTCTGGTGTCCATCTATTTAAATTCAATAATACGACTTGTAAGGGTATAAAAGTCCTTCACAAGATTTTTTATAAAACAAATGAAATTTTTAATTCAACCCTAGGCATATTTACAACTGTGGTCTCATTGAACCATTGACTAAATGTATTACCCTTTTTAAATTCTCTATATTAACTTCGCTGGCTGGCGGACTGGCACAACAAATCTTGTGATCAATTTTTAACCCACTTTTTAAAGCTCGATTTTATTGAAACTTGTGTATCTCCCATGACAACACTTTCTATTAAAATTTTGGGCCCCTCGTGGCTCGCGGTCTGGGGGCTCCCATACAAATATTTAACAAAATTAACCCGATTTTCTTTAAATTTTACACGCATGTGTATCTTCGATGGACAACACTTTTTGTAAAAATTTGAGAATGATCGGGCCCAGAGGTCGGGGACCCATACAAATATTTAACAAAATTAACCCGATTTTCTTTAAATTTTACACGCATGTGTATCTTCGATGGACAAAACTTTTTGTAAAAATTTGAGAGTGATCGGGCCTAGAGGTCCGGGCACCCATACAAATTTTATAAAAAAGTAACCGATTTTCTTCAAATTTTATATGTATGTATCGGATTGACAACACTTTTTGTAAAAATTTAAAAGTGATCGGGCCCCGGGCTCAGGGGCTCACATACAATTTTTTTTAAAAATTCACCCGATTTTTTTCAAATTTTATACACATGTTTATCTCCGATGGAAACACTTTTTGTAAAAATTTTGGAGTGATCAAGATGAGGGGGCTCCCAAATATTTTTTTTAAAATAATACCCGACTTTATTCAAACTTTGCAGATTGTGTATCAATTAGAGAATTTAAACGAAAAATGTAATTTTTATTGGTTGTTTTTTAACTCTGTATGTTCAGATATTGATTTATGTGATGATAGATCTAAATTTAAATCTTTAATACGGAATATTTCTATCGCCTGAATTATATGTAAATATTGAATTATAAATACTACTGAATTAATTATGTATCTTTAATAATTATATTACTCTATCTGTTAGAGTAAAACTCGGTAGATGAATAAACAAACTAAACTAAAAATTGCCTGAGGCTGTGTTTTCGCATGTGTATGATCTACAGACATTCAAGACACATGTGCATAAACATCTCACTTTTCCTCTCCTTAATTTCCGACAGCCTACGCCTTCCTTTGCTAGTCTTTCAAAAGTAGTGCCAAGTAGTCAACATCAAGAAAAAGAGGACTACTTCGTTACATCCACAGTCGGACGGAATGATTGAAAGGTTCAACAGAACGTTGGAAGAGCCTCTGCGAAAAGAAGTCAATGCCGCCCAAGATGAATTGGATCGTTGTATACCATTGGTTATGATGGGTTATCGTAGGCTGTACACAGCACGACTCAAAATTCACCAGCAATGGTTGTTTCTAGTTTCAAAATAGTATCTATAGACACAGTAGGACCATTAAGAATATCAAACGGTTATAGATATATTCTGACCATGCAATGCGAACTTACAAAATTCGTAATAGCATACCCAATGACCTCTAAGGACGGAATCTCAACAGCAAAAACAATAGTTGAACAATTTATTTTAAAGTACGGACGCTTTAAGGTACTCAAGTCAGACAACGGGACAGAATTTACTAACGAATTATTAAGAAACATATGTTTACTGCTGGAAATTAAACAAACATTTTCCACACCATACCATCATCACACAATATGAGCACTTGAACGTAAACACAGAGTACTTAACGAATTTCTATTGACCTTTGTCAACGACAACGAATGGGACAAATGGATTGCATACTTTACATTCGCACACAACACAACTCCACATATCGACACAGGCTTCATGCCTTATGAACTTCTACGGCAAACTAGCAAGACTACCCTCAGATAAATGCGAAACCAATAACAAAATATACAATTTTGATGATTATACCAGCTATACTTGTAGTAAGACTTAACACAGCACTAAAACGTGCAAAAGATTTAACAACAAAAGTCAAAATGAGAAGATCAGTTGACAATAATATAAATCCTAATAAATTAAATGTAAATATAGGAGATCTAGTATTAGTAAAAGTTGAAAATAGAAGAAAAAATCAAGGTCCATACAAAGGACCATATACAGTAGTAGATAAGAAAGGTGTAAATACTAATATAAACCAAAATGGCATAATAACCGTACTACACAATAACCAGGTTTAGTGTGCCAATACATGCGCCTTGTCGATACATACATGTCGTAAAAGTGCAGTGCTGTGTATCGCTGCACGCTACCAGTCGTCATCATCAGTCGGTCAGTTGCAGTCGTCATCATCAGTCGGTCAATCGCTGTCGTTGTCATCAGGCAGTCGCATTATCGTAGCAGTCGGTCACAGCATTATTAGCATTGCTATTTGCTAATAACTTTTATCTTAAATATTACTAATTACTTTAATCTTAAATATACTTTGCTCTAATAATTACTCTAATTACAATTAATGAATTATGAATAAACTTTACATTTGGGGGCTCAACCTTATTGGATAACATAAAATAAAAAAAAATCCGTACTCTAAGCAAACGTTACATTCGCTTCAGTATATGAGTGCATATAAAAAAGAAACCAAACAGTTTCGGAGTGTTAAAGCAGATAACAAAAACCCTGAACACACAACAGGTATAGAAAGAACGTGGCTTACTCAATTGAAAGTGGAAGCGAGAAAGCAGTATAACACACGCTCACAATACCAAACTCAACAAAAAAAAGTCAACAATGAGTAAAAAAGAAGAAAAAACCGCAGACAAATGTGAAACGCAGTTAACAACGGGCTTCGCTAAAAATAACGTCGAAAAAGTATTGAAGTGAATATGTAAAAAACGGTAGAACAGAATAATGAGAGCTTGCAAATAATTACTCAACTACTCACTCTAAAAATACAAGCAGATGAGAACTAAAGCAAATCGATTCGAAAGTTTCAGTCGAAAATTTTGCAAAAATTGTTCCAGACTTCAATGGAGAGACGATTCCAGTAAAACATTGGTTTCAAAATTTTTAACAAAATGCCGACGCCTATGGTCTAAGTGAAAAGCAGAAATATGTACAGATACGCGGTAAAATGACAAACACAGCTAAATACTTAAACTGGGTATTTAGTTTATTTTTGAGTAAAGATATTTTATATTTCCGCTGTTCTCCAACCATATTATGAAAAGAAACATGTCTTTCCATGAAAAGCCTTTTGACGTTTGCAACTTTTATCGTTTTTCTGCTACCTTTGCAGATTAAACATATCAAACTATCCTTATTATAGATATAATAAAACAACCTCAAAAAATTAAACATTTTCGTGTAAACTCTCTAATCGGGGATACACAATGTGCACTTTGAATAAAATCGGGTAAATTTTTTAAAAAAATTCTTTGGGAGCCCCCATCCCGATTACTCCAAATGTTTACAAAAAGTGTTTCCATCGGAGATACACATGTGTGTAAAATTTGAAGAAAATCAGGCTAGCTAATTTTTAAGAAATTATATGGGTGCCCCCTTCCCGGTGCCGATCACTTCCAAATTTAACAAAAAGTGCTGTCCATAGGATTAAACATCTGTGTATAAAATTTGAAGAAA
This sequence comes from Nephrocerus scutellatus, assembly GCA_947095585.1. Classification (NCBI taxonomy): domain Eukaryota; kingdom Metazoa; phylum Arthropoda; class Insecta; order Diptera; family Pipunculidae; genus Nephrocerus; species Nephrocerus scutellatus. The sequence goes on from OX352762.1 coordinate 65,300,710, forward strand.
ATCGGGGAATTTTTCAAAATTTTGTACGAAGCCTTCCGACAACGGGGCCCGATCACTCCAAAAAATTTTATAAAAAGTGTTGTCCATGTTGAAGAAAATCGAGTACTTATTTTATAAAATTTGTAAGGTGCCCGCCGACCCCGGGCACCGGAAGAAGTGTTCTTCGTAGATACACATGCGTATAACATTTAAAGAAAATCGGGTAATATTGTAAAAAATTTGTATTGGAGCGCCGAGGCCCGATGTGCCCCAAATTATAATAGAAAGTATTGTCACCGGAAAAACATGTTTGCAAAATTTCAATAAAATCGGTTTTGGGAAGTGGGTTAAAAATTGATCACAAGATCTGACCAGCCGGCCAGGCAACCAGATTTCAAAATAATTATATTCCCAACTGTGTCGGTACACTCGATTTTCATCACATAGTTTTCTTTTTGCACACATTGTAAAAGTATTACGGATTATTATTTTAGAAAAAAAATAACTCTTGTATTCGATAATTTCGCAGCTTATATTACGATGTAATGTCTGTTTCCGTACTGAAAAATAGTAACAATTGTTACGAATTGTTGCGAATTTTTACTCAAATGTGTTTTCATACAAGAGTAGTTCATTTACCCACCATGCGAATTTTGCCAATTTTTACTACAAAAATCTCTGAGTAAAATGTGAACAAACTGTAAAAAACAAATTTATTGCCAACTAACTTTGTGGCATTCGTTTATTCCTAAACTCTTCCTTAACCAAGAGCACTAATTGTTGGCGCCAAGCGAAAAAAATGTGCACTAGTACGTTTTGTATTTGAATTTGTGTCGAAATAGTACAAATTACACGATGACGCTAATGTTTTTATTTTAAAATTGTAACATAAACAAACAAACCAAGTGCACTTTTGTGAATTTAAGTGCAGTATTTTTGGACTTTTTCAATCAAAAGAACACCACATAACTTGTGAATGTTGAATTTTGGCTTAGGGCATTTTGTCAGTATCTGCCAAGACAACAATTTTGTGGTTTATGCGTTCACGTACTTTTTGTGTGTTGAGGGATTTTATATCAATTTATTCTTTTACAAGCGCATCCCGTTGTAAAAAAGAAGCCACAAGTCTAATATGCACTTATTTATTAGATGATGTCATAAAGTTCCCACAAGATGTTCTTCATCAAGCGGAAACAAAATTGGGCTTTTCAAGAAAATATGAAATGGACGGAGTGCTTGGCGCGATTGATGGATGCCACGTTGCGATAATTGCACCACCTGAGGATGACGAATTTTTTCGTGGGAATTTATTTCGCAACAGAAAAGGATACCACAGTATAAATGTAGTTGCTTGTTGCGATTCAAAAATGCGTATTAATTATGCAAATGCACGGTTTCCAGGTTCGGTACACGACTCGGCAATCTGGATGAGATCGCAACTACGGAAATATTTTGTGGATAATTTCTCAAATATTTCTAACATTCTATTAGGTGATTCCGGGTTTCCCCTGGAACCTTGGTTGCTTGTTCCTTGTAATAATCCGGTAAATAGAAGTAGGGAATTTCGATACAACGAGAAATTTATAAGGGCTAGGAATATTGTCGAGAAATGTTTTGGTCTCGTAAAATCGAGGTTCCGATGCCTACTACGGCATCGTACGCTACATTACCACCCAACGGCTGCATGTAAAATTATATATGCAGTATTTGTGCTACATAATTTATGTTTGGATTATTCGAGTCTGAACGATGAAATGGATGCAGATGAAGTCTCAGAGGACAGTGATGTACCCGAAGACGAATTAAACCCCGAAAATAATATAAGAGATATCATGGATGAGGTTGATCTGTCGTCAGCAAATTCAGAAAATGGAACTTGGTATAATTTAGGTTGCAGATTACGGGAAACGTATATAAAGAAATATTTTAAATAAATAATAAATATAAATAATTTATTATTATTTTTCCAATATTTCGATACAGACTTCAGTGGCGTCTTTCATGCTCTCGGCTATATCGTGCATAGCATTTGCTATTTTGTCAAACCCTTCCCTCATTACTTCAATTTTTTGTTTTTTTAACTCCAGATATTTCTTTTCGAAGTCTTCTATAATATTGAAAATTAAATTATTATTAAATTAAATTAATTAAAAGTAATCATGCATGATTATTTCATACCATTATCGTTTTTCCTTTTTCGGGTCACTTTCGGTGGAGCCTTAGGTACAGCACAAGAAGGTGATGGTTCTGGCTCTGGGGATGGTTGTTGGACAACCGAAGTTGAAGCAAACCCAGCTTCCATTGTTATGGCACCTTCCACCACAATCGCCCCCCAGACACCAAGTGCACGCTCTTCTAAATTGCTCAATGGCAATTGGTTTGTTTCTCCGCCACCAGTTTTATCTAAACTTATTAAAAATTTTCTTTTTTTATTCCGCACAGCATTACGCCAGTTTTCAAAAATCTAAAGTAAAATTTATATATATAAGTATATATCAATATTTTTACTTTTGTATTTAAAACCTTTTTCCATTGGTTTTTATTTCGTGTAGCCCCTACGGCTGCATTTAACATGTTCACCAATTAATCCCATAGTTCTTGAACTGAATCATCAGAATCCTTTTTAATGCATAACTCTGCATGTGTCTCAAGATATGATACGTATATATCATATTGCTCGCGGGTTGTTTTTGGTTGGCGTGTAACTTTTTCTAAAATTTAATAAGTGTAAAATTCAAAAAATAACAACTATAAATAACCGAAAAAGTTTTTATACCGACCTTTAATTGCTGCCATTCCGTTAATATAAATATTTTTGAAAACTACGTATAGAAAAACAAGACAAAAAAAATGTACTAGATATTTTTAATTTAATTGCACAAGATCATGTTACACTGAAAGTTAAAATAACATAACATGGTTAGAATACCGAATTAAAAAAAATTTTATGTTACCTCCTTTTTAAAAATTATAACATTAAAAAATAACATAAAATTTTGAAATCCCGAAATACGGGCCATCAAACCATAACAAATGCGCTCAAAGCAGACAAAGCCATAAAATGCTAACATTTTTGTTAACATTTTAAAAGTATAAAGTATAAACAATCATATGCTAGAGCCGCGCGCTTCTTAGGAGCAAAGTGTTTTCTCGAGCCGCAAGAAATTTTAATGTGAGCCGCAGGTTGCCAGGAACACTCTATAGTCTGGTGTCCATCTATTTAAATTCAATAATACGACTTGTAAGGGTATAAAAGTCCTTCACAAGATTTTTTATAAAACAAATGAAATTTTTAATTCAACCCTAGGCATATTTACAACTGTGGTCTCATTGAACCATTGACTAAATGTATTACCCTTTTTAAATTCTCTATATTAACTTCGCTGGCTGGCGGACTGGCACAACAAATCTTGTGATCAATTTTTAACCCACTTTTTAAAGCTCGATTTTATTGAAACTTGTGTATCTCCCATGACAACACTTTCTATTAAAATTTTGGGCCCCTCGTGGCTCGCGGTCTGGGGGCTCCCATACAAATATTTAACAAAATTAACCCGATTTTCTTTAAATTTTACACGCATGTGTATCTTCGATGGACAACACTTTTTGTAAAAATTTGAGAATGATCGGGCCCAGAGGTCGGGGACCCATACAAATATTTAACAAAATTAACCCGATTTTCTTTAAATTTTACACGCATGTGTATCTTCGATGGACAAAACTTTTTGTAAAAATTTGAGAATGATCGGGCCTAGAGGTCCGGGCACCCATACAAATTTTATAAAAAAGTAACCGATTTTCTTCAAATTTTATATGTATGTATCGGATTGACAACACTTTTTGTAAAAATTTAAAAGTGATCGGGCCCCGGGCTCAGGGGCTCACATACAATTTTTTTTTAAAAATTCACCCGATTTTTTTCAAATTTTATACACATGTTTATCTCCGATGGAAACACTTTTTGTAAAAATTTTGGAGTGATCAAGATGAGGGGGCTCCCAAATATTTTTTTTAAAATAATACCCGACTTTATTCAAACTTTGCAGATTGTGTATCAATTAGAGAATTTAAACGAAAAATGTAATTTTTATTGGTTGTTTTTTAACTCTGTATGTTCAGATATTGATTTATGTGATGATAGATCTAAATTTAAATCTTTAATACGGAATATTTCTATCGCCTGAATTATATGTAAATATTGAATTATAAATACTACTGAATTAATTATGTATCTTTAATAATTATATTACTCTATCTGTTAGAGTAAAACTCGGTAGATGAATAAACAAACTAAACTAAAAATTGCCTGAGGCTGTGTTTTCGCATGTGTATGATCTACAGACATTCAAGACACATGTGCATAAACATCTCACTTTTCCTCTCCTTAATTTCCGACAGCCTACGCCTTCCTAACCATTATAAGGGTGCAAATCCCTTAAGCGTGTGTACAATATAAAAAAAAATATGTAGATTTGGAATTTTGCAAGGCGGAATTTTGAATTGCTAGTCTTTCAAAAGTAGTGCCAAGTAGTCAACATCAAGAAAAAGAGGACTACTTCGTTACATCCACAGTCGGACGGAATGATTGAAAGGTTCAACAGAACGTTGGAAGAGCCTCTGCGAAAAGAAGTCAATGCCGCCCATGATGAATTGGATCGTTGTATACCATTGGTTATGATGGGTTATCGTAGGCTGTACACAGCACGACTCAAAATTCACCAGCAATGGTTGTTTCTAGTTTCAAAATAGTATCTATAGACACAGTAGGACCATTAAGAATATCAAACGGTTATAGATATATTCTGACCATGCAATGCGAACTTACAAAATTCGTAATAGCATACCCAATGACCTCTAAGGACGGAATCTCAACAGCAAAAACAATAGTTGAACAATTTATTTTAAAGTACGGACGCTTTAAGGTACTCAAGTCAGACAACGGGACAGAATTTACTAACGAATTATTAAGAAACATATGTTTACTGCTGGAAATTAAACAAACATTTTCCACACCATACCATCATCACACAATATGAGCACTTGAACGTAAACACAGAGTACTTAACGAATTTCTATTGACCTTTGTCAACGACAACGAATGGGACAAATGGATTGCATACTTTACATTCGCACACAACACAACTCCACATATCGACACAGGCTTCATGCCTTATGAACTTCTACGGCAAACTAGCAAGACTACCCTCAGATAAATGCGAAACCAATAACAAAATATACAATTTTGATGATTATACCAGCGAATTACAAGTAAGACTTAACACAGCACTAAAACGTGCAAAAGATTTAACAACAAAAGTCAAAATGAGAAGATCAGTTGACAATAATATAAATCCTAATAAATTAAATGTAAATATAGGAGATCTAGTATTAGTAAAAGTTGAAAATAGAAGAAAAAATCAAGGTCCATACAAAGGACCATATACAGTAGTAGATAAGAAAGGTGTAAATACTAATATAAACCAAAATGGCATAATAACCGTACTACACAATAACCAGGTTTAGTGTGCCAATACATGCGCCTTGTCGATACATACATGTCGTAAAAGTGCAGTGCTGTGTATCGCTGCACGCTACCAGTCGTCATCATCAGTCGGTCAGTTGCAGTCGTCATCATCAGTCGGTCAATCGCTGTCGTTGTCATCAGGCAGTCGCATTATCGTAGCAGTCGGTCACAGCATTATTAGCATTGCTATTTGCTAATAACTTTTATCTTAAATATTACTAATTACTTTAATCTTAAATATACTTTGCTCTAATAATTACTCTAATTACAATTAATGAATTATAAATAAACTTTACATTTGGGGGCTCAACCTTATTGGATAACATAAAATAAAAAAAAATCCGTACTCTAAGCAAACGTTACATTCGCTTCAGTATATGAGTGCATATAAAAAAGAAACCAAACAGTTTCGGAGTGTTAAAGCAGATAACAAAAACCCTGAACACACAACAGGTATAGAAAGAACGTGGCTTACTCAATTGAAAGTGGAAGCGAGAAAGCAGTATAACACACGCTCACAATACCAAACTCAACAAAAAAAAGTCAACAATGAGTAAAAAAGAAGAAAAACCGCAGACAAATGTGAAACGCAGTTAACAACGGGCTTCGCTAAAAATAACGTCGAAAAAGTATTGAAGTGAATATGTAAAAAACGGTAGAACAGAATAATGAGAGCTTGCAAATAATTACTTAACTACTCACTCTAAAAATACAAGCAGATGAGAACTAAAGCAAATCGATTCGAAAGTTTCAGTCGAAAATTTTGCAAAAATTGTTCCAGACTTCAATGGAGAGACGATTCCAGTAAAACATTGGTTTCAAAATTTTAAACAAAATGCCGACGCCTATGGTCTAAGTGAAAAGCAGAAATATGTACAGATACGCGGTAAAATGACAAACACAGCTAAATACTTAAACTGGGTATTTAGTTTATTTTTGAGTAAAGATATTTTATATTTCCGCTGTTCTCCAACCATATTATGAAAAGAAACATGTCTTTCCATGAAAAGCCTTTTGACGTTTGCAACTTTTATCGTTTTTCTGCTACCTTTGCAGATTAAACATATCAAACTATCCTTATTATAGATATAATAAAACAACCTCAAAAAATTAAACATTTTCGTGTAAACTCTCTAATCGGGGATACACAATGTGCACTTTGAATAAAATCGGGTAAATTTTTTAAAAAAATTCTTTGGGAGCCCCCATCACGATTACTCCAAATGTTTACAAAAAGTGTTTCCATCGGAGATACACATGTGTGTAAAATTTGAAGAAAATCAGGCTAGCTAATTTTTAAGAAATTATATGGGTGCCCCCTTCCCGGTGCCGATCACTTCCAAATTTAACAAAAAGTGCTGTCCATAGGATTAAACATCTGTGTATAAAATTTGAAGAAAATCGGGGAATTTTTCAAAATTTTGTACGAAGCCTTCCGACAACGGGGCCCGATCACTCCAAAAAATTTTATAAAAAGTGTTGTCCATGTTGAAGAAAATCGAGTACTTATTTTATAAAATTTGTAAGGTGCCCGCCGACCCCGGGCACCGGAAGAAGTGTTCTTCGTAGATACACATGCGTATAACATTTTAAGAAAATCGGGTAATATTGTAAAAAATTTGTATTGGAGCGCCGAGGCCCGATGTGCCCCAAATTATAATAGAAAGTATTGTCACCGGAAAAACATGTTTGCAAAATTTCAATAAAATCGGTTTTGGGAAGTGGGTTAAAAATTGATCACAAGATCTGACCAGCCAGCCAGGCAACCAGATTTCAAAATAATTATATTCCCAACTGTGTCGGTACACTCGATTTTCATCACATAGTTTTCTTTTTGCACACATTGTAAAAGTATTACGGATTATTATTTTAGAAAAAAAATAACTCTTGTATTCGATAATTTCGCAGCTTATATTACGATGTAATGTCTGTTTCCGTACTGAAAAATAGTAACAATTGTTACGAATTGTTGCGAATTTTTACTCAAATGCGTTTTCATACAAGAGTAGTTCATTTACCCACCATGCGAATTTTGCCAATTTTTACTACAAAAATCTCTGAGTAAAATGTGAACAAACTGTAAAAAACAAATTTATTGCCAACTAACTTTGTGGCATTCGTTTATTCCTAAACTCTTCCTTAACCAAGAGCACTAATTGTTGGCGCCAAGCGAAAAAAATGTGCACTAGTACGTTTTGTATTTGAATTTGTGTCGAAATAGTACAAATTACACGATGACGCTAATGTTTTTATTTTAAAATTGTAACATAAACAAACAAACCAAGTGCACTTTTGTGAATTTAAGTGCAGTATTTTTGGACTTTTTCAATCAAAAGAACACCACATAACTTGTGAATGTTGAATTTTGGCTTAGGGCATTTTGTCAGTATCTGCCAAGACAACAATTTTGTGGTTTATGCGTTCACGTACTTTTTGTGTGTTGAGGGATTTTATATCAATTTATTCTTTTACAAGCGCATCCCGTTGTAAAAAAGAAGCCACAAGTCTAATATGCACTTATTTATTAGATGATGTCATAAAGTTCCCACAAGATGTTCTTCATCAAGCGGAAACAAAATTGGGCTTTTCAAGAAAATATGAAATGGACGGAGTGCTTGGCGCGATTGATGGATGCCACGTTGCGATAATTGCACCACCTGAGGATGACGAATTTTTTCGTGGGAATTTATTTCGCAACAGAAAAGGATACCACAGTATAAATGTAGTTGCTTGTTGCGATTCAAAAATGCGTATTAATTATGCAAATGCACGGTTTCCAGGTTCGGTACACGACTCGGCAATCTGGATGAGATCGCAACTACGGAAATATTTTGTGGATAATTTCTCAAATATTTCTAACATTCTATTAGGTGATTCCGGGTTTCCCCTGGAACCTTGGTTGCTTGTTCCTTGTAATAATCCGGTAAATAGAAGTAGGGAATTTCGATACAACGAGAAATTTATAAGGGCTAGGAATATTGTCGAGAAATGTTTTGGTCTCGTAAAATCGAGGTTCCGATGCCTACTACGGCATCGTACGCTACATTACCACCCAACGGCTGCATGTAAAATTATATATGCAGTATTTGTGCTACATAATTTATGTTTGGATTATTCGAGTCTGAACGATGAAATGGATGCAGATGAAGTCTCAGAGGACAGTGATGTACCCGAAGACGAATTAAACCCCGAAAATAATATAAGAGATATCATGGATGAGGTTGATCTGTCGTCAGCAAATTCAGAAAATGGAACTTGGTATAATTTAGGTTGCAGATTACGGGAAACGTATATTAAGAAATATTTTAAATAAATAATAAATATAAATAATTTATTATTATTTTTCCAATATTTCGATACAGACTTCAGTGGCGTCTTTCATGCTCTCGGCTATATCGTGCATAGCATTTGCTATTTTGTCAAACCCTTCCCTCATTACTTCAATTTTTTGTTTTTTTAACTCCAGATATTTCTTTTCGAAGTCTTCTATAATATTGAAAATTAAATTATTATTAAATTAAATTAATTAAAAGTAATCATGCATGATTATTTCATACCATTATCGTTTTTCCTTTTTCGGGTCACTTTCGGTGGAGCCTTAGGTACAGCACAAGAAGGTGATGGTTCTGGCTCTGGGGATGGTTGTTGGACAACCGAAGTTGAAGCAAACCCAGCTTCCATTGTTATGGCACCTTCCACCACAATCGCCCCCCAGACACCAAGTGCACGCTCTTCTAAATTGCTCAATGGCAATTGGTTTGTTTCTCCGCCACCAGTTTTATCTAAACTTATTAAAAATTTTCTTTTTTTATTACGCACAGCATTACGCCAGTTTTCAAAAATCTAAAGTAAAATTTATATATATAAGTATATATCAATATTTTTACTTTTGTATTTAAAACCTTTTTCCATTGGTTTTTATTTCGTGTAGCCCCTACGGCTGCATTTAACATGTTCACCAATTAATCCCATAGTTCTTGAACTGAATCATCAGAATCCTTTTTAATGCATAACTCTGCATGTGTCTCAAGATATGATACGTATATATCATATTGCTCGCGGGTTGTTTTTGGTTGGCGTGTAACTTTTTCTAAAATTTAATAAGTGTAAAATTCAAAAAATAACAACTATAAATAACCGAAAAAGTTTTTATACCGACCTTTAATTGCTGCCATTCCGTTAATATAAATATTTTTGAAAACTACGTATAGAAAAACAAGACAAAAAAAATGTACTAGATATTTTTAATTTAATTGCACAAGATCATGTTACACTGAAAGTTAAAATAACATAACATGGTTAGAATACCGAATTAAAAAAAATTTTATTTTACCTCCTTTTTAAAAATTATAACATTAAAAAATAACATAAAATTTTGAAATCCCGAAATACGGGCCATCAAACCATAACAAATGCGCTCAAAGCAGACAAAGCCATAAAATGCTAACATTTTTGTTAACATTTTAAAAGTATAAAGTATAAACAATCATATGCTAGAGCCGCGCGCTTCTTAGGAGCAAAGTGTTTTCTCGAGCCGCAAGAAATTTTAATGTGAGCCGCAGGTTGCCAGGAACACTCTATAGTCTGGTGTCCATCTATTTAAATTCAATAATACGACTTGTAAGGGTATAAAAGTCCTTCACAAGATTTGTTATAAAACAAATGAAATTTTTAATTCAACCCTAGGCATATTTACAACTGTGGTCTCATTGAACCATTGACTAAATGTATTACCCTTTTTAAATTCTCTATATTAACTTCGCTGGCTGGCGGACTGGCACAACAAATCTTGTGATCAATTTTTAACCCACTTTTTAAAGCTCGATTTTATTGAAACTTGTGTATCTCCCATGACAACACTTTCTATTAAAATTTTGGGCCCCTCGTGGCTCGCGGTCTGGGGGCTCCCATACAAATATTTAACAAAATTAACCCGATTTTCTTTAAATTTTACACGCATGTGTATCTTCGATGGACAACACTTTTTGTAAAAATTTGAGAATGATCGGGCCCAGAGGTCGGGGACCCATACAAATATTTAACAAAATTAACCCGATTTTCTTTAAATTTTACACGCATGTGTATCTTCGATGGACAAAACTTTTTGTAAAAATTTGAGAATGATCGGGCCTAGAGGTCCGGGCACCCATACAAATATTTAACAAAATTAACCCGATTTTCTTTAAATTTTACACGCATGTGTATCTTCGATGGACAACACTTTTTGTAAAAATTTGAGAATGATCGGGCCCAGAGGTCGGGGCACCCATACAAATATTTAACAAAATTAACCCGATTTTCTTTAAATTTTACACGCATGTGTATCTTCGATGGACAAAACTTTTTGTAAAAATTTGAGAATGATCGGGCCTAGAGGTCCGGGCACCCATACAAATTTTATAAAAAAGTAACCGATTTTCTTCAAATTTTATATGTATGTATCGGATTGACAACACTTTTTGTAAAAATTTAAAAGTGATCGGGCCACGGGCTCAGGGGCTCACATACAATTTTTTTTTAAAAATTCACCCGATTTTTTTCAAATTTTATACACATGTTTATCTCCGATGGAAACACTTTTTGTAAAAATTTTGGAGTGATCAAGATGAGGGGGCTCCCAAATATTTTTTTTAAAATGATACCCGACTTTATTCAAACTTTGCAGATTGTGTATCAATTAGAGAATTTAAACGAAAAATTTAATTTTTATTGGTTGTTTTTTTAACTCTGTATGTTCAGATATTGATTTATGTGATGATAGATCTAAATTTAAATCTTTAATACGGAATATTTCTATCGCCTGAATTATATGTAAATATTGAATTATAAATACTACTGAATTAATTATGTATCTTTTATAATTATATTACTCTATCTGTTAGAGTAAAACTCGGTAGATGAATAAACAAACTAAACTAAAAATTGCCTGAGGCTGTGTTTTCGCATGTGTATGATCTACAGACATTCAAGACACATGTGCATAAACATCTCACTTTTCCTCTCCTTAATTTCCGACAGCCTACGCCTTCCTAACCATTATAAGGGTGCAAATCCCTTAAGCGTGTGTACAATATAAAAAAAATATGTAGATTTGGAATTTTGCAAGGCGGAATTTTGAATTGCTAGTCTTTCAAAAGTTGTGCCAAGTAGTCAACATCAAGAAAAAGAGGACTACTTCGTTACATCCACAGTCGGACGGAATGATTGAAAGGTTCAACAGAACGTTGGAAGAGCCTCTGCGAAAAGAAGTCAATGCCGCCCAAGATGAATTGGATCGTTGTATACCATTGGTTATGATGGGTTATCGTAGGCTGTACACAGCACGACTCAAAATTCACCAGCAATGGTTGTATTTGGCAAAGAACTTTGTCTACCATGCTACATTAAATTTGGATCATACCCAGTACCTTTGTACGACAATTTCTTCTACGCACCAAAAGGACCATAGTGCCTATCAAAACATTGTGTCAAAGATCGTCAACCCAGCAACAGGTTTGAAATTGGATCACCTGGATCCACTTCTTTCATTTGCTTTATTTTGCTTTGCATGTACCCTTGTTTTCTTTTTTTGCCTTCAGAGTTGACCTCCCGGCAGAACTACTCCGCATTCTCCATATTAGAGCCGGGATCGAGTCAAACCCAGGTCCCATAATTTGGTACTGCTCGATCTGTAATCGTACCATCCGGAAAAGTGTAGCCTCTGTGCGTTGCAACAGTTGTACTAAATGGTGTCATCTGAAGGCAATGCTCAGGGCTACGTAGTGCCAATGATTAACACCAATTTCGTTGGCACATGCTGCTCCCATGGAGCCTCACAACCCTCCCCCCATTCAATCTCCACCACCGTCACTAATAATGTGATAGGGGACTTCTATGCCCATCACCCACTTTTGTTCTCCGCTCTCCCTAAGGAGAACAGTGGAAACTGTGTTGTGGACGGACACATTAGAAGCTGACTTTGTCACCTTGACTGAAGATTTTCCCACCAGGATAGGATCACCGCTACGTGCTCTAGCTCGCCTGATATCACAATAGCCAGCACCTCGCTATTAGGTTCCCTTTCATGGCAATCTTAGCTTAGCTCTAATCACATCACCATTGTGATCACAGTGGATAGATCATATCCGAACAGCGAAACTTCATGAACCACAACAAAGCCAATTGGCAAGGTTCGTTGATAAATTCGTCAATAGAAAATTACACCAGTTGCCTTATCCACTTAACGCTATATCTGCTAGGAAAGCCTTCCGTGACATTGTAGCTCGTGCCGCCAAAAGATTCATTCCCGCCGGAACAATAAAAAAGGTCATTCCATCTTTTCCGCCGATAGCCCTCAGGCCTGCCGAGCGTCGCGACCAACTAAGAGTTACGGATCCTCTGACCCTCGACCTACTCAGCTAGCCAAGGCTATTCAAAAACTGGTTGCAGAACACCGGCGAACCAAGTGGTTTGTTCATCTTGAGAACTGCATGCTAGGATTCAAAAAGCTAGGTCTACGACCAAAGGTCTTTTTGGGAAATCCCAATCTTAGGGCCTAACTTCGATTTCGTTCAATGACCACCAATATGACAGCAGTAAAAAATCACACCTTCCAAGGCCCTTGGGCCGGACGGGATTTCCATGTTTATGTTGAAGAAGCTACCTCCAGCCTGGATTATCTAGAAAAAATCTTCAACCTAACCATGGAAAATGGCACCATGGAATATTGTCAGAATGGTCCCAGTTTTAAAACCTGGTCCTACAGACCAATTTCGCCGCTTTCTCCTACAGCCACAATTTTAGAGACACTCCTCCTCCCCAGTCCTCAACATGTTAGTCTCGCCTACCATCAACACGGCCTTGGGAAACATCGCAGCACTACAACTGCCTTAACGGAGCTGATATCCAGTCCAGACAAAATACAGCCCTTCGCATCGCAACTGGATGCCACTCCATAACTAATCCCGATCATATTTATAAGGAAACGTCAATGCTCTCCGTTAGGCAACACAATACACTGTTGTCCAAACAGAGACTGCATAAACCCAGCCATAATGGCCAATACCTCCACTGTCCGTTCAGAACCTAATAGAATGGACTATGACACAGTCTCTGCAGCAGTCTCCTCAAGCTAGGTTAATAGGGTCCTTGGTACACCCCCCTCCCATAAATAACAACGAAAAGTCCTTGCCCAGGGAAACCCGAACAACCCTGGCACCAATTATCTCTGCCCCGAATAGGTGGTTGGTAGTATTGGTGCCTTAATACTACCAACCACCTATTCCTCTGCCCCCTTCACCCAACGGATTTGGACGTTACAGATCTGTGGTCGAACCTAGTTGGCGCGGCCTCTTTTCTAGGCCTGCCAACATACCTCGATGACTATACACCATCTTTAGTTAATCAAATTAGTATAGGAACTTTTTTTTTATTTGCTTTGCTTGCCATTAGCCTTTAGTTAATTTAAGTGCACTGCGAAATTAAATAGGTTCGTTTGTACTGTGAATGAGAGTTTAATCTTTGGAGGGTATCCTCTTGATCTCGTTTCAGGCCTGAAGTTGCTACAACAACAACTACAACCAAGGAGAACTACGTTAGTGATCTAAGAGAGAGGATGATCGCTGTAGGAGTAAGGAGCAAAAAAGTGGATGCCAGCAACCGGATGAAAACGCAATATGACCTGCGTGCGAACTGTGGAGGATTTCAGGAAGGAGATTTGGTCTGGCTATACAATCCCAAGAGAAGAAAAAGTAAATCTCTAAAACTATATCAAACTTTAGAAGGACCTTACAAGATTATTAAGAGGATTAACTAATGATGTAGTTTATCGGATACATCAAAGCCCCATATTTAAAATGCAAGTTGTTCACATTGACAGATTGACAAGGTACAACTTCAAGGAGTGCTGAATCTGTTCGGGACGAACAGAATTAAGGGGGAGTGTTGTAAATAAGGAGCTTGCCAGAGTAATATACCTCACTCTAGGTTGTTTGATTAGAAAACAGTAGAAAAGGTTGGAATCTTCGCGGAGCTTTTGATTTACTATAAAACTACAGCGTTTTGCGCAGGGTTTCATTCGTTATTTGTAATTCAACCATTTAAGTTGAAAAAATTTTTTCAAAGAGACAGAGCTACCACCTAAGAGAATAGTAGCGAAACACAAGTGTTTTTGTGTGCACAGAAAGTAAACACCAGTGTAATTTGTAAACATTGGTTATTCTATTACTTTTTATTCATTAAATTTGTAAATTAAAAAACTTGTATTTTCTGTTTTATTTGCAAAATCCTTTACGAACTCGAAAGCCTTAATTTCGTAACAATACCATTTTATCTTCTAGGGCTTTGTCAATAATGTCGGTTATGAATCTGCTCTATGGTTGAATGTTTTCCCTGAACCCAAACTGATGAGATGGAATCACGCTTTGACTTTCAATGAACGGTTTTAGCCGTAAATCATTGATTAATTATTTTTTATCAATGATATACGGCTCCTTAGCTCCTTATTTACAACTCACCAAACTCGCAAGTAGATATGAGTCATCTATTGTAAACTTCTAAAAATACATTCTATGTACAAGATGTACACACTATATACCAGACAAATAGCACCAGTACAAAATGGTATAAACTTATAATGGTATAATCTTTCAGCCATACACTTGATGTCTAAATACTTGATAATATTTTTTTTACTAAATTATATAGAAGCCCATATTTTACAATTTGATAAGGTAGCCGTAGTCACCAAATCATTCAGATGTTAGTTGGCTATAATTAGTTGGATCAAAAGTCTCTTTTTTAATATTATAAAAACCTTCGATATTTTGCAACAACTCGGAAAGTGGTGATTATTGATGAAGTTATTAAAAATTACCCAGTATTTCCGTATGATATCGTCCTTATGATGTTTTAACGGGATATTGGGAATGTTATCTAAACCTGTCAAGGGCTTGTTTTTTCAGATTATTAAAAATTAAGTTCAGCCATCGTGTAGAAGTAGTTGTATGTTTGGTCATGCGTTAGTTCGTCCGCTTTCGTGTCGTCTGAAAAGTGTACAAGAGTATCCGAGTAACTGTGCAGATTATGAAATCCTTGCCATTCCTCGTTCGCCATATCTGCAGAATTACTTGGAAGAGTTCCTATTTGGTGCACCGTTTCAAAATGCGAACGCATGAGATTAAGCTTTTCGACGTCCTCGCCAACAACAATGAAGTTATTGAAGATTTGTATCTTGCTATCAATTCCTGGAGCAATTGGTACCTTCAATTCTGGTACAGTAAGAACATTACAAGGCTTATAAAGCCGATTGATTTTTAGAAACTCATTCCTCGAGTCAGACTTTATAATGTTTTCTGCTTACAATAATTTTTCACACTGTTCCGGAATTGTTGTTCCAGTAGGGTTTTCACATTTCTTACACATTATGTTGGTCTAAGTGATCAGAAAACTCTTGTACCTCTGAAGCGTACGAATTTCGCGGTTCAGATAACACTGCGTAAAATTGTAAAATTTTTGATTTTAATTTTCGGGACTGTCAAATTAATACTTGGCAGGATCACCGAATTCTATCTTTGGATTCAGAAATCACACTCGTCGTTCGTCAGATTCCTAATGTTAGGAACTTCAGTAGAGGAACCGCTATTTCTGCATTCTCTTGATGCCCGTTTTTCGAACCTCTTCCAATTAGGAATTTCTAGTTGGGTTTCGAGGGTAAATATGGAATCGTTAGCAAACGAAGCTACTATAAATATCGAGCTGTGGTCGCTATCATACGGAAACAGCGGAATCTTATTATCATGGACCGTTTCTATATATTCTATATACAGTCTTTCATTTGCAATACACAAATCCAGATATGAATTTTAGGAAGGATAATTTGGTGTAACCGGGCTGTATAATTTCAATTTATAACTGACCTGGTTTCATCAACAAATCGCTTATGAAAGCTGCCTCTTTTGTTTGCTATTGAGTCC
Organism: Nephrocerus scutellatus; assembly: GCA_947095585.1. Lineage (NCBI taxonomy): Eukaryota > Metazoa > Arthropoda > Insecta > Diptera > Pipunculidae > Nephrocerus > Nephrocerus scutellatus. The sequence continues at coordinate 65,317,165 of OX352762.1, forward strand.
AACCAAGCCTGATGTTTTGTGTTTAGATCTCCCGCTAGAATGAAATAATGAGTTTAACTGTCTAATCCTAGTGTCTCAAATAATTTTTCTAGCTCGAAGTTAAATTAATTATCTGCTGGTGGAGTATATGCAGATATTATATGAAGATAATTTTATATTATTATTATTATGATACGAAGGTTATTAAACTACATCATCATGTATCATCATCATAGTTAGTGAATTTTTGAATTTTCCGCGCAGTAACTTTAATTGCAAACCTGCTCCCATTAACTGTCATCTATTAATAGAATACTGTCAAATTTTAGGCAAGCTGCGTCATTTAGTATTATTCGTATTACCCGGAAGTGACAGCGAGTTCTAGGTCTAGACAATTAAAATTTGCAATATCGCTTTTATAAATTGTTTTGAAACTTAGTGTTTTTTGGATGAGCACTGTTCTACCACCACCATGAATTTCGTTTTTTCTGTCCGTCCGTAAAGTCTTTTGGAGAATTCGAAACTGTATGTGAGCCAAAATACTTTCTTGCCATATCAGCAAATAAAGCTCCCGTTTTCACGAAATTTTCAACATAATTACTTTTTCGCAACCTCGCTAAGAAGCAGGGTGTCCCGTTTTTACGCAAAGCACACAAATTGAATGTTTTCCTGATTCGATTGAAGTTCCTTCAGTATCTCCTCCTTCTCTGTAAAAAGTTCAGCCCGTGTCTTATTTAAGATGTTTTAAACTCTGTCCAAATTTTTGTTGTCGATACTGTGATAGTATTGTTTTATTTTTAAATTCTCTATATTAACTTCGCGTACCCGTATCTGCCTGGTTGGCAGAATCTTGTGATCAATTTTTAACACACATCCTAAAGCCTAACTTATTGAAATTTGGCACACATATATATTTCCGGTGACAATACTTTCTATTAAAATTTGAGTGTAATCGGGCCGCGGGGTCGAGGGGCTCCCAAACAAAAAATTTTTCCCCGGCATCAGACCATTTCACAAAGACTGTGTTCTGTGTGCGCTGTGAGCTGTGTGCAGCGCTGCTTGCTTTACGATTGGGGTTGTTTTGTTGTTGGGTTTCATTGCTTCGTATGTGTTTTTGTATTTCAGCATTTATAATGGAATTCAGTATACTTTTGGTTATTAGAGAATTTACATGAAAAATTTGAATTTGTATGGATTGTTTTTTTGTTTATATTCTTTAGTGTAAATTTTCATAATCATTGACCATGATCCATTGATAAAAGCATTTGGACTTGGCAATGAGTCTCCATATATATATATATATATATATATATATATATATATATATATATATATATATATATATATATATATATATATAAAAGGTCGTTGCAACAAATTTCTTTGATTGGGCTTTTCGGTTGAATTCAATGTTTTTTTAAATTCTCTATATTAAAATCTTCGTGCCCGTGGCTGGCTGGTAGAATCTTGTGATCAATTTTTAAACCACTTCCCAAAGCCCTTTTTTATTCAAACTTTGCACACATGTGTATCTCCGATGACAACTCTCTCTTTAAAATTTCGGGCCCTTGGGTCGATGGACAACACTTTTTGTAAAAATTTGGTAGTGATCGGGCCCCGGGGTCGGGGGGCACCCATAGAAATTTTATAAAAAAAGTAGCATATTTTCTTAAAATTTTATATGCATGTGTATCTACGATGGACAAAACTTTTTTTAAAAATTTTGAAGAGATCAGGCCCCGGGGTCGGGGGGCATCCAAACAAATTTTATAAAAAGAATTACCCGATTTTCTTAAAATTTTATACACATGTGTATCTTTGAATAGAGAATTTACAAGAAAAATTTAAGTTTTCATCGGCGCCGTTAAGGGTCTTTTTGGGTATTTTGGTGATCTTTTTTTAAGTCTTTCGATTTTTGAAGAATCTTTTGATCTTCTTTCGGTCGTCCTTTGGTGGTCTCTTGGGTATCTTTAGAGGATCTTTTGGGATTCTTTTATGGATCTCTTGAGGGTTTTTTTTGGCACCACAAGATAAAAGAAGTTTCACTTACACCGCGCGTAAAAGTTACACGCAGTTTTTTTTGTATGGTGAACATAAAGATGCCGAAATAGCAACTTTAAGTGAATTAGAAGAGCATATTCTCAACAATAAATATTCGCAGTGAAATCCAAAAATGGGCTCTAGCATACATACAAAACTAAGGAGGTCACTTTGAGCACCTGTTATAACTTTTTTAGTCCACACATAAATAAAAAAATTATCTAAAACAACACAAATTTGATTTTTATTCATAGCCTTTGGAGCTTTTCAAAATCTTACAAGTATCATAAAAACTATGGGGTTTTCCGGTAACTTTTTGTTGGTTTTTATTTTTATTATTGTTACGTTTATAAGAAAAAAATAGTAAAACGTTATGTTTATTACGCATTTTCTGGGGAAAATTTACCTCAAGAAAAATGGAACAGGCATAGAAATTGGATATCTGAAGACTCAAAAAAGTCATCAACTTTATTTAAACGCAGTTACAAAGGCTAGCATTTCTCCTAAAAAAAATTTTCTACCATCAGTATGAACAGAGCAATTTCCATTAACATGGGTCAGGTTACACCAAAGTAAACTTTATCTTTCCCGATAAATGATGTCAACATTAGAGATAGGGTTACTTTAGAACAATTTTTTTCTTAGAATATACCCAAGAATCATTTCCCAAATTATTGCAGACAAATTAGGGGACACCCTGTATAAGCGGCCACACACACGAACTAAGTTAATAGTAAGCTTCTCAGCTCTCATACTATAGTATGCACTGTTACATCTAGCTCTTTCAGTCCTAAGCGGTTTATAGAAAATACTGAAAAAACAACCCATAGAAGTTAAAATTTTTCAATTTGAATTCTCAAATCCACATATACATGTGTGCAAAGTTTGAAGAAAATCGGGTTAATTTTAAAAAAAAATTATATGGGCACACCTCCGTCCTCAATGCCCATCGGAGATACATATGTGTTTAAAATTTGAAGAAAATCGGGCTAATTTTTAAAAAAAATTATATGGGCACCCCGAAACTTAAAAAAAAAAGATTTGTCCATCGGAGATACACATGTGTTTAAAACTTAAAGAAAATCGGGCCTCAGGAAAAAAAATTTCAAAAAGTTGTCAATCAGCGATACACATGTGTTTAAAATTTGAAGACAATCAGGTTAATTTTTAAAAAAATTAAACTAAACTTCTTTTAAGCTAATTCAGTCTGAATTACAACTATCCATATGGGAATTACATATTCATTCGTAGTTGTCCGAATTCCACAAATCTGATCTGATGTCCGACTTAATTTTCTCTGTACTGTTTTTTTTTTAAGTGAAACTACTTATCGACCGCGACGAAAAAATTTAGTACGGTATCAAAAATAAAAATGTTTCATGTGCTGCGATTTTGTGTTACGATTTTGTTTTGTGTGTTTGATTTTTGGGATCCAAGCCACTTCTCAAGCGATTTGTATGAAATTCGGTATCCCACTATAAGACTTGTTCCTATGTAAATTCTGGGATATTAATGTCTGGAATATTGGCAACTGTTGGAAATTAGTGATTAAGAAAAATACGAAAATTGATATTGGTATATATATTTAATTGTGTCGTGTATAAAGTATTAAATTGTTATTTCTTGCCAGAATTGTAGCCAACTTGTCATGTCGAAAGCCAAAGTAGGAAGAGATCAAGAAAGGAAGTAAGCTTTCAAAGCAACCAATAGTTTTTTTAGGTGCTGAACACACTTGAGTTATATTAAGTTGTCGGTAATGAGTGTTGCCTAATCACGAACTTCTTTGCCGTCGGTAAGTGGTGCAACCATAAATCCCAAACATCCTGCCCGGCTTAATGGGTACATTTAGGACTTGCATATCTTCTGCACAGGTCGGATGCATTCGCTATGTTGATGCTTGATTGTGACTGCTCGAACAAAACCATCTTCGCCTGGGTGCAGAGCAGTTATACGTTCAAGTCGCCATTGTGTTGCTGGAAGGTTCTCCTTGCAGATAATCACGATGTCGTTGAGTTGAAGGTTATCCGTTGACATATGCCACTTTGACCGCTGCTGCAAGGTATCCAAGTATTATTCATGCCATCGACGCCAGTAAGTAAGACGGTTCGCCGGCACAGCCGGTACTGGTGCGTCTGGAACAGCAATAATTAATCGGCCAATAAGAAAATCAGATGGGGTCAGTGCCACATCATCCTCGACATCGTCATGTAGAGCAGTAAGAGAGCGCGAGTTTAGACACGCCTCAATGTGTACAAGAAGTGTACACCCGTCTCCCAAACGCCGCTGCGCACGGTCGTGCTGCACTCCAGCACACGCGAAGTAAAAAAACAACAACGTCGTGTATTGTGCTTGCGCAAAAACAAAACCAAAATTAAAGTGCTCGCAAAATAATCAACGGTTCGCGTGATCGGCGCCGATCAACAAGTGTAAAGTGCAGTGTGAGTGTCCGTGTTCCCCATCCCCAACATCGCAGCTAAAGAAATTGGTGAAATATAACTGTCGTATATTTTGCGGCAGTCTGTTGATGATCTAATTCTTTAGCTATTAGAATAACGGATTGTGAGTGTTTGTTTCTTCTGGTGATTTAACTCATTTTGTCGTGAAGGCATAACACTGGCGACAATTTGTGTTAATAATCCATTTTGAGACATTCTCTTCTCAATTCGGTAAAAAGAAGCGGTAAGTTGTGTTTTGTGTGTTTGTTTGTTGTAGTTATGTGTGTTTTCAGAGTGGATCTCAGCAACATACGTGGGCTGAGAACGAATTCGTTCGCTGTGTTTAACCATGTACATGTCCACAGGCCAGCAATTCTGGCACTGAGTGAAACTAAGGTATTTGATAATTCTGATGCATCGGAATTTAATCTACCTGGGTATAGCTTGGTGCCATTATTTTTCCCTCGACGCGGACTCGCAATCTATGTCCGTAGAGATGTTGCGTTTCAGCTTTTGCCTCAATTTAGCCAAAGTTCCAATCCGGAATTCAATTTCATTTGGCTCAAAGTAAAGGTACATGAGCGCAACATCTACTACTGTTTCCTTTACAGAAGCCCCCACTTAGACAGTGTTTCAACTCAGAGCGAGTTTGATGCACTGTCTGATTCCATCTTAAGAATTGGAAATCGTAAAAATGAAATCGTTATTGCGGGCGATTTCAATGTACACAATTCTGGGTGGCTTCGACATTCTGGCCAGACAACACTCGAAGGAAGGTGTGTTGAGTTATTCGCTGAGTTTAATCACCTTACTCAGCTTGTAAATGAGCCTACACGAATACCTGACATTGCAAATCATTCCGCAAACACCCTAGACTTGTTCCTTACCTCTCGTCCTGATAAATACTCCGTCAATGTATTATCGCCCCTAGGCTCATCAGACCATTGTGTAGTATCAGCTAATTTCTCGTTAATAAACCACGTAGTTAGAGAAAAAACTCCCAAAAAAATAGTATGGCAATACGAGAAAGCCAATTGGGACGGCCTTAACAACTTCTTTGGGAGTTATAACTGGTCGCTATTGTTTCGCGATAGCAACCTGGATGCCGCCGCTGATGCAATAACAAACGTCATTCTTATTGGTATGAGAAAGTGTATCCCTTTTAGGAATAAATCTATCAAATCAAAGGAAGATGGATGGTATGACTTGAGCTGTAAAGAGGCTTCTAGGATTAGAGAGGTATGCTTTCGGTTTTACAAAGCAAACCCTTCCGAGGAAAACCGAAAAAAGTTTAAACGAGCAAGAAATGATTGCAATGCCCATCTTAGGCGAGTCAAATTCGCCTACGACCGAAAATTAAGGCAAAAAATACTACAATGTCCCATAGGTAGTAAAAATTTTTGGTCTTTCGTGAAAAGAATCAAAAACAGCCTCGTCGTCGATTCCAACGCTCATTTATAATGACATTCCAGTTGTCAGCTCTATGGACAAGGCCAATCTGTTTGCTGCGCATTTCGCAGCTAGCTCTTCGCTTCCAGATTGTGCATTGCCGCCTCCTGCACCTCAGAGTATTGAACACTCTATGGGACAGATATTTTTTCGTACTCGTGCAGTTGCTAGAGTTTTAGATGGTATTCCTCCATTAGTTCTGAAGAGGTGTTCTTCCAAGCTGGCATTACCATTGCGTAAGCTTTTCCATCTATCCTATTCTTCTGGACTCTTCCCGAGAAGTTGGAAAACAGCATTTGTCCAGCCCATACCCAAAAAAGGCGAACCGTCATCTCCTTCTTCGTACCGACCCATAGCACTTATATCCATTCTTTCCAAGGTCATGGAAACGCTGATCAATTATCAGCTTAAGAAATATCTTGAAACCAACGTAATCCTTAGTGACCGGCAGTATGGGTTTCGTGGGCAACGTTCTACTGGTGATTTGATGGTTTATCTCACCGAACAGTGGAACCGATCTTTGCATCATTTTGGAGAAAGCAAAGCTGTTGCACTCGATATTTCAAAGGCATTTGACAGAGTTTGGCATCAAGCTCTTTTGTCTAAAATGCGTGCTTATGGTGTCGATGATAAACTGCTTCAATGGATTAGAAGCTATCTTTTGAACCGCTCAATTCAAGTTGTTTTAGACGGTTTCAAATCTGAAATACACCACATAAATGCTGGCGTTCCCCAGGGCTCTGTTCTGTCCCCGACACTCTTTCTCATTTTTATTAATGATCTCTTATCTGTGACTTCTAATCCAATTCACTCTTTCGCTGACGACAGCACTCTCAGGTTCTCATATAAGTTTGAGGAACGTCCCTCCACCTCTGATGTGGAACTCAAACAACTTCGTATGTTAAGCACGTTAAATTCTGACCTTGACAGCATAATACAATGGGGAGAAAACAATCGAGTAGAATTTAACGCTTCCAAAACCCAATGCTGTCTCCTGTCGTCCAAGCGAATCCTAAACCCCATGCCATTATCCATGAATGGCACTTGCACCGAGGAAACTGAAAATCTCGCAATTCTCGGTATGTGCGTTAACGACAAGCTTCGTTGGAATGACCACATATTTACCGTCGCTAAAAATGCTGCGAAATGTTTAGGTTTTCTAGCCCGGTGCAAGAAATATTTCACTCCCTCTGATCTGGCTACCATTTACAAGGCTTTTATTCGCCCAAAACTTGAGTACAATTGCCATATCTGGTCTGATGCGCCTAAGACTACTTTGCATCAGCTAGATAGAATACAAAACCGCGCGATAAAACTTATCGCTTGAATACCGCAGGAACGTTTCTTGCTTGTCACTGTTTTATCGCTTCTTCTACCAGCGGTGCTCTAAATGCTCATCAGTTTACCCTTAAGCCCATCTTCGGACGTACAGTTAAATTCAGGGATTCGTTCTTCAGCCGTACAACTCGTATGTGGAATGCTCTGCCAAGCTCTGTCTTCCCACATCACTATGATCCACAGGCATTCAAAACACAAGCTCATAGACATCTCCTCTTTTCTCCTCCTCTTCCTTAACGCCCACGCTGTGCCAAGCATATAGCCGAGCATTATAAGGGTGCGAACCCCTTGAAGCGTGCGCGAATTATAAAAAAATAAAAAATAAATGTAACTGATCATAGTATATTGACTGGTTTCCAATGCGTAGCAAATGCCTTTTTGCAGATTTGACTGCAGCCTCCCAAAATCCTCCATGGTGTGGAGCGCCAGGTGTGATGAAATGCCAACATATGCCTCTATTTGCCAAATTCTGCTTCGAATATGTGTTGTGCCATTTGAGCAAGTCCGCATGCATAATGCGGTTTGTGCCAATAAATGCAGTGCCATTGTCATTATACAGATGATGACATGGTCCTCGCCTGTTTACAATACACATTGATGAATGCTTCTGCTCATCATTTCGTGAAAAGAATCAAAAATACAGCCTCGTCGTCGATTCCAACGCTCAATTATAATGACATTCCAGTTGTCAGCTCTGTAGACAAGGCCATTCTGTTTGCTGCGTATTTCGCAGCTAACTCTACGTTCCAGATTGTGCATTGTCCAATCTGACTTTAAAAAAGAACTCGTCTGATAATGAGTCCCAATGCAGACCTAGAACCATTGTCTTCTGGTTGCAAATTGACGGAGGTCTCAGTGTCATTAGAAGCCAGAATGCCTGCCAAAACTTGTTTGTTGTTCGATTGCCACTTCCGTAGATGGAAACACCCTTGACGCAATATTGAACACACATCGTTTGCCAATTCTGTTGCAGAGTTTACAGATGGTGAACTCGTCAAATAATCGTCCACATAGAAGAATGCTGCCTCGAGCAGATACTGCCTGGCTGCAATTAGTGACAATGTTGAAATTGTCTAGAGCACACTGTTGCATTGCTCTGATCACTAGGTCTGGGCCACTAGCTGTAGCATAGGTTACTGTGGTAAGCTGATACGTCTGTACTGGTTCGCCTGTTGATTCTCGCCATAGGTGCGGTACATAATATGATTGATAAGGATCGCCATGTTGATCTTTAACCACATGCATGTGTCCAAGGGCCAGGAAGTCTTGCATGAACGCAACATATTTCTCCCGAATCATTTGATTTGATGCCAATCGGCGCTCTAATTGGTAAAACTGTCGTAATGCAATCTGATATGACTCACCCAATGATGCAGCATCTGGTCGAAATGGAATCTGGACTAGGGAACGTCCGTCAGGGCGTCGCGAATGAGTAGACAAAAACAGTTGTTCACAAAAGTCCATAGTATGAACGCCACCCTTTGTAGTGCCAATGTCATACATCTCAAAGAAATTCCTCAGAAGATTGTCCAAGCTAATGTCGCCATCTATCTGTTCCACAGTTAATAATCGAAGAGGAGATGCCATCGATGATTCAATCTCAGCAGGGCCAAACACAACCCAACCGAGCCAAGTCGGCTTTACTAGTGGTTCATTAGGTTCACCACGCACAATGCCATTCTTAATAATTTTGCTCCAGACATCAGCACCAATGAGAGCATCGATCCTGCCAGGTTTGCGAAAAGTCGAATCAACCAGAGAAAGGTTTGGTAAATGTTGCCAAGAGGTGTTATTTATCTGAGCCATAGGTGTTGCGGATCCAAGCCAAATTCCGGATTGATCACCGAATTCAATGATATAACTGCTAGGCCTTTTGTATGTGTTTTATAAGAATTGCCAGTTCCTTGTGCTCGTATGTCGCAGCGATCTCTGCGAATAGCCAAATTGTTAAATAGCGAGAAGTTATGATGCTTACCTGTGAGCCTGGATCACAGAGTATTCGACAGTAATGCTTGTTTCCAAAGCCATCGACCATATGTGTGGACCTTGGATTTTGCTGTGATTAGCCTGGATGTACGGTGGCTGTCAATGCCAAGAGTTACCAAATATATTGCAGCACCATATGCTTTGGAACTAGCGTCACAAAAGCCATGCAAAATCGGTGCATATGCCAGGTTAATTCCAAGCCAACGAGGTATTCGGACATATTCCAACTGTTGAATATCATGTCGAAATGTGAGCCATTGATGCATAAATTCATCGGGTAATGCCGTATCCCAATCAAGTCTTGCTTGCCACAATTGTTGAATTAGAATTTTGGCCACAATGATTTCAGGCACCAACATGCACACATGTATGATCCGACATGCGTGCAATGTCGCTAATGTCGCCATCTATCTGTTCCAAAGTTAATAATCGAAGAGGAGATGCCATCGATGATTCAATCTCAGCAGGGCCAAACACAACCCAATTGAGCCAAGTCGGCTTTACTAGTGGTTCATTAGGTTCACCACGCACAATGCCATTCTTAATAATTTTGCTCCAGACATCAGCACCAATGAGAGCATCGATCCTGCCAGGATTGCGAAAAGTCGGATCAACCAGAGAAAGGTTTGGTAAATGTTGCCAAGAGGGGTTATTTATCTGAGCCATATATGTTGCGGATCCAAGCCAAATTCCGGATTGATCACCGAATTCAATGATATAACTGCTAGGCCTTTTGTATGTGTTGTATAAGAATTGCCAGTTCCTTGTACTCGTATGTCGCAGCGATCTCTGCGAATAGCCAAATTGTTAAATAGCGAGAAGTTATGATGCTTACCTGTGAGCCTGGATCACAGAGTATGCGACAGTAATGCTTGTTTCCAAAGCCATCGACCATATGTGTGGACCTTGGATTTTGCTGTGATTAGCCTGGATGTACGGTGGCTGTCAATGCCAAGAGTTACCAAATATATTGCAGCACCATATGCTTTGGAACTAGCGTCACAAAAGCCATGCAAAATCGGTGCATATGCCAGGTCAATTCCAAGCCAACGAGGTATTCGGACATATTCCAACTGTTGAATATCATGTCGAAATGTGAGCCATTGATGCATAAATTCATCGGGTAATGCCGTATCCCAATCAAGTCTTGCTTGCCACAATTGTTGAATTAGAATTTTGGCCACAATGATTACAGGCACCAACATGCACACATGTATGATCCGACATGCGTGCAATGTCGCTTAACACTTGTCGCTTCGTAGTTGATAGTGAATCATCCAATCTGACTTTAAAAAAGAGCTCGTCTGATAATGAGTCCCAATGCAGACCTAGAACCATTGTCTTCTGGTTGCAAATTGACAGAGGTCTCAGTGTCATTTGAAGTCAGAATGCCTGCCAAAACTTGTTTGTTGTTCGAATGCCACTTCCGTAGATGGAAACACCCTTGACGCAATATTGAGCACACATCGTTTGCCAATTCTGTTGCAGAGTTTACAGATGGTGATATGATATGACTCACAGGTGCAACATCTGGTCGAAATGGAATCTGGACTAGGAAACGTCCGTCAGGGCGTCGCGAATGAGTAGACAAAAACAGTTGTTCACAAAAGTCCATAGTATGAACGCCACCCTTTGTAGTGCCAATGTCATACATCTTAAAGAAATTTCCAGAAGATCGTCCACGCTAATGTCGCCATCTATCTGTTCCACAGTTAATAATCGAAGAGGAGATGCCATCGATGATTCAATCTCAGCAGGGCCAAACACAACCCAACTGAGCCAAGTCGGCTTTACTAGTGGTTCATTAGGTTCACCACGCACAATGCCATTCTTAATAATTTTGCTCCAGACATCAGCACCAATGAGAGCATCGATCCTGCCAGGTTTGCGAAAAGTCGGATCAACCAGAGAAAGGTTTGGTAAATGTTGCCAAGAGGTGTTATTTATCTGAGCCATAGGTGTTGCGGATCCAAGCCAAATTCCGGATTGATCACCGAATTCAATGATATAACTGCTAGGCCTTTTGTATGTGTTGTATAAGAATTGCCAGTTCCTTGTACTCGTATGTCGCAGCGATCTCTGCGAATAGCCAAATTGTTAAATAGCGAGAAGTTATGATGCTTACCTGTGAGCCTGGATCATAGAGTATTCGACAGTAATGCTTGTTTCCAAAGCCATCGACCATATGTGTGGACCTTGGATTTTGCTGTGATTATCCTGGATGTACGGTGGCTGTCAATGCCAAGAGTTACCAAATATATTGCAGCACCATATGCTTTGGAACTAGCGTCACAAAAGCCATGCAAAATCGGTGCATATGCCAGGTTAATTCCAAGCCAACGAGGTATTCGGACATATTCCAACTGTTGAATATCATGTCGAAATGTGAGCCATTGATGCATAAATTCATCGGGTAATGCCGTATCCCAATCAAGTCTTGCTTGCCACAATTGTTGAATTAGAATTTTGGCCACAATGATTACAGGCACCAACATGCACACATGTATGATCCGACATGCGTGCAATGTCGCTTAACACTTGTCGCTTCGTAGTTGATAGTGAATCATCCAATGTGACTTTAAAAAAGAGCTCGTCTGATAATGAGTCCCAATGCAGACCTAGAACCATTGTCTTCTGGTTGCAAATTGACAGAGGTCTCAGTGTCATTTGAAGCCAGAATGCCTGCCAAAACTTGTTTGTTGTTCGAATGCCACTTCCGTAGATGGAAACACCCTTGACGCAATATTGAGCACACATCGTTTGCCAATTCTGTTGCAGAGTTTACAGATGGTGATATGATATGACTCACAGGTGCCATAGGTGTTTCGGATCCAAGCCAAATTCCGGATTGATCACCGAATTCAATGATATAACTGCTAGGCCTTTTGTATGTGTTGTATAAAAATTACCAGTTCCTTGTACTCGTATGTCGCAGCGATCTCTGCGAATAGCCAAATTGTTAAATAGCGAGAAGTTATGATGCTTACCTGTGAGCCTGGATCACAGAGTATGCGACAGTAATGCTTGTTTCCAAAGCCATCGACCATATGTGTGGCGAGTAGCGAATAGTACCAATTTCTGACCAACAACGAAAAATGTACTGACGTTGTCGGTTACTTACTTATGTCCTATATACCCTTGTTGGTCTTAGGGCCTCTACTACGCATACGCGCCATCGCGTGCGGTTCCTGGCAATGAGCTTCAGTTCTCTCCAACTTTTCCCCAATTGCCGTGACATCTCGTGAACTGTTCTGCGCCATGTATTTCTCGGACGACCCGTTCTTCTACCATCCTGAGATAACGGATTCCATTGCATTGCGTAGTTTGCTAAGGAACTGTCGCCTTTGCGGAGTGTATGGCCAATCCACTGCCACTTCCGTCGTTGGATGGTTGTGCCTATTGGTTCCTGACCCTTTCTCTGGTAAAGATGTTCGTTAGAGATACGGTTAGGCCAGAAACCCCTTAAGATGTTCCGTAGGCACCTATTTACGAACATTTGTAATCTTTTTGTGATAGTAGCGGTCACCTTCTAAGTGCTGCACCCATACAACAGCACAGATTCAACAGCACAGAGCGGAACAGTCGCAGCTAGGTGTTTAAGCTGAACGCATTGCTGCGCCATATCATAGACATCATTCCAAACACTGATTTTGCTTTGCCGATTCGGTTGACAATTTCCTTTTCGATTCCACCTTCGGTCGAGACAATACTCCCAAGATATTGAAAACTCTCTACTCTCTCTACCGGCTGTCCAGCAATGTTAAGTTGAGTTTCTGAGCTAGTGCCGAGGTTGATTATTTTGGTTTTGGCAGTATTAATCTTCAAACCCGCAACATTTGACTCCCTCTCCACATTTGTTGTCATTTGGTGCAGCTACATAATTCTGTGTGAGAGTAAACAAACGTCATTAGCATAATCCAGATGTTTAAGTTGAGATGTAAGAATGCAACGAACTCCTCCGTTTCCAATAGATAAAGCTGCGAGAAGTACATCGGTAATCACCAACAAAAAAATTTTCGGCGATACTTTGCAACCTTGTCGTACCCCGCTTAGGATCTCGAATTCCGCTGACAGCTTTCCTCTATGCAGCACATGACATTTAGAGCCATCATAGGTTGCTTTAATAATAGCTATTAGATTATCGGGTATACCTCTCCTGCGCAAGAAGAGCCAGATAAACTGTCTGTTGACACTGTCAAACTCCTTCTCAAAATCGATGAACAGCAAGTGCAGTGGTGACCGGAATTCAACGCACTGTTCAATAATGATCCGCAGGGTGTTTATGTGGTCTACACAGGAGGATACAGTGCGGAAGCCTGCTTGTTCGGCATCGAGTGTATCTTCCAGATGTTCCTTAATTCGCTCAAGTACTACTTTGGCTATTAAATTTGTAACTGCAGGAAGAACGCAAATACCTCTCCAGTTTTTGCACTCCATAAGACTACCTTTTTTAGGGAGCTTGACAATCATTCCCTTCTTCTACTCGTCTACTGCCTCCCAAGTTCTCTTTACCAGAGGATATAAAAGCTCTGCTGATGTCGTTGGAGCAGCACGCAGAAGCTCTGCGGGTATACCATCTAGTCCTACCGACTTGTTGTTCTTCAATGCGTTGATCGCGGTAGCGATCTCATCTTTAATAGGAGTTAAGGTGCGAATTCGGGAAATTGTTACTTCCAGCAGCTCCGTTTGATCTGGATGCATATCGTTAGCAAATACACGATTAAGGACCGTAGAGAAATGCTCCTTCCATCGCTTGAGCTGATCCTCATCTGAAAGGAGTACGGCACCATCTAGGCCTTTCACCGGATATTGGCTAGAGCGGTGACCACCTGTCAGCTCTTTGGTAATTCTGTAAACGGTTCTGCTATTGCACCTGCTCGCTGCTTCCTCTGCTTCTGAGGCCAGGTTGTTAATATAATTACGTTTTTCACGTCTTACACTACGCTGCACTTCTCTCATTTTGCTTCGATACAGGGACTCTACAATACAAGCTTTAAGTAGCTTACGTTCTTCAATCCGCCTCCAGGTATCTTCGGTAAGCCACGTGATGTGCCTTGCCTGGCTTCTACCAACAATACTTTCCGCTCCAGATGTGAAAACATTTTTAACAGCATTCCAATGTTCCTGGATGGTTGTCGGCAGTGAGCTGCTGATTGCGATCCACTCCTTGCGATAAATGATCCCTTAATTGTTGGCGTACTGAGGGGATCTTTAGCCGGTCAATGTTATACCTAGGCATTTGGATGATATTGCGGATTCTATGAACTGATGCAGTACGTAACTGGACGTAGCTACCATAAGGTGATGATCACGTACCATACCCATGTCGGCTCCTCGTCTGTTTCGGACGTCTAAAAGACAGCTCCTAAAACGTCGGCTGATCGCCACATGGTCGATTTGGTTGGATGATGATTGCCTGTCAATTGACACCCAGCTGACCTTGTGGCAGGTCTTATGCTCAAACATGGTTATGCTCAGACAAGGTTGTTGGTGTTGCAGAAATCAACAAATCTTTCACCATTGTCATTTCGTTCGCTGAGGCCGTGCTTCCCAGTCACATGTTTGAGTCCTTCATTGTCGTTGCCAAACTTGGCATTCATGTCCCCCATCATGATGACGATATCTCCGTTCGGTACTGCGTTGAATGCAGCGCTTAGTTGATTGTAGAAGTTGTTCTTTTCATCCTCAGTCAAAGGATTCATTGGGGCGTAACACTGTATGATCGTGACGCGCCGTACTCTAGTCCGAAATCTGGCCGATAAGATCCTATCACCACGTGGGTGCCAGGAAGTTAGGCCTCGGCATGCTGTTGGCGTTAGCAGCAGACCCACTCCAGATTCACGGGGACTGCCGCAGGGTTTGCCGGAGTAGAGTAGCACAGTGTTACACGTTGTGGATTGGTACTCTCCCGCGTCGAACCATCTTACTTCACTCACTCCCAGTATGTCCAAATTATATCGAAGAAACTCACGTTCCAGTTGAAGAAATCTGGCATTTTGAGGTCCTTCACTCCCTGAGTCAAGAAGCATCCTCACATTCCAGAAACCAAGCTTAGTCCGGGTACAATAGCCAAAAGTCGTCATTATTCGATCATTACTTATCCGAGGCGTTGTGTTGGTTTCAGTAGCGGGCATTTTTCGGTACCGCAGGGTGCTAACCCACGTTACCTAGACTAGAAACGCTAGACCGTTCGCACTTGAAGTTTTAGCCTACATATATATAAGGATTTATAACATAGTTGCCCGGGGACCACCACTAGGAGGTAGAGCAAGCACTACATCACGAACTTGATTGTTGCGCTACTGGCTCAAACCAAGTTTTGAGCAGTCAGTAGTCTCCCGATCAATCGCAATGCAGATCCCCATACCGACGTTGTCGCTTAGTCACTGATAATTCCGTGGTGGTTGAACGGCCATTTTATTCTCAGAAGCTGATATGGTTGCCACTGCTGTTTGATTTGCTGGTGATCTCACTTCATTAATGTCATTAGTTGATGCTGAAGACACAGCAGCGTGTGATGTCTCCCGCCACAATTTCGACAATTGGAAGACGTACATTGCCTTGTAGAGTGTCCAGGCTTTAAGCAATTGAAGCAACGATTTGACTCACTCAATATTGGTATATCAATTCTAGGGCGACTCGTTCTCCATGCCTGTTGTGTTGCTTGTGGAAGCTTTGAGTTTACGATGGGCACCGCCAACGCATCCCACTGATCTACGGAAAGTTTTATCGCCGTAAGTGCACGTAGCGACTCATGTACGGTGTCCACGATATTGGGCAATGTCGCAGTTGTTTCGACCATTTGAGGCCTTAGACTGATAAATCTGACACATGGATATCTGCTAATTGTTTAAGGTTATCATACCTGGCTTTCAGTGTTTTCCACTTAAACCACTGTAATTGCCACCGACAAGCGTCACTGCATCACCTTGAACAGCCTCACGTAACTTGCCGAGTTTATATACCTCTGGAAATTCTCTTGAATGCAAGAGTGTCTCAAATGCAACCTTAAAGCAAAGCCAATTTTGCAATGTTCCATCAAATTTTGGAAGTGTAAGTGGGTGTAAATTGACATCCAAAATTGCCGAACCATGTGACCTGGCCACTTCGCTTTCACAGTAAGCTTTCACAGTCAGTCATTCCCTCAAGCATTCCGGTTCGAGCGCATCTCCATTTCTTCTCACAATCTTCCACGAACTTCCAGTTCGGATGGTTGTGCCACCTCTACCAGCTCCATATGGACTTCCAGCAATCGGTTCACGTGCATTTGCAGAGTTTTCTCTTCATGGTCAAGAGTGAACCTGTCGCCAGAAAACTCGGGTGCCAGAATCTTTGCTGCGATGCGCTTGATCGCATTAGTTGTCGCAGTCTGTCGATTTAATGCCATTATTACCAAGCCACATGTGAGGTTCCAATAACGCAGACCAGACTCAAGTGCAATGCCAAATACAAATCCAAGGAATGTGATTCAATCCTCACAGGAGGCACCAAAATGTTGGAAATTAGTGATTAAGAAAAATACAAAATTTAATCTAATATATAAAAATCTCGTGTCTCAACTGCTCCGAAACGGCTCGACCGATTGTTATGAAATTTTATGTATATTTGGTAGGTATGAGAATAGGTTTTAAAGTGAAAAAAAAAATTTAGAACGACTGGACCGATTTGGCTTACTTTTATTTTATAAATTCGCCATAGTCTGAATAAGGTTTATGCGAAAAAAAATAGAAAAGATGCCCGGAAAATTGTAAAATTCGGAAACTGAAAGTGCTGTTTTCCATAGGATTTATGTATGAACTCGCGACCATAACTCACGATTCGAACGATGGATTAGCGTAATTCTTTTTTTGTTTTGTTCGTTATAGTTCTAGGAAAAAAAGACAATTACAAAGGAAAGTCGAAAAATTCGGATAAACAGCAAAAATTGTTTTGTTCGTTAGGTTCCCGGCGGGAAAATTTGGAAAACGATAAATTGGATATAATTTGAGGAAATAACTCTATTGAACATTTTCGGTGAAATGAAAACTTTGGAAAAACGCATTCCAGCCTAACTTAAAATAAAATTAAATTTGTGTTGATTCGCGATCTGTCCAGCAAAAGTCGTTATTTCATTTCTGTTCTAATAGATTCCAATTGTTTGGGTTACGTGCGCAAATGTCATATGACCGCTTCTTCTTTGGTTTTGTGGGCAAAAAGATCTCCAAAAGACCACAAAAGACCCCGAAAAGAACCACACAAAGACCTCCCAAAGTCCCTCAAAATCTCCAAAAATCATTAAAGACCCCCAAAAGAACCCCAAAAAACCCTAAAAGACCCAAAATTAAAAAATGTAACACAATGATGTGACTAATACTGTGACTCGATATCGCAAAACAAATGGCTTTTCACAAGTTCACAAAACTATTACAAACAAATTTATTGAAAGTGGGACAGGACAACGTCTGTCGGGTCAGCTAGTCTATATATATAAAAAAACAACCCATAAAAATTAAAAATTTTCTTGTAAATTCTCTAATCGGAGATACACACACACACACACACACACACACACACACACACACACACACACACACACACACACACACACACACTGCGTGCTCGTTTTGTGGCAAAATCATCCACTAAATGACTTAGCGGCAGCGAACAGGGCTGCACACGAAGCACAGAGCTCAGACTTTGCCGTGATCTGATATAGCGATGCGATATAGCGATATTTAAAAATTGTATATGGGGGTTCCCAGGGGGCCGATCACTCCAAATTTTTACAAAAAGTGTTTTCCATCGAAGACACACATGTTTACAAAATTTAAAGAAAATTGGGTAAATTTTGTAAAATATTTGTATTGTATTGTATTTAATAGAAAGTATTGTCACCGGAAATATACATGTGTGCAAAATTTCGATAAAATCGGGCTAAGTGGGTTAAAAATTTATCAGAAAATCTGACCAGCCACCCAGCCAGCCACGTGCACGCGAAGTTAATATAGAGAATTTAAAAAGAAGTGTACATTTTGATTGTCACTCCATAACACGAGAACGGCTCAACCGATTGCCATAACATTAGATGGTGGGAAGGTGCAGGTAGGAGTGATGATGGTTAGTTGATTTTGAAATCCAAAATCGGTCCAGCCATTCTCGAATTATGATTTTTTTCCTGAAATGAATTCGCTCTTTCTAAAACAACAACAAATACACGTAAAATCGAAAAATTGCAAATATCTCGAAAACGGTGCGTCTGAGCGAAAAAATAAGGTAACTTTCCACCCCACACCCCATGCACACACTTTGTGATCGATTGGGTATGGTCCCAGCCCCCCCTCTTGAAGAAATTTTAATTCAACATTTGAAAAAAAAGTTGAAATTTCGCCATTCGATCGCAACGAAAAATTGCATTGGCACTTGCTTCGTCGGGAATCGCTGCTACTCTATTGGATGGTGGACGAACAGCGCACTCTGCATTAAAATTGCCGTTGAATGTGCAGGTGTGTTTATATTTATTGATTGATCACTTTAAAATTTAATCGATATTAATTATTGTAAAATATAATTATTCTCAAATTAACAGGTGATTGAACATCACACGTGCAATATTTCAAGAAATTCTGCGATGGCAAAAGTTTTGCAACAAGCAGCAATTTTTCTTTTGGATGAATGTACAATGACGCATAAAAAATCGCTGGAAGCATTACACCGTACAATGCAAGATCTACGTCAGAATCAAGAAATTTTTGGTGGTGCATTGGAGGCGATTTTCGTCAAATATTGCCTGTGGTTACACGATCAACACCGGCGGATGAGATCAATGCATGCTTAAAGTATTCTCTTCTGTGGCGACATGTGCAAAAATTGACATTGAACATAAATGTGCGCGTTCAATGCACAACGACCAATCTGCAGATCGGTTCTCGAAGCAATTGTTAGATATTGGAAATGATAAAGTTCGAGTCGATAATACAAATGGATTGATTACATTGCCGAACAATTTTTGTACCATTCTCCAATCAACAGAAGAGTTGATTGAAAGTGTGTTCCCAAATATTGTTCGAAATTACAGGAATCACAATTGGTTGAGAGAACGCGCAATACTGGCACCAAAAAATGTGCACGTCAATGCAATCAATTATCAGATTCAAGAAAAATTACCAGGTGCAGTGACATCATATAAATCTGTTGATAGCGTAATGAATGCAGATGATGCAGTGAATTATCCAATTGAATTTTTGAATTCATTGGAACCACCTGGTATGCAACCGCATTGTTTGAATTTAAAGGTTGGCTCATCAATTCTTTTACTGCGGAATTTAAATGCACCAAAACTGCAATGGCACAAGATTGGCAGTAAAAAAATTTATGCCGAATTTAATTGAAGCCACAATATTGACCGGAACAGCGAAAGGTGAAATTGTGCTCATACCACGTATTCCACTGATTCCAACAGACATGCCATTTGAATTTAAGCGTTTGCAATTCCCAGTGCGTCTATCATTTGTCATGCCCATCAATAAGGCGCAAGGACAAACGCTTCAAATATGTGGATTAAATTTGGAGGAGCCGTGCTTTTCACATGGACAGCTATACGTGGCCTGCTCAAGAGTTGGAACTCCAAATTGTTTGTTTGTGCTCGCTTCAAATGGGCAAACTAAAAATATTGTATATCCAAATGATTTGGATTGACATTAATAATTTTGAAATACAATGCATTCATTTCATAAAAAAAAATTTAGAATATTTCATTTCTTTTTTTTGGTTGGTTGCAACGAAGTGCATCGGGGTTCGCTAGTATTGGTATATATATTTAATTGTGTCTTTATGGTGTATAAAGTATTAAATTTTTATTTCTTGCCAGAATTGTAGCCAACTTGTCATGTCGAAAGCCAAAGTAGGAGCCATTCTCGAGTTATAGAGTGACAATCAAAATGTACACTTCTTTTTATATATATAATAGATATACTAGCTGACCCGACATACGTTGTCCTGTCCTACTTTCAATAAATTTGTTTGTGATCATTTTGTGAACTTGTGAAAAGCTATTTGTTTTGCGATATCTCGTCACAGTATTAGTCACATCAGTATTAGCAGAAATACCCGGCGTTTCCCGGCTGCCCCATCCCACTGACCCCCGCCCACTGACGCCACGCCCACTACCACCCCACTAACTAACCAACTCACCAATCCAGAAAACTATAGAATCGACACTTATACAGGAAAAAAATTTACACTTGTTCGAATATTCTTTATACGAAGATCATATACAGGGAAAACTACATTTTCCACCCCAGCGCCACCTATCGGGTCCAAATTTTGTCAACGACTTTCTTTTTTTTAAATATTATATAGTGTGAATTTGAGCCAAATCGTTCCATAAATAAGAATTTTCGGGAAAAAAAACGATACCAGCGCCATCTGCCGGGCTGATTTGTGAATCTAAACCATCCAGGGCGTCACCCAAACGCATTCAAATCGGTCCAGCCGTTTAGGAGGAGTTCAGTGACACACACACGTACAGTAGAATTATATATATAAAGATATTTAATTGTGTCGTTATGGTGTATAAAGTATTAAATTTTTATTTCTTGCCAGAATTGTAGCCAACTTGTCATGTCGAAAGCCAAAGTAGGAAGAGATCAAGAAAACGAAGTTAGCTTTCAAAGCAACCAATAGTTTTTTTTAGGTGCTGAACACACTTGACTTATATTAAGTAGTCGGTAAGGAGTGTTGCCTAATCACGAACTTCTTTGCCGCCCGTAAGTGGTGCGACCATGAATCCCAAACAGCAACTAAGCCACTTCTGAACCGATTTGTATGAAATTTGGTATGTAGGAGAAAGATGCGACTATAAGTTTTGTTCCTATGAAATTTCTGCGATTTGGTCATTAGCGTCTGGAATTTCGGGAACTAAGCCGCTTCTCAACCGATTTGTATGAAATTTGATAAGTAGAACAAAGATGCGACTATAAGATTTGTTTGTATGGAAATTCTGGGATATATTCTCATAAGGGTGTTGAATTTTGGAAATTAAGCCACTTCTCAACCAATTTGTATGAAGTTTGCTATGTAAGACAAAGATGCGACTTTAAGATTTATTCCTATAAATTCTCGAATATGGTCATTAGAGTCTGGAATTTTTAGAACTAAGGCATTTCTCAACCGATTTGTATGAACTTTGGTAAGTTTTTTTATAATGTACACACGCTAAAGGGATTTGCACCCTTATAGTGCTTAGCACAGCGTTGGTGTTATGAAATTAGGGAGAGGAAAAGATGAGATGTCTATGCACGCGTGTCTTAAATGACCGCAGATCATATAAATGCGGAAACACAGATTCGTGCAATTCATTCCACCCTGTAGTGCGGCTAAAGAAGGAATCTCTGAATTGGTTAGTACGTCCGAAGAGAGGCCAAATGGTAGATCCGTGGGCTCGAGTTGAGGCACGGGTATTACGGATGGGTTAGGGAATGGGCGAAACCAAAGTGCGACAAAGATGCGACTATAAGATTTGTTCCTATGGAAACTCTGGGATATGGTCATTAGGGTCTGAAATTTTGGGAACTAAGCATCTTCTGAACCGATTCGTATGAAATTCGGTATGTAGAACAAACATGCAACTATACGTCTTTTTGGAGTCTTTTGAGGGTCTTTCGGTGGTCTTTTGCGTGTACTCTGGGGGTTTTTTTGAAGTTCTTTTGAGAGTCTTGTCATGCAGACGACAAATAATTTTGTCGTGCCTTTGCAGAACAAATAAAAACACTCAAGAATTATGATGTCTTAGAGTGAAATTAAAATTTTTATTACTTTGTCAAATTAAGAAATGCACGATGATGGCGGACAATTTAAGGTGGCTATACTTGTTCATCTTCGTTGCAAAAAAGTAAAAAGAGTAATGTCAAGTTGGCTGCCTCGTTTTCGTTTTATTGCATTTACACTATGATTTTACATGTTGCGATTCACACGTTGCGTTATTTATTAACTCCCCACACCACTCACTTTTTGTTTGAATAGAACTATGGCAATGTGAATAAAATAACTCAAAAAAATTTAAATTTTCCGTGTAAATTCTCTAATCGGGGGACACAATGTGCAAAGTTTGAATAAAATCGTGTAGATTTTTTATAAATATTGTTTAGGAGACCCCTAGCCCGATCACTCAAATTTTTTTACAAATAGTGTTTCCATCGGAGATAAACATGTGTATAAAATTTGAAGTAAATTTTGTAAAATATTTGTATGGAATTTTAATAGAAAGAAAATCGGGTAAATTTTGAAAAATGTTTGTATGTTTGTATGGGCCCCGAGACCCAAGGGGCCCCAAATGTTAATAGAAAGTATTGTCATGGTAAATACACATGTGTGCAAAGTTTGAATAAAATCGGACTTTAGGAAGTGTGTTAAAAATTGATCACAAGATTCTGCCCACCAGCCAGCCACGGGCACGCAAAGTTAATATAGAGAATTTAAAAAATAATACAGTCTTTGTTTATAAAATATTTGATAGAATTATAATAAAAGGCTCAAGCCAGACTTATGCTCTATCTATTGAGATGACTTGATTTTCGTCATTCTTTAATATGGTGACAGTTTTATCCGATCTGTCTAATATTTCGAAAGGACCATTATAAGGTCGTGTTAAAGCATCTCTTCTCTCACGAAAACGTATTCTTCTAGCGACTTAGGTACGTAAATCTCGTTCTGCTCTGTCATCGGTTCAACTAAGTCTGCGGGTAGTCGTAGAATCTGACCGAATAGCAGTTGTGCTGGTGTTAAATCGTCTATAATTGTGGGACGTATTCCTAAAAGAATTCAAGGCAGATTCGAGTACCAATAGTTCTTGTCTTCTTGCGATCTTAAAGACTCTTTGAGTTGTTGTAGAATATGAAACCATTGGCCTGTTGATGATAAGTCGTGGTCCTTATTCGTTTAATCCCTAATACGCTTCCAATTGCCAAAAAGTGTGGCATTGGCTTGGTCCGTTGTTATGAACTGAGGAGCGCCAAATTTGGAAATCCAATGGTGAATGAAAGATTATTGAGAACTAAAGAAGTAATCATATTTCTTAGGGGTGTTGCCTCTGGCTACGATGTAAACCTATATTTTATTGTTAAAATACATGTACATCTTTGTGAAGGCGGCAATGGCCTAACCAAATCGATGTGAATGTGTGAAAATCGAATCTCTGGTAAAGGAGATTGTTGGTGTTTAGACTGATTATTTTTGATTTCTGACATGAAATGCATCTTTGCGACTATCTGTTGATGTCTGAATTCAATCTTGGTCAGATATATCTAGTTGTGATGCTCTTGCAAGTTGCCTTTATTTATGTTTTTTACAAGATTGATTGAAGAATTTTTGTTAATTCATCGTCCCTTATTTCCCTTTATGTAACGAATGTCGGTCGTGAATTGAGAAATGAATTGCAAATGTCGCGCTCGAAAGAAGTTTATGGTCGGAAAAAATCAAAAAAACTTGACGGCTTTGAAAATTGCCAGAAGTTCCCTATCGAACGTGGAGTAATTCTTTTCGGCAGAGCTCAAACACGAGGAAAAGCATCCTAAAGGTTCCCATTGGTTACGGTTGCAGTACGCCATAACGGCGCCGCTGGAGGCTATTGCGTTTGGGCGTTTAAATTTGGATGAAACAGCATTGTTTTTAGTTCCAAATCACTTTTTAAGTTTTTAAAAGCGTTGTCACACTCTACTGACCATTCTAGAGCTATACGTTTTTAAAAGCGTTGTCACGCTCTACTGACCATTCTTGAGCTATACGTTCTTTTCTTTTGGTTTGTTGTTCTTAGTACCTTTTAAAAGATTGTATAGAGGCTTGGCTTTAAATGCGATGTTTGGTATAAAACGGTGAAAGGCATTTAACATGTCTAAGAAACGTTGTAACATTTTTACGGTTTCTGGTGTTGGGAAATCGCTTATCGCCTTGACTCTAATTATCGAAGGGGTGATCCCTGATTTTGAGATTCTATATCCCAGAAAGTCGTTAACGCCTAATTTTGAGACGTTAACTGTGAGACCGTTTTCGTCAAGCCGTTTGAAAATTATTCGCAAATGGTGTCTGTTTTCGTTGACGGTTTTGCTTGCCAAAAGAATGTCGTCGACGTAAATGAAAATGAACAAGAATCCCACTAATATTTCTTTTATAAACCGTTGGAAAGATTGAGCTCCATTTCGTATTCCGAAAGGCATTCTAAAACACTCAAATAGTCCGAATGGTGTAATCACTGCCTTCTTGCGTATGTGTTCGTTGACGACTGGAATATGGTTGTATGCTCGCACTAGGTCGATTTTGGAAAATAAACTACAACCACGAAGATTGGCTGAACAATATTGAACGTTTGGTAGTGGTTATTTGTCCGGTACGGTAACTACGTTTAATTGCTCTTAGTCTCCAATAATTTGAGTCTTTTATCAGCACCTGATGAAGTGGTGAAGCTGCATGTGAGCAGGTGACAAATGCCTAGCCTAACCATTTCCTGGAATTCCTGTTTTGCTATTCCGAGTCTCTGGGAATTAAGACGTCTAACTTGTGCTGAGGGAAGAGGACCATTTGGAGCTATCCTATGAGTAACGCTGTGTTTAACTGGTGCTGTGAAATCCAGAGGTGATTTCAGCCTTGGAAACCCATTTAAAATATTTCCAAATTCGCTTTCAATCGAAAAAAGTTTTGAGGTGTAATAAGAGTGACTTGGAGATGCATTAACTTTCAGTTTTGTTTCCTCTTGTCAGTTATCTTTCTAGCCGCAATGTCAACGAGTAAATTAAATTTGTGTATAAAATCTGCTCCTGATCGATGTTTCGATGTCCTACAAATGTGAAGTTAAAGTTTTTTAAACCAAAGGTCTGTATTATTCCGCAATTTGCTGTTAGCAATACGAAATCGTTTGATTCGTTTAGGTAATGGCACAGTCGGTGGGGAATTACTGAGATCTCTGCTCGTGCGTCGACGAGAAAGGTACTGTTGAAGCAACATCAAATAGCATCAAATTCGTCTCAGCTGGCGAACGCCATAACCTGGAAAAATAAAGAAATAAAAAAGAAATTAACACAAAGAATCATTTCGTTAAATATGTAATTATAATTTTGTCTACTTATCTAATAATCATTAGTCCCTCATACGCTTATAGTCCTATTTTTAAATTCGCTATATTAACTTCGCGTGCACGTGGCTGGCTGGATGGTCAGATTTTCTGATCAATTTTTAACCCACTTCCCAAAGTCCGATTTTATTGAAATTTTGCACACATGTATATTTCCGGTGACAATACTTTCTATTTCAGAGAGATCGGGCTGCGGGATCGGGGGGCT
Organism: Nephrocerus scutellatus; assembly: GCA_947095585.1. NCBI lineage: Eukaryota > Metazoa > Arthropoda > Insecta > Diptera > Pipunculidae > Nephrocerus > Nephrocerus scutellatus. Next base: position 65,342,699 of record OX352762.1, read on the forward strand.
CCCATACAAATATTTTACAAAATTTACCCGATTTTCTTTAAAGCAAGCAGTGTGTGTGTGTGTATCCCCGATTAGAGAATTTACAAGAAAAATTTTAATTTTTATGGGTTGTTTTTTTTCTGTTAGCTTGAAAGATAAGAAAAAAAGTTAAATTTAGTTTATATAGAGTAAATTAACAGAAAAACTTACCATTGGAAAATTATTTGTTTACTTTAAGTTTTTGTCATTTACCAGTTTCTTTATGAATTAAAAACAAGCTGAATGGTGTAATAGTACACGTTCACATTCAGTACTAAAAGTATTGACAATTAACCCAATAAGGAACTGGCAAGAGCTAAAAAAGTTCTAAAGGCTTTAGACTTGTATTATTATTGATGTTAAATGGGTTCCTTTGTTCTTTCTTTTTTTATATATAGTTTCCTTTGTTACAACAATAGAAAAGAAAAATAAAGTGATTTGGTGAAAATTGAAACAATAAAAGGGAGTTTATAACCAACAAGGTTTATTTCAGCCGCAAAAATTTCCATAAACACAAAAACGCTTGTGTTTTCATCATTTGTTGTCAGAAGTGGGATCGGCCGCCGAATTTTTGGAATAGCGGAGAAGAATAAAACCATGAGTACGTTTCATTAAAGTTTTAAAATGCCACCTGCATTGGATCCTCGTCGATCCAAACAATTTGTTGAATATTTTCGTGAAAAATTGACGCGTTCCGAGAAGTATATTGAAAACGATCTTCCGAATGCAAAGGCGAGACACGTGCAGCACCGACTAAAAAGTTGATAGTTGGCTCGTTTACCAACGCATGCTTCCACCGTATGATCTTATGGACACTGAGCTGTTAACAGAAAGTGTTCGCACTGAAATCGAAGAGTCGTACATTAACGTTGTATCTGAACTAGAAGAAAGGTTAGACGTATTAAAGGAAGAGAAATTCAAAACACTCATCGGTGATGACAAGCCGGGCAACCAAATAAATGCTATGTTTCCCACGATAAATGCCAAACTGCCTACGGTTGCACTTCCAACGTTCAGTGGGGCTTATTTAGAGTGAAGCACGTTCATCGGCACATTCAATAACTTGGTACACGACAACCCATCCCTTAGTGACCGAACCAAATTTCAATATTTAAAGTAGGCACTCGAAGGAGTTGCTGCTAGTGCCATAGCTGCGGTGGAACTTACCGATGAAAATTATGAGGTAGCTCGTAAAATACTAATGGAAAGGCTTGATAAACCAAATTTTATATGCGAACAACATGTTCATAAATTATTTGAATTCAAAGCGATTGACCGGCCTGATCCAAAGGAGATTATGAGGCTTCTTGATCACTATCAATCGCATATTTGTTCTTTAGAAGCACTTAAGAGACCGGTTAAACAATGGGTCAATTTAAAAGTATACCTCATGGTTTCAAAACTGGATCCAGATACCAAGAACAGATGGAATGAGGCTGCTCCGTCAACTCACCTTCCTACGAAAGATGATCTATCCCACTTTCTTGTTTCCCGAGCTCACAGATTAGAGAGTCAAACGCCAAATGTACGGCCGCCGACTTCATCAAAACCGCATTCCAAACCTGCAACTCGTTCAACAGTCAATTCACTTGCCATCACAATTTATCCAAAATTTCATTGTGTCTACTGCAATAAAAACGGTCATTCGATAGTCCGTTGCCACATTTCTAAAATTGTCGGTTGATCAACGACACAAATTCGTAAAAGCGTACAAATTGTGCCGCAATTGCCTTCACCCTGCCAAACCCAAACCCAAGACAGTATCCTCGTTTGTCTATTTGGGAACAGCATTGGTGAATGTCCTTGACCATATGGGACATCCTGTGATTGGGAGAGCACTATTAGATTCCGGATCACAGCTAAATCTTATTACCAATTCATTTGCGTATATATTGAAGATTTCTCCTCGTAAAAGCAACATCAACATTAATGGAATCGGGTCTAATGTCGTCGGAGCTTTGAGCAGCTCAATAATCACATTGCAATTCAACATTACGAATTATTGTACCATGTTGGATGTGCAAATAATACCAAAAATTACCAGCTATCAGCCGAGCATTCCAATTGATAACATAAAGTCGTGGACAATTTCAGCAAATATTCCACTAGCAGATCCGGAATTCTTTGAGTTTCAAAACGTCGATTTATTGTTGGGTGCTGAAATCTATCAAGAATTGCTCTCTGTGGGACAAATTAAGCTAACTGACCATCTGCCTAAGTTACAAAACACCGTATTGGGATGGATAGTTTCTGGGAAAATGTCGTCTCAATCAGTGTCTGAATGTGCTTGCCAAGTGACTACCAACGATTCTGTCACACTGAACAATAAAATTAAGAAATTCTGGACTATTGGAAATTTTCCTCATTCCGTTAAACAGATGTCTCTTGAGGAAGCTGAATGTGAAAAACATTTTGAACAATTTACCAAGCGCAACCAAGAAGGAAGATTTGTAGTGAAACTGCCTTCGGATCCGACATCACTGGGCGACTCCAAAATTTAGGCTACCCGCAGATTTCTAAATTTGGAGAGGCGTTTACACAAATCACCAGATCTTCTGGCCAATTATTCAAAATTCATTACTGAATATAAAGTGTTAGGTATGGAATTAGCCGACCAAAAGGAAATAGCTTTGCCGAATTACTACTTACCGCATCGCTGTGTTATGAAACCCGAAAGCTCTTCAACAAAATTACGGGTGGTTTTTGATGGTGCGGCGAAATCTTCGTACGGGAAATCACTCAATGCAATAATGATGGTGGATCCAGTAGTACAAAGTGATCCGGCCACGGTCCTAACGCGTTTAAGTTCACATGCGTATGCATTCTGCGCTGAAATTGCCATAATGTATCGGCAAATTCTAGTTCGAGAAGAAGATCAACGTTTATTTTGTGGCGAAATTCTCCGTCTGAACCTCATCCGCACCGTACCTCGCTATAACATGTCTAAAGCAGTTAGCATTTGATAATAAAGATACGTATCCCATCGCTGCCAATGTCATTGAAAGAGATTCCTACGTCGACGATTTATTGACTGGTACAAATTCAATTGCATCCGCTTAAAAAAAATTTAAACGTCAAATTTCTATTATACTTCGATCTGCGGGAATGGATTTAAGAAAATGGTGTGCTAATTCAAACGAAATTATACAAGATCTGCCAGATGACCGATACCGAAAAATATCTCAAAATCGACGAAAATGTCAGTCATAACTCTTGGTCTCTTTTGAAGCTGGATTGGAATCAATCTCTTCCGCAACATTTGCACACGTATTGGGAAATGTACCGAAATAGCCTCAAAGACCTAAATAAATTTGCCATTCATCGCTATTTGTTTTGCACGAATAATCCCATTAGCATCCAAATACATGGATTTGCAGGCCTATTGCGCGCTAAACTAAGTCACAAGATTTGCGAGAACTTCAATTTTAATATTAATAAAATAATGGTCGGATTCTACAATAACACTCCATTGGATAAAGTCTTGTCCTTCCAAATGGAACACTTTCGTATCAAATCGAGTGTCTACAATACAAGAATTATCATCGTCGGAAAGATGGCTACACGTACCGACCGAGTGGAATCCAGCTGATCTACTATCTCGAAGATTGATGCCTGACAAGTTTATTGAATCAGATCTCTGGATTCAGGGCCCTGCATTTTTACGCCAAGAAACATCTTTTTGGCCAACGCTTCGTGACCAATTTCCAGTGCCAGAAGAATTGTTTGAGGCACGGAAAACAACAAGTACCAACGTAGTGTCAAATGAAGTACCAAACATTTTGAGTACAATCAAATTTTATAACAATTTCCCGAAACTGAAAAGAATTGTGGCTTACCTGCTCAGGTTCAAACCTACGCCTAATTATACAATACTATAATTAGAATAATTCAAAAGGAATCATTCCCTGTCGAGTACACGGGATTGGAAAAAACACATTTCGTCGTGAAACAGCCGGCACTCCGATCGCTGTCACTATTTCTGGACAAGGATCATATTATTCGAGTTGGTGGTCGCCTGCATCACAAAACCTTATCCTACACATCGAAATATCCCGTCCTATTACATAAATAACATGAATTTACATTAACCTTGATCAATTTTTATCACAGAAAGCTGCTACACGCTGGTCCAAAGGCATTACTGGCTGCTGTCCGGCAATACTATTGGCCTTGGTATGGAATGTCTGTGTGCAAAAGGGTGTTTCAAGAATGCAGAGATTGTTTTCGTGTTCGACCAATTCCTATGAAGCAACAAATGGGAAGTTTACCTCCGGAATTAGTTGTCGCTTCACAACCGTTTTATACAGTTGAGGTGGACTTCGCCGGACCTTTTTACGTACACTATCTCATCCGCGGTAAGCCACCAAAGAAAACATACATTTGCCTTTTTATTTGTTTCGTCACGAAGGCAATACACCTCGAATTAGCCTCGGACTTGAGTACCCAAGCTTTTATGGGATGTTTCAAACGATTTGTCAGCGCCAGAGGATGTTGTGAGCGGGTGTTTTCTGATAGTGGCACTAATTTTATCGGCGCAAACTCTGAATTGCGTGAACTCTGTGCACTCCTCTCTTCACAAGATTTGAAGAATCAACTGCAACCGATGTGTGAAGACGATCGCATAGAATCGAAGTTCACTCCACCGGCTTCACCAAATTTCGGCGGGCTTCATGAATCAGTGGTGAAACTAGCTAAACTTCACCTTCGCCTTACAATGGGCTCAGCTAAGCTCACTTATGAACAATTGTTGACGCTGATAAAGCAAGTAGAGGCAGTTTTAAATTATCGGCCACTTGGGTCAATTTCAAGCAGTGTCGATGACATCGATTGTCTAACTCCTAAACATTTCCTGCTGGACGACCACTTATTTCGGTACCTATGCCTGGTTTAGTTGACCGACTGCCGTACGAAACCTGGAAACAAGTCATTTTTCATTTCATTTTTATCATCGTACGTTTTGGAATCGCTGGTCAACCGAGTACCTGCGAGCTCTTCAGCAATGTAATAAATGGACCAAATGATCAGTAAATCTGGCAATCGGAGACTTGGTGGTCCTGATTGAAGAATATCTACCACCTCTTAGATGGAAACTCGGTCGAGTAGTCGAAGTTTACCATGGAGATGACGGGCTAGTTCGTGTCGCCAATGTATAAACTGAGCGAGGAATACTAACACGCGGTATTTCAAAAATATGCAGGCTTCCACAAAATCGGATTAAAACAGCTACGTCATTTCAAGGCGGGGAGAATGTTGAAGCAACATCAAACAACATAAATTTTTTTTGTTGGTTTGTAAACTAGTTTCCTTTTTTACAACAATAGAAAAGAAAAATAAAGTGATTTGGTGAAAATTGAAACAAAAACAATAAAAGGGGGTTTTTATAAACAACAAGGTTTATTTCCGCCGCAAAAATTTCCATAAACACAAAAACGCTTGTGTTTTCGTCAGGTACGTTTGGTATTTCTACCTTGCAGGAAAAGGTGGCGAGTGTGTCAGTGCTCGATGCCGCGCTCGAGTTTGAATTAATTGGTTTTTTGACCGGGACGCTGTATCTGAGGAATTTTTGAAGTTGCAAGGCTTCCAGCATTTCCTTTTGGGAGCCTTTGCCTGTGAGCCCTTGACGTGGTCCGGACCAGCCTTGAAGAGAGCCTAAGTGCGTAAGTCTTTGACGAGCGTGAGCCTTCGTGCACATTTGACGAGAGCCTGAATACGTGAACCTTCGTGCTCCTTTGACGAGAGCCCGACTGCGTGAACCATTCTTTGCCCCTTTGACGAGAGCCTGAATGCGTGAGCCTTCGTGCGCCTTTGACGAGAGCCTGAATGATTGAACCTTTGTGTGCCCCTTTCACGTGAGTCCGACAAGCTTTGACGTGAGCCTGACGAGAACCTGAGTGCGTAAACCTTCACGCGCCTTTGACGGGAGCCTGAATAATTGAGCCCTTGTGTGCCCCTTTGACGTGAGTCCGAGAAGCCTTGACGTGAGCCTGACGAGATCCTGAGTGCGTGAACCTTCGTTCGCCTTTGACAAGAGCCCGAGTGCGTGAACCTTTGTGTGCCACTTTGATGTGATTCCGAAAAGCCTTGAAGTAAGCCTGACGAGAACCGGAATAGGTCGTGCGACGGCGAGAACAGCAGTGAGTGCAGCGATAAGCTGAGATGTGCCAACGTAACAACCTGCGCGGAAATCGCACAGTGAAGTCACATTGTACAATGGTGAAGGCAGCGACGTCGGCAGCGGTAAGCTGAGATGTGCCAACGTAACAACCTGCGGGGAAATCGCACAATGAAGTCACGTTGTACAATGGTGAATGCAGCGACGTCGGCAGCAGTAAGTTGAGATGTGCCAACGTAGCAACCTGCGGGAAAATCGCGCAGTGGAGTCACGTAGTACAATGGTGAATGCAGCGTCGTCGGCAGCGATATGCTTATAGTGACGTCGGCAGAGATAAGCAGAGTAAGCGGAGGCAGCGATAATCTGAGATGTGCCAACGTAACAACCCTCGGGGAAATCGCACACTAAAGTCACGTACAATGGTGAATGCAGCGACGTCGGCAGCGATAAGCGTTTGACTTTTATATCTCTTTGTTGGATGCACTGCGTGGGTACAGGTTGCACTCGAAATTGAGAAAATTATATTACTTGTTTTGTGTGAACAAAATTCGGCCACAAGAATTTTGTTCCTCACAGTATCATGTTTTCTAAAGTTTCATTGCTTGATTGACGATTCCTGAAATTGGTTTCTGAAATGATTTCAGAAATTGTTCGAACTTCGGTAGTCTGTCAGCTATATAAAAAAGTTTTTCTCGGCTTTGAGAACTTTGTACTGCCATTATACAAACGCGTATTGCTGTTGGTAATTTGTTTAACTAAAGCTTCAGGGTTGACGAGATTGTTACCACTCGCGAGACATTCCATTCTTCTGCATAGCTCAGATGGTTCTTGGTCTCCCAGTTCGATTTTGTTTAACAATGCTTCGAGTCCACGTTCTTCGCTATCTAGATTTCGATCAAGTAGAGCTTTCTCCAAGCTATTGTATTTGTCTTGAGATGGAAGGTTGACTAAAATGTCTGACACCGTTTCCATCGTTTGATTATTTAAAGCGGCAACCAAATAACCATAATTTGTGTTCGACGACGTTATGTTTCTCAATCGAAAATATGTTTCGATTTGTAAGAACCATAAGTCTGGTCTGTTGTTCCCAAATGGTGGAATTTTAATCGAGATCAGCGAATTATATTGAACAGAATCGATCTGAGGTTTCAAAGATGGAGCGTTTTGTATTTCAGGTGGTGATGTCTCATGCGTATTCGCGTCATTCGCCTTGCTATGGTTTATGTAATCGAGATTCATGTTATTGTGTTTGACAATCAACGATTAGGAACGTTAATGAGAAGAGAGCAGAAACGAAGCAATGCGAAAACGAAACAGCGAAAATGAGCTACGAGAAAAGCCTTCTGTGTGATTGTACAGATTGAAATTTTCCAGCGAATTTCAGAAAAATTAGCATGGGCAAGAAAACTGGAACAGGCCTTATTTAAACGCATTTACAAAGGCTAGTATTTATTCTAAAAATAAAGTACTAAACGAAGTTTCTACCATTAGTATTAACAGAGCAATTTCCCTCAACATGGGTCAGGGTACACCAAAGTAAGCTTTTTCTTAAATCTCCGATAAATGATGTTAACATTAGAAGTAGACCCTTACTGTAGAACGATTTTTTTTTCTTAGAATATACCCAAGAATCATTTTGCAAATTATCCTTGACAAATTAGGGGACACCCTGGCGGTCTCTTGAGGATATTTTGGTGGGTCTTTTGAGGGTCTCTTGAGTGGTATTTTTAGTGGTATTTTGGGTGGTGTTTTAGGGTCTTTTGGCGGGTCATTTGTGGTTATTTAAGGGGCTATTGAGGGGTCTTTTATTGGTCTTAATGCTTGCGCGTAATAAATTATTGCCACAAAACACTACAAGAATATTTTATCAACAAAACGTCACACAATTTCAGTCCTGTATTATTAATTTAAACGTATATCGACCTCAACGTCAAAAAAATTTCACATCAACCGCGCGTAAAAGTTACACGCATTCTTTTTTTTTTGTTCTCTTTACGTAGTACTTAAATACTAATCTACTATATTTGATAACTTAAAATAATTGCATCACCAACCTACAGAAAGACGAGGGTATGAAAGTATGACGGACTGGCGGTGAGGAAATTTGCAAGGTAGTGAGACGAATTTAACGTGATGGTTTCTGCTATGAAATTTGTCATGATAGGACGCGACGTCATCTTAGAGAAAAAAAATTTGTTTTGGTACTTGTAAACGAGTTAAGGAGAAAACGGGGCAATATATGCTAATGAATATCAGGTTGTACTGAAGGGGTATGGTCAACGCATCGACAGTTGTGTTAAAAGTGAAAAGGGTCGACGCGGTTAAAAGACGGTCACCCGTTTTGAAAATATATTTATTCTATAAAAGAGAACAAAAACAAACTCGACTGTGATCTAAAGAATTAGACATATTCTATATCGAAATCGCCACGTACTTGGCCAAAAATATTAATAATCGATTGTGAGTTTTACGCCTCCTCATGTATCGGTATTTATATTTTCTAATTTCAAAACGGAAATTCTATCAATAAAATCGTCCTCTGGCCTATTTCGAAGTTTAAAAACAACCCGAATTCCGGGAGCGAAAAACGCTCATTCCGACTATACAAATATAAATATTTGTAAGCTTTTTAATTGGACCTTTATATTGTAACGAGGTTTTCCCAGCCGGGATATCCTCAGTGTGACCAGGGTTCGTTGTTTTAAAGGGTCGTTACAATAAAAGATTTATTTTGTTAGGAACTCTGAATTCGATGTTTTATTTTCCTTTCGTTTTAAAAACAGATGAAAATTGATCTTGGAAAATAATTAATTTGACTTAGGTCTTAGATGTGTCCTGTGTGTCCTGCGGTGTTGATGCCTTGGTCCAGCGGGATCGAAGTAAATCGTCTGCGTTTCGTCCAAGAGTCGACCAGCGAAAAGAGGATGCTACGCTCAATTCGTTGCCAAAGAGTTGATACGTCTCCGTGAGTTGACCAGCGAAAAGAGGATGCTACGCTCGATTCGTTGCCAAAGAGTTGATACGTTTCCGTGAGTTGACCAGCGAAAAGAGGATGCTACGCTCAATTCGTTGCCAAAGAGTTGATACGTTTTCGTGAGTTGACCAGCGAAAAGAGGATGCTACGCTCAATTCGTTGCCAAAGAGTTGATACGTTTCCGTGAGTTGACCAGCGAAAAGAGGATGCTACGCTCAATTCGTTGCCAAAGAGTTGATACGTTTTCGTGAGTTGACCAGCGAAAAGAGGATGCTACGCTCAATTCGTTGCCAAAGAGTTGATACGTTTTCGTGAGTTGACCAGCGAAAAGAGGATGCTACGCTCAATTCGTTGCCAAAGAGTTGATACGTTTTCGTGAGTTGACCAGCGAAAAGAGGATGCTACGCTCGATTCGTTGCCAAAGAGTCTTTGCGTTTTCGTGAGTTGACTAGCGAAAAGAGAATGCTACGCTCGATTCGTTGCCAAAGAGTTGTTGCGTTTTCGTGAGTTGACCAGCGAAAAGAGGATGCTACGCTCGATTCGTTGCCAAAGAGTCTTTGCGTTTTCGTGAGTTGACCAGCGAAAAGAGGATGCTACGCTCGATTCGTTGCCAAAGAGTTGTTGTGTTTTCGTGAGTTAACCAGCGAAAAGAGGATGCTTCGTTCGATTCGTTGCCAAAAAGTCTTTGCGTTTTCGTGAGTTGACCAGCGAAAAGAGGATGCTACGCTCGATTCGTTGCCAAAGAGTTGTTGCGTTTTCGTGAGTTGACCAGCGAAAAGAGGATGCTAAGCTCAATTCGTCGCCAAAGAGTTGCTGCGTTTTCGTGAGTTGACCAGCGAAAAGAATGCTACGCTCAATTCGTTGCCAAAGAGTTGATACGTTTTCGTGAGTTGACCAGCGAAAAGAGGATGCTACGCTCGATTCGTTGCCAAGGAGTTGTTGCGTTTTCGTGAGTTGACCAGCGAAAAGAGGATGCTACGCTCGATTCGTTGCCAAATAGTCTGCGTTTTCGTGAGTTGACCAGCGAAAAGATGATGCTACGCTCGATTCGTTGCCAAAGAGTCTTTGTGTCTAGGTAGCTTGATCAGTGAAAGAGGATGCTACGCTCTGTTCACTATCAAGAGTCGGTCAGATGACGAAGAGACTAAGAGTAAGAGGAGTGTATGCTGGGCTTGTGTCCCCTTTTATATCATCTGAACCGGTTTAAAACGTCGAACCGGGCTGTTCCGTTTCCATGAATACGTACGGTAAATTACCGTTGTTGCTATGCCAATTGGTTTTAATTTCCTCGGGACTGCAGTGCGTATGCGTTATTCGTTGTTGTTGTTCGTGTATGTACGCTGCAAAATGTTGACGGAATCCCCTGTGTATTTTGTTGTTGCATTTTTGCCAATTGAGTTGTCTACTGTCGTTGTTCAGAAAAATGTTGACAAAATTGCCTATATATTTTGTTGTTGTATTTTCTCCTTCTAATTTTGTCTATTGTCAACGTCATCGTTGCTTGCAAAAAGCGTTGGCGGAGTTTCCTGTACGTTTTGTTGTTGTAGGGAATTCCGTTGTGATGATTCTTTTGTGCATAGAATTGTGGTGTCGTTGTGTGTGTTGCATTTGGTCTGCGCTTCTTGGTCGTTGACCTCAGTGTCGGGTTTTTGCTCATTCGCTTGTGCTGTCGATATTGTGTATGCGTTTGTTATTTGTGGGTTTTTCTGCCTACTCTCCTGTGCTCCTGGCTGTACATCGAATTTGGTATGCAATATGTGCTGTCTCTCTCTCCCTCCTCTATTGCTCTATTATGGTGGTTGCAGTGGAGGTGCGACTACTCGATACTCAATGTATTGTTTTCGATCGGTGTCCCAAAAATGGAGGTGTGGCCTACTGATCGCATTTATGCATTGAAGAGTGCAGTCGATCTGAGCAGAGGCCGTCGGTGTTTTCAGTTTTGTTTTATAAAACGGTAATGATTTAAGAATTTTTGTATGTGGGGTTTTTTTTTCCTTTTATTGAGCAATAAAAATAAATGTATATATATATATAAAAGATTGTGTGGGGTGAATTCGTCGCCGAATTGACTCCTTACACTTCCCGGTCACGTCGGACGACGCTGATCCTGCCAGTATTCGTGACGATGACCGTAAATAAGGTACTGCCTTCTTGGTGAGAAAACTTTATCCTCCGCCACCCTTTCGTCACGATGTTCCTTTCCGCGTGTTTGACCTTTTCTCGTAGACCTTGGGGCCAGTCTGCTGGGGTGACCTCTCCGCTGGTTTGGTTACCATCTGTTTGGGCGTCCTCTTTTTGCCGTTTTGGTGCTGATTGTTGTTGGCGGTCGCCGGTACGTTTCCCAAGGCTAGTGTGGATGGATTCGTCCTTGGTGGTTGTGTTGTTTCTGACACTTCCGCTGTTGTTATTCTTGTGTTGTGGGCTGCTACCACTGTTGTTGTCCCTTCTGGGGCTGTCGCTACTATGATGCCGGCTATTGTTGCTGTGCCTACGATTGCTGCCGTTGTTGCTACTCAGATCGCTGCTGCTGCTGCTGCTACGGTCGCTGCTGCTGCTGTCACTACGGTCGTTGCTGCTGCTACTACTATGGCTGATGTTACTGCTACTGTCGTCATCGTGTCTGCCTCGTCGGCGGGGGTGTGGTTCGGTTTCCCCTTGCGGATCGTCGTTGTCGTACACCAATTCGGGGAAATTGGTCCCAGGGGCGGCATGCGCCCTCACTTCCTCGGCCAACCGCCTCTTCATACCCTTGACGCTTCGATGGGACATTTTGCTGCCTACGGAGTCGAGTTTGCCTGGTGCACAAGCCATCACCTGCTCAGCAGCTTCGAGCACGTATAGTCCGCAGTCCGTAAGGTTTAACTGTTGCAGCGTGTTGGCGTGGTGGCCAGGATAGAATTTTTGGAATTCTTGCCAGGTCCCTGGATGTCCCTTGGCGCGTAATTCTTGGATGCAGTATCCTTTCACGATCGTGATGGCGTGGCTCCGTGCTCCCGTGGCTAATGAGTCGTAGACTGTTATGGTTGCACGGTCGGGCCTCCACGGGTGACTGACCACAACCAAATACCAGTGTTCCCGTTCGCATACTGGGATCAGCGCCACTTCGCTCTGCAGGAACTCTCCTTTCTTGTCCCACCGTCGTACTTGGGCATGGCGGGCGATAGCCACGTCTTCATCATTTTCCATTAGAGTAGGGCTGACTTTAGCTAGTTGTGTGAACAGAAATGGACTGCACACCTTGATTTGGCTTCGCCGTTCTGCCGTCAGTTTCGTCAGCAACCACTTCATCCCTATTTCGACTAACACGTCGTTGAGGAATCTGCCTTGTTCAAGGCGACGATAGTCAGATGCTCGCAGCTCATGGCTTCCGGGTCCTGGGGGATATCTGCACAATACCCGCGCGCTGTCCTCTTTCTCAGGTTTTGGCGTCACCTTCCACGAGTTCGCCGAGCGTGCGATGATGATACGCTGGTGATATCCAGCGTCCGCAGCCTCCTGGTAATCTTCCTGTCGTTTGCCGTTGACTTGATGCATGGTTTGCTTGAGAATTTTAAAGTTTTACTTCTTACGTAGTTTCGACGTTGTAAGCTGAGTGTTCACTTTTGACTATTTCGTGTGGGTAGTGTCGCTTTGGAAGAAACCTCGGTTAGTCGATCGTTACGGTTATTCGCTAGCGGTACTATGTTCGTCTATTGGTAGTTTTCAAAGTGTTGATGATACATTGTGTCTTCTTACTCGTTTTGAAACTTGTTGCAGGTCTTTACCATCATTTCCGTGTATCCGAACATGTTTCGGCTTTGCTGTCGTTGGATCCCTGTGCGGATGTTGTCCCTCGTGGTCGGAGCCTTTACCCGCGTCAGTCTGGGGCTCGTGGTGGAACTGTTTGAGCTCTCCTACGTGAGCGGTACGTTCCTTGGTCTGGCCGCATAGCCTTAGTTTAGCAATGACCGGCGAGACGAAATCAACCACCTGATATGGTCCGTCGTACTTTGGTGCGAGCTTGCTGGCAAATCCTTCGAGTGCGTTGGACAGATGATGCTGTTTGACCAGGACCAGTTGCCCGACCTCTGGTTTCCAGGGGCGTCGTCGAAGATTGTAATGTCGCGCCTGTTCTCCTGCTGCCCGTTCCATATTGCGTCGAACTATTACGAAGACTTCCGACAATTGTTTCGCTCTATCATCTGGCGTTTTGGGCAGTGTGCCGGTTCCAGTGGTGACATCGTCGAAAAGCGTGTGTGGGAGGCGTGGTTCTCGACCTTGCGTCAGGAAGATTGGGCTGTAACCCGTCGAGTCTTGTTGGCTTGAATTGATTGCCAACATGATCTCCGGTAGTTTCTCGTCCCACGTGCGCTGTTGGGTACCGGACAGTTGTGCGATTATCGTTTTGACGGTGCGGTTTGCCCTTTCGGTCGGGTTTTCTTGCGGGGTGTATGGGGCGGTGTACTGATGTCGTACTCCCATGCTCTGGAGAAACCGTCGAAATGCCCTACTTGTGAACTGGGCGCCGTTGTCGGTGATGAGGACTTTGGGTACCCCATATCGTGCCAGTATGCGTTCGCGAAACGCTTTTTGTAGTCCGTCGGTGGTTGCCCGTCTCATCGGCACTAGTTCGACCCATTTAGAAAAACGGTCGAAGAATACCAATAACATGGTGTTCCCATGTTTCGATCGTGGTAGTGGCCCTACGAAGTCGGCACATAGCATGGCCCATGGTTCTTCTGCCACCTGCGTGAGCATTTTCCCTGCTGCCTGCTGCTGATTCGGCTTGTAGCGTTGACAATTCTCGCAACGTTTGACATGCTTGTGGATATCGCGGAACATCCCTGGCCAGTAATAACGGGCACATATCCGCGCAGTTGTCTTCCGGATGCCTAGATGTCCTGCCGATGGGTTATCGTGATTCTCCCTGAGAACTTGGTCACGGAGTGCGATCGGGACACACAGTTTCCAAGGCGTTGTGTCTTCGTCTCCAGCTCGCTGTTCTATGTGGCGATATAACTGCCCTGATTCTATCACGTAGTCGGGATACTTCTTGGGGTCTTCTTTGATCTGGTTTACCTTTCTCTCCAGCCATTTACACTTGGGACTTAGTGTGTTGTCATCGGAACTTGCCATCAGTAAGTCGTGTGGTTGGCGTGATAATGCATCCGCTACGACGTTCAGTTTCCCACGTCTGTACTGAACGTCGAACGTGTACTGTTGAAGTTCGAGTGCCCAACGGGCGATTCGTCCGGAGGGGCTCGTAATGGAATTTAACCATTTGAGAGAAAGATGGTCAGTGATTACCGTGAAGCGGTACCCTTCTATGTATGGCCGCATTTTCCTGATTCCCCAGACTATCGCTAGGCACTCCTTCTCGGTGGGGGAATAGTTCTTCTCGGCTTGGTTGAGATGTCGGCTGGCGTATGCTATTACGCGTTCGTTGCCGTCTAGCTCCTGCGTCAGCACTGCTCCTAGCCCATAGTCGCTGGCGTCTGTCTGGAGTGAAAACTTTTGTGAGAAGTCCGGAAATGCGAGGATTGGGGCTTCAGTTAATCTGGTTTTTAACTTATCGAACGCTGTTTGTTGTTCCTCTGTCCACTTCCAGTGTTTTCCTTTCTTCAATAGGGCGGTCAGTGGTCGCGTGGTCTCCGAGAAGTCAGGGACGAAACGACGATACCAAGACGCAATCCCCAAGTATCGTCGTACCTCTCGTACGTTGCGTGGTGGTTGCAGTTCCCTGATAGCTGCGACCTTTTCTGGATCGGTATGAATTCCTTCTCTTTTGACCACGTGTCCCAGGTATTTCAGTTCCGTCTTGCAGAACTCGCATTTTTCTGGGTTGATCTTTAGGTTCGCCGCTTGTAGTCGTCTGAACACCTTGCGTAGATTTGACAAATGTTCCTCGAAAGTCCTCCCCGATGATGATGATGTCATCGAGGTATGCAAATGCGTGTGGCTCCATCTCTGGCCCGATAACCCGGTCGAGTGCCCGCTGAAAAGTGGCCGGTGCGGAATGCAACCCGAAGGGCATTACTCGCCACTGAAATAGGCCACGCCCTGGTACTGTGAACGCAGTATATTTCTTGCTGTTTGCTTCCATGGGTATTTGCCAGTACCCGTTCCGTAAATCCAGGCTGCTTATAAATTGAGCGCCTCGTAGTCGTTCCAGAATGTGCTGGATTCGGGGCAATGTGTATGCGTCGGGGGTTGACCGTGCATTGAGTTCACGATAGTCTACGCAAAGCCTCCATTTTCCCGTCTTCTTCTTGACGAGCACGATAGGTGCGCTGTGAGGGCTGTGCGAGGGTTCGATGCAGCCTTTTGCTAGCAGTTCGTCTATCTCCGAGTTGATTACTTCTTGCATTGCCGGGTTTCGGGGGAAATATCGTTGCTTGATCGGTCGCTCGTCATGCATCAGGATGTTATGTTCAGTGATGTTAGACACCGCTGGTAGTTCATCGAATTTTTGAAATTCTTCTTGGAGGAAAACTGTGAGTCTCTCTTGTTCCGTTTGTAGTCCCGGTTGGACCCTTATACCCCGCAGAGTTTCACCTTGTTGTTTCCCCTCTTCGTGAAGTTGTAGTGTTTGGCCGCCACAACTCAATTCGGCCTTTACTTTTCGTAGGAAATCTAGTCCGAGGACGATATTGTCCACGGCTTCCGGGAGTACCAAAAAGTTGAGTCGAGTGCGTTCTCTTCCAATTCGTACGTCAAAGGTCAGGGCTTCTCGGATAACTCGGGGTGTGCCCTCAGCCATCCTGACCGTCATGTTGACGGGTACGCTATTCGACGCGTTCCTCCTATCTTCCGCACACTGCTCGCTGATGAAGCTCTTTGTCGCACCAGTGTCGATCGTGGCTTTGACAACCTCGTTCCCCAGGGTGATGGTGGCGTAGACTCGAGTTGCGTCGAAGTGTAGACAATTTATTGGGTTTGAGGTGTCGTCATCTGGGGCCCCGCCGCACCTCTGTTCCGACGGTCCCCGCGGTCGTTTCCCGCTTGTCTCCGACAACACTCTGTCGTTCTAATGTTTCGGCGGCCGCATTCCCAGCAGAAGAAAATCTGTTGATTTTGGCAGTCTCGTCTCCGGTGCCCGTCCTGGCCGCACCGCATGCAGGCTGTCCTCACGTTTATACGTCTCTCGCCGTCGCGTGCTACCATGCAGTTTCTCTCCATCGGCTTTGGTCGGTGGGTGGGCCTATTTGGTCCTGCAATTCCAGCTATACCCTCGAAGTCCTCCGCTAATTCGATAAGGTCGTTCAGTGAATTGAAATCTTTCCGCTTGATATAGTATTGATATTCCTGGCGACAGTTTCGAAATATCCTTTCTACCTGCTGTGCCGCCGTGTAGTCTGCGTGCCTCATCAAGTTTTGCATGGATATCACGAAATCTTTGAAGCTTTCGTTTCCTGTCTGGCGTCGTTGGCGGATTTCGTCGTCCAGATGTTCCCAATATCGGGTGGGCAGGAAGAATTTCAGAAAATCTCCCTTAAATGCCCTCCAGCTTTGCCATCTCTGATTGTTACTTCGGAACCACATCAATCCCCGGTCGCGAAGCAATTCGGGCATAGTTCTCGGGAGCAGAACTTTGTCTAGAGAATATGCGTCGGCCAGCTCCTCAAGTCTTTCAACAAATGACAATGGGTCTTTCCCTCCGTCGTAACGAACTGACCATTTTCTGACTTGGTCGATCACCACCGCGTATGATGTACCAGGTGGTACCGTTGTTCCTCTGTTCGATGCTCGGTCTGTGAACGCTGAAGTGTGAGTTGATGGCGGGATTGTTAACCCCGGTGTTTTGGCTTTCTCGCCTTCTATCGCGTCATATAGGTTTAATAGTGGTGTGGACTTTGGTGATGGACTACGTTGGTGTTTTGCTTCCAGTTCCGCCAGGCGAAGTTCGTCGTCCGAGGTCACATCTCGTCCCGTGATGAAGGTCGTGAAGCGCTTCCTCAACTCGTCTAATCCGCCGTTGACGTCCAGCCTAAATTCTGCCATGTAACCTTGTAGGTTGTCCTTCGTGAGGTTATAGACCCAACTAGTTTTTACCATCTTGGTTACTTTCGTTTTCTTCGTTTATTACTTGTTTTCCAGAGTCCCTGCTCGGGCGCCAATTGTAACGAGGTTTTCCCAGCCGGAGTATCCTCAGTGTGACCAGGGTTCGTTGATTAAAGGGTCGTTACAATAAAAGATTTATTTTGTTAGGAACTCTGAATTCGATGTTTTATTTTCCTTTCGTTTAAAAAAAAAAAACAGATGAAAATTGATTTTGGAAAATAATTAATTTGACTTAGGTCTTAGATGTGTCCTGTGTGTCTTGCGGTGTTGATGCCTTGGTCCAGCGGGATCGAAGTAAATCGTCTGCGTTTCGTCAAAGAGTCGAACAGCGAAAAGAGGATGCTACGCTCAATTCGTTGCCAAAGAGTTGATACGTCTCCGTGAGTTGACCAGCGAAAAGAGGATGCTACGCTCGATTCGTTGCCAAAGAGTCTTTGCGTTTTCGTGAGTTGACCAGCGAAAAGAGGATGCTACGCTCGATTCGTTGCCAAATAGTCTGCGTTTCCGTGAGTTGACCAGCGAAAAGAGGATGCTACGCTCAATTCGTTGCCAAAGAGTTGATACGTTTCCGTGAGTTGACCAGCGAAAAGAGGATGCTACGCTCAATTCGTTGCCAAAGAGTTGATACGTTTCCGTGAGTTGACCAGCGAAAAGAGGATGCTACGCTCAATTCGTTGCCAAAGAGTTGATACGTTTCCGTGAGTTGACCAGCGAAAAGAGGATGCTACGCTCAATTCGTTGCCAAAGAGTTGATACGTTTTCGTGAGTTGACCAGCGAAAAGAGGATGCTACGCTCGATTCGTTGCCAAGGAGTTGTTGCGTTTTCGTGAGTTGACCAGCGAAAAGAGGATGCTACGCTCGATTCGTTGCCAAAGAGTTGTTGCGTTTTCGTGAGTTGACCAGCGAAAAGAGGATGCTACGCTCGATTCGTTGCCAAAGAGTCTTTGCGTTTTCGTGAGTTGACCAGCGAAAAGAGGATGCTACGCTCGATTCGTTGCCAAATAGTCTGCGTTTTCGTGAGTTGACCAGCGAAAAGATGATGCTACGCTCGATTCGTTGCCAAAGAGTCTTTGTGTCTAGGTAGCTTGATCAGTGAAAGAAGGATGCTACGCTTAATTCACTATCAGGACTCGGTCAGATGTCCAAGTATTTTTGATCAGTGAAAGAGGATGCTACGCTCTGTTCACTATCAAGAGTCGGTCAGATGGCGAAGACACAAAGAGTAAGAGAGTGTATGCTGGGCTTGTGTCCCCTTTTATAGCCCGTGAAACGGTTTAAAACTTCAAACCGGGCTGTTTTTTCTTTTCCATGATTTTCGTACGGTGAATTACCGTTGTTGCTATGCCAGTTGATTTTTCTCTAGCAGAGTTAATTTCCTCGGAACTGCAGTGCGTATGCGTTCTTTATTGTTGTTGTTCTCATCGTTGTCGCTTGTATATGTACGCTGCAGAATGTTGATGGAATTCCGTGTGTGTTTGTTGTTGCCTTTTTTTTTGCCTTTCGATTTGTCCACAAAAATGTTGACGAAATTCCCTGTATGTTTTGTTATTGTGTTTTCTCTTCTCACTTTGTCCATTGTCAACGTCACCGTTGTTTGCAAAAAGTGTTGGCGAAATCCCTTTTGCAATTTGTTGTTGTAGAGGGTTCCGTTGGTCTAGGATGATTATTGTGTTGATGCATAGCATTATGGTATCGTTGTACATTTTGTCTTTGGTCAACGCTTCTCGATCGTTGACCTCATCGTTTAGTACTGTGTTGGTATTGTGCATGCGTTTATTGTTTGTTGGTTTTCTGCCTACGCTTCCGTGCTCCTGACTGCACACAGAATTTTGCAAGAAGTATGCGCTGTTTCTTTCTTTCTCCCATTGCTCCCTTATGGTAGTTACAGTGGAGGCGCGGCTACTCCGTACTCATAATGTGTGTTCTGTCGATTGCGATCAGTGTCCCAAAAATGGTGGTGTGGCCTACTGATCGCAATAATGCATTGGAGAAATGCAGTCGACCTGAGCAGAGATGCCGTCGGTGTTTTCAGTTTTTGAATATTGATAGAAATAATAATGTGTAGATACATATATATATTTATATAGAAATGTATGGGGTGAATTTGTTGCCAAATTGACTCCTTACAATATCTGGTGTCTTCAAACATTTTTAAATCTTTAGTGATGAACTGCTGTATTTCCGTTTTTGACGATTTTTCTAACTTGGGTTAAGCTTTGCTAAATTGCTGCATTAAATTTCCTCTCTTAACTGCCACAAAAATCTTTTCCTATTTGAATTTCAGAGTCCGAGGATTCACAGAGTTCCAGTTCTAACATATTCAGACCTAGCGCATAAATAGCATTAACGTCAGTGTATGGTCATTATATTGAATATACCACGCAGACTAAACTTAGGACGAGAAATTATATTTAACAGGCTATATAGGTCAATGCCTTTTGAATATAATGTCTCGTTAGGCCAGTCATAGAGGCCTGAATTCCTGGGATT